>CM045760.1:61512194-62112194 GCA_025200525.1 Camellia lanceoleosa
AGCAGAAACTGAGAACATGTTTCATTATATGTGTGACAGTGTACAATACTCTTGTGACTTCGATAAAAAAGAATCATAAAGAAAGACCAAGACCATGACTCTGGACCTCTGGTCATCTGTCACTCTTTTATGTGTTTTTCAATTTGATTCCAGATTTCTTTCTCATAATACTATTATAATTTGGGCTTTGGTTGGTAGCTCAAAAAACTGTAGCCCTAATGGCCCTAATTTTCATATCAGGTAAAAAAAAATAAAATAAAAAATAAACTTACCCAAACAGGAAATTAGGGCCATTAGGACCACAGTTTTTAGGGCCACAAAACATTTTTCTTATAATTTACTCTTTATATTTTTATAATACTATTAATTTACTTTTTATATTTTTAAAATTTTGATTAATTTAGCTATTATCATAACGTTATGTCTATAATTAAAAAAAACTTATTGATATAGTATTAAGCGTTCGTTTGAGACGTGGGTTGATTTTTTAACTTTTTTATCTTGGGACTAAAATGTTTTGTTTGGGATAAATTTTTTGGTTTTTTTGACTTTTGTAAGAGAAAAAATAAAATGATTATGAGTTTGATATGATATTTTGTCTTATTCAGTTAAAATAATCAATTTTCACTACAAAAAATTTAGATTTTATAGATCAAAATTTAGGGACAAAATTATTTTTTAGGAACCAAATAATTTTGTTGCGAAAAGTGTTATTATATTTTTAGCAACAAAAATTGGACATTAGTGACGAATTATTATCCTTTTGGGACCAAATTTTTTTTCTTAAAAAATAAATCATTTTGAGACCAAATTATTTTGTCCCTAAAAGTTTATTTATTAGTGACATTTTCAAAATTTTATTGCTAAAAACCTTATTTTTGACTTTTCGGGATGACCTTTTAGTGACTATCCCCATGACGATGAAAATTGATCTCTAAATGTCTTCTGCAACAAAATTTTCACTTTTAAAGACCAAACTATTTGATCTCTAAAACTCTTATATGTTGTAGTGTTTGTCTTATAGGGCTAAATTAGCCCCAATGGGCATCCCAAACAAAGCTGAAATTTCATTTGGAACTTCATTTTATCCCTAAACTATATCTTAAAAATCAATTAGCCTCCAAATATTTTTAAAAAAATTAATTTAAATTTTAATAAATTTTTTTTTATAATAATAAAAAAATTAAATTTTAAATAATATATGCTTAGCAAAAAAATAATAAAAATATATAAAAATCCTCATTTAGAATTATCTTGAGACTATAAAGTATGGGTATTTCGACAAACATGTCATATCCGTACCGGGTACTTATCGATGTATGGTATTTTTGTATACATACCAAGTACGCAAAACATGTACTCAAATTTTTTCTTCTTAATTTTTGAAATATCCAAACATACCTAGTATATACCCAAGCCGTGTCGTATCTCAGTCGAAACAATATTTTCTTCTATTACAGAGATAAAATTTATTTTACTACACTACTCTTTCAATTTTAGTTTTATACTTAGCATGATTTTAAAATTAAGTTACGGTTTATAAGTTATTTAATATAATGACATTTAATTTTAGTTTATCTAATGCTTGTACTTTTGGTATTAAATGTCAATTGTATGTTAGATCTTAACAAATAAAACTATTTAATCAATTTTTATATTACTCCAAATTAAAAACAAATATATTTTTTTTTTTTACAAACGTATTAAATCATACTCATATCCTACTCTTATTTAAATTTTACCATATCGATGTACTCGCATCTAGAATCGATCATGGAAAAACTTATTAAGTCGAAAATTTCTTGGTTACTCTGTATGTGAGCGTAGACAATTGTAGCTAGTTTATTCTTCAAATTAATTTTCAATAGAATCAATTGACTAATAGTAACTTCAAAATTGAGTAGAAAAATTTTAAATTCAATTATTGTCTAAAGAATACTCAACAGGACTAATATTCAATTTTTTTATTTAAAATTTAAAATTTTCATTTTTGAGATAAATTTTTTTAATTAAATATTTAAATTTAATTTTTTTATATTTTAGGGATTAATTGATTTTTAAGATATAGTTTAGGGGTAAAATGAAGTTCTAAATCAAGTGAGGAATTTCTATTTGATTGTAGACTAAATATGATGACAGATGCCAAATTGATCAAAATTTTAAAAGTTTAAGAGACAAATTAATATTATATGAAGTCTAAGAATTAAATTGAAAAAGGTGTAAAATTTTGAGGGACAAAATGATATTTCCTCCAAAACGAGTCATAAAGAAAGACCAAGACCATAACTGTGGACCTCAAAATTTTAAAAGTTTAAGAGACAAATTAATATTATATGAAGTCTAAGAATTAAATTGAAAAAGGTGTAAAATTTTGAGGGACAAAATGATATTTCCTCCAAAACGAGTCATAAAGAAAGACCAAGACCATAACTGTGGACCTCTGGTCATCATCCAACTCTCGAGAGTAATAAACAATTCAAATAATTTATCATTTTTAATACTTAAAATTAAATTTAATCTTTACTTAAATAGAGAAATTATTTGAGAATAATAAAAATACTCAACTAATTTGTTAAGTATGATACTTAAAATTTATTTCTCCATCTTTATTTCTCTCATTTAAACTATTTTTATTAAATTAAATTTAAAAATTAATTTATCACCTCCATTAATGGTTGAATTGTTCTCCATCTTTATTTATCTCATTTAAACTATTTTTAGTAAATTAAATCTTAAAATTAATTTATCACCTTCATTAATGGTTGAAATTTTATTTTATTTTTTGTTTATAAAAGTTAAAAAACTGGTTGTGGAGAAAAATAGAGTCAAAAAATTACATTTATATTTTGAAAAAGTTATGAAAAATAAATAATAATTTCATATATATTTAATTGGATAAATTAAATTTAGTGCATTTAATGTTAAGATTAATATTGATAATGAATGGATTTGATTTAATTGTCAGAAACTTCAGTAGAGGTAAGATTTGTTTTACTTTTATATTTATATTTTAAAACTTTTTAATCATGTAAGAAATATTAACTTGTGTTTATTTTAATATGCATCAACTAGAAGTTTAATAACTCAAAGATAACAATTAAAATTTGAGAATAATATATGATTGAGAAAGGGTTTTTTTATTGATAAATCCTATTTAGAGTTGTTATAACTCAATAAGTCCACTATAGAGAATTATAACCTATTTAATCACATGTACCTATACTCTTATTCCATGCGATCCTTGTTTCCTGATTTATATTGTTTGTTGGACTATTATACCCTTATGTCTATTGTTGATATGTATTACATAGAAAAATGATATATACATTTCTTTTTTATTGCTACCTCTATTTTGGTAGTTACCATTATTCATGTTTTTCTTTTTGATCAGTTTCATTCAGATTTGTGGTATTATCTCATTGTGCTAGGGTTTCGAAACTCTCTATTTGGTAGGGTTTAGAAACTCTAATTTACATATAGTGGTGAAATAATATTATGTTCCTCTATTGTTGTGGTGAAACTTTGTGTTTCTCTATTGTCACTTTGTGTTCGAAGTTTTGTATTCATCCTTGTTGCGTTGTGTTCAAAACTCTATATTTCTACATTGTTGTAAGTCGAAAATCTGTTTATATCTAGTCAATTTTGTTACAAACATATTATTCAAGTGTGGGTTAGGTTTAATTTGGATTGGTGGAATCGAAAAATTGCATATGTCACGACCCGCTCCCCACACCCAAGGGTTAGGTATCGTAATGGCCAGTAACTGAAGTTACCTCCGGCCAACTCTTAAACAAATTACTAAATACGAGCGGAAAAATATTTAAGTGAGGATATTAAAATAATCATTGGAGTTTCTATTTAATTAAATTGTCAGAGCTAAATTATGTCTACAAAGCGCTTTGTGTCTACCTCACACGTTGGCCCTGACATATCACCTGAAAGTGGTAAATAACTATAAGCACATGATAGAGTAAGAAATATTATACTAAGAGCATAAGGGCATAAAATTGACAGTGGATAATTATTGGCTAAACAAAGCTTGATATTAAAATACAGAATATATAATATGAGAATCATTTGACATATAATACATAAATCATATAAACAAAATAATCATAACCATGGTACAGAATGGAACAGAACAGATGTATGGACTCAAGAGATGGCTCGTACGAACTCTAGATGTGGCTCCCACCAGAATGTAGCCCTTAGCTCTGTACATTACTTTACTCCACATCAGAAATCATAACCATGGTACAGAATAGAACAGAACAGATGTGTGGACTCAAGAGGTGGCTCGTACGAACTCTAGAGGTGGCTCCCACAATAGTGTAGCACTTAACTCTGTATAGCACTTTGCTCCATACCAGAAATCAGAGTGTTAGTGGATCCATGAAAGACAGAGGGTGACAAAGTGACTAATCAGAAACCAATGGTTATTTAAGTCCCCCAAGGCATGGGACTTCCGTGGTAGTACTTATAAAATAATTACTCAAAACACATTTTAATAAACAATTATATCCATGAGTTTTCCTTATTATATAAAATAAGGTTCATAAATTAAAAATGCTAATGTAATTTATAAAACCGAATTTACATAAAATAAACTATGGTAACTAAAGACATACATAAAACATATAATAGTAACTCACGGTATAATATAACTTACCTTAATGTTAATTCCAATTTTTACCTTTTGCTTACTGTGACCCACTAAATATTCCAAATTAAACTCAAAGTTTTATATATAAAAACAAACACTTAGAGTGCAGAGAGAGAGAGAGAGACTAAGGCTTCATTTGGGAAGCCCAACTTGGGGCTTTTTTTGGCTATTTTAGTCACAAAAAACAAAATAGGCTTTTTAACCCAATAAGACAAAACATCACATTCAACCCATAATCATTATATTATTTCTCTCATAAAAAAGTCAAAAAAGTCAAAAGCCCTTCCCAAACTAGGCTTTTTAGCCCCAGGCTAAAATAACCAAAAAAATCAAAAAGTTAAAAAGCCAACTCACTTCCCAAACGAACCCTAAGAGTGTTTGAGGATGGATGATGTTGATGGACATGTTCATCTTTATATATAGGAGACAAAGCTGCAAGAGACTTGGGGCACGCATCTTTATTGTACAGAAAATGTTATGTTTCAGTGTATTTTTGTGTAGGAAAAATATAGAGAAAAAAATAATAAAAATATCATAATACTTTGAAAATAATATAGAATAATAATATAAAGTTAAAATTATTTTTTTTTAAAATCATTTATAATTAAATAATACTAATATAAAATTTAAATGACTATTTAAATTTTCGGGTTATTACAATCTTCCCTCCTTTTAAAAATTTCGTTCTCGAAATTTGTTATATGTGTAACCTATCTGCTGCGCACTTTGATACATATATATATCAATAATAAATTTGATGATTAATCTAATATAAAATATTGCTAAATCATTAACTCAAAAAAAAAAAAAAAAATATCAAAAATAAGTCACTGTTTATTTGCCAAAAACTGTGTTGGGTCAAAATGAGAAACAATAGGTGACTTTAAAAACTTTTCATTGGTTTTGTTTCCGAAAATAATAAAATGAGGATACAATTAAACAAGCGACTGGAAATTAAATGACAGAATCATATGCAAGAGTTGAAGGAATTTGGAATGAACTTCCATTTCTTTTATCCGTAAACTGTTATTGATGGGAAATAATTTCAAAATTAGTATCTTTATAAATTTTTGTATAAATTTTGAAAAATCATAGATTTGAATCCACTTCTAAAAAGTCAAAATGAATTTGTTTACTTTTTTCTTCAAATGCTAAGAAACATATAATACCGAATTTGTTATTTTTGTTTTTGTTTTTGTTTTTGTTTTTGTTTTTTGTTTTTTGTTTTTTGTAATTGTTTTTTTTTCTTCAAATTATTCAGCATATACATGAAAGATATATACAATTATATATAAAGTAAGAAATAACTCATCTTAATTACAATATTTAATGAAATACCATAATTATATATACCATGATTGTTGCTACACAAATATTTAATTTAAATACAACCTATAATCTAGCTCAACGTTTCCTCCATCCTATTTGTGCATGTGTCCTATGCTCCAATGATTTATTATTATTATTATTATTATTATTATTATTATTATTATTATTATTATAAATAAACCATTGCTCTGATACCACTTGTCACGACCCGCTCCCCATACTCAAAGGTTAAATATCGTGATGGCCAGTAATTGAAGTTACCTCCGACCAACTCTTAAACAAATTACTAAACTCGAGCGAAAAACTATTTAAGTGAGGGTACCAAAATAATTATTGAAGCTTCTATTTAATTAAATTTTAGAGCTGAACTATGTCTACAAAGTACTTTGTGTCTACCCCACGCGCTGGCCCTGACATATTACATGAAAGTGGTAAATAACTATAAGCACATGACATAGTAAGAAATATTATACCAAGAGTATAAGAGCATAAAATTCACAATGGATAATTATTGGCTAAACAAAGCTTGATATTAAAATACAAAATATATAATATGGGAATCATTTGACATATAATGCAGAAATCATAAAAACAAAATAATCACAACCACGGTATAAAACGGAACAGAACAGATGTATGGACTCAAAAGATGGCTCGTACGAACTCTAGAGGTAGCTCCCACCGTAGTGTAGCACTTAACTCCGTACATCATTTTGCTCCACACCATAAGTCATAACCACAGTATAGAACAGAACAGAACAGATATATGGACTCAAGAAGTGGCTCGTACGAACTCTAGAGGTGGCTCCCACAATAGTATACACTTAACTTCGTACAACACTTTGCTCCATACCAAAAATCAGAGCGTCAGTGGATCCATGACAGTCAGAGGGTCACAAAGTGACTAATCAGAAGCCAATGGTTATTTAAGTCCTCCAAGACATGAGACTTCTGTGGTGGTACTTATAAAATAATTGCTCAAAACACATTTTAATAAACAACTATACGCATGAGTTTTTCTTATTATATAAAATAAGGTTCATAAATTAAATAATATAATTAAAACACAATTGACGTAAAATAAATTATGATAACTCAAAATATAAGTAAAATATATTATGGTGACTTAAGATATAATATAACTTATCTTAATATTAATTTTAATTTTTACCTTTCGTTCATTGTGATCCATTAAATATTCTAAACTAAACTCAAAGTTTTATATATAAAAACAAACATTTAGAGAGCGCGGAGAGAGAGAGAGAGAGAGAGAGAGAGAGAGAGAGAGAGTGTGTGTGTGTGTGTGTGTGTGTGTGTGTGTGAGGATGGACGATGTTGATACACATGTTCATCTTTATATATAGGAGACAAAGCTTGGGCCGCAAGGGACTTGGGGGCACACATCTTTATTGTATAAAAAAATGTTATGTTTTAATATATTTTTGTGTAGGAAAAATATAGAAAAAATATAATAAAAATACTATAATATTTAGAAAATAATATCGAATAATAATAAAAAGTTAAAATTATTTTTTTTGAAATCATTTATAATTAAATAATACTAATATAAAATTTAAAGGATTATTTAAATTTTCGGGTTATTACAACATAGATTGTTAATGATAGTAATAATGATAAAAATGATGATGAAGATGAGGATATGGGTGATAATTTTTTTAGTTTTAGAGTGATTGAGTTTTTTTTTGGATTTTCAATTCTATTGCTGCCATTATTTCATTTTTTTGTCAATCAGTGTGAATGCTCACATTTCACATTATTTGAAAGTTTGAGAAATAAGTGTTGAAATTTAGATATGGACATAATTATATATTTTGTAATATGTGAATGTTCATATATTATTGGTTATTTGTTATTATACTTGTTATTTGAACAATTATTTTTTGTTACCATTAAACAGTTGAAATAGTCTTTTCCTTTCAATTTTGTTTCATATTGTAGTGTGAATGTTCACATTAGTATGAATTTAATTTTTCTAAGGTTAGTTGTATGTTAATTGTAAATTGTAAACATTCACATTGTATTTTGATGTGAGTTTTTTTTTATTTTTTTATTTTTTTTATTTTTTGAAGTTTTTTCAAAAGTTAGTTGTCTTTTGTTATTTTCTTTACCATACTTGTTGGTTGAACAATCATTTTTATTACCATTGAACAATCGAAAAAGTTGATTTTCACTTTTTTCAATTTTATTTTATATTTTCACGTTGCAATGTGAATGTTCACATTGGTATGAGTTTATTTTTAAAAAAAAACTTGTTGTATATTAATTGTAAATTATGAACATTCATATTGTATTTTGATATAAGATTTATTTTTTCGAAAGTTAATTGTATGTTTGTTAATTTTGTTACTATACTTGTTAGTTGAACAATCATTTTTGTTACCATTAAACTATTGAAATAGTCAATTTTTACTTTTTTACAATTTTATTTTATATTTTCATGTTGTAGTGTAAATGTTTGCATTGGTATGAGTTATTTTTTTAAGCCTCGTTGTATGTTAATTATAAATTGTGAACATTCACATTGTATTTTGGTATGAATTTTATTTTTTTTGAACGTTATTTATATGTTTGTTGTTTATTGGGAACATTCACATTGTACTGTAGTATGTATTTTGTTTTTTTAAAAGTTAGTTGTATGTTTGCTGTTTACTGTGTTTTGTTGCGTTGTTTTTGAAATTTTCAAATTATAAAAAGATTCAAAATTCATAATTTGAGATTTTTTCCATGGAATGTAGGAGAGATTTTCTCCTTAAAATAAGCGAAAGATTTTCTCTTTAAAATGAGCGAGAGATTTTCTCCATAAAATGAGGGATTATTTTTATCTATTCGTTTTAAAGTAGAAACATGTGCAAAAAATTAGAAATGATTAATTAGAAAGGATGGTTTGGTCATATTACATTAAACATGACTTAATAGAATTTTCAAAAATAATATGGATTAGATGAAATAAAATACTTAGAAAGAGGATTTATTAAAAAATAACCCATTGAGAAAAGATAAATAATATTTTTTTATATATATGAATAAATTAATAATGCAAATTGCAGGGGAAAAAAAATAAATCCATTTATTTTAATTTTAAAAAAAAATCTAATAATAGATGCATACTTAAAATGATAAATTTTACGTTGTTTATATAGTATGGAATAAGTCTTATATTAAATTATTAGGATGTTATCTAACATTAATTTTAAAGAGAATGCTTATTTTTAAATATTTTATCAATGAATTTTTTTTCTATTAAATTTTTTAATAATGTCTAAACAATTGAATGGTTTTAATTTATATTGCATGAAATTTTAGAATTTTATTAAATAATGCTAAAATATTTGTGGGTCTTTAATAATATATATGCAAAATGTTAGGGGAGGTATGTAATTTACTCATGTTGATAATGAATGAGTTGGTTTCACTACTAGAAAAGGGATTTTTTGCGTCTATTTTTTTGCGACTGATTATTTGACCGTCGCAAAAAATATTACTTGCGTCTTATATTTTCAAACAAAAACTAGCCAGCTCCAATAACCCACTCAGCCCTATTTATATTTTTCTTTTTTCTTAAACTCTCATTTCCCCCAAATCGCTCGATCGTTGATTTATATCTTGCCCTAGACTCTCATTTTCCCCAAATCGCTCGATCGTGTCTGAGTAACTAGGTTCATTGTTAGATCAAGAGCCCTCTCTCGATTTCGCTCTGTAGATCACCATGGTCGTCTAAAGAAGAAATCTCAAACGGTATGTCTCTCTCTCGTCTCAGTGAGTCTCTTCGAATCATTCATTCGTATTTCAACTTATTCATCTCTCTACTTCGATCATTTGAACTCACTGAACTCACTGTAATTCGTATTCAACTTCTTCATCTGAACTCACTGTAATTCGATCTCTTTTTCGTCAATCTATTGATTTTTCCACCAGGTAGTTTGATTCTTTGAAAATAGCTTTGGTTTGAATCAATCCTTCCTCATCTGTTATTAATTTGAGAGAATGAATCAAGAAATGAATATCATAGAGCATTTACCTTATCTTTGGTTTGTTATATCTTAGAGAGGATTGACGCTATTAATCATGAATTTATTCAGCTGAAGAAGGGAATTCACCAACAGGGAATTTATTCAAAGAATATCTCCCTTTTCTCAACTATATTTTACAGTATTTTTCAAGCAAAGTTCGTTAGTCCTAGCTAAATTGTTGCAACCTTGTTTGAACATTTCTCTCCTACATATCTATCTATCTCACTTGTAGCATTAACATGCTCTGTTCTTAGGAGTATATTTGAACTAATTTATTTAAATGTTTAATAGGATGAACTGCAAAAAACTTGGTTGTGCAAAAGGTGTGAGACAATGAATGCAAAATTGAGGTTTGTCTCACCTACTACTGTTTTCTGCTTCTTTCTTTAAACCATTAATGTTGCTTAGCCTTTAAATCATTCATACTGAGTTTAGAGAACATTAAGAGTAACTCAAGGAGATTCTTCTAGTGGCTAGCATGACAAGCAGCACGTTGCAGTGGAAAAACGGAAAAATGTTGAAGTTTGGAGTTTTAATCTTTCAAAACTCGAATCAGTAACTTTAAATTGTCTACTAATGCAGACTGTCCATTCTTAAATTTAATGTCCATTTTACTTGGTGCTAGAGTTGTGAATTAATACAGTAATGCTCTCATCATTCTACTCATACACAAATTTACACATTTATGGTAACCTGGTAACTTCTTGTATGTGTGAAGGTCGCTGTTTTTTTTTTCTCCTTATTCGTATTATGTTTTGTTTTGTGTGCGTTTCAAGTGACCAAATTTTAGTGATTATGAATTCCAAACAACAGTTGTTGGATCATGCTATGCAGGATGGGTTGATATTGTGAGATATTGCAGTTCAATTTGGTTAATTTTTGAAGCTGTTGTTATAGTTCTGAATTGAAGCAAGTCTTCTATCATTTTTTGTGAGAGTTGCACGTGATGATCCTTTATAGAATGTTTTTCCTTTGTAGAACACACAGCCACAAATTGTTCTCATAGTTATCTTTTTGCAAATTTTGTAGTATTTTCTCTTGCCACTAGCAATTAAACCTCTTGTCAGTTGCCTCATTTTTAAACCTTGTAGTAAATCCTGGACAATTTATATCTGATGGAAAATTTTGCTCACTATTTTCTATGGCCTCTGATATGTTACATTGTTGACTTAGGGTTCTAGAGCATATTCTTTTGCTTGAGACTTATACTCAAGAATCAATTCCAGCTCTATATAAAGTAAGGTAACAAACAATGCCATGGTATCAAATTTGTATCAAGTTAATTGTTCAAAAAGGGTTTTTGATTGGTTTATCTTTTGTTCCAGGAAATATCTGGTTGAGGCTACAGAGGAAGCTTCACTTGCATACAATAAAGCAGTATGTTTTCTTATATATCATAGCATTCTTGCGTACCAAATGCGTTATGTTTCTCTTCTTTTCTCTTTTTTTCTTTTTTGTTTCCTTTTGTCTTTGTGTGATTTTTTATTTGATGATAGTTAATGGGTGTATATGGAACATTTAAATGGTAGCATCTTAAGGCAGTGATGGTGGAAGTATTATGTTTTTTCCTCTGTACTTTAATACACTACTTGCCTGGTTTGGATCTGGAAACAATGGTTGACAATTTTCCAATGGGTCAATTATCCCCGTGTCATTTTTTTTATGCTTAGCGGTGTTAAACTTCATTTCTTTTGACTCTTTATTGTTTTTGCTTCTAGTAAATGAGAAAACCCATACCACTTTCAGGATTTTACTGTTGCTTTGAGTTACCCCAGTTATAATCTTTCTCTCTTTTTTTTGAGTTACCTATGACTATTGTTACATTGTGAATGTGCATAGTTGTAAGTCTCCGGTTTAATTTTGTTGTACTTTTCGTTTCTTTCTTTATAGTTTATAAATGGAGCTTGTTTCAATCATTAGGAACATTTCTTACATTCACTTACATGAAAAACGGGACAATAAGGAACGATGGCATGGAGCTGAAATCCAAGTTGTTATTGAGGGGAATTGAACAACTTACCGTGTATGTAGCACTCAATTTGGTCCATGTCATGTGATTCCGTTGTACTTTTAGCTGTACACATAAATAACGGAGCAAAGCATTTATGTGATGTGTTTTGGAATCGTGTTTGATGGACATGTAGGGATATTCGACAACATTGCATTTCTTTCTTGACTACTAACTCCTTGATTCTGTGTTTGCACTTTGCAGTCTAAAGTTGCTTTTTGTAAATTGGTAAATGAAAAGCAGATTTGGAATTACAATTCTAAGAGATAATAATGTTTAGCTTGTGCTAACAGCCTATGCATTTCTTGCTATAAGTTAAAAATTGATGATGTTACAATCTTGCTTGGCTGAATTAATATCTCATTGTCCTAATTGAGATGTGGATAGAAGCTTTTATGAATTCCTGGTCTTGCCTCCTGTATGTAGGGAATCTTGCATTGTCTAGTTGTTTCTCTTTCATTCTGTGCTCTAGAATAGAGCATTCATTTGCATAAGAAATTCGTGTTGTGGAATATCAAAGTATCTATTTTTGCTTTTGCAGGCAGGACGGGATCTCAAATTTATTAGTTTAACAATGACAGGGTGTTTCGGTTTGGGCTCTCTTCTCCTGTTGGTACGAGATTTCCCCCCACCCCTCTTTTTCAGGCCGGTTTATCCTTGCTCTTCGCCGCCTCATTTCGCCAGATGGTGTACTATTCTCTGACGATCTAATGCGGTTTAGTAACTACAATATGGGAAAGCTGAAAGCTGCATAGTTTCCAATTCAAGTAAAACATTTCTTGAGTTTATTAACAAGCTGAATATATATTTACTATCTTCATTGTTCAATAAAATCTGACTTGAAACCAATTTGTATGTGGAATATGGGATCCAACACTGTGGAATTAGTTGCTAACGTTTATGTAACATTAATTGTATCCCCAGAAAATTGAAGCCTTTTAGCCATTTGTGTTTGTCTAGGAAGTATTGCCCTTGTTTGCCCATATCAAACTTGTTTCTTCCTTGCTTCAGAGACCTTACAGGTACTGCCTCTTTCATTTTCTTATACTTTGCTCTGTCAAAAAAAAAAAAAAAAAAAAAAAAAAAAAAAAAAAAAAACAACTTTCATATCAACCTCAAAAATCTTCTGTAGTGGATTTATAAAATTCTGCCAGTGTATGTTGTGCTTTGACTGAGAAGATGCTATATAGTATGAAGGCACTTGGTTGAGTTTGATATATGTTTTTGCAGATTTTGTTGAGGGAATAGTTGATATGATCGAGCGGGTGATGTTGGGAACCAAAGATTATGTTGCTCTTTTTTTTTTTTTTTTTTTTTTTGAAGACTTGAATTTTTTAGTACAGTGTATTTAAGGATGGTTAATGGATAATGCCTATTATAAATTTAATTAATTTGTTAATTTTGTTATTTTTCATTAACAAAAAATTGTTTGGTGCTTGTAATTGATTTTTTTTGTTGTAGCAAACCCGTATATGATTTTTTTTTAAGAAATAATTATTTGCGACTGTAAAACAATGGTCGCTAAAAGTATTTTTTATTTTTTAATTTTTTTTTGCGACGGCAAAATAGCTGTCGCAAAAAGTAGTTTAGGTGGTCGCAAATAATTTTACATTGTTTGTTTTGCATAAAAAGTATTTGCCACCCCCACATTTGCCACCCCCTGCGGTCATAGATAAGCCGTCAAAAAGTCTTTTTATGATCAGATTTTTGTTATTTGCGACGGTTTGTGACGGTCGCAAAAAGTTTTTTTTTTAGTAGTGTTTATGGGTATTTTTGTCTTTTCACATGCAAATCAAAGGGCAAAATGGTCATTTTTACACCCAACTAACACTGTTTGTATGAACTGTAACATATTGGGGGAATCTTGATAATAGTTTCAAAAGTAGGGAGGTCAGTGTAATTATTGAAATCACAAGAGAAGCCTCAGTAATTGTCAAAAACCTTAGGAGAGATAAGTGTAATTTACCCTTATTTTATTGAAACTCACATTTGTGGTAATGTGCGATTGATTTTATTTAAAAAATCTTTCAATTTATACGTAAAATATTTCAATTTATAATGATGTCAATATACTTATTTAAGAAATATAATGTGTGATTGAATTTAATTATGAAACGACTTAAATTTTTTTTTTTAACATATAGCTCGGTAGATGGGTTTGGGATTTATAATTATTTTTTGGACCAGACTTGGATAGACATAGAGGCTCGATGTTAGGGTCGGACTGGGCTTGAACAGATACAAAGTCTCTTATTATGTAGTGTTAATTTGACCCGACGTTTGTCCACTTGTAAGTAATACCCACTTTACTATTATTCTTTTCTTTTCTCTATCTTATTTTATTTTTATTTTTATTTTTTATGTTCACACTTCTTTGTCATTAAATTGAAAAAGTAGAAACTTTATATCAAATAAAAAAAAATAATTCTTAATATACAGTAAAATAAGCTCACTATTTAAAAATTTAAAATAATATATATTGGGCCATAATGTTACTAAGTCTTGATATATAATACATAAACTCATTATTTATTTACGAATTTTAAATTTTAAGTGCTCAAGAATTTCAAATATTATAACCATAACGTTACGAATGTGCACTCACAAGTTAATTTTGATGAATTGGACTACATAGTTGCGTATTTGTGGGCTCTTCGAATTTTCCAACCTTATTTGTTGTAACTACAAGTTTAAATTAAACACATGAAATAGTTGAAATCAATCCAATGAACTTAAAACCAAAGTGGAAACGTTTAGGAAATCAGGATGAAGACAAAGGGCGTGAATACCTTAAAAACATCAATGACTAAAAATTTCAATCTTGATGCTAATTCTCAAGAAGATCATAATTTGTGTGTGTGTGTGTGTGTGTGTTTTTTTTTTTTTGGGCATGTGCAAATAGTTATATAAAGGGTAGATTATAGTAATTAAATTCTCTTAAACTATGACTCATTTGCACTTTGCCTTTTTGGAGTTCAAACTCAACAATTAATCACTTCAAAATATTATGTTGTTACAACTAAGCTCTCCTGTTAGGATTCTATTTGGAATTTATATAAAATCACACAGAAAACAATTTTTGAATTTTTATGACAATAGTCTTATATGGTAATCATGTTTGTACTTTATCACTAAGATATAGAAAGCAAAGTTCAAATAGAATCACTAGGTAAGGATATTATTGTTCATAAAAATCAATAAGTATGTCATATGGTTCATACATGACCTGATTCTGTTTAAATCCCTAGCAAATCCTAACAAAAAAAGTTTAGTATAATAAGATAATACTTCGATGTGATTTACTCTTGAGTTCTGAAATTTAGAAAAGAAAATGTAAATAAGTCATAATTTACATAAATAGGGGGGAAAGAGTATGGAGTTTTATATACTTTGTTTGGTTTCAATTTTTAAAATTCACTTTTCAAAAAATTTTACTTTTTCATTTTTCGTATTTTTTTATTTTCACTGAATTTTTTTAATATTTTAAGTAATTTTTTAATGGGCAAATTACACTAATAGTCCATAGAGTTTGGGGCTCGTGTCAATTTGGTCCCTGATTTTTCAATTGTGATACATTTGACTTTGAATTTTGAATCTTGTTCCAAATAAGGACAATTGAAGATATCATTGCTCAATTTCAAGGGTAAAGTCGTCAATTTGATAAAATATAAACTAATTTGACAAAAATAAATGTCAAAAAATATTTTTGAATTTTTAAAAATTATTTATACCCACCAAATATAAATTTATGTAAAATTGATAAATCTTTTACGTATTTATTTATTTATTTTACCAAATTAATTTTTATTATGTGCTTGTATAGCGATCCCGGTTTTCTCTCCTTTGGTTGTTGTATTCTGAACTTAGGTTCCGTGGTGTTGGTTGTTGTTTGTATCTTGTTTCCATCCTTCAATTGTGTATATTTGAGTTTTAGGATGTATTGGGCAGGTTTGTAACAGGTTAGTTGTATTTGGGAGCAAATAGTTGCTGCTCAGAATTTTGTTCCTTCGCTCGAGCGAGGCTTTTGTCACTCGAGCAAGCTCCGTGTTTTAGATCCTTCACTCGAGCTAGGGTTCCTTCGCTCGAGCGAGAGTTAGGTGATGTGTCTGGTGGCTCGAGCGAGAAGTCCTGCGCTCGAGCTTGCGCCTGCGTCTGGTTCTGGACCTAAAAGTTGCAATTCTTAGCTCGAGCGAGCTTTCCTTCGCTTGAGCGAGCGAGCGAGGACTATGTTTTGAGTTTCTTCGCTCGTGCGAACTTTTCTTCGCTCGAGCGTACTTCTGGGTTGTAGACCTGAAACTTTGAATTGTTGGCTCGAGCGAGGTCTCTTTGTGTCTGGTCGCTCGAGCAAGCCTCGAATATACCAGTTGGCAGTAGCTTCTTCTTCTTTACTTTTTGAACTCTTTTTCTTCTCAAACCCTAGAACGGCTGCTCCCTCTCTCTCTACATACCTTCTCTCTACAAATACTCCATATTCTAGTGGTCTCCTACCCTAGTTTCTTTGTATAAAGTGTAGAGCTTGGCTTGGGCTATCTTTGGATCTGAAAATTTGTGGATTTGGAGCATCTTGGGTTTTCATCATCTTCTCCATTTGGTCTCTTCTTTTGAGGTAGGAATAACCTACTCATTCTTATGGGTTTTAACATAAATTTCAGTCATTTTGATGAGTTGGTGTTGTTGGGTAATTTTGGGAAAGGTTAGGGTTTGATGTGCAATTTATAAAAAGGGGTTTTGTGTTTTAAAAACTCCATGTGTATGTGAGACCTTGAAAAATGGCATTATTGTTGTTAAATGGAAGAAATTGAACCTTAGGGTTAATATTTGAGAAGGGAGGAAAATGCCCTAATTGTGTCGAAAAATTAATTTGAATAATTAGTTTGTGGAAATATGAAATTGAGTTGAAATTCATGAAGTTGGGGAATTATGATATTGAATGATGTAGTTGGATTAATTAGTCACTCACCTATGAAAGTGTTGATATTATATCTGTTGATGCATTTATTATCTGTTTAGAAATAACTGCTTTGGGCTATCGGTGAAGGATAGTCTTGATTGTTGTAGACATTGTATGGTGATTAGGAAAAACTGAAACTAATCACATTGAATATGTCATTGAATATGACGGTTGAAATAATACAGTAAATGTGTGTATTGATTGATCATTGTATATGATAAGTGTTTAAATACATTGTATATATATATTGTTTGGAAGGAGATAGGGGATTTACTCCATGGTTTGAGAGAAGATAGAGAATGGACTCTCAAACCTGTTTGAGAGGAGATAGGGGATGGACTCCACTGATACAGCAAATCTGTGTATCATTTGAAATATGGAAGTGTTGAAGTATGGAAATGTTTTAATATGGGTTATATTCTCATGTGAATTGTGAAGTATGGAAATGTTTAAATATTTGTTATAGCCTCATTGAATTGTTTGACCAGGTTCTGAGCCATAATTATGAATCGAAACTGTATAAGTGAAGGAAACTTAAATGAAAAATGGATGCACTTGATGTTAAAATGAAAAGTGTTGTAAATTGGTTTATAAGTGTCAATCATCTATCAAATGCTATTGTTTTAGTTATTGCTCATATCTGGTTTAGTATATCTCTACTGGGTTGTGGCTCACTCTATATGGGATATCATTTTCAGGTCTAGGTGACATGCCACCTCCAAGGACATAGTTTGGAAGGTTTTGGGAGTTGAAGACTCTTTTGGTTATTTTGTTGATTTTTGGTTATTACATGTATATAAAGCCAAGGGCTTATTTGTGTAAAGGGTTAGAACCCTATTTTTGTTGAACCCAAGTGTTGACTTGGAAAGTTGTAAGCCTATAGGGCATTTACTTTTGTTGTCAACATGTAATATCTCTTGTAAGAATACTCTGATGTTGAGGATATGATATCTCTTTCTTGTATCACGAATGTATGATTATAGGTTTATTTTGAGGGCGTTACAGCTTGAATGATGATTATGTAATGTGTAGTTGTTAGGATTTTAATTTGTAATCAATATATTTCATATATGAAATTTTTTTAGTTTTGAATTTTTTGATTTAATGGATGGGTTTAATAATGATATCAAAGTTGTCACCATATTTGAATTTTGGAAAAATAGAAACTAATTTAATGAAAATAAAAATAACCATCAATTACATGATCATTATCTAAACATATAATAAAAATTAATTTGGTAATAAATAAATAAATAAATGTGTAAAAGATTTATCAATTTTATATAATTTTATCTTTGATTGGTGGAAATAATTTAAAAATTCAAAAATATTTTTTTGACATTTATTTTTGTCAAATTAGTTTATATTTTTATCAAATTGAGGACTTTGCCATTAAAATTGAGTAATTGTATTTTCAATTGTCCTTATTTGAAAACAAAATTTAAAATTCAGGGTCAAATGTGTCACAATTGAAAAGTCAGGTATTAAAGTGACACAAGGCCTAAACTATAGGGACCGTTAGTGTAATTTAACATAAATACACTTAAAGAGTATGATATTTGAGAAAAAAATCTTTAAAAAATTCACTAAAATACCAAAAGTACAAAAAAAAAAAAAAAAAATTCAGTACATTTTTCATATTTTTGTGTATTTATTAATTTTTAAAATATTTTTTCAAAAATATTTTACTATTTAGTTACATCTAAATAAGTTGCATTTAAAAAAGTAAAAAGTTTGTTTTAAATTTTAAAAATTTTCACTAAAAATAAAAAAATACGAAAAACAAAAAATTCAATTTTCAAAAAACTGAAACCAAATATGTTGTTCATACTTCTTCGGACATAATTGGAGATATTGCTGCATGGGCTGCGCAACAGCAATTGCAATGCAGCGAAATGGGTCCATTGTAGGGCCCATTTTGATAATCCGAACCGTTCATATTTTAGAATATATCAAATAGAACATACCTGTAAAAAATTAAGTTAATCGGATATCGTTTACCTATTCATCCACTCATATTTGTATCTACAAAAATAAAAAATAATTATAATTTAAAATATTAAAATGAATACAAATGTGAGTGGATGAATGAGTAAACAATAGGCCTGTTTGGTAGAGCTTATAAGCTGCTTATTTAAGTTTTTAGCTTAATTTAAGTTAAAATATTGTGTTTGATACAGCTTAAGTTAACCAGCTTATAGCTTAAATCAAGCTATTTCTCAACTTATCTCAAAAGCTGGTCAGGGAGTGCTTAAATTTTTGACTAAAGCGCGCAGCTGGTGTGGAAGGGCTAAAATTAATTAAATGCCCTCGTCAATACCCAAATATTAATATTAATTAATATTAATATTAATTAAAAAATAAAAAATTGTATATTTCTGAAGAAAAATAAAAAAAATCAATATTAATTGAAAAATAAATATTAATTGGTATTAATTATTGATAAATTCATATTGTATATTTTTATATTAATTAAAAAATAAAAAATTGTATATTTATGAAGAAAAAGGAAAAAATCAATATTAATTAAAAAAATCAATATTAATTGATATTAATTATTAATAAATTAATATTGTATACTTTGTAATGAATTAATAACAATTGTTGATTATTAATATTAATTGATACTAATAAAAATTAAATATTAATATTAATTTATACTAATTAATAATTTTAATATTAATTGAGACTAATTAAGCCATTAATTGATACTAATTAATAATTTTAGTATTAATTGATACTAATTAATTTATAATGAAAAATAATTGTGACAATAATACTTCTATTACATTTTTAGCAAATGTATCAATTTTTATATTAATTGATGCTAATTAATACTACTTATATTAACTTTTATTAATGAAATATTTTTTTAAAATTAAAACTGAAAAAATGACAAAATAATCATTTTTATATCATATAAGGGCAGAAAGGATAATTATACAGTAAAAAGCTATTTTACAGCTTATTAACCAAACACTACTCTGCTGTTTAAATATATAATCCCACACCTGCACCAAACAGGTTAACAGCTTATGTTCATAACTATAAGTCATAATCTGTTAACCTATAATCTATAATCACTTTTTTACAACTCTACCAAACAGGACCAATACCTGATTAACTTAATATTTTATAAACATATTTTATTTGATATATTTTAAAACACGAACAATTCAAGTTACCGAAATAAATCCCAAAATAAACTCATTTGACTACATAAGTAGTCACTGCGCAGCCGCGCAACTGCCTCCCCATTCCTATTCGGACACTGTCAAACGTCTTTTTCAGGTATGTTTATTAGTTAATTACCAGATCGCTTTAAAAAAGATTCCATGTTGTTTTCATCATTTTCTTTTCAGAAGTCTCTGTACCAATTCTAAAGCTAATTTTTTCCACTAGAGCTGAAAATTTTAAAACCATGGAGTGTGACTTAGTGAAACAAAGCTTTGGTTAGGAAAATGAGAAAATAATAATAATAATAATAATAATAATAATAATAATAATAACCTGGATCATTTTAATATTTTTTAATTTTTTTTTTATATTTTTGTTCATGAATCTTTTTTTGTTTGAATCATAAATCTTATTTTGTTCATGAATGAATGTTAATTAGAATTCATGAACTTGGTGGTGAGTTATTATTTGGAGTCTCTCTATTTTCTCTTGTTTAATGGTCATTATTTTTGGTGTAATTTATAAGGTCCTAGTGGCCTATAAATAGTTCCTCTTATCTACTCTTTTTTATATCAACACACAAACTATTTTCTATACAAGAGAGATTACTAGCAAAGAAGGGTGTTTTTTCTTGGTGGAGCTTTGGGTTCACCATCTTGTGCAGAGTTGGCTTGAACCATACGACAAGTGATTGTGCTATTGTATCCTGGAGGGGACAAGTCATAATTTTGTGACTGCTGCATCGGTGTTTGGATTCTTCCTACCGTAGTGGGCTTGATCTCCTTAAAGAAAATGAGATATCTGTGCCTCAGCCTGATCTATTTGTATCTCATTTTTTTTTTGCATCATTTATCAATAAAATATAATTTTTTCTGATATTTTTACCAACAATTTTAAGGAGATCAAATATGGAACAAGTGCCAGAAAAAACCAATGATGGAATTGGAGATCTCAACAAGCCTTCAAGTTCAAGGGAGTTCATTTTAAGAGGTGGAAAGGAAAAGTTCTTTTTTACCTTAGCCTTTTGAAAGTTGCATATGTTCTTACCGAGAAGAACCCAAACAAAATCCCAACCGAGGAGATGAATGATGAAGACTACGAGGCACATGAAGCAAAAGTGGCTTCCTATAATACAGATGAGTATAAACGTTACTTTTATCTCTTAAATTGCCTTGTTGATCAATTTTATGATTACTATGACACCACTTACACTTCTGCAAAGAAAATTTGGAAAGCTTTACAGACTAAGTATGATATTGAAGAGGTAGGAGCAAAAAGTATGCAGCTAGCCGTTTTTTTCGCTTCCAAATGGTAGATGGAAAATCTGTTGTGGAGCAAGCACAAGATTTCCAAATGATAGTTGCAGAAGTAAGATCTGAAGGCATCAAGATTGGTGACAACTTGGTAGTTGCAGGACTTGTTGACAAACTACCGCCATCTTGGAGAAAATTCCAAAAGAGTATGCGCCACAAACAAAAGGAGACTTCCTTAGAGGCGTTGATCACTCACATCCGAGTCGAATAAGAGGCTAGAGGCCAAGATGCATTAATAACACAAGCGGATAATGACAATTCTACCACAAAGGTAAACTTTGTTTCAGCAAATAATAACTTACCCAAAGGTCGCAATTCCAAGAATACTTATTTGAAGCCTTATAAAAAGAATATGAAGAATTATGGTAAACCTCACAATAAATGGATTAATCCAAATAAGAACCAAGGTCCATCACCTTCACAAAATTTTACATGCTTTGTCTGTGGCAAAAGTGGGCATATTGCTTGAACTTGTAAATTCCGAAAACGTGCACCTGTCCCAAAGGCTAACGTTATCGAGGAGCCATTTGTGGCGATGATTACAGACATTTGCATAGTTAATTATGTAGACGGTTGGTGGGCAGATTCTGGTGCCAATAGACATGTTTGTTATAATCAAGCATGGTTCAAGGTGTATACTCCCTTTGATGATGAGAAAACAATTATGCTTGGTGACTCTAGTCAAATCAAGATACTTGGGAGTGGTGAGGTTGACCTTAAGTTCACCTCTGGACGTGTGCTTACTTTAAAAGATGTGCTTTATACACCGTCCATGAGGAAGAATTTGATGTCAAGTTATTAGTTAAATAAGGCTGGTTTTAAGCAAACTATGGAATCTGATCAATATGTGATTACTAAGAAGGGTATTTTTGTGGGTAAGGGTTATGCTTGTGATGGGATGTTCAAATTGAATGTTGAGATTAATAAACCATCTACCAATTTGGTTTACATGTTGTCTTCTGTTAATTTTTGGCATGCTCGCTTGTGTCATATTAACAGCAAACATGTGGGAATCATGAGTAGTTTAGGATTAATTCCAAAAGTGACAAAATTTTTTGAGAAATGTGAAGTTTGTAGTAAAGCAAAAATTACCAAGAGGCCTCATAAAAGTGTTGAAAAAAATACCAAATTGCTAGAATTATTTCATACTGATTTGTGTGAGTTTGAAGGAATTTTAACTCGTGGTGGTAACCGATATTTTATCACTTTTATTGATGATTTTTCAAAATACACAAATGTATATTTATTAAAAAATAAAAGTGATGCTTTTGAGAAATTAAAGAATTCCTTCTTGAAATGAAAAATCAATTCGGTAAAAAGATTAAGAGAATTAGAAGTGATAGAGGCCGGGAGTATGAATCTCTTGGATTCAACTCTTTTGTTCAGTCATTGGGAATTATTCATGAAACTACTCCACCATATTCACCTTCATCTAATGGCGTAGCTGAAAGAAAAAATAGAACGTTAATTGACTTGATGAATGCTATGCTTATTGATTCAGGTGCTCCCTCAAATCTTTGGTGCGAGGCTATTTTGACAGCTTGCCATGTGATAAATAGAGTGCCACACAAAAAGACTAAAATTGTACCTTATGAGTTGTGGTAGGGGCATAAACCAAATCTAGGTTATTTGAGGGTTTGGGGTTGTTTAGCTTTTGTGAGGCTTGCAGATCCTAAACGACCTATATTGGGTGAACGAGCTACCACCTGTGCTTTTCTTGGGTATGCGTTGCATAGTACAACCTATAGATTTTGTGATATGGAAAATAATATTATTTTTGAATCAGGTGATGCTATTTTTCATGAAAATAAATTTCCTTTTAAATCTAGAAATAGTGGGGGTCAAATAATTTCTGAAAATATTTTATCCATGCCTAGCTCTTCTACTCCATCTCAAGTTTTTCAAGAACAAGAATATTCTCAAATCCAACCAAGGAGGAGTAAACGAGCTAGAGTTGAAAAAGATTTTGGCCCTGACTATTATCTTTACAATGTGGAAGAAATTCCTCTTACGATGCAAGAAGCTTTATCATCACCTGATACTATTTTCTAGAGAGAGGCTGTAAATGATGAGATAGATTCACTACTTTCAAATAATACATGGAAGCTAGTGGATTTACCTCCAGGTTGTAAAACTATCGGGTGTAAATGGGTCATTCGTAAAAAACTTAAACCGGATGGAACTATAGATTGAAAAATCTAGAAACCTCCTAGATGTTGATTTGTGATTATGTGTCAATTTTAAGCAGAATATAACAATCCCAATCAAACAATCAAGAGAAAGAGACACAAAGATTTTACGTGGAAAAACCACAATTGGACACCTTCCAATTGTGATAAAAAAAACCACGGGCAACAGCCACAAGAACAATCCACTAAGAAGATATAAAAGGAATTACACAGGTATCACTCTCAATTATCTAGCGAATTCACAACGCCTAATTGAACCAACCTCTATGTGCCTCTTCTAACCCCATCTTCAGCACGGAATTGTCTTTCTGATGAGCCACTCCGGATTCCCTCCAAAGCTTGTGCTCAATTCTTGAAATTCTAACCGAAGAACAACTCTCTTTTGTGTATAACAAACAAACCTTTGATGTACTCTCTTTAAACCATGAGTTAAATACTCAATAAAACATCAAAGAAAATAACAAAATATCCCAGATATAAACCTTTAAGAACCAAAAAGAAGATCTGGAGGACTTCAATAAATTAGTAGTCTAGTTTTGGGAGAAAACCAACTACTTATAGAAAATCCAAAGCAATCCTAGTTGGGAAAGAAAACCAACTTCTTATTTGTAGAAAACCAACTTCTTGCAGAACTCCAAACTAATCCCACTTCTTATAGAAACCCAAAATAAACCTTGTTTCAGAAGAAAACCAACTCCATAATGAATCGATATCGGGATCGCGGTCCGCTCGGCGTGGGTCTTCGCCGGCGGAGACTTCATATTTTGTGATTTCATATAGGCTCCCCGCTCGAGCGTCCGTTTCCCCGATCGAGCGGAGAATTACACCTTCCAGTATTTTTTCAGGTACAACAGAGATGCTGTGAACTCGCAAACCCCGCTCGAGCGCCCATTTCCCCGCTCGAGCGGGAAGGCCAAAAATGGGAAAACTGGGAAAGGATAACATGATCGGACAGGCAAATTTGGATGCATTTTTGCATTTTGCTTGACATGGCCAGCTTCGACCCGTAATAATCAGCGAAGTGGCAATCTTGAAAGCATTGACATCACAAACTTTTCTGCAAGGCTCGATTCGGGTTTGGATTTGCATCTAATAAACTCATAGCCTCACTGAAATAAAAGTGAAAATAAATACATCTGAAAGGAGTTTTGTCAAACGGTGTTGCCAAGAATAAAAACCTAACAATCTCCCCCTTTGGCAATGCCGTGACAAAACACATCTAACAAATAAAATCCTAATCACCCCAACCCATTACAGCCAACAAAAACAAACTTCTTTCTCAAAGTCATGATCTCTGCAAAACAACTATCAGTGCCACAATCTCCAAAACAAATATTAGTCCCACAAGAGTATATGAAAAACAATATAAGACTATCTTGAAACATGAGATGAAAAACATGAATAACATGAAGATGCAACTTTGGAGATTTTAAGAACATGTAGCATGAAAACCTGAACCCGACACATGGCATAAAAATATGAAATCCTAAGACACATGAAAAACAACTTTCTTCCCTTAAACAACAAAAGCAAGATCATAAACCACACAAGCATGATATGATGATGTAAATATCAGGACATGCAAGAATGCAAGCAACAAAAGCCAATCATCCTTATCAAACAAATCAAAGTAATCATGCGAACAAACTTTTGTAACAATAAACCAAACTCCCCCTCACTAAAAACAACCACACACACTGAAAACAGTGAACAAGAAGAAAAACGACAAAAAATAATATGGTGAAGCAAGCAAGGAATTTCAGATTTGTACCTTGAAACATACAAGATTATCCAAGAAGCACAATTACTTGAAAACACAATGTGCACAGCCTCTAGAAAATTCCTCATAAAAGAAAGTGATGCATTATGTGAAAAGCATAGATCCCATGATAAAAGTGTGTGTGTGACTCTTGGAGTTCGACAAACACTAGATTCAATCCTAGTAGTAAAAGAAAATCTAAGCACAACTGAGGAAAGTCAAACCACTAGGAATCAAGGGGTATTTGGTGAGTAAAGGCGGAGGCTCCCCCTCAATCAATGAATCCTTTTTTTCTTTTTCTTTTTCACCATTTTTTTTTCTTTTCTGTCTTTTGCACATTTTTTTCTTTTCTTTCTTTTGCACATTTTTTTTTTCTTTCTTTTGCATAGTTTTTCTTCTTTTTTCTTTTCTTTTGCACACTCATCGGCGGCTGACACGCTCAAGAGTATGGAAACCGAACCAGAGAAGCATGGATATAATAAGGATGGCCTGGTTGGTGACTCTGAGGTAGCCTTTTCCTCATGTCTGGACTACAAAAAATAGAGGGGAAAGCCATGGAGATGCAAAAAGATGGAAGGTGGTTAAGAGACTCAACATCACCCAAGATATGCTAGTATAGGTCAATTCCTCTAGAAAAGCAAGAGATATCATGCCAGAAGTCCATAGAAAAAATAGTCACTAAGGCGGAAGACTCCAATATTTGCTAATCCAAGAGTGTGTACAGAATGAGACATACTAATCAAAAAAACACACACTCTAAAATGAGTAATGACCACAGAAAGCACACGCATATTAACATGTAATGGATATTCTCATCAATTCCAACATGTACCAAGGACCACTCAAAAATTTCAAGCTTGCAAAACCATACAAGAAAATCTTTTTTTTTTTTTCATTAAAAAAAACACACAGAAACCCAAAAACTAAAACAAATAAACAAATTAACACAAGTCAAGTTTTCTCACCCAAATCTTTTTGGTCTTAACAAGATCAGGTCTAGCGGTCTTGGTAAATGTCATGGTGTTGTGAACACCCTCATGAATCTTGGTATTCCGCCTAGACAAGTAAGGTTGTCTCCTAACCCAAAAAGTATTCGAATTTCTACCCTTTTGAGACATTCTCCCATGCAACTTATAACAAAAACGGCGAATATGACCATGCATACCACAATGATGACAAATAAAAACAGGGTGTACCTTCTTTTCTTTTACCTTACCAACTCTAGGGAGTTTGAGAAGTTTTTCCTCTTGTTGAATCTTTTGTCCTCCCTTTCCTTGAGTTCTTGTATCATGAGATGTGGAAGCACTCTGTTTTTGCTCTCTCTTATCTCCAAAGCCAATGCCACTCTTGTCTGAACAGAATTTTTGAGATCCAATGATATCCTCCAAAGTTTTTGATCTTTTGTTCCAAAGACCAATGGTGACCATGGCACACTTGAGCTCTTCCTCTTTTTTGATCATTTGTTCTTCCAAGGCAACTTGTGACATCTCGAGAGATTCAATCTTTTCTTCATACATGGCATGAGTTTCCTGTAGCTCATTCCTCTCTGTCTCACAAGTCAACAGTTTTGCACAAAGAACTTGTTGATCATCAGCTATCTTGATGGCATTGATCCTAGCCTCGGAAATCTCCTCCTTAAGTTTGACATTCTCACATTCACATGCTTTGAGTTTCTTTGTGAGTTTGTCATTCAATTTGAATAACTTAAGAGACTCCTATCTATACTTTTCATAGGCTTGCTCAAGTTCTTCATGATCACTCTCAGGATTCATCATCGATAGTATTCTCAACGACCTTTTCAAGACTCTGTTAGTCCTTGATTTGAAGCCACCATGAAAGCAAGGAATTGCTTATGTCCCTCTTCGCCTTGATCTTTATCGTCACTTTCGTCTCCATTAGATTCTGATTCATCATCCCAAGTGATGGCGAGGGCTTTCTTCTTTCTCAAACGAGTGGGGCATTCTAAAGCAAAGTGGCCAAATCCTTGGCATTCATAGCATTCGACGCTTTGAGTTCCTTGTATCTTTCCTTTCTCCTTCTTGGCTATAGAATTAATTTTGACTTTATCTTTGCCTTTGGATTTATGAGTATGAGTAGATTCCAAAAGATTAGGATTTTTATTCAAAAAGATTTTTTAAATTGTTTAACAAAAGCGACCATAATCTTGGAATCTATCTCACAGTCCTCATCAGAATCCTCAACCACTTTATGAGCACTACTAAAAGCAAGATCTTTTTGTTTCTTTTTGAAATTTCTATGTGCCTCATAAGTTTGAAGATTTCCAACCAACTGATCTAGCTTGAGGTTGTCAACATCTTGAGCCTCCTCAATAGCCGTAACTTTTGGTTGGAACCGATCGAACAGGATCTCAAAATTTTTCCCACAACTTTGGATTCGTATTTTTCACCTAAATTGAAGCTGGAATTTACAATGTCACTCAACTTCGCATAAAATTCATCAAAGGTCTCACTATCTTTCATAGAAAGGTTTTCGAAACTAGATTTGAGCCTTTGAAGTTTAGATCGTTTAACAGAAGGAGTGCCCTCATGAATAGTTTGTAAGATATCCCAAGCCTCTTTTGCGACTTCACAATTACAAATACGGCTAAACTCTTCAGGTGTGACAGCGCAAAAGAGAGAATTGATAGCTTTACTATTCCAGCTACTATTTTGGTAATCGATTTGTCCCACTTATCAATTGGTTTGGGAAAGTTACTCCATCAACGAATTGTTGGTTCAGTCCACCCATTCATGACGGATTGCCAAACTTTTTCATCAATAGATTTTAAAAAAGATCTCATCCGAGCTTTCCAAAAAGAATAATTGGATCCGTCAAGTAGGGGTGGTCGAACCATAGAATTTCCCTCACGAATTGAATCCATTATCACAAATCAAACAAGATCTCGTTCTAAAAAAATAGAGCGTTCAAAAAGAATTTTTTTTTAAAAAATAGAACGACCCGCTCTGATACCAATTGAAAAATCTAGAAACCTCCTAGATGTTGATTTGTGATTATGTGTCAATTTTAAGCAGAATATAACAATCCCAATCAAACAATCAAGAGAAAGAGACACAAAGATTTTACGTGGAAAAACCACAATTGGACACCTTCCAATTGTGATAAAAAAAACCACGGGCAACAGCCACAAGAACAATCCACTAAGAAGATATAAAAGGAATTACACAGGTATCATTCTCAATTATCTAGCGAATTCACAACGCCTAATTGAACCAACCTCTATGTGCCTCTTCCAACCCCATCTTCAGCACAGAATTGTCTTTCTGATGAGCCACTCCGGATTCCTTCCAAAGCTTCAGGCTCGAATTCTTCAGAATTCACAACTGAAGAACAACTCTCTCTTTTGTGTATAACAAACAAACCTTTGATGTACTCTCTTTAAACCATGAGTTAAATACTCAATAAAACATCAAAGAAAATAACAAAATATCCCCAGATATAAACCTTTAAGAACCAAAAAGAAGATCTGGAGGACTTCAATAAATTAGTAGTCTAGTTTTGGGAGAAAACCAACTACTTATAGAAAATCCAAAGCAATCCTAGTTGGGAAAGAAAACCAACTTCTTGTTTGTAGAAAACCAACTTCTTGCAGAACTCCAAACTAATCCCACTTCTTATAGAAACCCAAAATAAACCTTGTTTCAGAAGAAAACCAACTCCATAATGAATCTGGATATCTGGGATCGCGCGGTCCGCTCGAGCGTGGGTCTTCCCGCTCGAGCGGAGACTTCATATTTTGTGATTTCATATAGGCTCCCCGCTCGAGCGTCCGTTTCCCCGATCGAGCGGAGAATCACACCTTCCAGTATTTTTTCAGGTACAACAGAGATGCTGTGAACTCGCAAACCCCGCTCGAGCGCCCATTTCCCCGCTCGAGCGGGAAGGCCAAAATTGGAAAAACTGGAAAAGTATAACATGATCGGACAGGCAATTTTGAATGCATTTTTGCATTTTGCTTCGGCCGCGAGCTGACCGGGCAGCTCGACCCCCGTAATAATCAGCGAAGTGGCAATCTTGAAAGCATTGACATCACAAACTTTTCTGCAAGGCTCGATTCGGGTTTGGATTTGCATCTAATAAACTCATAGCCTCACTGAAATAAAAGTGAAAATAAATACATCTGAAAAGGAGTTTTGTCAAACGGTGTTGCCAAGAATAAAAACCTAACATAGATAAATATAAAGCGAAACTTGTCGCTAAAGGTTTTAAGCAACGAGTTGATCTTGATTTCTTTGATACTTTTTCTCTGGTTACTAGAGTTACATCCATTAGACTGTTGATAGCAGTGGCTGCAATTCATGATTTAAAAATTCATCAAATGGATGTAAAAATAGTATTTTTAAATCGAGATCTAGATGAGGAGATTTACATGGACCAACCCGAAGGCTTTGTGGAGCCTAGCCAAGAAAGTAAGGTGTGTAAGCTAACTAAATCCCTTTATGGTTTAAAACAAGCTCCTAAACAGTGGCATGAGAATTTTGATTCCTGCATGCTTGAGAATGGCTATAAGACTAATGAATGTGATAAGTGCATACATTATAAAACTTGTGAGAATGCACATGTGATTATTAGCCTATATGTGGATGATCTACTTATCTTTGGCTCTAATTTGCATATTATAAATGAGACTAAAAATATGCTTAATAGCCACTTTAATATGAAAGATCTTGGTGAAGCTAATTTTATTTTGGGAATTAAAATTACGAAGACTAATGATGGTATTTTTCTTGATCAGTCGCATTATGTTGAGAAAATTTTAAAGAAATATAACTTTCTAGACTGTAAACATGTTGCTACTCCTTTTGATGCAGGCATACATTTATCTGTTGTAACAAATGAAAAAGAAGTGATTAATCAAAAGGAATATGCTAGCATGATTGGTAGTTTGAGATATGCTACTGACTGTACTAGACCTGACATTGCATATGCCATTGGAGTACTTAGCAGGTTTACTAGCAAACCAAGTCGAGATCATTGGCTAGCCATGAGAAGAATTATGAGATATTTATCTGGGATCAAAAATTATGGTTTGTTTTATAACAAGTATCCTGCGATACTTGAGGGATATAGTGATGCCAATTGGAACACTTTGTTAGGTGATTATCTCTGTACCTCGGGTTTTATTTTTACCTTGGGTGGCGGTGCTATATGTTGGAAGTCTAAAAAACAGACTATAATTGCTAATTCTACAATGGAAGCTGAGCTTATAGCGTTAGCTTCAGCATGTGAGGAAGCGAATTGGTTGAGAGATTTGTTACATGAAATCTCTTTTTGGGAAAAACTAATTCCTCCTTTGTTAATTTGTTATGATAGCACTACTGATATTGGTAGAGTGAACAACAATTTTTATAATGGTAAATCCAGACCTATTCGAAGGAAACACAGTAATGTGAGATCCTATTTGAGTAATGGCATCATAACTGTGAATTATGTAAGATCTTGTGATAATCTTGCGGATCCATTAACCAAGGCCTTGGCGAGAGATAGGGTCTGGAATACATCGAGGGGGATGGGTTTAAAGCTTATAAAATCATAAACCATGTATGAGGATACCCAACCTAGGGACCAGAGATACTATAACTAGGTTCAATGGGAAGAACGAATCATATGGTGGTTGTAAAAAATGCACTCTTTAATATTTTGTTATCCATCCCTATGATGTAAGTGCATTTGTCCTGTAATGTTGGAGGGTTGAGTTTTTGTACTTTTAATGAAATTCTGTAGCTCTTGTTGAGTGGGTTGTGTCAATTACAGGAACATCCTTGACAGATGTCACCTATGTGAGCATGAAAGTGGAGCCGCTTTCTATGAGAACAAGGCTTATTCTCAAATATGCTCATGAAAACTAGGATTAACACAAGGCCGTAATGTGATGGTTATTAAAGCTCATGTCAACACCTGGATTATTATGTGTGAGCAGTAATACTTTATTTCCCCTAAGCAGTCATAGTTCAAGTCTGAGACCACTACTGACTCTGGAGTAGAGATTGCTGTTTCACTAATAAAGGTTCAATGCAGAGCACACCTTCATGATGCATACTAGTCTACCTTTGTTTGGTAATCTCTCTTATCCTTGTTGATATTAAAATGAGTGGGGGATTGTTGTACCATTTTAAAATCTTTTATTTATTTATTTATTTTTATATATTTTTGTTCATGAATCTTCTTTTGTTTGATTCATGAATCTTATCTTGTTCATGAATGAATGTTAATTAGAATTCATGAGCTTGGTGGTGAGTTATTATTTGGAGTCTCTCCATTTTCTCTTTATTATTTGGAGTCTCTCCATTTTCTCTTATTTAATGGTCATTATTTTTGGTGTAATTTGTAAGGTCCTAGTGGCCTATAAATAGTTCCTCTCATCTACTCTTTTTTATACCAACACAAACTATTTTCTATACAAGAGAGATTACTAGCAAAGAAGGGTGTTTTTTCTTGGTGGAGCTTTGGGTTCACCATCTTGTGCAGAGTTGGCTTGAACCATACGACAAGTGATTGGGCTGTTGTATCCTGGAGGGGACAAGTCATAATTTTGTGACTTCTGCATCGGTATTTGGATTTTTCCTACCGCAGTGGGCTTGATCTCCTTAAAGAAAACGAGATATCCGTGCCTCAGCCTGATCTATTTGTATCTTATTTTTTTTGCATCATTTATCAATAAAATATAATTTTTTTCTTATATTTTCACCAACATAACCTAATATTATATAAGAAAAAAGAGATTTTTAACCCATAAACTTTGTAGGAGTTTTAAGTTTCCAATCTAAAATTTTTAACTTTTTAATTTTAAAAAATTAATTTTTTTTTTCTATTGACTAGCTCTTATTCAAGCAAAAATAAATAAATAAATAAAAATTAATATCCCTTGATTATTGACTTTTAAATGGAAAGTATATCAAATCTAAAAAAAAAAAAATGAAAAGTATACTAATCCATTTCAAAATTCAAATTTAAAGGTCATTAAATATGGAAAACAATCTCTTAATTTGAATTTAAAATTGGCATGCTATAAATTTAAAATTATAATGATCTATTCCATGATTTATATATTTTAAATACAATTTAAAATTATCATAATTAGCTCATAATTTTTGTATTTAGGAGTAATAAGAGTAACGTTGAGATTATTTATATATTTTACAAAAGAATGGTTTTAACAAGAGATATTATGAGAGTTTCAAAATCTCATACAAAATCTATATACTATTATAATTAAAAAACGTTGTCATCCTATTATAGCTTAGAGTCGCAATTCTCTCTTCTTCTTCTTTTTTTAATTATTGTTAATATGTGTCACAATATGATTTGTTTATAAATTATTTTTATATTCTTAAAATAAAATTTTAAATTTAGATTCTTCTTGAAATTATGTTACCAGAATAAGATCAATATTCATTCATTAATTTATGCATTTTTATTAAATTATAAAATAAAATTTTAAATTTAAATTATGTTACTACAATTATGATGAGATCAATATTCACATGTGTCATATTGATGTGTCATAATATTATTGGTCTAAACATAATATGTTATTAAATACATGTATCACTATTAAAGGTTTATATTTTTATTTTTTGTCATTTTTGGTTTTAAATTCTATAAAAAAAACATTTATGTCCTTTTAAATTACAAGGACTTAAACAATAAATTGTTTTAACAGAAATATGTTTTTAACAAAATACAAAAACATTAAGAAAATTAATGATTTTTTTTTTTAAATTGCCAAATGTGGGGATATATTTTCTGAGCACCAACACGTGGCAAGGTGACGCCGACGTGTCAGTCGAGGTGCCACGTGTCTTGATCATAACGCCGAGGTGATTTCAGAGAGGCCGAGGTTATCTCCGAAGATATCGGAATCCGAGATAAGCGGATAAGGGACAAGAGTTCTGGAAATAAGGAAGGACTTCAGGATGGATAAGGATAACACTCTTAGGGAGTCTATCCTTATCTCTTGAAGAGTCCAAAGTAAGCACTAAACAGGAATCCATTGAAGCTAGGCTTCTAGTGGGACTAGGACTGAGTTAACTATAAAAGAAAGGCACCCCCGATGGGTCTAAGGTACTCAATTTATATTCGGAACAGTGAGATTAGCACTATTGATTATCTTTCAGAGATATACTGACTTGATCGTCTGAGTGCCCCCGGGTGGATGAACCACCGCCGGAGTCTTCTCTTTTTGTTGACAGGTCTGCCAGGTGTCATCTATTCTGCCAGTGTTCTCCAGTTGAGTACTGAGTTGGCAGTGTGGTCGGAAAATCACTCACACACCAAACATAATGGATTCTATTATTATTATTTTTTTTAATCTCAATTGTCAATTAAATAAATTAAAATAAAAAAATAATTTTTTTGGCTTAAATAGTCAAGAAGTGACTTTTGCCAAAATCAAATAGAAATAAATAATTTTTTTTTTCTATTAAAAATGATAGTTGGTGAAATTTATTTTTTTTATATAATAAAAAAAGAAAAGAATAATGTTTGACGGCCCGAAATGCTTGGCTCGAATGTGGCTCGAAATTTTCTTTTTCCTCAAACATTTTCCTTTTTTTTTTCCCCTTTTTTTCTGCCATTTTCGACGCAAAGGAAGAGGGAGAGGGAGAGAAAGAGGGAGAGGGAGAGGGAGAGGGAGAGGGAGAGGGGTTGCCGTCGTCTCCGATCTGTCGCCGATCGCCGATCGCCGCGCCTCCGCCTCCGTCGCCGATCGCCATGCCTCTGCTCGTCGCCTCTGCCATTGCCGATCGCCGCGCCCCCCGCCTCCGCCTCCAGCCCATTTTTTAGGCCCCCTCTAGTCCCCCTCCCCCTCCCCCTCCCCATCCTCTGTCTTCGTCTTCCTTCTTCTGCTAAAAAAAAAATAAAATTAAAACCATGAAACGATGTCGTTTCGTGGTTTCGGGGCATTCGAGGCGGAGGAATTCGGGCTCTCTAGCATTGTTGAAAAGAAAATAGGAGTTACATTACATGTGATAATTTATTGTTCCAGCAATGCTATAGACCCACACTTTCGCCCATAATGATGTGACAATAGAGTTGGGCCCTATGTCATTGAGTGTATAACAAATCAAGAATTGACACATATGATAGCACATCATTGTAGATACAATTATGGGTGTTTTTTTTGTGGGTTTCAAACATTTTTTTTTTTTTATTGTTCATCTAGACTTTTTTTAGCACTTGAGAAACATGGTGGATCCTATTAATTTTTTTTTTAAAAAAAAAAATCTCAGTTGTCAATTAAACAAACTAAAATAAAAAATGAAATTTTTTTGGCTCAAATTGCTAAAAAATGAGTTTTGCTAAAAGATATAGAAATAAATGTTATTTTTCTAATAAAAGTAATGGTTTGTGAAATATATTTTTTTATTAAAAAAAAATAAGGGTTATAACTGATAATTTATTGGTCATCTATAATTATTTTCAGATCAAATGAGAATACCATTCTAATTTTTCTTCTTACCTTTTTTTTATATAGATACTTTTATTTGGTAGAAATTTAAATTTATTATATTTAAATATTTTATTGTAATTTTTAAATTTAAAATAATTTTTGAAAAATCATATTTAAATTATTTTATGCCATTAAAAAATATAATTTTTTTTAATATCAACTTATTCGATGATCCCTTTCTAAAATGTGTATTTATTTTTGTTCATTAATATTAAAATTTTAATTAATTTTATTTATTATTAAAAAAATAAATTAGCAAATAATTTTATATATTGATATATTCAATTTTGTTTTAATTGCTCTAGTTATTTGGTGTCTTTGTCCAAGTCTATTCAAATTTATTCGAATTTTTGAATTTTACATAGATTCTTATTAAATTAAAAATTACGTTCACAATCTTTAAAAAGTTACAAGCTTGACTCGAGTTGCTTCGGTTCAACTCGCCCAAATTTATAACTTTAGTAAGGGCGTTAAAAGTTACATTATTGAAATTGTGACAAATTAAAAATGGATACATAAATTGTGATAAAATTGTAAAACTTAAATTTTAAGTTTTAATATATGTTTTTTTTTTTATTTTCATAATTTACATACAAAAATCTAACTATTTATATTATTTTATATAAATATATTTTATTATTTTTTTTCACATTTTGTGCATAGCACGGGTTTTCACTAGTAGATAGGAAAAGAAAAAAGACATTCACACCAGAGGTAAATTTCTAAAACTATTGGGCCAATAAATCCAAGTTAAAAAAAAAATTTAGGCTAAAAAGATATTATTTGTCTAAAAGGATATATTATTTATTCAAAAGCTTAACTATCTGCCTATATGTTTAAATATCTGTGGGAGCCGAATAAATAGAGGAACGAAATCTGGTATACCCGAGGAGCCGGGAACTGAACGGCTCCATTCTGCTCAACTAGGACGCCGAATACGTTCTTAAGGCCGAACAGACTTGAGAAGGCATATCAGGACAAATGAAAGAATAATAAATAAAAAGTAGACTCTGGCCCCGAGGTCCAGAGAATGGATATAAATACAAGAGCTTCAGATTTGTAAAGGTATGTAAGAATCACTTCTAAAAACTTAGTGAACAAACTTTCTTAAGGAGAAGAACTGACTTGTCCGTCGGAGTGCTAATTCCGGCACCCCCGACCGGAATATTTGTATCTTTGCAGGTGGCTAGCTGAGGATCATTGGCGTCTTCCAGGATCTGAAGAGTATTTCCTTATCCACTTCCCCACAATTAGCGCCGTCTGTGGGAATACTCAAATATATCCATGAAAGACGTGACTGAAGATCCTCCGATAGCCATCGACGAGACCGCACAGAGAGACGACTTCACTCCGGCAAATACGCTCGGAAAGGAAACCGTCGCATAGCGACGCGCCTCGAACTCTAACTCACCAACGACTTCAACGACGGAAATGATACAAGCGACCATAGAACAAGCCAGACAGACCAAACAGAGTTTGGACAACATCATCGCTGAAAACGAACGCCTTCGCCGCGATCCGCCTTAGAAAAGCAAAGTCCAAACGGGCAGGGCTCAAGGTTCCTGAGCGATTCCCAAGGGCAGGTCCTCAACGACCTCGAGGCCAACAGCACAATGCCGACGGTCGCCGCGCCTTAACCGATTACCTTGAGGAGGTGACAGAGGACGCACGTCGCCCAAGAGGCGTCCCGCTTGACACTGTACATATGATATACAGCCTGCCGATAGCCCCGACTGTACATGCAATCCAGTCACTTCCAAGCCCCCAGCATCAGCTCACACCAACAAAGCGACCCCGGCTCCGAGAAGCGCCAAGCATCACCTTTGATGACTCTGATTTGAGCGGCGTAACACTCTCTCACGTAGATCCTCTGGTTGTTGCGCTACGCATAAACAGGTTCACCGTTGAACGCGTCCTTATCGACCAGGGAAGCACTTCAGAGGTTATGTACTATAAAACCTTCATCAAACTCGGGTTCAACGATTCGGATCGACTCAGCCTTATCCACTATTCGCTTCAACGCCAACCCGAGTACCCATTGGGAAAGATCGATCTACCCGCTCGAGCCGGCTCGAAGCGATGGATGTGGAATTCTTGGTCGTCGGGCTACCATCGCCAGTATAATCTCATCATGTGGCGATCATGGTTGCATACCTTGCAGGCCGTTCCAAGCACCTACCACCGGTACTCGTTTCCCAACGGAACACGGCGTTGAGCAGATCCGTGGCTCTCAACAGTCAGCGCAAGCATGTTACCTTCTCGCCACCAAGATGCCGAAGGAACTGCAAGTAAACTCCATTGAAGTGCTCAGTCGAGAGATCCTGGATGACGTCGGGCGTCAACCAAACGAAAAGGCCACGGAAGGTTTAGACCGGGTTGACATTGATGGAAGCCCGAAAAAGTTTTTTATGATCGGCGCCTCTCTGAGCCAGGTCGACAGACAGCAGCTGATCACTTTCTTACTTGGCAACCTCGACGCCTTTGCGTGGACTCCATACGAGATGCCGGGAGTAGACCCGTCAGTCTTACAGCACCACCTCAATGTCGACCCCTGGTGCAAGCCGATCATTCAGAAAGGCCGACGATCCTCCGCAGAACACACCGCCGCCGTTGTAGAAGAAGTTGACAAATTGCTTGACGCCGGGGCAATTAGAGAAGTCACCTACCGCACGTGGCTCTCCAACACAGTGGTGGTGAAAAAGAAAAATGGAACTTGGCAAGTGTGCGTCGATTTCACGGATCTGAACAAAGCTTACCCCAAAGACTGCTTCCCCTTACCTAGAATTAACCAACTCGTCGATGCGACGGTACGCCACCGGCGCATGAGTTTCCTCGATGCCTACAGAAGCTACCATCAGATCGCCATGAATCCGGATGATTAGGACAAAACTACATTCCTCATCCAAGAGGAACCTACTGCTACAGGGTTATGCCTTTTGGACTGAAGAATGCAGGGGCAACTTACCAAAGACTGGTCACCACGATGTTCAAAGAACAGCTCGGACACACTATGGAAGTGTACATCGATGACATGGTGGTCAAATCCAAAGAAGAACAAAACCATATAGCCGATCTGGAAAAGACATTCAACACCCTACGCAAATACAGAATGAAGCTAAACGCTTCCAAATGCGCATTCGGGATTGGCTCCGGCAAATTCCTGGGTTATATCGTCAACCACCGAGGAATCGAAGCCAACCTGAGGCAAGTCACAGCAATTTTGGAACTGAGTTCCCCCCGTTCAGTGAAAGAAGTCCAAAAGTTGATGGGAATGGCTGCTGCACTCAACAGGTTCATTAGCTGATCTACAGATCGCTGCAGACAATTCTTTCAGACACTATGTCAGGGCAGAGCTTTCGAATGGTCCGCCGAATGCGAAGCAGCTTTTAACGGGCTCAAAACCTACCTCCGGACAGTATCTCTTCTAATAACACCCGCCACCGGCGACCCTTTCATTCTATATCTGGCAGTCTCCGACAGGGCCGTCAGCGCCGTATTATTAAAAGAGAAGGAAGGGCAGCAACAGCCAGTGTATTATGTGAGCAAGGCAATGGTAGATGCCGAAACACGCTACCTACCGCTGGAAAAACTCGTCCTAGCCTTGGTCATGGCAGCAAGAAAACTGATGCATTACTTCCAAGGACACAGCATTAGGGTGTTAATAGACTATCCCCTTCGATCAGTACTACGGAATGCAGAAGCATCAGGGCGTGTTTCGAAGTGGGCTCTCGAACTCGGCCAATACGACATTCAGTTTTTACCCAAAACTGCAATCAAGGGGCAGGTGCTTGCCGACTTTGTTGCCGAATTCACAGGAGGGCTTGCCGACCTCAAGCCTGATGACGTCCAGCCAAAGGCCGAAGTTCGGTCAAAGCCAGATTGGAGAATTTATGTTGGGGACATTTGGCAATTATACTGTGATGGATCGTCTAACCAACGGGGCAGCGGCGCCGGCGTCGTAATTATGTCTCCAGACGGCGCAGTAATTGAGCAGGCCGTCAAGCTCGGCTTCGAAGCATCAAATAACGAAGCCGAATATGAAGCCCTTTTAGCCGGACTGCGGAACGCACATCTGCTCGGTGCGCGGCGGCTGTTGGTGTTTTGTGACTCAAAATTGGTAATCAACCAGCTGAAGGGGGAGTACGCGGCAAGAGACGAGCGTATGGCGGCCTATATGAAAACGGCGAACTCCTTGCTGACGAAATTTGACCATCATGAACTAAACCAAATAACATGCGATCAAAATACACACGTGGATGCCCTGGCTTGCTTAGCCTCCGCCATCAACTCCGAGCTCAAGCGTACCATCGAAGTAGGTTTCGTCCCGGAACCAAGTATCGACCCTCCGGAGGAAACCTACATCAACATTATAGAATCCGCTCCAAGTTGGAAGGACCCCATTGCTGCATTCCTTTCTTCTGAGCAACTCCCAGAGGACAAAAAAGAAGCACACAAGCTGCGAAACAAGGCCCTGCGGTACTACTTAGATCCATAAGGAGGGCTTTACAAAAAGTCCCTCTCTGGTCCATACTTGGAATGCGTGCACCCGGATAGAGTGGAGGAGCTGCTCACTGAGATACACAAGGGCAGCTGTGGTGCCCATTCAGGGGGACGCTCCCTGGCCCATCGAGCGATAACACAGGGATATTATTGGCCGACGATGAGAGCCGATGCACAAAATTATGTCAAGAAATGCGAACAATGCCAAAAGTTCTCCCCACTAACCCATCAGCCTGCAGAAGCTTTGAATTCTATCACAAGCCCCTGGCCGTTTGCTCAGTGGGGACTTGATATCGTAGGACCATTGCCGAGGGCCCCAGGGAACAAGCGATTTCTAATCGTAGCAACACATTACTTCACAAAGTGGGTCGAAGCGGAGGCTCTAACCCATATACGAGATTCTAACCCATATACGAGATTCCGACATTAAGCGCTTTGTGTGGAGGAACATCATTACGCGATTCGGCATTCCAAGAGCATTGATCTCGGATAATGGTACTCAGTTCGATTGTGGCGTATACCGAGAATTGTGCAGCAAGTATGGTATTGAGCCTTACTTCTCTACGCCAGCCTACCCCCAAAGTAACGGTCAAGCGGAAGCTTCAAACAAATCCATCTTGGACGGCATCAAAAAGAGGCTGGAAAGTGCCAAAGGCAGATGGGTTGAAGAGTTGCCGAGTGTACTGTGGGCCCATCGTACAACGCCAAGACGATCTACCGGAGAAACGCCGTTTGCCTTATGCTTCGGAACCCAGGCAATCTTACCCCTAGAGATCGGCTTACCAACTCTGAGATCGCAAGCCTTTGACACAGGCCGAAATGACATGATGCTCGCCCTGGACCTGGTTCTGATTGAAGAACGAAGAGACCGCGCCTTAGCATCCATGGCACGTTATCAGCAGCAGCTCGCTAAGTCATACAATCGGCGAGTTCAGTTGCGCCGCTACAATCCAGGAGAACTGGTCCTAAAGAAGGTACTACCAGCCGACCGAAGGCCGGCCGATGGAAAGCTTGGTCCGAACTGGGACGGCCCCTATCAGATAGATTCCGTTGCAGGCACAGGGGCATATCGGCTCTCAGACATGTCAGGAAGAAGCCTGCCACGGCCGTGGAATTCAACACATCTATGTAAATTTTATCAATGACCCGACCTGTGGGCTTGATACTTGTACACACGTCGTTGTAACGCAAGGTTTCGTGTTTTTACATGTTTAAGCTCAACACCTTAGGGCCGAATAAGTCTCCGGATTCGGAGCGCCCTTCGTGGATGTCACGATTGGCCAAAACAAGTCTCCGAATTCGGAGCGCCCTTCGTGGATGTCACGATTGGCCCAAACAAGTCTCCGGATTCGGAGCCCCCTTTGGTGCATGACACCTTAGGGCCGAATAAGTCTCCGGATTCGGAGCGCCCTTCGTGGATGTCACGATTGGCCCAAACAAGTCTCCGGATTCGGAGCCCCCTTTGGTGCATGACACCTTAGGGCCGAATAAGTCTCCGGATTCGGAGCGCCCTTCGTGGATGTCACGATTGGCCCAAACAAGTCTCCAGATTCGGAGCCCCCTTTGGTGCATGACACCTTAGGGCCGAATAAGCCTCCGGATTCGGAGCGCCCTTCGTGGATGTCACGATTGGCCCAAACAAGTCTCCGGATTCAGAGCCCCCTTTGGTGCATGACACCTTAGGGCCGAATAAGTCTCCGGATTCAGAGCGCCCTTCGTGGATGTCACGATTGGCCAAAACAAGTCTCCGGATTCGGAGCCCCCTTTGGTGCATGACGCCTTAGGGCTGAATAAGTCTCCGGATTCGGAGCGCCCTTCGTGGATGTCACGATTGGCCCAAACAAGTCTCCGGATTCGGAGCCCCCTTTGGTGCATGACACCTTAGGGCCGAATAAGTCTCCGGATTCGGAGCACCCTTCGTGGATGTCACGATCGGCCAAAACAAGTCCCCGGATTCGGAGCGCCCTTTGAGGCATGACACCTTAGGGCCGAATAAGTCTCCGGATTCGGAGCGCCCTTCGTGGATGTCACGATTGGCCCAAACAAGTTTCCGGATTCGGAGCGCCCTTTGGGGCATGACGCCTTAGGGCCGAATAAGTTTCTGGATTCGGAGCGCCCTTTGGGGCATGACGCCTTGGGACCGAATAAGTCTCCGGATTCGGAGCGCCCTTCGTGGATGTCACGATTGGTCGAAACAAGTCCCCGGGTACGGAGCCCCTTAGGTGCATGACGCCTTAGGGCCCACTAATGCATTTCTGAACGTTTATACCATGCAGTGCAAAATATTCTAATCAAAATCTAAATATTCCAATAAAATGAATCGACACGTTTGAACTAGAAATATTTTACAATCAAAATATTTTACGATCAAAGACGGACATTGAAAATGAAAGCCTATTTATTCATAGTGAAGTCTGTTGTTGCATTACACTCTAGTTAATCGGCCTCCTCATCGTCGCTCTTCTAGATTTCAAATTCGGAATAGGGAAGGTAATGTCGGTGATATAGGGGTGAAGCCGAATCTATGCCTAGGGACCCAAGAACCTCCACGGTTTGAAGGGCCTTGATCCAGCCATGCTTAAAACCGCGATTTTCGCATCGACAAACTTCCTCAGCAAGGTCTATCTTGGTTTTATCAACCTCGTTCTTGAAACCGTCCTGATATCCTTTCTCGCAACCCGAGGCCTTTTGCTATGTATTTCTGCCCACTTTAAGTTGACAGTCCGTCGCCGGCTCAGCCATTCGAACCTTCTTAAGCTCTCAAAGCTCACTCTTGGCCTTTTTTGCGCGAGCTTCCAGACTGCGACTCCTTTCGTCCTTTTTCTCAATGTCACGTCTCATCGCACGCAGACGCATGCCAATCTCACAAGCATTATACAACCCCTTTACAGCCCCATGTATGCCGTCCCGAAACACTTCGAAATCACGACGACCAACCATCGATTGTCGGACTTCCGGTGGAAAAATCTGTCGAGCAAACTCGACTGCCACATCTGGGTCTTTAATGATGGAATCCGCCACATCGGTTTATTCTTCACAAAAACCGCAAAATTCAATGGCCGCGGCGTCGCGTCCACCTTGATTCCCGGTCGCGGGCATAGGGAACCTCCCCGTTGAACGTCCTTTGAGGACCCGCCGACGACTAAGGCGTCTTTGTTTTCCCGATCCTTGGATGCTCTTCTTCCCATACTAGTGGGCTCGCTACTGCGATACATTTCGACGTTTGAATTCAGCCAATCTCGGTCCTTCCCCAGCATTGGCTCAACCCTGTACCCAAATAAATAGGACCCTTGGTATGAACTTACCCCATTTATTCTGAGATACGCGTAGCTCCCCCAAGGCAGCGTCAGTATGACCGAATGCCAAACGTCGGACGACGATCCGCGTGCCAACGAGTATGAACCATTCGGCTCTTCACGCTTGCGCCCTGGCCAAGGCAAGGGCAGATTTATTAATCTAGTCGGCCACCTTTTCAAAGATGCCTCGGCCAGCCCACGAGTATGAACCATTCGGCTCTTCATGATCGCGCCCTGGCCAAGGCAAGGGCAGATTTATTAATCTAATCGGCCACCTTTTCAAAGATGCCTCGGCCAGCCCACGAGTGTGAACCATTCGGCTTGTCACGCTCGAGCCCTGGCCAAGGCAAGGGCAGATTTATTAATCTAATCGGCCACCTTTTCAAAGATGCCTCGGCCAGCCCACGAGTGTGAACCATTCGGCTCTTCACGCTCGCGCCCTGGCCAAGGCAAGGGCAGATTTATTAATCTAATCGGCCGCCTTTTCAAAGATGCCTCGGCCAGCCCGCGAGTATGAACCATTCGGCTCTTCACGCTCGCGCCTTGGCCAAGGCAAGGGCAGATTTATTAATCTTATTGGCTGCCTTTTCAAAGATGCCTCGGCCAGCCCCCGAGTGTGAACCATTCGGCTCTTCACGCTCGCGCCCTGGCCAAGGCAAGGGCAGATTTATTAATCTAATCGGCCACCTTTTCAAAGATGCCTCGGCCAGCCCACGAGTATGAACCATTCGGCTCTTCACGCTCGCGCCCTGGCTAAGGCAAGGACAGATTATAGATCTATTAAGAAATATCACCATAAAATTATGGAAACATCAGCACATTGAGCAGAATTCATAACATTTTATAACTACAAAAAAGTATCGACGTCCATTTCTGTATCATAACATTTTATAATATCAGCCCGCATGAAAAATGTCTGATAAACAAATACAAAATAACAAAAACAAACGGAAAAAGTACTTTCTCGAAATCATAACAATTGTGTATCGTAAAGATCAACCCTCGGAATCAGTCTCCAACGGATCGATGTCCACTTGCTCATACGGTATTGGCATATTCAGCGAAACTCCAGCTGCAGCAAGGGCCTTGTGCCAACCATGTTTGAAGCCCCGATTCTCAAACCGAGAGACCTGGTCCACATACTTGGCGAGTCCAGCCTCTTTCCCGGCTTTAAAAACTTTTGAATCGGCAATCACCTTCGCCGCCTTCATTGCAGCCAACTCAGCCTCCAGGCTGGTAATTGCCTTTTGGGACAAGCCAAGTGAAGCTTCCATATCGTCGGCCTTCTTCTCGGCCTCCGCTCTCAACTTATCTGCATCACGAGCTTTCTCTACCGCAGCCTCTGCCCGAGAAGCCTCCTGGTTCGCTCTTAAAAATTCATCCTCGGCCCTTTTCCTTTGGCCCTCAACTTGCTTTCGTAAATGACTAATCTGCTTGACGGCGTCGAGATGGCGGCGACCTACATCGGCTATCCTACCAACGGTCTGCAAAAGAAAAATTCAAAAAATGTAACGCGAACAATGTTTGGATGAAGTAAAGGAAAAATCAGAATACGCACCAAAAGGGCCGACTGCGCGGCTAACATTGTCGCATTCAAATCCGGTTCCAACTGGAAAGCCTCCATATCAGACGGCAACGACAAAGACGTTGCCACGCCGAACGCGACCTTTGGGTCTTTAAGCGCCGAGGCATCCGAAGGAACCAGCATGTTTCTTACCATCGATCGAATCACAAAGGGCACAACCTCACTCGATCCCTCTATTCGAGGACGTTTGCTGCCGTGATCTTCTAAACCGACCTCACGATCCCTAGCGCGTTTCTTCGCCTTTCCCTCAACATCCTGAACGGCTTTCCCAACCAATGCGGATTCGGCATTCTTATTTGTTGCCGCCTCCTCAACAATTCCCAAGGATCTCGATTCGGTAACTGGGAGGGAATGTTGAGATTCACTGGTGGGCGGTTGATTGAAAGGCTCTCGCCGCCAGTCGGCTAACCTCTCCGTATTCGCCTTCTTAGCAAGCTTTGTCAGGCTTAACCCAGCCATGTTAGTGGAGCCCGAGATGGGAAGATTGTCTGTACGTTGAGGAACGTCGTCAACAGAAAGGTTCCCCCGCCCCGAAGTAGAGGGAGGATTGGCAGAATCCAATACCTCCTTAGATTCGCCTCGACCGATCTCGATTCGGCGAGATCGGATACTTCAAGATTCTCCGAATCGGACCCTTCAAAACCTACTGCTCCAAGTTTTTGAAGTCGGATAAAATACGACTGACGAGAAAATCTTCCCTTCGAATCGGTATGTTTTCCGCGGTAAAAGGTTGAATATGTAGGCTTGTAGCAAAGAATGTGAGCCGCTCTTCCTCGCTTATGAAGACCGGCGACGAAATAACTAAGAGCAATCCTAATGTCCAAAGAACGGCGTCGTTAGTTGAAGCTTGGACTTTTTCAAATCGTTCCTACACAAGACAAGCCGTAAGACTCAAGAAAACAGGTATGGCAAATATGAACACACAATACGAGCAAGAGGGCATTGGCGACTGGTTCGCCTACGTCTAGGAATAGGATCGACACGATCCTCCCCTTCGCCGAACTCCCAGTTGCCGCGGACAACGACCATGACATCATCAACTCGTTTCCCAGAGCTGGAAAGCATAGTGATCAACTGATGATCTGTATCCTTAGCTCTGAGGAAGTAACGCCCGTGCCGACCAGAGGACTTGGCCAAAGCATAACAGTGCCGAATGGCAGGAATGCCAAGATTAATTCCAAGGCAACGGTTCAGCGCTACGACCCCCATTATAATTCTAAAGAAATTCACATTGGGCTGGGAAGGGATCAAATCCCAATGGCGAAGAACAGCCCTCAGAAACGGGTGAAGGGGAAAGCGGACTCCACCCTCTGCGATTGACAAAAGGGGAAAGACAATCGTGGTTTTGTCCTCCCTCTCCATGTCAAGAGTGCCGTCCGCCACAAACGACAGGTGGACATCGTCAGGAATAGAGAAATGGCGTCTAAAGCCAGCAATTTGATCTGACGAAAGGAGGTCTTTCAAATGTTTCGCCATAACCTACTGACTATAAGAACATGCGACGGAATAAACAAACTAGGAAAAGCTTCAGAGCAGGGGAGAGGAAAACTTACAAAAATGAAGAGAGTATCACAGATGGAAGAATTGCAAGAACGATTCGAAGAGCAACCCAGCAACCAGCGTCATAGAACACGGATTCGAAAGGACATCAGATTTCAAATCATAATAAATAGGCGTGTACGAAGGGGCGGGAAGTTGAGACGACGATTAAAGGGGGAGTAATTAAACGTCCGCGTGATAAGTCTAACCCCCAAACTTCGGTTCAGAGTATTTGAAAATCGGAACCAAGCATTTCACCCAACTGTCATTGACAGAACGCTTGGGGGGCAATTGTGGGAGCCGAATAAATAGAGGAACGAAATCTGGTATACCCGAGGAGCCGGGAACTGAACGGCTCCATTCTGCTCAACTAGGACGCCGAATACGTTCTTAAGGCCGAACAGACTTGAGAAGGCATATCAGGACAAATGAAAGAATAATAAATAAAAAGTAGAGTCTGGCCCCGAGGTCCAGAGAATGGATATAAATACAAGAGCTTCAGATTTGTAAAGGTATGTAAGAATCACTTCTAAAAACTTAGTGAACAAACTTTCTTGAGGAGAAGAACTGACTTGTCCGTCGGAGTGCTAATTCCGGCACCCCCGACCGGAATATTTGTATCTTTGCAGGTGGCTAGCTGAGGATCATTGGCGTCTTCCAGGATCTGAAGAGTATTTCCTTATCCACTTCCCCACAATATCTATCTATTCAAATGCACCTATTTATACACATGTTACCTATCTATTCAAATGTGTGTATGTGTCACCTATGTGTGCAACTATCTATTTAAATGTCTCACCATCTATTGAAATGTCTCACTATCTATACACGTGTCACCTATCTATTCAAATATCTATTCATTATCACCTATCTGTTTAACTCACTACTACCAGCAGCCACTACCATCAACGATTGTCTGTTGGTTGTTGACAACTTTTTAGCCAATTTTCCGACGACTTTTCAATACGTATCTTTTTCACCAAATAAGCTTAATTCTTGGACCTAATACATAAAGCACCTCTCAACCTGGATGTATCGGTAATTTTTTCCAAAAGAAATTAAGATGAATGATACCATAGCATTTTGTTTCCTGATTATCTATAACATTAGAGAAAATAGAAAGAGAAGTGTCAAAATGGAATTTTGTAAATTGTGAAATATGTATTACGAATAAATTTTATTAAATTTCTCATTAAAATGATGAGATTTGATTAGGGATCGAACTAGGAGAAAATTATAGGGGTTATGGCCCCCCTATTTCTATGAAAAATTATGTTTACTATAGCACTTTTAATATATACATATACATATATATATATATGTATATCTTATTTTATAAATAAAATAGTCTCTCTCATTCTTCTACTTTTATCTAATAGAGATCACTTTTATGGTATTTGAATTTTTTTAATGTTTATATATATAGTTTATATATCATATTATATATACATGTGTGTTTGTATATATGATGAAAATTTTTTATTTGTCTTTAGCCCCTCTGTAATGAAATCCTGGTTCCATCCTTCCTTCGATCATGTATACATCAAAACTAAAATAGATTTAGATAATTTTCATTACAGGGTAGATTGGAGATCTTTATTTTTATAGCGATCCCAGTTTTCCTCCATTATTTATTATGTTCCGGACTTAGGTTCCGTCATGGCTGTTGTTGTCTATATCTCGTTTTCGTCCTTTAAATTCTTTGTATTTGAGTTTTGGGATGTGTTGGGTAAGTTTGGAACAGGTTGGTTGTGAGTTGGAACAAATGGTTGTTGTCTAGAATTTGGCATCTTCGCTTGAGTGGGGCTTTTTGTGCTCGAGCGAGCCTTGGGTTTTTGCTTCTTCGCTCGAGCGAAGGTTCTTGTGCTCGAGCGAGCTTTCTTTGATGTGTCTCTTGGCTCGAGCGAGAACTCTTGCACTCGAGCGTGCGTCTGCGTCTAGTTTGGACCTGAAGGTTGGTATTCTTTGCTCGAGCGAGGCTTTTGTCGCTCGAGCGAGCGAGCTCTATGTTTTGTGTTCCTTTGCTCGAGTGAGCACTCTTGCGCTCGAGCGTGCGTCTGAGTTGCAGACCTGAAGATTTGAATTGTGCGCTCGAGCGAGGCTTCTTGTGCTCGAGTGAGGTGTTTGTTGTGTCTGGTCGCTCGAGCGACCACTTCTTCACTCGAGCGAGCCTCGCATATATCAGTTCGCAATAGCGGGTTTATATATCACTTTTTTATCTCCTTTTCATCCCAAACCCTAGATTCGGCTGCCTCTCTCTCTAAACACTTCTTCTCTCTACAAACACACTTGATCTAGAGGGTTTCTACCCTACTTCCTTTGTAAAAAGGGTGGAGTGTCGCGTGGGCTACATTTTGTTCCGAAATTTTTTGGATTTGGAGCATCTTGAGTTTTCTTCATCATCTCCTTTGAGTCTCTTCATTTGGGGTAGGGATAAACTACTCCTTCTTATGTGTTTAAATATTAGTCATTTTGCATAAATGGTGAGATTTGGAAATTTTGGAAAGCTAGGGTTTGAAATTTGAAATGTTCAAAATGGGGTTTTCTTAGTTTTGGGTCCCTTTGCGAATGTGAGGTCTTGAAATGGGACTATGTGTGTATAATTGATGAAATTGAACCTTAGGGTTGATATTTGAGAAAGAGGGAAAAATGCCCTAATTGGGATTAAATGAATTATTTGTCAAAATAATGAAATTGACTATGGGAATACATAAATGAGTTGGAAATGATGAAATTGGGGAGAAATGTAATAAATTGGTTTAGTTGGATTGAAAATCGCTTACCTATGGAGAGTGTATAAATTTATCTGTTTGATAAATTTAATTATCTGTTTAGAAATAACTGTTTTGGGCTATCGGTGGAGGATAGCCATGATTGTTGTAGAGTTGCATAATGATTAGGTAAACTGAAACTAATCAATTGGATTATGTCATTGAATATGACGTTTTGAATAACACATTGAATATGTGCATTAATTGATCATTGTATATGATGAAGTGTTTAAATACATTGCATATGTATCTTTGTTTGGGAGGAGATAAGGGATGTACTCCATGGTTTGGGAGGAGATAGGGGATATATTCCACAGTTTGGGAGAAGATAGGGGATGAACTCCATTGATAATTAAGTTGACCGTAGTGTCCAGGGTGAAAGTCCGGAAACCTTTTACACATCTGAATGATGTTAATGAATTGAAGTGTTGACAATATGAGTTGTAGTCTCATTTTGAATTGTTGATGAATTGAATTCTTGTTTATGAGTTGTAGCCTCATTTGAATTACTTGGATAAGTGAACCATGTCTATAAAGTGAATTGGAAATATAAATGAAACTGGATTGAAAGATGAATATCAATGTTGATGGATTATAAACAATATGGTGTGTATCGATGCACATGTGTTGAACATTTATCAGATGCTAATGTTTTAGTTATTTCTCATATTTGGTTTAGCATATCTTTACTGGGCTTTGGCTCACCCTATATGGAACATCATTTTCAGGTACAGGGGACATGCCTCCTCCAAGGACTTAGCTTGGGTGGTTTAGAGGCAATATGCTTCTTTTTATTGATTTTTTTCTTTTATGTTATATGTTTTATTTCCAAGCTGAGGGCTTTAATTGTAAAGGGCTTTTGACCCTCTTTTGTTGTAACCAAGTGTTGACTTGGAAAGTTGTAAGCCCGTAGAGCATTTACTTTTGTGGTCAACATGTAATACTTTTTGTAAAGAACACTCTGATGAATGGTTGTATATTTTATTCTCCAGGTCTATGAATATTATGAATGATTGATTTACGCATTTATATTGAGGGCGTGACAACTTGGTATTAGAGTGTACCGGGTTTGAATACTTTGGATACGTGGGGAGTGGTTAGTACCACAATGGGTTTGTCTCGCTTGTTAGAGACTTATGTATAATGTTATGTGCTTACGTGATAACATGTTTATGTGACTATATGGGTATGGAATTTAGTTTCTAGGATGTTGATCAGGTCTATGGGTTTCTGGGAGTCTTGTTGGAAAGGCACTTGATCAATGTCGTTTCTAACTAGAACTCTAGCAACGCTACGGGACGGTCATTATCCAGAAATGAAATTCGTAAGTGCTTATGTGATTATGTGCTTATATAGAGTGAATTACAGTTGTCCATTATATTAGGACGTGAGTGAAATAGCTTCGGCACATTTGTGAATATGCTAATCCTTTTGTTACCTTTATTAGGATGTCAAGACGAGGACGTGGTGGTAGACGTGGTAGGCCTAGGAGGCAGGAGATGCCTATATCGGATGAAATTCTGGCACAGGAGGAGGGAGTTGGTCAGGCCAATGTAGCCGAACCAGTAGGTCAGCAGGCCATAGGCGCTTTAGCCCGTGAGATGACAGGAGCATTGAGGGAATCCATGGACATTCTCAGGGCTGAGAATCAAGTCCAGGCCCATGTAGCTGAGGCAGGGCCGTTTTTTCTGAAGAGGAAGTTTTTCCGGTCGAATTCGGATGAGTTTTTGGGTGACCCAAAAGAGCCACTGAAGGCTGATGAATGGCTTGAGCAGATGAAGAAGACATTTGAGATGCTTGGCATCGAGGACGGAGGTTTGCGAGTGACCTTGGCGTCCTTCCAGTTGAAGGGAGATGCGGGTTAGTGGTGGAAGTTTGTGTGAGGGCGCATTGGAGGAACTTGGGAGGCTTTTGTTGACGCCTTCCAGGAGAAGTTTTTGCCTCCCACTGTTAGGGAGAAGTTGAGAGATCAGTTTTGTTAGCTCAAGCAGCTGAATACACTGGTGGTAAAGTTTGAGGCCACCTTCTAATTACATACTCGCGGTTCACCTTCTAATTACATACTCGCGGTATCTGTGTCCTCGAAATCCAACAACTGAGTGGTGACGGACTTCGCTGAGGTAGGCGGGAGGATAACTTCGTTATCAATCAAATCTTGCACCTCGTGACGGAGGCGGAAGCAATTGTCGGTAGCATGGCCAGTCTGTTGATGGTACGCACAGTATAGGGCAGCATCATGTGTGGCCGGGAGATTCTTTGGGAGAGGTCGAGGCTCCAGGGGTTTAAGATGTCCCCTCTCAGCAAGGATTTGAAGTGCCTTGGACAGTGGCATGTAGAGAGCATGGAAGACCCTGCGCCCTCGGGGCAGGTACTTCGGAGCCTGAGCACTCTTGCTAGACGCACTAGCAAATGGATCGGCGGGTGCGACCTTAGGTTTCTGATCCTTTCCGGATGCAAGGCTGGAAGGGGGAAGAACTGTTTTGGCGTGACGGGGCCTATTCCGATTCTCTGGTTGGTCGAATCGCCTCGGTGAAGTGGGGAAAGCATCCTCCACAGCTTTTGACATAACTGCGGATATTTGTTGCTTATTCATTCCTCCGGCTTTCAAAGCCTCTCGCCTAGCTTGTTCAATAAGTCGGCGTCATCTTCATCTTGCCTTTGTCTCGCTTCAAATTGATCTAGAACAGTTTCTTCGCGTCGGCCATAGTTGGAGGCCATCTCCTGGTCGAGTTCAATTACAATTAAATCGATGGCAGGGCTCTTGGGGTATGAAGCCTCCGGCATATGGTGCAGCCGGTGGCGAAACAGACATTCCATAGGCGAGATCTGCCACGGATCTTTGAAGATCACCTATCATTCCCATTAATTCAAATGTGGTGGGCTCGCGAGCCTGATATAGTTGAGGGGTCCAAATTGGATGTGCAGCAGGTGACCTGGGTGGATGCGGCATGTCAACAGTAGTCTTATCTTGCGGGGTGGTTTCTTGACTCAACGCGGCCGTCATGACCACGATCTCTTCTGAGTTCTGCGTCATGTTCAGTCCTGCCTCAGCAAGGAAAAGACACTAGCTGTTCTGGATCAACTCTCCAAATCTCTGAACTGAAACGGAAAACAAGCAGTATTTCAGCCCCAAACAGATCAAACACGGATGTAGCCGGACAACTGTACTTTGCTACTGAACACTGTCCCCCAGAATCACTATTCAAAACTGAACTGATACTCACGGACACAGCTGATTCTCAACAACAACGTCTGGTGCCCTCGGGCTGATACCCAAACTTCATAACCGATATATCGTTCCTCAGAGATACACTCTAAAAGCACATAGCGGTAAAAGAGAGCCAATACACTCCTATGTTGGGGTAGGGTTTTCTGTCCTATTTTGTCGAGCTAGGGTTTCACCTACGCAGACGGTTTCAAACAACCTAATATCGGGTGAGCAACCTGTCCTAATTTGGAATGGTCACTATGGATCCGAATATGCACTAGGTCGAATGGTCGAAAAGGGTGCCTCGGTAAAATCGAGGTTTGTGGTCCCCATCTTGGCGAGCCCATAGCGGTCGACCTTATGGACATGCCTTGACAAGACAAGCCTCCACAAACCGGCGAGAATAGCAGATGGCCAACACGGTGTCCTAGGCGCACCAATGCACATGCAATGCAAAGAAACACATAAGTGTAGTCAAAACAGGATATCACGAGTTCGAGTCAAGCTCTCTAAACTCCCCAGCGGAGTCGTCAGAAATTGTAGACGCGCCCGTGGGCTTCACTCTACAGTTCGGACTCCCTTTTGTTGTTGCGGTTCTAAATCTTGAACCAAAGAGTCTAACTCTGGCAAATCGTTTTGAAGAAAAAAAACAGATTTTTGAAAAGTAGTGCCAAACATGGACTGCTTTGCCAGATTACAGAGTCGCCACCTAAATATTTTTTAATGGGAAATTTAGGAAACCCTGACTCGGTGCCGAAGGCCACGTGTCCGTCATCACCAAAGTGTCTTGGCTTGGGAGCTTGGGTACGATTGGGGAAGGTCAGCTATGAGCACCCCCTTTCGCCCGGTCCGAAGATCGGTCTCTACTAACCGTGATATCCGTTTTTGAAAACATTATATGCCCTTATTCTAATTATTAGCCTAGAATTACTATGTTATGCGCACAGCAAACAAGTATAGACTAGATTGCCTAATTTGGAAACAAGCATTGCATATCCGTTTGTTTTTGGAAAACAGTTTGGATTTTGCTACTCGCAAGTAGGCTAAAATACGGATTTCAATGAGTTTGTTCCAACTCAAACAATCCAACCTCCACCCACAGGCATTCAAACAGTTTATCTCATATAAGCACTTAGCCGCATGGTAAGCATACTGTTATGTTAACATCCACACGCATGCGATATGCTAAAGCATAAATACTTACATCGTACTCCACGCCAAAACAAGAAACCAGTTAGCAAACATGCATGACCTAGCTCATGTTAAGATGACTAATGCAACGCATACAGAGTGCAATTTAGGATAGGCTCGGCTAACCCTAAACATGGCATGTGAAATGCACGAGTAACACGTATTCAAGTTAGATTCGGAATACAATGCGGTTTGTATGATGTACCGAGCTCGGTGCATGTAAACAAATGCATGGATGCACGCATGCGTTGCATAAGGTATGCTAAAATAAACGTGCCCTAATCTACCATTATAAGCAGGTAAATAAAAGGGAAGAAAGAAATGGGGGGTTGGAAGACATACACCACACTCACCCACACTTATTACAATTATGCCCTCGCTCAGAGGGACCGAATAAATATTACAAATTAATTAACTACGCAAGCTAACTAAATATTACAAATTCACTAAATTAATTAACAAATTAACTAAGTTAATTAAAGCAGTAAATGCCTCGGGAAGAGGGCAAGATGCATCACACGCCCGGAACTCGCTCGGAATCGCACTGCCATGCATGATTGCCTCTGTTTTCCCTGCTTTCCTCCTTTGAAGGCTACCAAAACTTCAGGAATACTTCCTTGGGCACTGGGGATCACCACCGGCTGGGGTGGAACACCACCGGCTGAAGGATGTGGTCACCGGCACTGAATTCATCCATCGGCTACCAGTAGACTGCCGGTCGGCACTAAATAGTGCCGGTCGGCACAAAATGCCTGCAGAACCTGCAACTCACAGCAGCAGAGGACACAACTTGCATGGCAATGTAATTCAAAGCATGTATGCACCAAACACACTCCTTATCACGTTTTTGACTCAAAGGAAGATGTGCCTCGGTTCTCGGACCACCAATCACGCATTTCCATGCATGATGGCCCAAAGAACCAAGAATGCAACTTTGATTTCAAATGCATGCAATGCAAACAAACAAATAAGGGTGCCAAACCTCTATCATGACTTGGTCAAGGGGCTTAGCATGCATGTCAATGCAATGAAGTCCTAAGCATGTCAACTAGTATGCAATATGGCAATACAATGCAAACATGCAAGTAAGCATATAAGGCAAGCATGCGAATCAAATGGAGGATGGACTTAGACATGAATTGGGCAACTCTAAAAAGGCTCAAAACAGTGGCCAAAATGCTAAATCATGGAGGCCAAACACACATGCACACATGCACAAGTTAAGGCACCAACACTTAAGCATAACAAACAACATTCAAGCACACTTGAAATGAGTTAAACATGGACTACTAGCATGCAATTTAGGCTCTGAAAATCATGCTATGAAGTGATGCCAAATCATGTTAAGCAAGATAAACAAATGCATGCAACATAGGTTCAACACTTAAGGCAAGTCATGGAAGCATTGAACTACACTTATGCAAAACAAATATGGCATGCATTGAACAACCTAAAACAGAGTTTTATCACATAAAACTAAGCCCAAAAGACTACTTAGATGGCATCTAAGAGGCTTGAAACCAAAGGCATGCAACATGACCAAAACATGGAGCATTCAACACATGCTTTTAAAGCATTAAAGAGGCCACTAAGGCAAGCATGCAAACATACCAAAGGGACTGAAATAGCATGTTAAATGGTTCCAAACCATCAAAAATAAGGCATGCTACACTCTCATGCTCTTAAGGCCAACAAGCCAAATACAAAGAGGCTATGAGATACAAGTCATGGCCGACCAAAGCAAGCATGGACAAACCTCATACATAGAAAAGTAAGCATACAAGCTTCATGGATCTAAGCCTAAAACATGCTAGAAATAAAGGCATACAACCTAGGCATGTTAAGGGACCAACAAGGCATTACATGATAGGTATGCAAAGCATGCAAGATATATCAAAACCAACTTAAAATCATGTTATATCATGGCAATATAAGCATGAAAAATAGTCCAAACATGCTCAACACACACTCAAGCATAGGCTTCCTCAATAGGCCAAAACTTGCCTTTTTCAAGGACATCAAGGAGAGGGGGTGGCTCTCTCCTTCTTGAGACTCTAAGGCATCATCTTCACCACTGAAATCCCTCAAGATTTCAGTGGTGAAGAGATCCTAACACCAAAGTCTCGGATCCCTCACAAAATGGCACAAAATGAGGCCTTTTCAAGGCCTAAGGGTGGTCAAACCTACCCAAACCACCAAGCACTCTTAATAAACAATAAAGAGGCTTAAAAAACAGAACTTTTATGTGTTATAGACTAAGCACAAAAACTGTTTTAAACTAGGCAAAAATGGAGTGCAAAAATGGGGAAAAAAGGGGTAGTTTCTTACCCTTGATGATCAACTCCAACAATGGTGACCTTGATGCCTCTTTAAGCTTCAAACCAGCCAAGAACACCAAGAACAAGCCCTTAGCACCTCAGTTCCAAGAGGAAGGTGAAACACTAGGTGTTGGTGAGCAATAGTAAGTCACAAACACCTAGTGTACAAAACAAGAGAGAAAGAGAGAGATAGGATAGATACACAAAACCTAACCTAAAACCAGAGCTTCTCCCTCTCCTAAAATGTCTAACTCTCCAATCTTCTAACCCCTTCTAACCAAGAGAAGAGACCCTTCTCTTATGAGGACAAAGCTTACAAGCTAAGTCAAAACAAAGGCTCATCCCTCCATACACGTGTATGGAGGGGAAACAAATGCAAGAAAGCTGTCTGAAAATATCTCCAAAAATAGCTGTAAAGTGATTGGCAGGGCAAAATGGTCATTTTGCCAAAAAGAGTGCCGACCGGCACAATATAGTGCCGATGGCAACACCAACCAGCCGGTGGCCTCTAGCCAGTGCCAGTGGTGTGTGGGGATGCCTCACAAGGCATTCCCTGCCCCTCCAAGGCAAAGCACAAGTGTTTGGTGCAAAACCAGACACAAAACGATCGAGTTCGGAGGTCCTGAGGCAAGGCGCGTAGCCGAGAACTCCGGGAACTCCAAACGAACACAAACATGGATAATCACCGAGTGTTCAAGTGGTGACGTCCAGGTCTTGAGGACGGTCAAAAATGGGGTGTCTACACTAATCCTCAACAGTCCCAGGGAACATATTCTAGATCTACCTTTCCAGTACCGAGTTCAAGTTCTGGGAGAGGCGGACAGGGAGACTTCACTTGTTTTAAATGTGGTCAGCTGCGCTACAAGTCTCCAGCTTGTCCGCAGAAGGGAAGAGGGCAGCGTACAGCATCGTCTTCAGCTCGTCCTCAGAGCCAGAGTCAGGACAAAGGCCAGCCGCTCGCTTGTTATCAGTGTGGGCAAGCGGGGCACCTGAAGAGGTTTTGTCCGCAGTTGAGCGGCACATCTGGTGCGTCTAGTCTGAGGTAGATATAGAGTCATCAGCCAACTCAGTCAGTTTAGGCCTCGAGGGCCAATTAGGGAGCCTCTTCCACTCAGTCTGTGCAGTAGTCTTATTTTCCGAGAGGTGAGCAGGTAGACCAGAGGCCTACGGGGCGCGTGTATGCCGTTACAGTGTAGGACCTTGTACCGGCTCCATCTATTGTGAGAGGTACCTTTTTGTTTTGGAACTCGGTTACTAATGTGTTGATTGATACGGGTGCATCCCATTCCTTTATATCTGCTGCATTTACATCTATTTTGGGGTTGTGTAGACCGCCCGAACTCCGCTCTGTGCGTGAGGGCGTGAATTGTGGTTCTAGCTACTACAGTTCGGACTCCTGTCACAGTTCTGAATCTAATCTCACAAAGTGCAATGTAAGACTGATAAATCACCAAAGAGTCCAAATCTGGCAAATCATTTTGGAAAATCGATTTTAATCAAAAAGTGCCAAACATGGACTGCTTTGCCAGATTTTAGAGTCGCCACCTAAATATTTTGTTTTAGGAAATTTAGGAAACCCTGACTCGTGCCTAAGGCTATGTGTCCGTCATCACCAAAGTTGCTTTGGCTCGGGAACTTGGGTATGAGAGGGGATGGTCCTGAAATGAGCACCCCCGCTCGCCCGATCAAAGATCGGCCTCTACTAACATGATATGTTATTTTTGAAAACACATGCGTTCTTATTCCGATTTATTAGCTAGCTTACTATGTGATGCGCACAATACACAAGTATAGACTAAATCACTCAATTTGGAACAAAACATCTCATCTTTGTTTTTTGAAAATGGTTTGAAGTTGCTACCCTCAAGTAGGCTAAGACGCAGATTTGCCACCCTCAAGTGGGCTTAGAAAACATGATTTTGTCACTCCAAGTGGGCTTAAAATGCACATTTTGATGAATTGTTTCAATTCAAGCAATGAAGCCTTCATCCACAGGCATTCATGCAGTTAAAACACTTAAGCAGTTAACCTCATGGCAAGCATGCTATCATGGCAGTCACTTACACACATGCAAGGATACTAAAGTATAAACACTTACAGTGTACTCCGAGCCAAAACAGGAAGCTAGTTAGAAATTATGCGTGATCCTAGCTATGTTAACATGCCTAATGCAACACATGCAAAATGCAACTCAGATAGGCTCGGCTATTCTAAGATGTCATGTGAATGCAACTTGATACATGGATTCAGAGAAGTGTATTGAAATACAATGCGGTTTGAATGATGCGCCGAGCCCAGTGCATGCAATACAAATGGATGATGCAAACATACGAGCATAAGTATGCTAATTGAAACATGCCCTAAAACTAACCATCAAAAGCTGGTAAATAAAAGGGAGAAAGATGTGGGGTTGGAAGACATTCACACACACACGCACACTTATTACAAAATTCGCTCTTTCGACGGAGGGTCCGAATAATAAGCTAACTAGCTAATCTAAGCTAATTAAACTAATTATTATAAAGCGAAGCTAATTAACTAACAAGTTAACTAATTACAAACACAAATGAATAGCTAAGTGCATTAACTACTTAAGTACAGAACCAAATAGTTAACTACCTAAACAATGCAGTTAAAAGGAGCCTCGGGACAAGAAGCGCATGCATGCTCGGTCGCCTCGTTCGGAAATCCATTACTATGCCCCAAATTGCCTCTGTTTGTATTTGATTTCAGAACACTGCACAAACCTCCAGATAACTTCTACTTCATCATGGAGACCTCCAGGAAGGCTGTCGACCACTTAATGGTGGTATAGACCACCTGTAGACCACCTAAACATGCTGTAGACCAGAAAAAGTGGTCGGCCAGCCACTTTTATTGGTCTGCCGACCAGAAAATCCTGCTAAGCTTCAATTTGCTGCAACAGAGAACAAGAAGGGGCACGACAGTGTATTTGCAAGGTATGTGTGCACAACCATCCTCCCTATCATTTCTCAAGCTCAAGGGAGTGTAGTTCTTGACTCTCGGGCCACCAACCGAGCATCGCAATGCACGATGGCCGAGAAGCCAAGTTTACACAATTCAATGTCAATGAATGCATGATAACACATAAGGGCCTTAAACTCTATCATGCATAATCAAGAGCATTGGCGACCGAGAAATGAGGCACATTTCATCACTTCAAGTATGAAACGTCCCTTGTTTCTCGTGTTTGGATCAACGCTCAATCCAAACATCATGCAATGCAACAACATTCCAAACAACATGCAAACAACATAAGCATGTCAAGCTAGGGGCCTTAAGCATGAAAGCTAGTGAAGGATGCAACACAAGGGGCCATGTAATGCAATGCTCAATGGATCAAACCAGCCCCAAACTGACTTCATGCATGCCAAAACAAAGGCCAAAATGCTCTGAAATGATGGCATGAAAGGCAAGATGGTGATGCTCATGCATTGGCTCATGAATTAAGCATAAGAGCATAACTCTCAAACACGATTAAGAATTGACAAACATGGAAGTGTGGCAACACTATATGCTTTGAAATCAGGCGTGAAATGATGCCAAATCATCCAAACAACACAAGCATAGCATGCTAGAAGGCCTAAGGCACAAGGCTACTAAAGGGGACTACACAAGAGGCATGCAATACATGGCACAAATGATTGAACCAACCATGGACAGAGCTCAATTAAGTCAAAACAAAGGCCAAAACATGTTGAGATGGGAGCTCAAAAGCCTAGGCATGCATGCATACACATTGGCTCACAAACAAGGCATGAAGACACAACTCTCAAAAACATTAAAGGAGTGGAAAATGTGAGAGTGTGGCAATGAAATATGCTCTAAAATTACATGCCAAGTGATGTCATATCATGCAAATAGCTCAAATAAAGCATGCCAAGAGACTTGAAATACAAAACTAGTCAAGGGCTTTACACTACAACCATACCAAGCAATGCTCAAATGACCTAAAGCACTCAAAACAAACCTAAGGCAGGTCAAAATGGTAGCAAAAACATGCTAGACTCACAACAAAGATGGCAAGAAAGATAGGCTCCCGAATTAGCTCACAAACAAGGCATAAGGGCATAACTCTTAAACACAATGAAAGGGTGATAAACATGAGAGCATGGTAGAAGTTTATGGTCTGAAATTACCTACCAAATGATGCCATTCCATGCAAAAGGCTCAAATATGACATGCTAGGGGTCCCATAGTGTAAGGCTAGCAAAGCCAAATGCACTATAGCTATGCAAAACCAAACATGCATGACCAAAACCAATTAAATTAGACCTCAAGAATGTTAAATCAAAGCCAAAAATGTGTTGGACTAGAGCATACACATGCTAGATCAATAGGCTAAAACAACAGATATGCTAGGCTAGTGAACCAAAATTGCACTACAAGTGCAAGGAGCATGCAAGAGGCAACCAAACCAACCTAAATCAGAGTTATGACATGTCAAATGATGGCCAAAAACCTGCTGAAATGGAGCCAATACATGCTAGAAAGACATGCTGCTTTGCAAGGCTACAAGTAGGTTTACACTACAAGTATAAGAAGCATGCAAAAGGTGACTAAGACAGCCCAAAAAAGAGTCATGGCATGTCTAAAAATTCAAAAAAAAGTGCTCAAACAAAGCCTCAAGAAGATAGAAATACATGCTCTTTTGATAGGCCATCAACATAAGTAAACAAAAGAAGAGGAGGGGGAACAACCCCCACCTATTTGGGACCTCAAAACCCCCTTTTCACCACTGAAATTCCTTTGGAATTCAGTGGTTTAAAGGCCAAAAAAAGTTGGTTAGAAAGGTGGTGAAAGATGGCTCAAAAGGCTTTACAAGCCAAGGAGCAAAAGGGAGGAAAACCCCTTAGCCAAACAAGGCACAAACCAACACTATTAGGATTGAAAAATAGAGGAAAAGTAGAGTTTTTTTGTATTTCAACACCACCCCAAAAACAGCCCCAAAGTTGTGTGAAAAGATGGCCAAGCAAGCATGCAAAATAAGCTAAAAGGGAGAGAGTTCTTACCCTTGATGCACAGCTGCAAATCAGGCACAAATCTGCACTCAAATCACTTTTTGGAGCTCAAACAAAGTCCCAAAGAATCTTAGCCCAATGGTGGTCAAGTTTGGTTAAGGGTCTCTTTGCAAAAGTGTAGAGGATTCTAAGCTTAAGGCTCAAAACAAGAGAGAGAAGCTTCTAGGGAGAGAGGCTCAGATTTTGCTCACAAAATCTTGTAGAGATAGAGGAATTTTAGAGAGAGAGAGAGAGTCCCACAATTGCCAACCCTTGCCATATATGAGATATGGCCCAATATATAGCAATATATGAGCATTTGGTTGAAATATCTGATTTGCAAATATCTAAAGCGATTATTACAATTTGGAGAAGAAATATCTGCAGATTCTGGGCTTTCTGGGCATAAGTGGTCGACTGACCACCTCAACTGGTCGGTCAGCTACTTTTTTTGGTTAGCAAGGATCATTTCTGGTCGGCATATGGGCCCTGTTTGGTAGGGCTTATTTCAGCTTTTAGCTTAATTTAAGCTATTTTGATGTGTTTGGTTCAGCTTAACAATACAACTTATAGCTTTTTGTAAGTCAAAAATCAACTTATTCTTTGAGTGGGAGAGGAGAAGCTTAATTTATAAGTAAAAAATCAACTTATGTTCACAGTTATAAGCTATAAACTGTTAAACTATAAGCTATAATCACTTTCCCACAGCTCTACCAAACGGGCCCATGGTCGACATGCTCCATTGGTGGTCGGCACACTCCCTTAATGGTCTGCAGCAAAAATCAGTCCTAGTCCCCGACTTGAAGCAAGACTAACTCTTTCATCTGGATGCCTTTTCAGGTCATTCTTGTGTGCAAATTGAAGCCCCGGAAGTAAACTTTCTAATGGTGCAGCCTCACATCAAAATTCCAACTGTGCTAAGAGATATCTGTCTTTTAGTGAAGATTGCTTAGTTTCGGTCCAACCGGATTGATGCCCTACTTCAACCAACCATATCTCTCCCATCCGGACTCGGCTTGAGGAGGTTCTTGAATGAAAAATGAAGCCCCGGAAGTATTCTTTCCGACGGTGGTGGCCTCATAGCTGAGATCCAAGTGTGAAAACAGATAGGCCTGATTTAGCGAGGATCGCTCCACTCTCTCTTAGCGATTCACGCCCATCTTCTTCTCTAACTTGGTTTCTTCCCTCTCCTCTTCTTTTCTTCAACTCCAAACCCCTAAGCAAGGTGTTTTGAAAGATTTTTCAGAGATTTCACATCTCTTTCATTCATTTCCACTTTGTCTTGGCTTGGTTTACCGAAAGCGCAACATTTAACAAAATGCGAGCGTCGGAACATTGTTGGAACCTTGTTTCAAAAATATTTTGAAAGAGAGGGTTTTAAGGTCTAAAATCTTTTGATCAAGATTGTTTTGGTCCAAAAGGGGTATGAAGTTTGGATTTGGAGTTCTTCTTGCCAAAGAAATCAACCCTTTGCATAGCATAGCCTGCATCACTAAGTAAGCAATCAATAGTGCCCAAGTCTTAAGGGCGGTCAAAAATGGGGTGTCTACAAGTTGGAGTTGGCGCAGTTAGCATCTTCTATTTGTGTAGTATCACCTATTAGGGGTGAATTGATTTTGAAACAAGGGTGTAGAGGTTGTGATATAAAGGTCGCTGATCGTCGGCTTCCATTTTCGTTTATAGTAATGGTTATATCTGGGTTTGATGTGATTTTGGGTATGGACTGGTTATTGTCATACCGGGCTGTTATAGATTGCTACCGCCAGAGGGTTACTGTATGTACCTTAAGTAGGGATTGTTTTCATTTCTTGGGAGATCGGGTTGGTAGAGTCTTACCATTAGTGTATGGTCCGCGAGGGTGGAATGAGCTTAGTTGTTTTCTCGTTAGCTTTATGAGTAGTGAGTGTGATGAGACCGGGACTGAGTTGCCCAGAGTGGTTTGTGAGTACTCAGATGTCTTTCTCGAGGATCTTGTTAGTTTACCACCCCACCGAGAGATCAAGTTCTCTATTGACTTAGTGCCTGGTACGGCACTGATTTCTATGGCATCATATCGTTTTGCCCCAGCGGAGTTGAGTGAGTTGAAGATTCAACTCCAAGAGTTACTAGATAAGGGTTTTATTTGCCCTAGTACTTCGCCTTGGGGAGTACCGGCCCTCTTTGCTAAAAAGAAAGATGGGGCTTTAAGACTTTGCATTAACTACCGAAAGTTGAATCGGGCTACGATTAAGAACAAGTACCCTATGCCTCGTATAGATGACCTGTTTGATCAATTGAAAGGATCCCGCTGTTTTTCTAAGATAGACTTGAGATCGGGTTACCATCAGTTGAGGGTCAAGGAGGAAGATATCCTGAAGACAGCATTCCGTACGTGGTATGGCCACTATGAGTTTCTGGTGTTGCCTTTTGGGCTCACCAATGCACTGGCTATGTTTATGGACTTGAGGAACCGGATCTTCCAGGAGTTCTTAGATCGCTTTGTGGTCATTTTCGTGGACGACATCCTGATTTATTCATCTTTTGAAGAGGAGCACGAGGAACATTTGTGAGTGGTGCTTGAGTTGCTTAGAGCCCATAAGCTGTATGCTAAGTTTGGGAAGTGTGAGCTCTGGCTGAAAGAGGTTAAGTTTTTAGGCCATGTGGTATCCGGGGAAGGGGTGACTATAGATTCATCCAAGATAAAGGCAGTGCAGGATTGGGCACAACCTAAGAGTGTCTTTGAGATCCGTAATTTCTTGGGGTTGGTCAGGTATTACCGTCGGTTTGTAAAAGATTTCTTCAAGCTAGCTTCGCCTTTGACTAGATTGATGCGAAAAGGGGTCAAATTTGTATGGAGTGAGACTTGTGAAAAGTCGTTCCAAGAGCTTAAAGTTAGACTTACCATTGCTCTAGTCTTGATTATTCTGGAGAGGGGTTTAGGTTATGCAGTGTATTGTGATGCCTCACGAGAAGGTTTGGGTTGTGTGTTGATGCAAGAGGGAAAAGTAGTGGCCTATGGTTCACGTCAATTGAAAACACATGAGAAGAGCTATCCTACACATGATCTAGAGTTAGCGGCTGTGATATTTGCCTTGAAGATTTGGAGGCGCTACCTTTATGGTAAGAGATTCGAGGTGTTCTCGGATCATAAGAGTCTAAAGTATCTGTTTACACAGAAGGACTTGAATTTGAGGCAAATGAAGTGGATGAAGTTTATAGAAGATTATGATTTTGAGTTGCATTATCACTCGGGAAAGGCCAATGTTGTGGCCGATGCCTTAAGCGGGAAATCCATTAGTGATGTAGCTTGTATTACCATTAGGGAATGGGAGATGTTGGGTACTCTTGGCGAGTTTGACCTCCGCGAAAAAATCTCCAGTGGAAAGGTTGAGAAGGGTCTGACTATGTATCCCGACCTGAGTGTGAGGTACCAAGATCGTTTGTTTGTGCCGAAGTCTTGCCGATAGGAAGTACTCCGAGAGTTTCACCATTCACGTCTTGCGGTGCATCCGGGGAGGCACGAAGATGTATCATGATTTGAGTCGCCAGTTTTGGTAGAAAAGGATGAAGAAAGACGTGGCATTTTTTGTATCTAAGTGTCTTACTTGTTAGCAAGTGAAGGCCAAGCATCAGAGGCCAACGGGTTTGTTACAACCCTTGCCTATAGTCGAGTGGAAATGGGAGCATGTCACGATGGATTTTGTCGTGGGTCTTCCGAGGACTCAACGGGATAGTGATGCCATTTGGGTGGTAGTGGACCGGTTGACTAAGTCAGCGCACTTTATTCCTATGTGCGTAAGAGATTCGGTAGATCATCTTGCCGACTTGTGTATTCGGGACATAGTGAGGTTGCACGGGGTCCCAGTGTCGATTGTCTCAAATAAAGACCCACGTTTTACTGCTAGGTTGTGGCAGAGTTTGCAGAGTGTCTTGGGCACTAGGTTGACCTTTAGCACGGCTTACCATTCTCAGACTGACGGGCAGTCCGAACGTACTATTTAGATACTTGAGGATATGCTTTGAGGCTGTGTCCTTGACTTTATAGGGTCGTGGGAGAGACACTTACCCTTAGTGGAGTTTGCCTACAACAACAATTTCCAATCGAGTATTGGTATGGCACCGTTTGAGGCCTTGTATGGCCGACTGTGTAGATCTCCAGTTTGTTGGGCCGAGGTGGGTAATGCACCTTTTTTGGGCCCGGAGTTGGTACGACAAACGACGGAGAAAGTAGCACTTATCCGTAAGAGGCTAGTTACAGCCCAGAGTCGCCAAAAGAGTTTTGCCGACCGTAGAAGAAGACCTTTGTCATTTGAGGTGGGTGATCATGTCTTTCTAAAAATATCACCTAGGCGGGGTTTGATGAGGTTTAGGAAGAGTGGGACGTTGTCCCCTCGGTTTATTGGCCCTTTTGAGATCCTTGAGCGGATTGGGGAGGTTGCATATCATTTGGCATTGCCTCCGCAGTTGTCCGGAGTGCATGACATGTTTCATGTTAGTATGCTTCGAAAATATGAGCCGGATCCATCACATGTTTTGGATTGGACCGACTAAGAAGTAGACGAGGATGCTTTGTATGAGGAAAGACCGGTGCGGGTCTTGGATAGGCGGGACCAAGTCTTGCGAGGCAAGAAGATTCCCTTGGTCAAGGTATTGTGGAAACATCACAGGGTAGATGAAGCCACTTGGGAACGTAAATTGGAGGTCCGAGAAAAATATCCGGACCTATTTGTGGATGTTTGGGCTCATATTGAGAAATTTGTTTTGTGATAAACTCTAAGAACATTGTATATGTTTTGGATTATGGAAATATTGAAATTGTTGTATATGTTTCAAAGAAATGAGTTTAATTTAACATTGTATATGTTGAATGTGTAGTAGAAATGAAAATATGTTTTTAACATTGCATATGTTATGGAATTGTAGAATGTGTGTATTGGGATTTGTTGAAATTCAAGAGAATGCATGTTGATAATGCATATTGAGCTATATTTGTGAAATTGTTCTCTTGAGAAGAGATGGAATGACCAGTGGTGCGTCGTGATGGTAGGTGTTGCATTGTAATCATTTAGAGAATTGAAAGAATCACAATTTGAAACTTATATATATCTAATTTTGGGGATGAAATTCTTTAAGGGGGGAAGATTATAGCGATCCCGGTTTTCCTCCATTATTTATTATGTTCCAGACTTAGGTTCGTCATGGCTGTTGTTGTCTATATCTCATTTCCGTCCTTTAAATTCTTTGTATTTGAGTTTTAGGATGTGTTGTGTAAGTTTAGAACAGGTTGGTTGTGAGTTAGAACAAATGGTTGCTGTCCAGAATTTAGCATCTTCGCTTGAGTGAGGCTTTTTGCGCTTGCTTCTTCGCTCAAGCGAAGGTTCTTGCGCTCGAGCGAGCTTTCTTTAATGTGTCTCTTGGCTCGAGCGAGAACTCTTGCGCTCGAGCATGTGTCTGCGTCTAGTTTGGACTTGAAGGTTGGTATTCTTTGCTCGAGCGAGGCTTTTGTCGCTCGAGTGAGCAAGCTCTATGTTTTGTATTCCTTCGCTCAAGCGAGCACTCTTGCGCTCGAGCGTGCGTCTGAGTTGCAGACCTGAAGCTTTGAATTGTGTGCTTGAGAGAGGTGTTTGTTGTGTCTAGTTGCTTGAGCGACCACTTCTTCGCTCCAGCGAGCCTCGCATATATCAGTTCGCAGCAGCGGGTTTATAGATCACTTTGTCATCTCCTTTTCATCCCAAACCCTAGATCCAGCTGCCTCTTCGTCTAAACACTTCTTCTCTCTACAAACACACTTGATCTAGAGGGTTTCTACCCTACTTCCTTTGTAAAAAGGGTGGAGTGTCGCGTGGGCTACATTTTGATCCGAAAATTCTTGGATTTGAAGCATCTTGAGTTTTCTTCATCATCTCATTTGAGTCTCTTCATTTGAGGTAGGGATAAACTACTCCTTCTTATGTGTTTTAACATAAATATTAGTCATTTTGCATAAATGGTGAGATTTGGAAATTTTGGAAAGTTAGGGTTTGAAATTTGAAATGTTCAAAAGGGGGTTTTCTTAGTTTTGGGTCCCTTTGTGAATGTGAGGTCTTGAAATGGGACTATGTGTGTATAATTGATGAAATTGAACCTTAGGGTTGATATTTGAGGAGGGAAAAATGCCCTAATTGGGATTAAATGAATTATTTGTCAAAATAATGAAATTGACTATGGGAATACATAAATGAGTTGGAAATGATGAAATTGGGGAGAAATGTAATAAATTGGTTTAGTTGGATTGAAAATCGCTTACCTATGGGGAGTGTATAAATTTATCTGTTTGATAAATTTAACTATCTATTTAGAAATAACTGTTTTAGGCTATCGGTGGAGGATAGCCATGATTGTTAACAGACATATATATGTATCTCTATCATCTATATCATTTTTTTTTGAATAAATAAAGAATAATAGATTCCCAACACAGTTTTGGTGGTTTTGATCTTCTAATTTAATTGGGTTAGTAATTTTTGGTGCTAATTTAGAATGTTGAAGTTCAAATTTTGGTCTTCTGTTTTGTCAGATTTTTTTTCTCTGTTTTGATCTTCTAATTTTGAATTTTGAATGTTGAAGTTCAATTTTGAATGTCGAAGTTCAAATTTGGGTCCTCTGTTTTGATCTTATATGTTTTGATTTTTAGTTTTTGTTTATTTTGCTACATAATTTGTATATGGATACACAATTTTATGTTTATGTTTATGTTTATGTTTATGTTTATGTTTATGTTTGTGTCTGTAAATTTGTATTTTCTTTTTGGCATCTCATATTGGATATGACGTCTGGTTTGGATAGAATTATTGATGGCTTAGGATACTTCTATTTTAGAGGTGCTTGGATTGAGTGATTTGATGAGAAATAGTAAGAAATTAAGTGAAAGAGAACTCCTTTCTAGAAGTTTCTTGAATTATGAAGTTATGCATGATGGAACTCAAGACTGTTAAGTTATGTAGCATAGCAAGAATAAAATTAATGGAAAGGGGGAAAAGCAAACTAATTTCTTTGTGATTTAGTAACTTCAATTAGTTCTTGGCTCTTGCTTGAATAAAGTATTTCTAGTCTTTTTGAGAAATTTTGGCTAAGAAACTATTATGTATGGTTGCTTATGTGGAGTTCTGTCTTTTGAACCTGCATCACTTGTTTCTGAGAGTTGTGAAATATAAAATATACAATTGTTTACTCGTATTTGTTTTGAAGTTGGGTTGGATGCATTCATGTTTAGAACTCAAATTGCAGAATAAGGTTACTACAGGACAAAGAATCCAAAATTAGAATACTTACTTACTAGTCTAAACTTCCTTCATCATGTATATTTTCAGAAACAAGATCAATAAACAGGAAGCCAAAAAACCATTGGGAAAAACCCTCGTGAAGACAGAAAGAGGATCCATTGTACTTGAGTTTGCGACTTCAATGGAGTACTCATCTGCTTTGTCTGTTAAATTGTAAAGGAAGAAACATGAATGAAACACCCCTTAGCTCATTTGAATGACCTCTTCCTTATTTCCTAGAACAATGTAACTTTTATGCTGATGCAATTTTCTTGGACAAAAAAGTTTCAAATGGTGCCAAGTTTCCCCTTCACTTATCATTTTAATAATTTTTTTTTTCTAAAACATCATGTATTAATAAATCATATATTGTGCTCTTCTATAATTAGAATTTTTTCCCTTTTATACATTTGCACATTCAATTTTTTTTTAAATTGAATTTTATCTATGAAATTATGGTTTCTTTGTTGATATTGTTAACATTAGTCATTTAATATATTCAAGTTTTTGCTGATATTGGATTTAATGTTTTTTTTTTTTACACAGAAATGGTTAGTGGTGTCTCACATAAGAGACCAATAGCATCCAATAGAAGACGTGCTAGGCAAACAAAATCTGAAGCATTGGAAGTGAATGTCCCTGTGGAGGAGGATGACCATGTAGATGTGAATAATGATTATGTTGATGATGATATTAGTGTGGAGGATGACGATGTTAATAATGATATTGGTGTAGAGGCTGACCTCATAGAGGACGATGTTGGTGTGGATGATGACAACACAGAACCAGTTCCGGGTGCTCCAGAGGATCCTTCATTGCTAATTAGCTTCTGTAACCATGTTGCTGCTGCTATTTGGAAGAAAAAAGTATTTTTTGAATTTCTAAACAATAAACTAATCATATGTACTATATGCTTCAAATTATTTATATGTTTTATGTAAAATGTAGGAACGAGGACCTCTTAAATGTTTGAATCGTTCTCGAAAGCTTGCCGAGTGGCCATGGATGTCACCAACAGTTGAAAATGCTAGGTGGAGACATTTGGTTGAGTAGTCTAGTCTTAGTGTCCTTATTGATCACACATATCGACATGGCAATAGAGTGACAATATGTGCCTTCATCGAAAGGTGGCATCTAGAGACAAAATACATTTCATATGCCAGATGGTGAGATGACTGTCACGTTGGATGATGTGCGGACCATACTTGGCATTCTAATCACTTGCATGGCTTTATCATGTCCTAAGTTTAACAAGATATGAGGCTGTTGAACTAGTGAGTGCTACTTTGGGAGTGCTAGTGAATGATGCATTTGCAAAATTAGCTCAATCTCGTGGGTAATCTATGAAGCCAGAGTGGTTGAGAATCAGACTTCATGAAGTTAAAGATACAAATGATGCAAATTTTATATAATACGCAGCCAGAGCTTACTTGCTATATTTATTAGGTTGTACCCTCTTCGCTGACAAGAGTGGGACTCGAGTACCCGTTGTTTACCTGTACATGTTGACTGACATTGATGTTGTTGGCTCATATGCATGGGGTGCTGCAGCTTTGGCATTCCTATATAGACAATTAGGACTTGCTAGTAAGGCTGGTGTTAAGCAGATTGCTGGTTACTTGAAGTTATTGGAAGCATGGATTTATGAGCATTTTTGTTTAGGAAGTCCTCATTCAAATTTGTCCTATTCTGATGAACAACCTCGTGTCTATCGTTGGAGTCCGTGGAGAGATGAGGGTTTTTACAGAAGACCACTTGCAGACATTACGAGAGCAGCTTGACATGTTACGTGCTAATGAGATTAGGCATTTTATAATAGTGTCATATTGTTAAAAAAAAAAAAAGATTTTATAACTAACATTATGCATTGTCTATTTGTAGATCAAATGGGATCCATACCGTTTATGTAGGACACACCATCCACTTCATGAGGTTGTATATTATACTGGTTGTTTGAAATGCTTTGATATTGTTGAACCCTATCACCCCAATAGGGTTTTGCGATAGTTTGGTAGGGTCCAAACCATCCCACTAGCACCATTATCTCCTATTCGAGCTACACGATGCAGTAAACTAGGACAGTACATAATCATGTATCAATACTATGACACGATATGGGCTTAATGAGAGAATCACGTGTTGTCCATTAATGCTCGTAGTGTGCCTGTACAGCATAGCCCATCTGAATGTGTACGGGGATATCGTCAGTGGTATGCTCGTGTTTTGCACTGGGTTGTTCAAAATCCTACACGTCACTCTCAGTTTGATCTACGTGTTCAACGTCCTGAGAATGATGTTAATATGGATCCTGAGTGGGTAAGCGAATTGTGAATTAACTAATTTCACTTTTAAGTGGCTCACCATAAATCAAACACTAAGTACGATTTTTATCAATGTCTTTTCAGTGTAATGATGCTGCTTTCAGTGTTAGTGCTACAGTCCATAGGCTCGGTCGTGATGAGTGTGTCTTGCATCCTGACATGCTATATGAAACCTGTAACGCCCCGAAATAATTCAACATAAACTAACTACATCAACTAACATTCACTAAATAATAACAATAATCATTCCATCTTTACATGATTAATAACCAAGCTTATACAAAAGTTTCACATGCGGTTACACATTCAATGGTGTGAAAGCCACATGAATCTATAGCATGTGAAGCATGTAGTCCCAAGTAATTAAAATGCCCTTAAGGGCTAACATTTTCCAAGGCAATAGCCCGGTTTCACAAAATGGTCTCTCGGACCCATACATGTTTAGCCCTTGGCTTACAAAAATTTACAACAAAATAAAAGAGCGATCTACTCCTCTCAAAATATATCTACGCCCTCAACTCGGCGGACCACCACATCTTTACCTGCACCAAATCCCATAGGGGTGAGCATAAAGCCCAGTAGAGAAATCTTTAGCAAAGTATATACATTTATGTAAGATATCCAATATTAAATGCAAATGCAAATGCCATGCAATGCCACTTCAAAAATAATCACATGCTATGCTTTTCTTGAAAATCACCATGCTTTCAATAACATTTTGCAATCTCATCAATTTCAAAACTTCCAATTTTAATCATAAGGGGCGGTAAATACGACTCAGGTAATTCCTAGGTTGGTGTCTGCAAGTAGGCTCAACAAGCAATACCAATAACCCCACTTTACCGATTACTAACAGGAAGGGAAGTGGTGCCTCTTCTACGTGTGTTTTCGGTCTTTCACCCCAGACACTTAGGCCAACTTATCAAATTCATCTACACCTCCTAATCGGACTTACCAACGTATTTACCCCATAACATTAAAACATTTCTCATTCAAAATAATCTTTGCCAATATAACGTCTCCAATTCAATTCAAGATGCAAGGATAATAATGACAAATAACAAATTGAATGAGTGTCTAATGTAATAGTGAATGCCTTAGCATTTCCCCATTTCCCTCAATCTAATCTTGTTTCATAAATAACCATGTACACAACCAAAGCCATCAACACATAGCAATGTTCTCTCATTATGTACAATTTTTAATAATTTAGTCCCTTCAAGACTTTATAATGTTTCGAACATCAATTCCAAGATTCCCATTTCTCATAATCCATAGTACAAAACAACTCATCATTTCCACAACCATACATGTTCATGCATTTAGAAATATCTTTAAAACAAATTCTCCATTCTCATACATCCATAGGATTGCCATTTTTCAAAACACATTATGAAACCTACACTCATTCGTTCTTTTAACAAAAGTAAAGAAAGGAATCCATAGCTATTTCCATACTTTTCCAAAATCTCCAATTTCTAGGGTTTTTCATCAAAAACCAAACATTTTCCATTTTCTTTGCAAAGTCTCATTTTACTCCTTAATCTTAATCCATGTTGCCCAAAATTTCACGAAAATCTTTAAAGGAATACAAGATAGAGTTATTCTACAAAATCATCAATTTCTTGAGACACACACACACCATTTTCGAAATAGCAAAGAGGAGCTCACAAAACCAACCAAAATTACATAAACATATATATAACTTAAAGGAAATCCTACCTCAAGGTTTGATGAAGAAAAGAGATGAAACCCTAGAAATCAAAAGTTGTAAAAGTTGATCTCCACCATACACAATGTGACCCTAGCTTTGCTCACCAAGTTTTGAGAAGGAAGATCGATCAAAGCTCAATGGATGGTAAGAAATCAAGGTTTTTGGGTGTTTGGTGAAGGTTTTTAGAGAGAAGGAGGAGAAAATAATGTTTAGAGTGGGAGAGTTATGTCCAAATGTGATACACATTTGGCCAAAAGGAGGAAAAAAACAGAGGTTCGGACTACCCAGATTGCCGCACGTGCGGCGCCCATCCCCGCACGTGTGGAGCGCCCTCACCGCACGTGCGGTCGTCACCCCCGCACGTGCGGTGGTCCTACCGCACCTCAACCCGCACTTGCCTTTTAGGTAGTGTGCAACTCTCCTACCTCATCCTCTCCTGCACGTGCGGCTCAAGGCCCCGCTCGTACGGCCCAAGGCCCCACACATGCGGCCTTGGCCCAGTAGTCCAGAACTTTTTGGTTCGATTCCTGGGCACTCCGGGCCCGACCGTGCACCCTCTGGAATAAGTGAGATTTAACACCGAACAAAACAAGAACAAGAATCTTAATTTTGAGAAATATTTCCGGACGTTTCAAACCTAATGAGAGCAAAGGAGGACGTAGCGAAGGAAAATAAACTCGGTTGTCACAACCTCCCCACCATAGGAAATTTCGTCCTCGAAATTCGAATAAACTCACCAAACAAAAAGTGCTCTAGCAACTATGATCGTTTTAACAACATTATCAAGTTGTAACATCAATGTTCAACCAACATTTACCATTCATTTCATCATCATTTCATCAAAACAACAATTGCTTGTACAAGACATATGAAATAAAACATCTTTAGCAAAATATCCTCCTTTCACAATCTCATGCTTAGATTAACAATACATATAGCAACGTGTGACTCACAATTCAACACTTTTTCCCTTCAACACTAGGGAATATTACAAATCAAAATAAACTAATCATCTTCGAATAAATCCGGATACTTGGAGCGGACTTCCGCCTCCCTTTCCTATGTTGCTTCTTCAACCTCGTGGTGCCTCCACAACACCTTTACTAACGGTATGGTCTTACCCCGTAACACTTGCTCCCGGGTATCTAGGATTTGAACCGGTCGCTCTTCGTAGGAGGCATCCTCATCTACCTCCAAATCAACCCAATCTAACACATGAGAAGGGTCGGGTTCGTACTTCCTAAGCATAGACATGTGAAACACATTATGAACCCCCGAGAGTTGTGGCGGTAAAGCTAACCGGTATGCCACTTCCCCGATTCTCTCTAATATCTCAAAAGGCCCAATGAACCTTGGAGACAACTTACCACTCTTACCGAATCTCGTTAGACCCTGCCTAGGTGAGATCTTAAGGAAAACATGGTCACCTACTTTAAAAGATAAAGGTCGTTTCCTCTTATCGGCATAACTTTTCTACCGGCTTTGGGCTGTAGCTAATCTCTTCCGAATAAGAGCAACTTTCTTGGTTGTCTCCCTAACAATTTCCGGACCCAACAATGGTGCATCCCCCACCTCGGCCCAACAAACTAGTGATCTACAAGGTCGGCCATACAAGGCCTCAAATGGTGCCATCTCGATACTAGCTTGGTAACTATTGTTATAGGCATATTCAATCAATGGTAAATGCCTCTCCCAAGACCCCTTGAAATCTAGGGCACAAGCTCTAAGCATGTTCTCCAAAATCTGAATGGTGCGTTTCGACTGCCCATCGGTTTGAGGGTGATAAGCGGTGCTAAAAGTCAACTTGGTTCCCAACGCCTCTTGAAGGCTTAGCCACAATCGGGTGGTAAAACGAGGATCCCTATTCGACACGATGGTTACCGGAACCCCATGAAGTCGAACTATCTCTCTAACGTACAACTCTGCCAAGTGCTCAACTGAGTCGCTAGTACGCATTGGAATGAAATGTGTGGACTTAGTCAACCTATCAACAATTACCCAAATGGCATCATTGCCCGCTGCGTTCTAGGAAGTCCAACTACAAAGTCCATGGTAATGTGCTCCCATTTCCACTCGGCTATTGGTAAGGGTTGTAACAAACCCGCTGGTCTTTGATGTTCGGCCTTCACTTGTTAACAAGTAAGGCACTTAGACACAAAGGATGCGACATCCCGCTTCATACCCCTCCACCAAAACTGATAGCTAAGATCATGATACATTTTTGTGCCTCCCGGGTGTACCGCAAGGCGTGAGTGATGGAACTCCCGAAGCACTTCCTCTCTACAAGATTCAGGTACAAACAAACAATCTAGGTAGCGTACACTCTGATCCGATTGAATGTTCAAACCCTTCTCTTCCTTCCCGTTGGAGATTCTATCACGGATTAACTCTACTTGACGGTTCCCTTGTTGTGCCTCTACAACTTTGCTAATCAAGATAGGTTAAGGACTCAAAGTAAACAATGTTGCACCCTCTTTGGACTCACCCAATTGCAACTCAAACTTGCCGACTTCACCCAACATAACCCACTCCCGAATGGCCACACTCGCCAAACTACTCACAGATTTCAGACTTAAGGCGTCAGCCACTACATTGGCCTTCCCCGAATGATAGTGTAACTCAAAATCATAGTCCTTCAAAAATTCCATCCACCTCCGTTGACGTAAATTCAAATCTTTTTGGGTAAACAAATACTTCAAGCTCTTATGATTGGAGAAAAACTCGAACTTCTCACCATATAAATAATGCCTCCAAATTTTCAAGGCAAACATTATTGCGGCTAACTCCAAATCGTGGGTAAGGTAATTTTTCTCGTGAGTCTTCAATTGTCGTGAACCGTACGCTACAACCTTTCCCCCTTGCATCAAAACACAACCAAGCCCATCCCGAGACGCATCACAAAAGACAGTGTAACTGAAACCTCTCTCCAGAATGATCAACACCGGTGCCGTAGTCAATCTAGTTTTGAGCTCTTGGAAAGATTTTTCACAAGCCTCACTCCACAAAACTTAACACCCTTTCTAGTCAACCTAGTCAAAGGCACATCTAGTCTAGATAAATCCCTCACAAAATGCCGATAGTACCCCGCCAATCCCAAGAAGCTCCGGATCTCAAAAATATTTTTTGGTTGCTTCCAATCTTGTACAGAGTCTATCTTTAAGGAATCTACAGTTACTCCTTCTCTTGACACTACATGACCCAGAAACTTCACCTCGGTGAGCCAAAACTCGCACTTCTCGAATTTGCCGTACAATTGATGTTTCCTAAGCAATTCAAGCACTACCTTCAAGTGAGCCTTGTGTTCTTCCTTGGAAGTTGAATAAATTAGGATGTCGTCCACAAAGACAACCACAAAATGTTCCAAATACTCCCTAAAAATTTGGTTCATCAAATCCATAAAGGAAGCTGGTGCATTAGTCAACCCAAATGGCATTACAAGGAACTCATAGTGGCCATAATGCGTACGAAAGGCCGTTTTCTGGGTGTCCTCCTCTCGGATTCTCAACTGATGATATCCCGACCTTAAATCTATCTTTGAAAAGCAACATGACCCTCTAAGTTGATCAAACAAGTCATTTATTCTGGGTAAAGGGTATTTGTTCTTAACGGTAACTCGGTTCAACTTGCGGTAATCGATACACAACCGCAACGACCCATCATTCTTCTTCGTAAAGAGAGCCGGCGCTCCCCAAGGTGACTTACTAGGGCAAATGAAGCCCTTGCCTAAAAGCTCTTGAAGTTGAATCTTCAACTCATGCAACTCCGCGGGTGCAAATCTACACGGTGCCATGGAAATTGGTGCCGTTCCAGGCACTAAATCAATGGTGAACTCAATCTCCCGGTGGGGTGGAAAATAAGTAAGGTCCTCGGGAAACACGTCTGGGTATTCACAAACTACCCTTGGTAACTCGACACGAGTCCCGTCACTCTCACTATCTAAGAGAGTAGCAAAGAGACCACTAAGCTCGTTCCTACTACGAGGATCAAAATTTGGCGACAAGACCCTATCAACCCGGTCTCCCAGAAAGTAAAAACAATCACCACTCGGTGTGCACATGGTGACCCTCTGACGAAAACAATTGATTACTGCCCGATACGAAGACAACCAATCCATGCCTAGAATAACGTCAAACCTTGACATGTCTAGCAATACAAAAGCAAATGGGAGTCGACGCCTAGCGACCTCTATCTCATAACCACGACATCCCCGATCTAAGTCAACTGTACCCCCAACTGGTGACTCTACTCTGAGCGAAGACACTAATTGTGCCACCTCTAACCCCAATGCAGATGCGAATGTAGCAAATATGAATGAATGAGACGCACCGTATTTATCAATACATTGGCCAAAGAATTACACACAATAAAAATACCTCTCAGAACCGAGGATCCTGGCAACTGCTCTGGCGCGATAACAGTGTACATGCGCCCCTGCGGCCTCTGGTCAACCTGCTCATCTCTCGGAGCATAGGCCTGCTGTACTGATTGAGCCGAAGCGGCTCCCTGATGAACTCATGAAGTCTAAGTTGAGTGAGCCTTCTGGTGGCTCTGAGTCTGCCTCGACCCTGATACACCAGATACGCCTCCCAACTGAGGGCAAGCTCTCTTCATATGCCCTGACTGACCGCACTAATAGCAGGTAGGCCCCTGCACTCTACTCTGAGACTGACTCTGAGATCGGTTAGGTGGTGGTGGTGGCAACATCTGCTGTCTTCCTCCCTTTTGCAGATATGCAAAGGCCTTGTGGTCTGGTTGGCCACATTTGAAGCAAGAAAACCCACTCGGTGCACTCTTTCCCGAGCCCACATTAGGCAAAGGGAAAGTGGATCTAGACTATTGTGGCTGGGACTGAGATAAAAAGGTGTTTCTACTCTTCTTGTTGGGCCTATAGTCTCCCTGTGACCCTTGGACCCTAGACCTGGAATTCCGAAGTCTCTCCTCCTCGGCCTCCACGGTAATCTCCACATGTGCAGCCGCCTCCACAATATGGTCATAGTTCCAAATCATGTTCCCGGCAACCTTGAACAAGATCTTAGTTCTCAACTTCTTCTCGAACTCAATGCAACGGGGCTCTTCCGTTGCTACCAATTTCGGTGCAAACCGGGACAAACTAGAAAAGGCCGCTTCGAACTCGGCCACAGACATGTTAAGCTGCTTAAGGTCCTGAAACTCTTGCCTCAACCTCTCCCTAGCCGTGGGAGGTAGGTACTTGTCTTGGAAGGCCACCACAAATGCCTCCCATGTCGGTTCTATTCGGCCCTTAGCATACTTCCACCATTTGCCCGCGTCCCCCTTGAGATAGTAACTCGCAAGAGTCATTCTAAGCTCACTGTCTTCTATGTGAAGCATCTCAAATGTCTTCACTGTCTGTTCGAGCCATTCATCCTCTTTCTTTGGCTCGAGGCCACCATGGAATTCATCCGGTTTGGCCCGAAAAAACTCCCTTGTGAGGAAGCTCGCCCTTGTTTCCACGACGTTCCCTCTAGTTTGGGTCTCTGCCCTAAGTATGTTCATGGACTCTCTCAATGCCCCTGTCATTTCTCGGGCTAGGGCCCCCATTGTGGCTTGACCCGCTTGTCCTGGTACTTCTGCTTGCCCTACTTGCTCGGCCATGTTAGCTTGGCCTAAACCCTCTTCTTGCACCGGAACCTCATGAACTGGTACCCCATGCACACCCGGCGGCCCCTACCACGTCTTCTGCCTCTACCACCACGACCTTGAACCATTCTTGACATCCTAATTAAGGAAGAAGATAGATAATTTAGCACATAATTCCAAATGTGCTCGCAACTTGCCTCACACGTTAAACAACATCAATCACCTATATTCTACAACACAAACAATTCAGTTCACTCTATATAAGCACTTAGTCACATAAACACATACGAATTATCCTTTAGTGATGAGATTCGTCCCATGAAAAACCAAGAATTCTTAGTAGAACGAGTATTGATCAAGTACCCTTCTAATAAGACCTTAAGGAATCTAATAGGCGCAAATAACATCCTAAAAGTCCAATCCCATACCCATATAATCACATAAGCATGCTATCACATAATCACGAAAAGCTAAGCATTTCCTAATCATGCGAAATGAACCCATTGTGGTAAAACAACCACTTCCCACGAGCCCCAAGTATTCAAACCGGGTAGCTCTGATATCAAGTTATAACGCCCCGAAATAATTCAACATAAACTAACCACATCAACTAACATTCACTAAATAATAACAATAATCCTTCCATCTTTACATGATTAATAACCAAGCTTATACAAAAGTTTCACATGCGGTTACACATTCAATGGTGTGAAAGACACATGAACCTATAGCATGTGAAGCATGTAGTCCCAAGTAATTAAAATGCCCTTAAGGGCTTACATCTTCCAAGGCAATAGCCTGACTTCACAAAATGGTCTCTCGGACCCATACATGTTTAGCCCTTGGTTTACAAAAATTTACAACAAAATAAAAGAGCGATCTACTCTTTTCAAAATATATCCACTCCTTTAACTCAGCGGGGCCACCACATCTTTACCTACACCAAATCCCATAGGGGTGAGCATAAAGCCCAGTAGAGAAATCCTTAACAAAGTATATACATTTATGTAAGACATCCAATATTAAATGCAAATGCAAATGCTATGCAATGTAATGCCACTTCAAAAATAATCACATGCCATGCTTTTCTTGAAAATCACCATGTTTTCAATAACATTTTGCAATCTCATCAATTTCCAAACTTCTAATTTTAATCATAAGGGGCGGTAAATACGACTCAGGTAATCCCTAGGTTGGTATCTGCAAGTAGGCTCAACAAGCACTACCAATAACCCCACTTTACCGGTTGTTAACCGGAAGAGAAGTGATACCTCCTCCGCGCGTGTTTTCGGTCTTTCACCCCGGACACTCAGGCCAACTTATCAAATTCATCTACACCTCCTAACCGGATTACCAACGTATTTACCCCATAACATTAAAACATTTCTCATTCAAAATAATCTTTCTCAATGTGACGTCTCCAATTCAATTAAAGATGCAAGGATAATAATGACAAATAACAAATTGAATGAGTGTCTAATGTAATAGTGAATGCCTTAGCATTTCCCCATGTCCCTCCGTCTAATCTTGTTTCATAAATAACCATGTACACAACCAAAGCCATCAACACATAGCAATGTTCTCTCATTATGCACAATTTTTGATAATTTAGTCCCTTCAAGACTTTATAATGTTTCGAACATCAATTCCAAGATTCCCATTTCTTATAATCCATAGCACACAACATCTTGTCATTTCCACAACCCTACATGTTCATGCATTTAGAAATATCTTTAAAACAAATTCTCCATTCTCATACATCCATAGGATTGCCATTTTTCAAAACACATTATGAAACCTACGCTCATTCATTCTTTTAACAAAAGTAAAGAAAGAAATCCATAGCTATTTCTATACTTTTCCAAAATCCCCAATTTCTAGGGTTTTTCATCAAAAACCAAACATTTTCCATTTTCTTTGCAAAGTCTCATTTTACTCCTTAATCTCAACCCATGTTGCCCAAAATTTCAAGAAAATCTTTAAAGGAATACAAGATAGAGTTATTCTACAAAATCATCAATTTCTTGAGCCACACACACACCATTTTCGAAATAGCAAAGAGGAGCTCACAAAACCAACCAAAGTTACATAAACATATATATAATTCAAAGGAAACCCTACCTCAAGGTTTGATGAAGAAAAGAGATGAAACCCTAGAAATCAAAAGTTGTAGAAATTGATCTCCACCGTACACAATGTGACCCTAGCTTTGCTCACCAAGTTTTGAGAAGGAAGATAGATCAAAGCTCAATGGATGGTAAGAAATCAAGGTTTTTGGGTGTTTGGTGAAGGTTTTTAGAGAGAAGGAGGAGAAAATAATGTTTAGAGTGAGAGAGTTATGCCCAAAATGTGATACACATTCGGCCAAAAAGAGGAAAAAAATCGAGATTCGGACTGCCCAGATTGCCGCACGTGTGGCGCCCATCCCTGCACGTGCGGAGCGCCATTACCGCACGTGCGGCCCTCACCCTTGCACGTGCAGTGGTCCTGCCGTACCTCAACCCGCACCTGCCTTTTAGGCAGTGTGCAACTCTCCCAAGTCATCCTCTCCTGTACGTGCGGCCTCATCCCCCATACGTGCGGCCTCCATCCCATACGTACGGCCCAAGGCCCTGCACATGCGGCCCTAGCCCAACAGCCCGGAACTTTCTGGTTTGATTCTCGGGCACTCCGGGCCTGACTGTGCACCCTTCGGAATAAGTGAGATTTAACACCGAACAAAACAAGAACAAAAATCTTAATTTTGAGAAATATTTCCGGACGTTTCAAACCTAACGAGAGCAAAGGAGGACGGAGCGAAGGAAAATAAACTCGGTCGTCACAAAACCACTGGTAGGATGCTGCAAGTTCTTGATGGACAGAGTTTGGGATCTACATCGATACGTACAGAGCATCAAGTCTACTATCGTAACTCCACTAACTCCTAAGTGCCACTCTTGCTGAGAGCTCTTATCTCTTCCATCAGTGCATGTTTCCATTCAGGAATAGAGAGAGCATCCTGAAAATTGGTAGGTAGACTCACAGAAGACATTTTAGACAGAAAAGCTTTATATGAGGAAGACAGATGAGAATAAGAGACATGATTACTAATAGGATGTTGAGTACATGACCTAACCCCCTTCCTATTAGCAATGGGAACATCTAGATCTAAAAAAGTAGGAATAAAAGCACTAGAATCAAAATTACCTGGACTCTCAGGAGAGAGGGGTGACTCTGGACACTCATCCGGAGAAGAAGTTGGCAGTAGAGGAAGGAAAGTAATCTCTTGCATCCAGGTGACTTGCTGTTTGTCCTTGTCTCTGATATTAACTTTACCTGCTTCCTTTTCCTCAACAGCTGCTGGCTCATCATCCTCTATCTGTTCAACCACTGGCGAAAGTGGAATAGGAATCTCTTCATACCAAGGCTCCCCTTGAAGGGATGACTATGAGAGTGGGGGGGGGGGGAGGGGCGGAAAGTAAGGCTGAGACTAAAAAAAAAAGATAGACAACAAAGAAACCTGGAAGGGGTAGACCCGAACAAAACTTGAAGAGGTGTTTGTTTTTGAAAGACTTGGTTAGGAAGACGATTAATCAAATAAGCGGCAGTGAGAACCGCTTCCCCCCAATAGGATCGAGGACCCGTATCTCAAAGGATAGACAATAGGCGACATCAAGAAGATGACGATTTTGGTGTTCTGCAACACCATTTTGTTTAGGGATATTAGTGCATGAAGTCTAGTGAATAATGCCACAAGTGAAGAAGTGGCAAGACCAGAGTCAATTCATTCCCCCCCATTATCAGAACGTAGAATTTTGACAACTACTCCAAATTGAGTACAAACCATTTTATGGAAGTTTTGAAACACAGAAAATACCTCACTTTTATCTTTCATCAAATAGACCTAAGTGGCCCTGGAACAATCATCTATGAAGGTAACAAACAATTTTTGACCGGTTAAAGACACAAAACAGGATAGACCCCATACATCAGAATGAATCAAAGAAAATAGAACTAAACTTTCATTAATAGAAGGAGCAAAAGAGGCTCTGTGTTGTTTTCCAAGTTGACAAGACTCATATTGAAAATCTGACACATTATTTTTCTCAAAAATAGAAGGAAATAAATGCTTAAGTAATAAAAAAGAGGGATGTGATAAGCGTTGATGCCACAACCAAATGTCTTCCTTGGTAGTAACTGAATAGATGAATGAGCCAACTTGTCTATCAGATCTAGAATGTAGAGCCCATTTTCCTCTCTACCACTGCCAATCCTCTTCCTCGTGATAAGGTCTTGAAAAAGACAATGATCAGGAAAAAAAACGTCACGCTACAATTTAAGTCATGGGTAATACGACTCAAAGATAAAAGATTAACATTGAAACTGAAAACATAAAGGACAAAAGACAAAGGAAGGGACGATGTGGCATGGATTAAACCTTTTCTTGACACAGACGAAATGGTGCCATCAGCAATACGGACTTTTTCTAGAACTGAGGAAGGGTTATACTCGGAAAACAAATTAGAGGAGCCCGACATATGGTCGGAAGTACCAGAATCAATAATCCATGGGACAGTTGTATGAGATAGCAATGCACATGGGGAGGAAGCCAAGTTACCTGAATTAGCAAAGGAAGAAGAAGATGTACTTGTAGTAGAAGTAGAGGCTCGACAGTCTAGCAAGTGCTGAAGAGCAATCTCAAAATTCGAGGCAGATAATCCTAAGACATCAGCAGTGGAGGAGATAACTGGAGATGAAGATGGTGGCTTGATAGTGTCTGAAAGATGGGCTCGTACATTGGCCCCGCGGCCTCTAGTACCAGACCAACCCCCTCGAGTACCAGGACGGTCGTCTCAGCCACCGGAGGGAGTTCCATGCAACTTCTAACAAGTTTCGCGTGTGTGGCGAGGTCGACGACAGTAGTCATAGTAAAGATTATCCTTCTCAAAGGAAAGACGAGAACCATGAGTCACACGGTCGCCATCGTGAGAGGGTGCAGAAACCAAGGCCAAGCAATCAGTAGTAGCAGAAGGAAGCATCGCAGAACTGTGACTCTCCTCATTTTGCACAAAACAAAGGCTTCCTGGAGAGAAGGAAACACATCCATGCTAAGTACTCTGCTCCGAACCGGATCATACTCCACATTTAGGCCTTTCAAGAACTTGAAGACTCACTCTTATGCCACAAACTTTCGGTAACCAGTAGAATTAGTGGGACAAACAGGCTTGTAATCCTGAAGGTGATCAAGCTGTTTCTACCCATTGCTAAGGAAGGTAAAATACTGAAGGATAGTCTGCTCACCTTGTACCGACCTTTTAATGGGGTGACGTAATTCGAAAGCTTGTGAGAAGTTCCCTTTCCTGGAGTAAGTAGTTGCTATGGCCTCCCAAATATCTTAGGCAGTGTCCATAGACAAGTAGCCCTCTCCAATCTCCGAAACCATAGAATGGATCAACCAACCCATAATTAGAGAATTGGTGATCTCCCACTAGTCATAATGAGGTCGGTGATACTGGGTGCCTGAACCCACCCATCAACATATCTCATCTTTCCCTTGCTCTTCAAGAAAATAGTCAGACTGTACAACCACGCTAAGTAATTCTGACCATTGAATAGAGAGGTGGTGATTCTAAGGCCAGTGTGGAGGTTATCAGTCATAGTGGAAGGGATAACAGAACTTTCGCCCTGAGATGGCTGAGAGGTAGTAGATTCACTGGTCAAATCCTCCATGGAGACTCTACTAATTATTCCTCAAACATGATCCCTCAAACACGATGCCAATCACAAACCCAAAAGATGAGAGTGGAGTAACAAGTACAATAGTAACTATAAAAGCATAAAAGAGGGAGAATCTAGTGGGGCTTTGTGTTTGGACTATTTTTGCATCACTAGAGTTTTTTTTTTTTTTTTGGGTCTGCTTCGGTACTGTTTTATATTACCAGGAGACTAAAAGATTGTATATAATCATCACCAGTCCACTACGTAAGAAACGACTTCGTATTACATCACCAGAGGATTTTGAAGAGCAGCTACCACCCCAGGTGAGACTGTGACCACCCCAAGCAACCCTAGAGGGCTAGACGACTTCGACCAGACCAACAAGATGGCTTGTCGACCCCCTGGGAACCCTTGGTAGTGGCTGGAGAGGCCTACCGAGAGAGAGAGAAGCCTGGTTGATGCTTGTCAAAGGGAGAGAAGGGACTAGAAGACCTGGGTAGAGTCTATTGGGGTTAGACGAGGCTGGGAGACCTGTTTGGGATTGTCGTTTGGTTTATAGGAGAGAGGAGATCACTTGTAGTGATGGGTAACAGAGAAGGAGAATTGGCTAGGGCATGACTCTGATACTATGTAGGTTTAGAGAAGAGAAAGAGTTAGAGAATGAGTTAGACTTCATTCCCTTAATAATACTGAGTAATTACAGGAGTGCCATAAGGCATAATATATGGGCCAGCCCATTACACCAATCATGAGAATAAATAAGAGGAAAATACAATCATATATTTCCTATTCTAACTTGTTGCCTATTCCAACATTATGTTTGGGAGGGCCAATGTATATGCATAAAAAATATTAAATTAGTTTTGATATATTACTCATTGAATATAATTTCTTATATAAGCGTTGTTATAAAATTATTTCACGAGAAAACTAAATAAATCTAAAACATAGTTTTTTTTTTTTTCATTTTTGAATTATTAGATCTCAGTATACAATCACAGTTAATCTAGTACATAAAAAGTGAAAAATGTTTAAGATTCCTGAAAAATGCTTAAATTTACACTTAATGGCAAATTTTACATGTTAATTGATTTATTTAGAAATCAACTAACCAAAACCTTATCCCTGCCATGTCACTATAAATCAATTTGAGGGTGAAGTTTTAGGTTCTCTAGCATTACTCATAAAAAAGTATACATATCATTTGATTTCCAAATTCCAAAAAATAAGTGACATGTATCTCTTGTTTTAATAAAATCAACTCAGATAAAATTGATCCTAGTATTTAAAATGTGAAATAATTAGAGATCATTTCATTAAATATTGTAAAATATTAATGAAATAAAAAGTTAGTAAAATAATTCTTATAAAATTTAAAAATCACCTTATTATACATTTTACAAATACTCATAAATATAGACTTAATAATAAATTATCGAAAATTGGAGGGGGGTGGGGCCCCTCTGCTGCTTGGATTCAATTTTTTTTTTTCCTTTTGCTGAGAAAGCAAGAAAATTTACTTGGACTTTTCTCAAGTGTGCCTTGCATATGGTATGCAAGGCACTTACACCCTTGTATGTTGCATTTACACATTTGTATGTATTGGGTTATATGAAAATATTTGAAAATTTACACATTGGTGACCTGCTAGGCGGGTCACTTTCTAGGTAAATTAATAAAATAATATAGGAATAATATATTACACTTTCCAGGTTAATGAATAAAATAAAAAAAAATGTATAAGTTTTCACAAAAGCCGTATATTTTCAAGAAAGGCGTAAAAAATTTCAGAAAAAGGCGTAACGGATTTCTGAAAACTTACGGCTTTTGTAAAAACTTACACCTTTTTATGAGTACTTACGGCTTCTGTGAAATAATTTACACCTTTTATGAACACTTACTCCTTTTCTGAGTTGACTTACCAAAGGTGTAAACAAACGAAAAGTTACACCTTTTGCTTAAGCTTATACCTTTTCGTGGAAGTGCTTATATTTTATTTGAAAAGTTACTCTTTTTGTGTAAGAATTTTTGGCATAACATTTATACTTTTCTTTGAGAACTTACACCTTTTGGAAGCCCTTTAGAGCTTTTTCGAAGTGACTTATACCTTTTGTGCAAAAATAAATTCATCAAATTTACACCTTTTGTAAGGTTATACCTTTTTCGTGGAAGTGCCTATATTTTTTTGAAAAGTTACTCCTTTTGTGTAAGAATTTTTGGCATAACATTTATACTTTTTCTTCAAACTTACACCTTTTGTGAAAGAGTATAAGCACAACAGTATAAAGAATGTTATGCCAAAATTGTTACAGAAAAGGGGTAACTTATAAAAAATGGTGTAAGTATTTTCACGATAAGGTGTAAGCCTAAACAAAAAGTGTAAATTGGATGAATTTTTTTTTTCACAAAAGGTATAAGTGACTTCCGAAATAGCTTTAAGTTGGGCCTTCACAAATGGTGTAAGTTCGAGGGGAAAGTGTAAATCTTATGCCAAAAATTCTTACACAAAAGGAGTAACTTTTGAAAAATGGTGTAAATATTTTGACGGAAAGTATGAAGGAGTAACATTTGAAAGTGTTCATAACCACAAAAGGAGTAACAAAGGGTTCATTTCAAAATGTTCGTAAACACAGAAGGAGTAACATATGTTCATTTCAAAGTAGTAAACACAAAAGGAGTAACATTTCGAAGTGTTCGTAAACAAATTGAGACAACCACTGAACAAATCAAAGGGTTCGTGACCCCCGCTGACCACCCAAGCGTGGGTGGGCTCCGGTGCTCACAGGCTTCTGAGATCGGCACCTCCACGGCACCGCCGCCGCAAATGAAAGGTTTTTTTGAAAGATTGGCTATCGATCTTGGGCTCTCTGTGTCGATGTCGGCCTATTCTCCGTCGATGTTGGTCCCTCTCTGTCGATCCCTGTATATCTCGGTCTGTCTCCAGCGATCTTGGTCTGTCCGTGTCGATGTGGGTTCTTCTCTGTCGATCTCTGTCGATTTCGGTCCTTCTGTCGATCATTGTCCATCTAATTTAACTTTTCGGAAGGGAGTTATACCTTTTGTGAAAAAAAAAATTCATCAAATTTACAAACTTTGCCTAAGGTTACATCTTTTCGTGGAAGTGCTTATACTATTTGTGAAAAGTTACTCCTTTTGTGTAGGAATTTTTGGCATAACATTTATAGCTTATTTGCGAACTTACACCTTTTGTGGAAGCCCAACTTAAAGCTTTTTCGGAAGTCAGTTATACCTTTGTGAAAAAAAAAATTCATCAAATTTACACCTTCTGCTTAAGCTTATACCTTTTCGTGGAAGTGCTTATATTTTTTTGGAAAGTTACTCCTTTTGTGAATTAATTTTTGTCATAAGATTTATACTTTTTCTTCAAACTTACATCTTTTGTGAAAGAGTATATAAGCACAAAAGTACAAAGTACAAATGTTATGCCCAAAATTGTTACACAGAAGGAGTAACTTTTTCAAAAATGGTGTAAGTATTTTCACGAGAAGGTGTAAGCCTAACCAAAATGTAAATTGGATGAATTTTTTTTTCAAAAAGGTATAAGTGACTTAAAAATAGCCTTCATAGATGGTGTAAATGCGAGGAAAAAGTGTAAATCTTATGCCAAAAATTGTTACACAAAAGGAGTAACTTTTGAAAAATAGTGTAAATATTTTGACGCAAAGTATGAAGGAGAAACATTTCAAGGTGTTCATAACCACAAAAGAAGTAACAAAGCGTCATTCCAAAATGTTAAGTAAACAGGAGTAACATATGTTCATTTCTAAGTAGTAAACACAAAAGGAGTAACATTTGGAAGTGTTCATAAACAAATTGGGACAAGCACTGAACAAATCAAAGTGTTCGTGACCCCCGCTGACCACCCGAAGCGTCGGTGGGCTCCGGTGCTCACAGGCTTCAGAGATCGGCACCTCGACGGAACCGCCGCCGCAAATGAAAGGTTTTTTGAAAGATTGGCTATCGATCTTGGTCTCTCTGTGTCGATGTCGGCCTATTCTCCGTCGATGTCGGTCTCTCTCTGTCGATCCCTGTTTCTGTCGGTCTGTCTCCAGCGATCTTGGTCTGTCTCTGTCCATGTGGGTTCTTGTCAGTGGATCTCTGTGGATTTGGGTCCTTCTGTCGATCATTGTCCATCTAATTTAACTCTTCGGAAGTCAGTTATACCTTTTGTGAAAAAAAAAATTCATCAAATTTACAAAATTTGCTTAAGCTTACACCTTTTCGTGGAAGTGCTTATACTATTTCTGAAAAGTTACTACTTTTGTGTAGGAATTTTTGCCATAACATTTATAGCTTATGTTCGAACTTACACCTTTTGTGGAAGCCCAACTTAAAGCTTTTTCGGAAGTCACTTATACCTTTTGTGAAGAAATAATTTCGTCAAATTTATACCTTTTGTAGCTTATACCTCTTCGTGGAAGTGCTTATATTTTTTGAAAAGTTACTCCTTTGTGTAAGCTTTTTTGGCATAACTTTTATCCCTTTCCTCCGACCTTCCACCTTTTCTGGAACCCACCTTAAAGCTTTTTGGGAAGTGACTTATACCTTTTGTGGAAAAATAAATTCATCAAATTTACACCTTCTGCTTAAGCTTATACTTTTTCGTGGAAGTGCCTATATTTTTTTTGAAAAGTTATTCCTTTTGTGTAAATTTTTGGCATAAAATTTATACATTTTCTTCGAACTTACACCTTTTGTGGAAACCCAACTTAAAGCTTTTTCGGAAGTCACTTATACACTTTGTGAAAAAATGAATTCATCAAATTTACACCTTTTGCTTAAGCTTATACCTTTTCGTCGAAGTGCTTAAATTTTTTTTGAAAAGTTACTCCTTTTGTGAAATAATTTTTGTCATAAGATTTATACTTTTGCTTCAAACTTACACCTTTTCTGAAAGAGTATATAAGCACAATAGTATAAATGTTATGCCAAAAATTCTTACAAAAAGGTAACTTTTCAATAATAATTAAGTATGTTAATGAAAAGGTGTAAGCTTAAGGTGAAGGTGTAAACGATGAAATATATTTTTCACAAAAGGTATAAGTGACTTCCGAAATAGCTTTAAGTTGGGCCTTCACAAATGGTGTAAGTTCGAGGAAAAAGTGTAAATCTGATGCCAAAAATTCTTACACAAAAGGAGTAACTTTTCAAAAATGGTGTAAATATTTTAAAGAAAAGTATGAAGGAGTAACATTTCAAAGTGTTCATAACCACAAAAGGAGTAACAAAGGGTTCATTTCAAAATGTTCGTAAACACAGAAGGAGTAACATATGTTCATTTCTAAGTAGTAAACACAAAAGGAGTAACATTTCGAAGTGTTCATAAACAAATTGAGACAACCACTGAACAAATGAAAGGGTTCGTGACCCCCGCTGACCACCCAAGCGTCGGTGGGCTCCGGTGCTCATGAGCCGAGATCGGCACCTCCACGGCACCGCCGCCGCAAATGAAAGGTTTTTTTGAAAGATTGGGTATCGATCTTGGTCTGTCTGTGTCGATGTCGGCCTATTCTCCGTCGATGTCGGTCTGTCTCTGTCGATCCCTGTTTATCTCGCTGTGTCTCCAGCGAACTTTGTCTGTCTGTGTCCGTGTGGGTTCTTCTCTGTCGATCTCTGTCGATTTCGGTCCTTCTGTCGATGATTGTCCATCTAGGTCTCTATGTCCGTTGATCTCAGTCTATCTCTCTCTCTCTCTCTCCGTTGCTCTATATTAAAAACGGTTCTCTTTTACATTGACATACTTGGTTGGATTTGGACTCGCAGTCGCTATTCCAAGCCCTCCTAGACTCGTCTTCTCTGAAACGGAGTTGTACTGGGAGAAAGGCCAAGCCCTCCGAAACGCCCTTCTCTCTGACATTGCCACAAGACAAAAACAGTGTGATTGGATTTAGGAACTTCTGAGTTTTCGGAAAAAGCGGAACTTAGGCGTTTTCTTGAAGTTACTTACATCTGCTTGTCGCATTAGATTTATACTTTTTCTTCGAACTTACACCGTTTGTGAAAGCCCAACTTTAAAGGTTTTTCGGAAGTCAGTTATACCTTTTGTGGAAAAAAAAAATTCTTCAAATTAACACAATTTGCTTAAGGTTACACATTTTCGTGCAAATGCTTATACTATTTCTGAAAGGTTACTCATTTTTGTGTAGGAATTTATGGCATAACTTTTATACCTTATTTTCGAACTTACACCTTTTGCGGAAGCCGAACTTAAAGCTATTTTGGAAGTGACTTATACCTTTTATGGAAAAATAATTTCATCAAATGTACACCTTTTGCTTAAGCTTATACCTTTTCGTGGAACTGCTTATAACTTTTTTGAAAAGTTACTTCTTTTCTGTACGAATTTTTGGCATAAGATTTATACCTTTTCCTTGAACTTACACCTTTTGTGGAACCGCAAGTTATAGCTTTTTTGGAAGTAACTTATACCTTTTGTGGAAAAATAAATTTATCAAATTTACACCTTTTGCTTAAGCTTATACCATTTCGTGGAAGTGGTTATATTTTCTTCGAAAAGTTACTCCTATTGTGTAAGAATTTTTGGCATAACATTTATAGCTTTTCTTTGAACTTACACCTTTTGTGGAAGCGGAAGTTAAAGCTTTTTCGGAAGTGACTTATACCTTTTGTGGAAAAATAAATTCATCAAATTTACACCTTTTGGTGAAGCTTATACCTTTTCGTCGAAGTGCCTATATTTTTTTTGAAAAGTTACTCCTTTTGTGTAATAATTTTTGTCATAAGATTTATACTTTTTCTTCAAACATACACCTTTTGTGAAAGAGTATATAAGCACAATAGTATAAATGTTATGCCAAAAATTCTTACATAAAAGGAGTAACTTTTCAAAAATGGTTTAAGTATTTTAATGAAAAGGTGTAAGCTTAAGCCGAAGGTGTAAACGATGAAATTTATTTTTCACAAAAGGTATAAGTGACTTCGAAATAGCTTTAAGTTGGGCCTTCACAAATGGTATAAGTTCGAGGAAAAAGTGTAAATCTTATGCCAAAAATTCTTGCAGAAAAGGAGTAAATTTTCAAAAATGGTGTAAATATTTTAAATAAAGTATGAAGGAGTAACATTTCAAAGTGTTCATAACCACAAAAAGAGTAACAAAGGGTTCATTTCAAAATGTTCGTAAACACAGAAGGAGTAACATATGTTCATTTCTAAGTAGTACAAACACAAAAGGAGTAACATTTCGAAGTGTTCATAAACAAATTGAGACAACCACTGAACAAATGAAAGGGTTCGTGACCCCCGCTGACCACCCAAGCGTCGGTGGGCTCCGGTGCTCGCAGGCTTCTGAGATCGGCACCTCCACGGCACCGCCGCCGCAAATAAAAGGTTTTTTGAAAGATTGGGTATCGATCTTGGTGTGTCTGTGTGGATGTCGGGCTATTCTCCGTCGATGTCGGTCTGTGTGTGTCGATCCTGTTTATCTCATTGTGTCTCAGCCCGAACTTTGTGTCTGTGTCCATGTGGGTTCTTCTTTGTCGATTTCGGTCCTTCTGTCGATCATTGTCCATCTAGGTCTCTATGTCCGTTGATCTCAGTCTATCTCTCTCTCTCTCTCCGTTGCTCTATATTAAAAACGGTTCTCTTTTACATTGACATACTTGGTTGGATTTGGACTCGCAGTCGCTATTCCCAGCCCTCCGACTTCGTCTTCTCTGAAACGGAGTTGTACTGGGAGAAAGGCCAAGCCCTCCGAAACGCCCTTCTCTCTCACATTGCCACAAGACAAAAACAGTGTGATTGGATTTTAGGAACTTACAGGTTTTTCGGGGAAAAAACGGAACTTAGACGTTTTGCGAAATACTTTTTCTTCGAACTTACGCCGTTTGTGAAAGCCCAACTTTAAAGGTTTTTCGAAAGTCAGTTATACCTTTTGTGGAAAAAAAAATTTCTTCAAATTAACACAATTTGCTTAAGGTTACACCTTTTCGTGGAAATGCTTATACTATTTCTGAAAGGTTACTCATTTTTGTGTAGGAATTTATGGCATAACACTTATAGCTTATTTTCGAATTTACACCTTTTGCGGAAGCCGAACTTAAAGCTTTTTTGGAAGTGACTTATACCTTTTGTGAAAAAATAATTTCATCAAATGTACACCTTTTGCTTAACCTTATACCTTTTAGGTGGGCTGCTTATATCTTTTTTGAAAAGTTACTCACTGTTACTGCAATTTTTGGCATAAGATTTATACATTTTCTTGAACTTACAACTTTTGTGGAAACCCAACTTAAAGCTTTTTCGGAGTAACTTATACCTTTTGTGGAAAAACAAATTCATCAAATTTACACCTTTTGGTGAAGCTTATACCATTTAGGTGGAAGTGCCTATATTTTGTTTGAAAAGTTACTTCTTTTGTGTAAGAATTTTGGCATAACATTTATAGCTTTTCTTGAACTTACACCTTTCGTGGAAGCTGAAGTTAAAAGCTTTTTAAGTCGATTATACCTTTTGTGAAAAAATAATTTCATCAAATGTACACGTTTTAAACAAGCTTATACCTTTTCGTGGAACCTTATATTTTTTTGAAAAGTTACTCCTTTTCTGTACGAATTTTTGGCTTAAGATTTATACCTTTTCTTCGAACTTACACCTTTTGTGGAAGCTCAAGTTAAAGCTTATTCGGAAGTAACTTATACCTTTTGTGGAAAAATAAATTCATAAAATTTACACCTTTTGGTGAAGCTTATACCTTTTCCTGGAAGTGCCTATATTTTTTTTGAAAAGTTACTCCTTTTGTGTAATAATTTTTGTCATAAGATTTATACTTTTTCTTCAAACTTACAACTTTTGTGAAAGAGCATATAAGCACAATAGTACAAATGTTATGCCAAAAATTCTTACATAAAAGAAGTAACTTTTCAAAAAAAATATAGGCACTTCCAGAAAAAGTATAAGCTTTTCAATGGTAAACAATGAAATTTATTTTTCACAAAAGGTATAAAATATTTCAAATAACTTTAAGTTGGGCCTTCACAAATGGTGTAAGTTCGAGAGAAAAAGTAAATCTTATGCCAACAATTCTTAGAAAAAAGGGTAACTTTTCAAAAAAATAAATATTTTGACGAAAAGTACGAAGGAGTAACATTTCAAAGTGTTCATAACCACAAAAGGAGTAACAAAGGGTTCATTTCAAAATGTTTGTAAACACAGAAGGAGTAACATATGTTCATTTCTAAGTAGTACAAACACAGAAGGAGTAACATTTCGAATTGTTCATAAACAAATTGAGACAACCACTGAACAAATCAAAGGGTTCGTGACCCCGGCTGACCATCCAAGCGTCGGTGGGCTCCGGTGCTCGCAGGCTTCTGAGATCGGCACCTCCACGGTACCGCCGCCGCAAATGAAAGGTTTTTTGAAAGATTGGGTATCGATCTTGGTCTCTCTGTGTCGATGTCGGCCTATTCTCCGTCGATGTCGGTCTGTCTCTGTCGATCCCTGTTTATCTCCCTCTGTCTCCAGCGATCTTGGTCTGTCTGAGTCCATGTGGGTTCTTCTCTGTCGATATCTGTCGATTTCGGTCCTTCTGTCGATCATTGATCATCTAGGTCTCTATGTCCGTTGATCTCAGTCTATCTCTCTCTCTGTCTCTGTCCGTTGCTCTACATTAAAAACGGTTCTCTTTTACATTGACATACTTGGTTGGATTTGGACTCGGAGTCGCTATTCCAAGCCCTCCCAGAATCGTCTTCTCTGAAACGGAGTTGTACTGGGAGAAAGGCCTAGCCCTCCGAAACGCCCTTCTCTCTCACATTGCCACAAGACAAAAACAGTGTGATTGGATTTTAGGAACTCACAGGTTTTCCGGGGGAAAAACGGAACTTGGGCGTTTCTTGAAGTTACATCTGTTTGTCATAAGATTTCTACTTTTCTTGAACTTACGCCGTTTCGAAGGCCAACTTTAAAGGTTTTTGGTCGGTTTTACTGTTGTGGGAAAAAAATTCATCAAATTAACATAATTTGTAAGGTTACACCTTTTAGGTGGAAATGCTTATACTATCTCTGAAAAGTTACCCCTTTTGTGTAGGAATTTATGGCATAACATTTATAGCTTATTTTCGAACTTACACCTTTTGTGGAAGCCCAACTTAAAGCGTTGTCCGAAGTGACTTGTACCTTTTTGTGAAAAAATAATTTCATCAAATGTACACCTTTTGCTTAAGCTTATACCTTTCCGTGGAACTGCTTATATCTTTTTTGAAAAATTACTCCTTTTCTGTACGAATTTTTGGCATAAGATTTATACCTTTTCTTCGAACTTACACCTTTTGTGGAAGCTGAAGTTAAAGTTTTTTCGGAAGTAACTTATACCTTTTGTGGAAAAATAAATTCATCAAATTTACACCTTTTGGTGAAGCTTATACCATTTCGTGGAAGTGCCTATATTTTGTTTGAAAAGTTACTCCTTTTGTGTAAGAATTTTTGGCATAACATTTATAGCTTTTCTTCGAACTTACACCTTTTGTGGAAGCTGAAGTTAAAGCTTTTTCGGAAGTCACTTATACCTTTTGTGAAAAAATAATTTCATCAAATGTACACCTTTTGCTTAAGCTTATACCTTTTCGTGGAAATGCTTATATTTTTTTGAAAAGTTACTCCTTTTCTGTACGAATTTTTGGCATAAGATTTATACCTTTTCTTCGAACTTACACCTTTTGTAGAAGCTCAAGTTAAAGCTTTTTCGGAACTAACTTATACCTTTTGTGGAAAAATAAATTCATAAAATTTACACCTTTTGGTGAAGCTTATACCTTTTCCTGGAAGTGCCTATATTTTTTTTGAAAAGTTACTCCTTTTGTGTAATAACTTTTGTCATAAGATTTATACTTTTTCTTCAAACCTACACCTTTTGTGAAAGAGTATATAAGCACAATAGTATAAATGTTATGCCAAAAATTCTTACATAAAAGGAGTAACTTTTCAAAAATGGTGTAAGTATTTTCATGAAAAGGTGTAAGCTTAAGCTGAAGGTGTAAACTAATGAAATTTATTTTTCAGAATAGGTATAAGTGACTTCCGAAATAGCTTTAAGTTGGGCCTTTACAAATGGTGTAAGTTCGATGAAAAAGTGTAAATCTTATGCCAAAAATTCTTACACAAAAGGAGAATCATTTCCAAGTGTTCCTAACCACAAAAGTAGTAACAAAGGGTTCATTTCAAAATGTTGGTAAACAACGAAGGAGTAACATATGCTAATTTCTAAGTAGTAAACACAAAAGGAGTAACATTTCGAAGTGTTCGTAAACAAATTGAGACAACCACTGAACAAATGAAAGGGATCGTGACCCCCGACCACCCAGCGTCGGTGGGCTCCGGTGCTCATGAGCTTCGAGATCGGCACCCCCACGGCACCGCCGCCGCAAATGAAAGGTTTTTTGAAAGATTGGGTATCGATCTTGGTCTCTCTGTGTCGATGTCGGCCTATTCTCCATCGATGTCGGTCTGTCTCTGTCGATCCCTGTTTATCTCGCTCTGTCTCCAGCGATCTTGGTCTGTCTGTGTCCATGTGGGTTCTTCTCTGTCGATCTCTGTCGATTTCGGTCCTTCTGTCGATCATTGTCCATCCAGGTCTCTATGTCCGTTGATCTCAGTCTATCTCTCTCTCTCTCTCTGTCTGTCCGTTGCTCTATATTAAAAACGGTTCTCTTTTACATTGACATACTTGGTTGGATTTGGACTCGGAGTCGCTATTCCAAGCCCTCCCAGACTCGTCTTCTCTGAAACGGAGTTGTACTGGGAGAAAGGCCAAGCCCTCCGAAACGCCCTTCTCTCTCACATTGCCACAAGACAAAAACAGTGTGATTGGATTTCTGAACTTCTGAGGTTTTCGGAAAAGCGGAACTTATACGTTTTATGGAAAATAACCTTTTCATAAAGTTTGTTAAAAGAAAGAAATTATTTGAGAAAAGGTATAACCTTTTCAAATATGGTGGATGTTTGTCCGAAGAAGGTGTAAATTTCCATAGAAAAGATGTAAGTTTTGTTTTTCACTAAAGGTGTAACTTGAAATAAGAAGTGTAAATTTTATGAAAAAGGTATTTCCACAAAATGTGTAATTTTTCAAGAAGTTGTAAATATTTCCGAGAGAGGGTGTAAATTTTAAGGAAAGCTATAAAATTGATTTAATGGTTGTAAACTTTGTGAGTTTTTGGAAAAGCTATATGTTCCCAAAGAAGACCAATTATCGAAGCAGAATGTTTCATTTTTACGAAAGATATAAGTTCCCAAAGTAGACCAATCCCAATAAAGGTGAATGCTTCGTTTTTAGAAAAGAAAGTTCCAAGGTGTAACTTTTATTAAGAAAATTAATTTAAAGATATAAGTTCCAAGGTGTAACTTTTATGAAGAAAAATAATTTATAAATGATGTCAGTTTTCATTAAAACGTGTAAGTTGTCAGAACAAGTATAAAAAATGCGAAGTGTTGAGAAGAGGTGTAAGTTCGTCGGCCCTCCGTCTCTCTTCCATCTCGGACCTCTCTCTTTGTTTGTCTTTCTCTCTGCCCGTCTCCGTTGTTCCATTTCCCGTGGCCGTAGGGTTTCTGAGAGAAAAAATATTTGAGGGCCGAGCTTAAGTTGTTGGGAAGGCTAGCCATGGAAGTGGATGCATAAATACTTTTTTTAAGTTGATTTTTGTCCGTGGAGCACAACCGCAAGGGTTAAGCGAGCACCACCGTCGGTTCATCTGATCCGGTTGGTATTTCCTTTATTTCGTGCTGGTACATTATCTGTCTCCTTGTTTGTCTTCTATCATTCGCATATACCTTCACACCCAACCCGAAATCGACACCATCGGAACTGTTCTGTACTCCATTTTCGACAAAAATGATTTGTCCCCCTAAAAACAATCCCCCTAATTTCCTTTTTTGGAGACTGTTTTCCTTTTCTTCTTTTTTTTTCTTTTTTTTTTTTTACTTGATTTGGCAATTTCGGGGGATTCGGGGGCCCCCCATTCGGGGGACGAATCACTTTTGTTCTATTCGAATAGGAACTCTTCTCTCTGCTAACCGAAATGGACCCAATAGGAACTGTTCTGTACTCGATTTTTGTATTTTCTCCCTTTCGAATAGGAAGTCTTCCCTCTGCTATCAGTGCTGCAAGTTGAACATAGGTATGATAGTAGTTAGCAACAAGCAAAAAAGGTGTTCTCCATTCACATGGCGAACTTATTACGTTAGGTTATATATAACGAAGAAGACTTGAAAAAAAATTTGTGTAATGTTGGGGCGGGAAAAAGCGAAATTTTCTTTTCGAGTAGCCAAAAAAGGAAAAATAAGAAACTCGATAAACTTGCTTGACTAATCTTGTTTCCGCAACGGGTAGCACACTCGGTTGAATTGTGCTTTCAATTTTGTACTACTCGCTAATTTTATATTGCTAGAACTTATGTTTAGAAACAATCTGTGTTACACGGACTCTTGAAAATAGATAAAATACCTGGGTTGGACACATGAGAGTCCGACAAGGGTATGGGATATGTCGAATACTTTTCAACCGACACTTCTTATATAATTGTATATAAAACAATTATTATATGTGCAAATTATTGTGAAATTACTATAAATGTGATTTCGACACTGTGAGTTACATGTAGTACCATTTTATGTCACATATTAGACTAAAAATATGATATTTTTTTCCCACACCGCGTACCATTGAATGTAGGGTTAAGATTTAATTAGTCCGACCAGTACATACATACCTTTTGACGGCACCGTACTCGAGTCCGTGTAACGATAAACAACTCTTTCTTTCGATCTTTGAATTTCATGCATAGTTGGCGGTATTCAACTTAAAACATAGGAAGCGGCGAAAAGAGTTGAAATGAGGATGACGCTTTCCAAATTTTGTAGAGAGCTATTCGTTTCCACACCCAGTTCTGAATCAAGACTTGAACCGTTCACTTTCATGGCTAGCCTTTCCAACAACTTAGGCGGCCAGAGACGATGGCGGAAAACCAATACCTTCTCCCCACCTGAGTCGGACAACCGTAACAGATTAAGGAAGAACTTTGCCTTCAGTCCTTCTCTAATATCCAACTTCTCTAAGATGTGGTCCATTCGGGCATCGTCAATGCCCTCTGTTTCTGTGGTTGACGTGTCTGTAGGTGAACTCTTTAGGAGGTATCTGAACTGTGTGTGCACATACAGTGTACTCACATCCCAAGTGATGTTCAATTGCGTAACGAAGTTGTTCAGTTCTTCAAGTTCACGAACTGTCGTAAGGGGGAGGTGAAGAAATTCAAAAAAGTCAAGGAGGCCAGGCAATTCACGAAGAAAATCTCCTTCGTAGAAATGGAGAACCTTGCCTGTCATTGCGCGCAACTTTTGAATGACGGCTACCTTTGTCTTGAAGTTATCATGTTGCATATATATATAGCAGTTACATTTGAAGAGGAAGGTAGCTGTCATTCATGAGTTCTGTTGTCTACACTATTGAGCGAGTTCACGAAATCGTACTCTCATTTGTCTTTTTATGACATTAAATGCGAGAATGAGAATGGATGGATGCGTTAGTAATATTTGTTGGCGACGATGGCGTCTTGCATGTTTCATTGTCACATACAATTGATGAAACTTGCTTATGCGCCGGAAAAAGTTACTGTCTCTCGATCGGCCTGTCTGCGCTTTGAAGGTAATGGAGCATAGGCGGCGATGCGACCACCTCGATTACGTGCGAAGTTGCTCAGTAGGAAATTGAAGCCCTCAACTTGATGGCTGGCCTTTCCAACAACTTAAGCGGCCGGAGACGATGGCTGAAAACCAATACCTTCTCCCCATCTGAGTCGGACAAGCCTAACAGATTAAGGAAGAAGTTTGCCTTCAGTCCTTCTCTAATATCCAACTTTTCTAAGATGTGGTCCATCCGGGCATCGTCAATGCCCTCTGTTTCTGTGGTTGACGTGTCTGTAGGTGAACTGTTTAGGAGGGATCTGAACTGTGCGTGCACATACAGTGTGCTTCCATTCCAGGTGATGCTCAACTTCTTAACGAAGTTGTTCAGTTCTTCAAGTTCACGAACTGTCGTAAGGGGGAGGTGAAGAAATTCAGAAAACTCAAGGAGGCCAGGCAATTCACGAAGAAAATCTCCTTCGTAGAAATGGAGAACCTTGCCTGTCATTGCACGCAACTTTTGAATGACGGCTACCTTTGTCTTGAAGTTATCATGTTGCATATATATATAGCAGTTACATGTAAAGAGGAAGGTAAACATCATTCATGAGTTCTTAATTTATCTACTATTGAGCGATTCACGAAATGCGTACTCTCATTTGTCTTTTTATGACATTAAATGCGAGAATGAGAATGGATGGATGCGTTAGTAATATTTGTTGGCGACGATGGCGGTCTTGCATGTTCCATTGTCACATACAATTGATGAAACTTGCTTATGCGCGGAAAAGTTACTGTCTACGTCTCGAGCTGTCTGCGCACCCGAAGGTAATGGAGCATGGGCGACGATGCAGCCACCTCGATTCTGTGCAACGAAGTTGCTCAGTAGGAAATTGAAGCCCTCAACTTGATGGCTGGCCTTTCCAACAACTTAAGCGGCCGGAGACGATGGCTGAAAACCAATACCTTCTCCCCATCTGAGTCGGACAAGCCTAACAGATTAAGGAAGAAGTTTGCCTTCAGTCCTTCTCTAATATCCAACTTTTCTAAGATGTGGTCCATCCGGGCATCGTCAATGCCCTCTGTTTCTGTGGTTGACGTGTCTGTAGGTGAACTGTTTAGGAGGGATCTGAACTGTGCGTGCACATACAGTGTGCTTCCATTCCAGGTGATGCTCAACTTCTTAACGAAGTTGTTCAGTTCTTCAAGTTCACGAACTGTCGTAAGGGGGAGGTGAAGAAATTCAGAAAACTCAAGGAGGCCAGGCAATTCACGAAGAAAATCTCCTTCGTAGAAATGGAGAACCTTGCCTGTCATTGCACGCAACTTTTGAAGGACGGCTACCTTTGTCTTGAAGTTATCATCTTGCATATATATATAGCAGTTACATTTAAAGGAAGGTAGGTCATTCATGAGTTCTTATTTTATTGAGCAAGTTCACGAAATCGTACTCTCATTTGTCTTTTTATGACATTTGTGCGAGAATGAGAATGGATGGATGCGTTAGTAATATTTGTTGGCGGCGATGGCGATCTTGCATGTTTCATTGTCACATACAATTGATGAAACTTGCTTATGCGCCCGGAAAAAGTTACTGTCTCTGATCGGCCCTTTGTCTGCGCAGAAGGTAATGGAGCATAGGCGACGATCTGACCACCTCGATTACGTACAGCGAAGTTGCTCGGTGAAATTGAAACCCTCAACTTGATGGCTGGCCTTTCCAACAACTTAAGCGGCCGGAGACAATGGCTGAAAACCAATACCTTCTCCCCATCTGAGTCGGACAAGCCTAACAGATTAAGGAAGAAGTTTGCCTTCAGTCCTTCTCTAATATCCAACTTTTCTAAGATGTGGTCCATCCGGGCATCGTCAATGCCCTCTGTTTCTGTGGTTGACGTGTCTGTAGGTGAACTGTTTATGAGGGATCTGAACTGTGCGTGCACATACAGTGTGCTTCCATTCCAGGTGATGCTCAACTTCTTAACGAACTTGTTCAGTTCTTCAAGTTCACGAACTGTCGTAAGGGGGAGGTGAAGAAATTCAGAAAACTCAAGGAGGCCAGGCAATTCACGAAGAAAATCTCCTTCGTAGAAATGGAGAACCTTGCATGTCATTGCACGCAACTTTTGAAGGACGGCTACCTTTTTCTTGAAGTTATCATGTTGCATATATATAGTAGTTACATGTGAAGAGGAAGGTAGCTGTCATTCATGAGTTGCGGGCTGTCTGCACTTTATTGAGCGAGTTCACGAAATGCGTACTCTCATTTGTCTTTTTTATGACATTCGTGCAGAATGAGAATGGATGGGTACGTTAGTAATATTTGTTGTGACGTTAGCGATCTTGCATGTTTCATTGTCACATACAATTGATGAAACTTGCTTGTACGCCCGGAAAAGTTACCTGTCTCTGATCTGGCCACTGTCTGCGCACCTGAAGGTAATGGGGCATGGGCCAGGATGACCACCTCGATTACGTGCAGAAGTTGCTTTCGATGGGAAGCCTTTGAAGCCCTCAACTTGATGGGTGGCCTTTCGACAACTTAGCGGTAGGAGACAATGGGCTGAAAACCAATACCTCTCCACGAAATAAAAGGTGGACAAGCCCTACTTGATTAAGGAAGAAGTTTGCCTTGATCCTTCTCCTAATATCAACTTTTCTAAGATGTGGTCCATCAAGCATCGTCGAATGCCCTCTGTTTACGTTGGTTGGCGTGTCGTAAAGTAGGTGAAGGCTTATTTGGAGGATCTGAGTGCGTGCCGTTACGGTGTCTGGTGTCCTCCATTCCGGTGATGCTCAACTTCTTGAAGTTGTTCAGTTCTTCAAGTTCACGGCATCGTGGGGAGGTGAAGAAATTGAGAAAACTCAAGGAGGCTGGGCAATTCACGCGAAGAAAATCTCCTTCGTAGAAATGGAGAACCTTGCACCTGTCATTTTACCAACTTTTGAATGAGCGGCTACCTCTTGTCTTGAAGTTATCATATTTGCATATATATATAAGCGATTACATTTGAAGAGGAAGGTAGGCATCATTCATGAGTTCTTATGCACTTTATTAAGCCGAGTTCATGAAATCGTGATCTCTCATTTGTCTTTTATGACATTGATATGCGGAATGAGAATGGATGTATGCGTTAGTAATATTTGTTGCCCAGGAGGTTGGCGGTCTTGCATGTTTCATTGTCACATCTGATTGATGAAACTTGCTTATGCCGGAAAGAGTTACCTCTCTCATCGGCCTTGTCTGCGCTTTTGAAGGTAATGGAGCATGGGCGAGGATCGACCACCTCGATTACAGTTGCTTTCGGTAGACCTTGGAAGCCAGCTCGATGAAGTAAAACCCTAAAGACTTATATTTCCAACACAAAGCAGGCCAACGCGAATACTTCTCTGAGCCCCAGCGAATATGCGAGGTGAACATAGGATAAATGAACAATTTGCCTCTGACTTATAAATTGAGTTGATCTAAGACTCTGGAAGTTCAGCGAAGTTGCTTTACTGCTCATTGCAAAAGGTATAAACTTGTTCGATCGTAATGTCGACCACATGAAATAATGGACTAGGCGAGGATCATGACCTTATATATTTTGCAACCAAGTTACTTTCGATGGGAAAGGTAAAAGCCCTCAAAGATTCGATTGAGCTTTCAAAATCTGATTTTGTGGATGTGATGAGCACGAATTTCTCGATAAGCTGAATCGGTCTTGAGAGTTGTTTTAACCAAAATGAATGAAATAAGTTGATTATACATGTCCTTTGTAGTCGGCGGATCTTCATAAAAGTATACCATTACGTCTGTATGCTTTAGTAAATGGAAAACAAAATGTAGTCGTGGTGGTAATTGCAATATTTGACATTATGCATTTATAACATATAATTATTTTAATTGTAACTAAATGCATGTTGGATGTACTTGTCCTTTCTTTTACTTCAAAATCTGTATGTATGTTCCGTCTGCGTGACATTTATGCGTGTTTGCAAAATTTAGAGGTAAGTTTTCTCATAAAACTTCTACCTATGGAATATTTATAAATCACAAATGGCATTAGCAATTAGACCTAAAATGTCCACACATTTTCAGAATTTAGGTAGTTTAAAGTGCATGTCGATCCAAATTAGACAACTTGGACAAAATCGTGACACCACCTGTAATTTCGCCCTTCAATCTAATTTGTATGATTTTGGTTTCTCTTTCATAAAAGGAAGGGAAAAAGATTAGAACAATTGCGAGACAACAAATCAAATGTCACACTATCACTTTGGCTCTTGTCTTAAGCGTGCCGGAATGCACCATTCATTTATTGTTAGCAAATGACGAAGTTGTTTATTTTGACAATATGGAATTACATTATTTTGTCATCGAAATTACGGCTTCGTCGAAGTTCGTTTGTGATGTTTGAAATTGCTTTTTGTTCCATATGTCCTAAAATGTATAAATTAGGTGATTTATCTCAAAGTCCAGGATGTCTACTTAAAAGCCGTAATATGCTTGGAATTTAAGGCGAATTTTTACATAAAACTTGCATATATATATGTATTCATATTTAAGATTTAGTGATGATAAGCTTCACGATGCTTGCATGCGACCGAGAACAATTCAAGAAATGCAAGGGCAGGACTACCTTTGGACAAAAATGGTGAGTGTCATCATATTCTCTATAATACACTATGATGGAAACACATCGCTGGGTTGCTATCCACACCTTGTATTGAATGGTCGTAGTGGCCTTGTGATTGTTTCACGTTTGTAGGATTGTAGCATGTAATAAGGTCACCTTCCTATTGTTTTTGTAAATTTCAATTCCTTGTAAAAGTCCAGCTACGTTTTGTCGCTGACTTTTTGCTGCAACTGTTATTTGTATTTGCAATCTTATTTAATTACCAACAATGCACGCGGATTGCGTTTGGCATAAAGTTCTACTTAAAGTAATTTTGGACTCATAGTTGTTATTTGTCTTGTATCCTGTCATTTACTTACGTTAAAGACTAGAAAGGAGATTGGGGAAAGGTGGAAGGCACTCCTCGATGAGAAAACAGGTTTGAAATGGCTAAAGCTATTGAGAACACGCCAAAGTTGTACCATCTGCACGAAGTCTGAAAAGGTCATTCGTACTTCATGTTTTAAATAAATGCATTTGGAGTCCTGCTTTCCTGACATTGTTGGTTGTATTTTTGTATTAATTTAAGGGTAAAAAATGTGCAGGGTAAAAGCCAACTCCGCATATCATTGAAGTCAATTGTTGAGCTAGTTAATCGGTTCAACGAAGCACAAAAGCAGGCAGTCATTGACATTGGGTTTGTTGGCCTCCTGGGGATGAAGTGTACATGTATAGATCACGACTTGTGCGCATGGTTGGTACAGAACTTCGATCCTGACAGTAGTTCATTGAATGTTCATGGTTGTCAAGTCAGGCTCACGTGTAAGGCAGTTAATGTTTTATTAGAATACGGTGTGAAAAGCGATGACGTGCGATTGGTGGGTCATTAGAAGCATATCCCAATATCTCTGATGAGGTTGGAGTTATTATGAGTCATTCCTTTGAACAAGTTGAGACTTTATCGAGAGGTGATGGTGCGGAGGGCGAGTTTCGGCGGAAATTCTTGTTGTCGTGTTGGGGGCCATGTTGTGTCCTACCACAATGACCGGCAGAATCCATCGTTCATTCATGCCGTGAAGGGCGTCAATCGTATCGAGCTTGTAATTGGGCAAAGTTGACCTTTGCAATGCCTTCACAGCGGTGTTACAAAGTATAAAGGTCATCGCGATTACAAGCTGGATGTGTTTTCACCTAATGGTATGCCAATAACTTGATTTTTTTTCCATTCCCCCCTTCATGTGTTTGATGCATTGTTCTGTCATGGTTCAACAAATTGGCCTTCATTGGGACATACAATGGTACTTGCTTTGTGAGTACGACGAACAACACTCTTCCTCACCCAAGTATGGTACTTTCGCACGAATATATTTTACTGCGAGTACCGTCATAATTAAGAACAAAGTCTGAGGGCAAAAAGTATGCGAACCTCAATGGAGGAACCAATTAAAACTAGGTTGCGAAGGGAACTGAACATAACTTTTTTTCCTTGGTTTCATCAATAAAGTCGTTCTTTGTCTTTGTACATTTTTCCCCAAAAACATTGCATTATATGTGCCTATAAAGTTAATGACATCCTCAACAAAATCGGTATTCTATATGCGTTCATTTGCAAAATTGAGAATAATGAATGTCATTATTCTTGAATATAGTTAATTTTTGGGAAGAACAACTTAATTATGGTGTGCCCCTCAATGTCCATTTGTTGTACCTTATTTGTGTTTGTCGACCTCGACTACGGCGGTCCACACCTCGGCTTCATGATTGGGGTGATACCCAAATCACGGGAGGCATTTGCGGCGTATGAGAAGGAAGCACAAATTCCCAACAATTGCGGTAAGCACTCCTACCACATGCCTGATTCACCATCGACCCACTTCTCTTCAACATACAATGTCAGACTTTATTGATACGTTTCTATGATTAGGTGGAGTTTGATTCCAGTAACGCGGATGATGCTGACATGGATGCATGCCATGTCGAGAACCAACAAAAAGGACAGTACAATGAAGTCCGTATGAGCAATTTGGAGTCCGACATTACGAAGTGAAGAAATGATGAAACAAGTTCTCCACAAACAGATTTAATGGAGATGTTGCGACATTTCGAAGCCAAGCAAGTTGTTGGCAATGACAAGGTAATCCATCCAAGCAAATATTTAATTTTCACACAGTTGAGCCACATCATTTAAAGATGGTTGGAGCTGACTAAGTTCACGAATGTGTATGTATGATTAGGTGGAAGGCAATGATGTGTGTATCATTAACCTCTCCTCCAATGTTGCTCAACTGAAGGAAATGCTGAAGCAACTGCTTCAACATTTCAGTTTGGGCTGCAACGAACCGTTCACTGAACAAACCAATTTACGTGAACTGAAGCAAATGCTACACCACCTCATCGAAGGTATATTCTCTACACCGCAACCGGCAGGCGTGGCCCAACAGGGTGTGGACCTCTTTATTGAGTCAAAGGCGCAGCGATGGCGTGGCCAAACCATCGAAGTTAACCCAATGGAGTGTAATATTTCGGATGTACAAGGGTGGATCACCAACAACAGATTTTGAAGGAACGTTGGCAAGGGACAAAAGTCATTTGCATGATGGGCGGTGAACATTGAAGAAGGTGGGGACAACAACAAGAAGGGAGGCCTTGATCGGAAACATATAGGCGAAGATAAATACACTCATGACCTTGATCGATTGGGCGTGAAAGAACATGGCGTGCGATGTGCATACTTCTCCTACTAAGCAGCAAACCATTGGGAACAAGCGCAATCGTTCACGGGAAGTGCAAAGGGAAGGCGAAAAGGAAAAGGAAAAGGAAAAAAAGCGGCGGAAGTGGAGTTCAAGCCAGCGAGGTGGGGATATGCAATTGTGCATCGATAGCAAAACAAATAGTGGAGTTGGCGACATCGGTTCACATGGATGTTGATGGTGTGGACAATGTGAACAAAAGGTACAAATCGCCTTTCATGGCCCACAAGTTACGAATACCCAATTCATGCCCACATCAATAATGTTTTGCTAATTTTACAATCATCATGTTGTATTGTACTAGTTGTCAAAGAATTGCATGTTTGCAATTATGACTGCTGCCATATGTTAGTACACATTTCTAACAAACTCCGCACCAAACATCACAAGTTGGGAACACTCTGACGCTCACAGTTTTTACATCATTTCACGTTGTTTTTGTGACTACGACCTTGTAATATAAGCTTCAATTTTTTTGTGAAATGTGTCTTTATTAGTTGGTACATTTATTTTTGTAGGACTCGTTCACGGCGTTGAATGAAGGGTTGTTGTCGGCGGAGGAACAAAAACTTCTTAACTATGTATTTGACGATAGCAAAAATGAAATGTATTGTTTCATTTACTACTTGCAAATTTAAAATGACAGTCCACTGTGAAATAACTATCGTTCTAAGGATCATTTTTTGCTTGTAGGGACATTGTTGTTTCCATGAATCTTCATGGACGGCCATGTGAAGTTGCCACGCGGCGTGACATCGCCGCGCTCAAACCGAGGTCTGGCTATCCGACCTTTGTAAGTGTTGGCTGCACAAATATGAATCTGCGTTTTTCAGTACCACTGAGGCCTGAACTCAGAAACCTTTCTAATCAACTTGCCTTATGTCTTGCATACAATGTTTCAGCCAATCAACTTGGTGGTGGTGCAATTGACTAATCGACGGAGGATTTACACAATGACGGAGGCACTGCGATTGGTTCTTTCCGTATATGTCGGTAAGTAAGTGTTTAAAGCTACGTTGTGTATTGTGTATGACATATTTTGACAAATGTTTAGTCAATGACCTTTATGCATTACACATGCGAGACTTTGATTCTAAATAAAGATATGCAACCTCTGCACCATGAACATATCGTCACATCCTTTTTCGGACATAGCGGATACCTGCTGCGATTGATGCATGCGGAGGTAATATCAATGTTCATCCCGTTATATTAAAGCGAAAATATGAATCGCATTACATGTTTACATGGCCTCTAAACAAGGTCTGCCGTTGTGTTTGCGTGTAGATTTACATGCCTTTCAATTCTGAGGTGCATTGGTTGTGCGTTAAAATTGATATGGTGGACCGTGTAGCCTACCTATTCGACTCGGTCCCATCCAACCGAAGAACAAAAGGAAGCTGAATCTTGGCTAAAATGTTGGTATGTCCTTCTCGTGCATTTGAACAATACAAAAACTTGAACATCCTTCGTAAACCAACTTCAACCTTGTGGAGCGAGTTCAAACTATGCGACTTCTTGCAACTACACTTTGGAAATGATTATATTCTGGGCGTCGTGGCTTTCCCTCTGCATGTTAGATGAGAGGCGGTACAACAAGCGGGCGAGTAATCCACAATCCCTCCCTCGCATTAATGTCTATCTTTGCATGGTAAACTTGAACCTATTAAGTATTGGCGACAACTTTAATGTCAAATTATTTTTTGTACGTTTGAGCGTGGGATGTTCGTCATCAAATTCATCTGACAACTTTGATTTAAGCCCGGTCCACACAAGGTACATTCTCGCTTAATTTTCATTTGTCAATCAAATCCTTCCTTGTATGTCTGCAATTTTAAGCGGTTGTCTTATGATCTTTACGTACAAAGTTAAGCTCCGTGTGCGTCATAAGTTGTTGGTTGACATCGTTATGGATGTCAATAATGCAAAGATCATGATGCAGGAGTGCCTTCATATGAGCAATGCCACAAGCTAGGCGATGATGGGATTGAAATTGCCCGATGCGCCGATAATTTGGGTGGCAATAGGACTTAACTAATTTTTATTGTTTGATTTCAATATGGATGTTATTTATGGCTCCCCGATATTGTTTTTCTTTGGGCGATGTAAATATGGACTAAGCGCAAAGTGCAAGTCAAATGTAAACATGGATCAAACATGGCGATGTGGTACTTGACTTAGTACTATTTTCTTTCGCATGTTTCTTGTTGGGATGAATCATTTGTGGCGTATATAATTCTGGTGCTTTTGTTGCGAAGTGTTTTATAATTTAATTACGAAAAAGGAAAATTAATTTCAAAAATGAAAGAAACCACATTATGAATGAAAACTCAATACTCTTCGTAGGTAGGTTATATATCAGCCCATTAGCACATATGACTCCAGCCAGAACAAAACTTTCATGGCTTACAGGGAAGGTTAAAAAAAAAATAAATCAAATCTACATATCTGCTGCATCATCAGCAGCGTCTTCTGAAGAGTTGTTCGTACTATCTGATTGACTGTCCTCATCCATTGTCTTATCGAGACTTAACCCGTCCGCCGCCAAGTTCTCATCGATTGACCAATCAGCGTTACGCTTGATAGCGCCGACTTGCCGCTCCAAACTTGACAACCGTCTGTCCACTTCATTCAGCCTTTCGTAGATAGCTTGCAACTGCTGGAATACGTGAGCAAGATGAGCTTGAACAATAGCTTCAATCTTGTTCGAATCAGACATTTTGTAGGAATATGTGTATGGTTTATTTGACTGACTACTTTTTAGAGGAATGTCTGATTCATAATATTACACAACACTATCTTTGTATGTATTTGTAATATATGGTACATGACTTGTATGTTTCTGAAGACCTCATGCATTGTGACATACATTGTATTAATTTCTCAAATGGCGAATTCATCTTGCAAAAATTAGTTCCTTCTTGCATGCACCAAGTCATCCGTTGATACCCACGATGCGTCCATTATTTGGCATTTCCAACACACATGCATTGCACCTTCCATCGATACTATCCTTGTCATTGATTTCCACCCACAGTTCATCATACATTCACATTCCTCATTTGTATTTGTGCTAACCCAATTACATGTCTACTCATCCATAAAGGTTAGCAAAATTGCTCTTATCGGATACATATGCCTTTCCAAGCGCACCCAACCTATTAAATGAAATACATGATCGATAAGTTGCTTTTACGCGATTTTGGGGTAGAGTGTTGCCACCAAACAACAATAAGTGTGTTCACATCTTTAAACCTACCACCAACGTATTAATGACTACGGGTTTAAGGTAAATTAACATTTACAACCAACCACAAAAAGTTTGGAACGGTGTTGTTTCCTTTGCATTTGGGTTTGTTTTTGCGTGCATATATTCTTCGTGAACTGCGAAAACAAAGTTTGACTCAATCAGAACCTTCACACCTATGGATGCACACCACGATAGCGATGCGTGGACAATCACTTACAGCGGTGACTCGGCCGAAGTCACGAGTGGATTATGCGGTGGGTATATCGATTCCTTCGGTGATCGGCGTTTTTTGAAAGCAGGGTTCCCCTTTGTGGAGTTTTGAACCTCTCGGGATTACAAGCGCACCCCAATACAAGATGCTTGCACGGGAAGTATTTTGGAATTCGATTTCCTTTGTTTGCCAAGCGAGTTGATGTGAACACCACTTGTCATTTGTGCTTTTGAAGGTCACAAAAGCCCGGTCGGTTGAAATGCAGCGGCAATTCCCTCATGTCAGCGACTCCCAAGTTAGGCATCGTTTGCAAAGTGAGGTTGGTCAGATGACTCGTCGACTCATTAGGAACTCACGGATAGAGGACGCAAAGGCAGGGTCGAAGATACATGGATCGAACCGGCTGCGATCAAAGGCTATAATGGAGGATCTGCCTGGTGTCGGACCACGACCTTCAGTTACTCGGACTCAGGGTTGTTGATTTGAGCGAGGATTAGCAGACCTGGACATGTGTATGACATAGTAAGCGTAGTCTTGTAAGCTGCCATCGTCGACCGAAAATAAACGACTTACAAACTAACAGACCGTCATACTCTGCTAACCATTGCAACGGTGCATGCGTTAATGTCTTCATCATGTCCACTTTGTTGAAGGTATTTTTTGGGTCACCGTCCTCGACTAAAACCTGTCTTATGATTTTTGTTGGTACGATGAGAAGGTAATTTTTTTGTAATGTCAATGACCGATATCAGAAACTATGGTGTAACCTATGTTTTGTTGATTACTGCATGTTTGTGAACCGTTCAATATGGACAATAAGGTTTAAGTGTCAGAATCATTGGTGGAATCACAACTGTAATTGCGAGACAAAATTGTACTGGCAAATAAGCGGTGTCATACACTCTAACATCAATATGGCCACATAAAGTTTTGTTTTTTGAAACACAACCGTTGTGTGGAAGCATACCCCATGGGGTCAACCTGTGCATTAGCAATTTGTCTCCCATTGGGCATTGTTATGTACTAATCAGCTACCCTTCAAACAAAAATTATACAATAGACCATGCGAGAACAGTATTGATATTCACTAATGAAGAAATTGACCGCGATGGTGAAGAAATGTCTGACGCATTCTATATATACGCTTTCAACGCTATGAGATAATAGTTGAGCCCAGAAAAGTCACAAGCAGATACTAGTTGGCGGATATGATTTGCCAAATATGTTAATTACAAACAAACACAGCAGAGATAACGAAGTTGTTCATTAGAACCAAAATTCATGCACCCGGATAAGAGAACACGCAGCGAGATAACTGAGCCCACGGATAAGTGACAATGCACCCACAAAATTCAGTCATCCACAAAGCATCCACAAAATTCATCCATAGCATCACGAAATGAATCCACATACCATCCACAAAATTAAATCATGAATGCCAAATAGCATCCACAAAGCTCTTACAATGACACCAACGTTTCCCAAAATTCATTCTGAGAATAACATTATAAGTTACATCATAATAACTTATAAAATTCTTTCCGTACATTCATTCCATAATAAAATTCATTCCACAAAGCTATTAAGTAAGTTACATAAGTTACATCATAACAAAATTCATTCCATAACCATTACTTACATCATGAAGTACAATACAACAAAAACTGGTACAAACTTCCATTCGGTTCCCAAAATCCAAAGAAGTACAAAAGTTACATGATCAAGTACAAAATGATAGAAAATACAATGAAATACACCATCGCTTTGATAATATGTTCTATCCTTTCAAGCCTTTGACCATGGTCATTTCCAAAGTCATGAAGCCTCGTCCTTACATCGTTGAAGTGTTCTCTTGTTAAAAGCATCACGGTCTAGTGTTGGAAGGATTACGGGCGTAGCGTCTTCATCATCTTGACCCACGAACTTGAAGTAATTGCAATGGGGAGTGGGAGTGGTACTCTACAATGCATGACAATCAGTTAGTTGAATACGACAAATATTACTGTCACTACTAAAGGAGTAAAATTTCCAATACATACTTACATATTTTGATGGGAAAACAAAGAACAAACGCCCTTCATTTCCATTCTCATTATTCTGACAATACGTATGGCAGCGGTTCTTCCCCAATTTCATAGCCTCGTTTGTATTCTTATGTTGCTAATGTTAGAAGAAGAAGCCATGTTTTAAATCTGCGTACATGACAAAGTTGTAGTGCTCTGCTATGCTTCTGTTTGATGGGGTTAATAGCAGGTCTAGTTTAATTTGAGGAGAGAGTGTGTCTTTCTTGAAAACATCTATTTGTTCAAGCGCCGGGTTTAATAGCATTTACCTGAGAGGTTACCAGACTAAAGCTGGTAATAGCATTTGAACAAACATCATGACTCAATCTACACACATAGCATTTTGGCCCGAACAAATCTGATTTCAAACATAGCATCTGTGATTAACTACACACATGTTACACACATAGCATTTTCAATCTGAACAAACATGGCGGTTTACAAACATATCGGTTCAATGTGAAGTAAATTATCAATCACACATGTTAAGCAACTATTATCAACAAATCATCTTGGCGTGAAATGATTATGGGCGATTGTTGGAGGCTGTGATTGATGGTTATCAAAGCTGAAATAGTTATGAACAAATGACACATGTGATTTTGAACAAACCACCTTTGAAATACTTATCAACAACTTCGATAATAGTTATGAACATTTAAGTTGGTTTAAGTAATAGTTATCAACGTTGATAATAGTTAATTCAAGTCACGCAACTAACACATTAGTTGATAGCAGTTCATTACAACAATTCATACGTGATTCACAACAAATTCAGCAAAATCACATTATCAGTCAGACATTAAAAATTACGCAACTATATGCATTCATTCAACTAATTATCAATCTGCATAATCATACTATGTTCTGCAAAGATGTGATCCTTTCATTTTATGTTGGATCAGCTTCTGCGTATTCATACTACGTTCTGGAAAATGTATACTTTAACATGCATAAATGTTCGTCACAATATGTGCCACATTTTTCAAGCATACCATTAATCTATCTGCATAACAGTAATTTTCAAAGCTGTAATTTTCGAAGCCCTATTTTTCAATGAGTAATTTTGGAAGCCCTAATTTCCAAATTTCAAATCTATTTTGTGAATCACAACCATAACTTCTTGATTTCAGCGGTTGGAGGACGAACCTGGTTCATCTATGGCCTGAAAGCGTTATAAATCAACAAATTCCTTCTCTCTGATAGATGGTGGTCGCGGTCGAGCTATGGCTCGCGAAGCAGAATGAGATTGAGATGTATACTCTGTATAACCTGTATAGCAGAGCGGGAAAACGAAAATTTTTGTTTGGTTTGCATTTGGGAGACGAGTTTTGAAGAAAAAAATTCGTACAAAATTGTTTGGTTTGAGTTTTTCTAAAAAACATTTCTAAATCACTTTCTCTCTCTTACTCATCAATTAATCAATTTTTTCTCTCTCCTCTCTCCTTCCCAATCACTTTTTAAATTCTCCCAAAATATCAAATCATCCCAAACTCCCAAAAAAACAACTCTCCCAAAATACACAAGCAAACAAACCAAAGAAATTTCTAAACTCTCTCCCCAAAATTTTTATAAAAAACAACTCTCCCCAAAACAAACCAAACAATGTTTATTTTCATTTTTAGTCTGTAACCCAAAAAATCAGTAACAAAATACTGTATGAATAAAGATTGGGACCCCCTTTTCGTCTGAGGATCCTCTCCTTGCAAGCCCCTCCTTGCGGCCGTCTGGCGAGAGATTGGGCCTACTTTTAGGCCCAATCTTGATATCTGAACCGTTCATATTTTATGATTTATTGATTATATCATACATAAAAATCAATCGATCGGATATCGAGAAAGTATGGGATGGTGTTATAGTTAACAGTTGAAGAAAACTACTCGTCGAGATAGGCATCGATATTAGGTCAACGTGATTTTCCATAGGTATATGTCTTGTGACGAAGCTGTACACATTCTTGATGATAACTTCAAAAGCGGGTCCCTGATTGCCCCCGGGCGAACAACACTATCAATGCAATGCACAATATTTGTGTATTCATAATACATTGGGATTATGATTCCCTCGATTTGTTATAGACTTGAGTTGTTTGGTAGAGGCGAGAAAGTGCTTATAGCTTAAGCCTAAGCGACTTATAGCTTATAACTATGAACATAACTTGATTTGACTTATAAATTAAGCATCTCACCTTGATCAAAGAATAAGTGATTTTTGACTTCCAAAAAGCTATAAGTTATAAGCTATAAGCTAAACCAAACACATCAAAATAAGCTTAAATTAAAATTTGAAAATTTGAAATAAGCGACTTTTAATTTGCACCAAGCAGACTATAGATTTGTTGGTTTAGCCTTTGATCTGTGTAATGTACTTCTTGTACTTCCTGTTATCCTAAATTTGGGCTGGTTGGTTGAGCTTAGGAACCAAGTCTAGTTGCCGATTTTGGAAGTGTTGATATAGGTAATATGCTTATCTGTTGAAATCACGAGCTTGACTTGTATGTATCTGTTCAAATGTTGATACAACTACTATGTTCATCTATTGTAAAGCGAGCGTCTAACATGAGTCCTTTGTCAGTTATAAGTGGTTGGCGAGTTGACGATCGATGTGAAATTTAGAAAATGATTAGAAGCGAAAAATGAAATGAGATATGAATATTGTGGTCATATAGCGGAAATGTGTCATGGATTGGTTTATAGTGTCGAACATTTATGAGCTAGCGATGTCTCGATTATTGCTCATATTGTGTTTAGCATATCCGTCTTGGCGTTGGCTCACCCTATATGGGACACCATTTTTCGGTACAAGTGGCACCTCGAGGACATAGCTTTGATGGATGTGGGAGTTGAAGACTCATAGTTTTTGATTATTTTGTTGTATTACATGTACATCAACCACGGGCTTATTTTGTATCTGATTAGCACTCTTCTTACGTGAAACCAAGTGTGAACTTGGAAAGTTGTAAGCCTATAGGCGATTGCTTTTGTTGTTAACATGTAATATTGTTGTAAATTACTACGATGAATGAAAAATTTGTTGAATTTTTATACCATTGCATGTCTAATATAATGGGATTTATGTATTATTTTGAGGCGTTCGCCATCCTTTGTATCATCATTGACCTGATTTGCCTGTTTATGCGCCTGCATAAGCGGGGATTGTCATCATGTATTTGTTAGTCGCGATACATTATCCGTTACTTGAGCGGTTGAAATTTTACCGTTGGCGAAATTTTATTCATCAACTGTAGTACTATTTTAATTTTAATTTCTCGCCGAAAATTTAACCGCATTCCCTACCTTACGCTCGCCTCGTTTACGAAAAACAAATAAAAACTAAAAAATCAGCAAAAAAATTAATAGTAACATAAATTGGTACGTCAAACATATAATCGATTGCAAATTTCCTATCACAAACATCATATCCAAGTACAACAAAATCTATTACCTGAAGGACTTTTAAGAAAATACATAAATAACATAAAAATAGCAACCGTAACCACCTTATGCGGTGGTGTGGCATGTTTACAAAAAGCGAAAAGTCAAAAACTTCGATAATTTTACTTCAATCACATTATTCTAAGTCACATCATCTCTCACACACATCATTTCAACCCCGAGCATAAGCGGAACCCATATTTCACAAAAGTTAAAAAGAACAATTATTTTTATTTAAAAAGTGAGGGAAAAAAAATTGGACTAAAAAATGCAATTTATGTCTTTGTGGGCCGAAAACAATGGCGAAAAAAAATTGGATGTTTGGGTTAACTTTTGACTTTTATGGAAAAATGTGTATTCTGAATTGTATAAATTAATGTGTAAGGAAAAACAACAATGCTAGGTATCATGAAAATCTTTATAACAACGCACCACACATTAATCAAGGTAATCCAAAGATCATAAATCTTTCATGATCATTTTCATGAAAAAAATTTAATGATCCTAACTTTTCTCAAGGAAAAATTATAATTAGGAAGAGCAATGTTAGGTATCATGAAAAAACTTTCATGAAAATGATCATGAAATATTATGACCTTTGAATACACTTAAATAAAGCACTACACACTAATCAAGGTAATCCAGAATCATAAATCTTTCATGATCATTTTTATGAAAGTTTTTCATGATCCTAACTTTTCTCAATTGAATTGTGTTGCGTAATTTTTGACTTTTTCGAATAGTAATAACTATTTGACTTGTTGGTTTTTTCCCAACTTGCCAACCGCCTTATGTAGTGTCACGTCGTTTGGTTTCCTCCCAAATTTGGAACAAAACCAAAAATCGCCCAGACAGTAACTTCCTGAGATCGATACTTTTCATGATGACCCACATGCGTAGCCTTTCTAATCTCACCAACTCATTTCCATTTCCCACATACAAATTTAAAGCAAGCTGTGGTGTCCCTCCTTCTCTCTCCATTTCGGTTTCTTTGTCCACCTCGATAACACACTCTCTCTCTGTCTCTCCATTTCATTGCGCTTGGGTCGCGGCGGTAAAGTCACCATTTTCTCGGGCATGTGAGTCTGTCTATTTGTTTTTCGGAGCACATTATTATTATGACCTCTTGTGTTCCAGCATACGACATTACCATTTCTCAACTAATAAACTGTTCCTCCTTAGGTCATTCAAGCAGGCGTGCGATTAGGTAAACAAACTACACGGGGGACAAACTGATATTGCCATTGACGAGTTCCATAGTAACAAACGGTCTTCGTTCAGCAGTGCAGTCGGTTTTTTTTTTCTCTGCATGAAGGTAAGTTGCGTTTGGGTGATGTTGGGTTGAATGTCCGATGTGGCCTGTTCCAAGTGGGCGCATTGGTTGTTGATTACGGCTTCAAGTCGTAAATACTATAAAAGCAGTACAACATATGGGCAATTAATTTTAAGTAAAAGCGGTGGCATGCCATATCTGCATAAATTAACCACAACATATCCTACTTGAAAATACACGAAAAAGTACCACTTTCGTACAATGTCGTCGACTCAATAGTCCGTTGATTGTAAGTTGTTGTGATCAAATTCGTTTTGTTACAATTTGGAGTAATGTTCTTTGCATCCTTATGAATATTGCATTAAATTCTTTGCGAAATATCGTAATTGGATATAGGCGACATGTCGGACAATCTTGAAACAAGCTGTGAGTTTATGTAGTTCGATATTTCATCTTTATTAGGTTTGCTAGGTTATGTCTCCTGTATGTAGTACATACCACGGTCTGTTCGTGTATGGCATGTTGTGCCGTTATGTACTGCCATCACGAGGTTGTGCGATTTGAGTGTGTCACACTTGCGATAGCCTCAAATTGCACCATGAATTGCGTGTAATGGATTAAAAGCGTATCGATTTGTTGCGAATATGTGCACATAGGCCACATGTTGCGTGATACTGCGGAAGAATTTGTGAAATCAATAATTGATGAGTTATACTAAACCACTTGGTTCATAATTTTTGGTGACAGCGGAAAGCAGCGTTACCATTTTCACGAAAATGGCACAACTTTAAATGGCAAGGCAAGATTGACTAACTTTAAAGTTAGCAAGCGAACATGATAGAATGCACAAAGCGTACATACCACCGATGTAATTTGGCCTTCAACAAAATTTCATTTCTGTTGATATTTATTCTGAGCAAAGGAACACATTGAAGGCAAGTGGCAAGGTTCACGAATCGAAAGGGTTGACATTCTGAGCCCTCGTCAGCGGCCACTTGGACCATTTATTTTCTGAGTTCGTCGGTGTCCTTCAAAGCGGCTCACGGTATGAATCCTCTCGTCGAAGCGTGTGGCGATATTTTTGCACAATTCTGCATTACATATTTTCAACTCATAGCTTGCCCCTGTGCACATTTCTGTTTGTACTCACAAGAAATTAAGATTTTAGAGACCAAAAGTAAGGGCCAAAATAATTTGGACCATTTATAATTGTTGTTGCAGAAATGATGTGGTTATTATATATAGAGTAATGCTAGGAATCATGAAAATAATATCATGAATATGATCATGAAAGATTGTCCACGTTTGGATTATACACACAATAAAACACCATTCACTAATCAATGGTAATGAAATGATAAAAACATTTTCATGATACATTTCATGATATTATTGTCATGATCTCTAATATTACTCTTATATTTTTAGCAACCAAAATTGGACATTACGGATGCATTATTATGTAGTTGGGACAAAATTTGTTTGTGTCAAAAATTGGTCCCTAAATGTCAATGTTTGCGATTTGTGTACATATATGTATAGATATCCATCCATATCTAACATATCTTGGCCTTGAAATTGACAATGGTTGCGACCGACAACAATTCAAGGAAAGGCGAAAGCGAACAAGCCCGGACCGAATATGGTTAGTGTGCGGACATGTAGTAAGTAGAAATGCAAGTGATGGAAACACGTGGCTCTTTGTGATAGCAAAGTATGGACTTCTATTCCATCGCACACGATCATGTGCTTCTATCGTGTCACATTCGATGATTTCCAGCGGTCATAGGCGCCATATTGCATGTTCTTATAAACTCCGATTATGTGTAAAATTCCATGTCCGTTCTTATTTCAAGCGTATGCGAAATAGTAATTTGTATGTGCAAACATATGTAAATACGAGAAAATGTGCACACATTGCGAGTGATACAACTTTTGGTGACAATTATTTTGGACTTATGACTCCTATTTGTCACTGTATGTGCGTCACGTTAAGTGTAACACTTCTGAGCGAAAGGATATTAGGGAAAGGTGGAAGGAACTCCTGTGATGAGAAGAAGAGGTTTGAGGACATGGCTAAGGCAAGTGCCAAGGCTGGGCGAAGAAGTTGCAAAGAAATCTGCAAAAGGTACTTAGGTGCTTTGTGTTTTAAATGCTTGCATTTAGTGTTTTAAATGCTTGCATTTGGGGAGGACACGCTATCGACACAATGTTGGTTAATTTTTGTATTAATGTTCACGTTAATAACATTGCGAGTAAAATGCAAATCCGCATATCATTGAAGTCAATTGTTGATATCGTGAACGGCTATGTAAGCACAAAAGCGATCATTGATATTGGGTTCGGTGGCCTCCTCGGGTTAAAGTGTACCCGTATAGATCACAACATGTGCCAATGGTTGGTCTGAACTTGATCCGACCGTGTTAGATTATTTGTTCATGGCGTCACTGAGGCTCACACGTGAGAAGTGCATGTCTTATTGGGTATCTGATCGAAGGCAATGGCGTGCGATTCCTTTGGTTCAATAGATGCATATCCCAATATCTCTGAAGAGGTTGGGTATTAAGGAATCATTCCTTTGAACCGGTTGAGAGTTTATCGACTCGAGTGATGGTGCGGATGGCGAGTTTGGCGGAAGTTTGCTTATGCGTGTTGGGGGCCATGTTGTGTCCTACCACAATGGCCAGGCTTGAGCACATCGTTCGTTCATGCCGTGAAGGGCGTGACGGTATGGGGGCATGTAATTGGGCAAAAGTGACACTACAATACCTTGTCAAAGGTGTTGGAAGTATAAGATGAAAGTTATTGTGAGGCAAGCTGGATGTGTTTTCCTTCTCATGTAGCATGTCGACCGTTGTTTGTTTGTACCATGCGATTACATATTTCATCCATTCTTTGTGCATATGGGTCAATAAAATGGCGATCGTTGAACTACAAACTTACTGTTATTGAACGGCATGACAAATATACTGTCAGGCCACATTTTTTAAACCACAGCTTATCTTTTTAACGGAAAATTTGCATGGGGATTACGCCATCGAGACACATAAACACATACATATGATTGTGTTGTAACTTGTATGCATTGTTAACGAATACGGATTATTTTGCTCGGAAGTGTATAGTAAATATTTTTTCCCCCTTATAATGCAGTTATTTTACTTGGATCGTTGTGCCCTCCTGTAAAATCGTCGGCTAGTACCGCTCCATCCCTCGGCTAAATGATTGGGGTGATGCGAAATCACGGAGGCGACGGCGTATGGGAAGGAAGCAAATGTTGCGACAACATGAGGTAATCAACCCATTCGATTACGCACATTTCTGACATTGCCCCACGTGTTATGGATAGCGGTGAGCGAAATTTGTGTTCCTATGACTAGGTGACAAGCGGTGACAAGCGGTGACCCTTTCCTTAGCGTATGTCATATTTTCGGTTTGTCCTCCTATTTACTCTGAAATACTCGAACTTTTGGGGTGAAAACATTAACTTCCCATGTGCGCGATGTTGTAGCCTTACAAATTCAATTTTATGTACTACTTGGTTAGGAAATGAATTTTAATTGAAGCCACGAAGTTAGAGTTTTGGAAAAGCTTGAAGATTTTGGTTTTTAACCTTGTAAAAGGTCAAAACATTGTCGTTCGATTATTGTTAGTTAAGTAATTGAAAATTTATCTTTGTTTATGTAATTGGGAAAAGGTAAAGTGGTAAACATGGGATCGATGAAGTTTTTATCCACACGGATGAGCATCATTTACAACAAAATTTTTCCTCATTTAGGATGAATGGAGAATTAATTTTTATTAGATATATTTAATATGTCAAGTGTGTACACATCGTTGTGTGCAACTTAAAAGCGGAACCGAAACTTTACGATTCACGGTTGAGATCGATTAGCGATTGATGCATTAGCATTTTCATTTATGATTTCAATCGATTTGACAACTATATCGGTGGAGTTTCCTCCAACAAAAGCGAAACCAACGACATTGATGGCGCAATTGACACACACCATGTCAATAACAAACGAAACCACGGATTGATGATGTTCGTTTGAGCAAGGTTGAGGCCGACATTGGTGAACTCAAGGAAACCATGAAGCAAGTGCTTGAGCAATGCGGAAATAAGGGACATGTTGCTCAATTTCGAGGAAGGAAGGCATTGACAATGCAAAGGTAAGCAAAAGCAATCGGTACACATGCTTCGCCGAGTTCCGAGAGGTTAATTGGGGATGAAATATGGTAGTAACTTAATGTATGTGTTTGTGTGATTAGGTGGAGTCGAATGAAAGAAATTGTAACATTAACATGTCCTCGGCATTCTTTGAAGCGAAAGGAATCTTTGAGCGAAGTGGTTGTAGCTATATTGTCGGCAAACAACCGTTTAATGAGCAGAGACATATTCTTTGAAATGAAGCAAATGATCGACAAGTCTTTGGCGGGTTTATTGGAAAGCAACACAATTGCCTCGCGAAGGAAAGGGTTTTACCCTACCAGAGTCGAGTTGCATGATGGCGGCGTGGTCTTCCCAAATTATTATGGTAGCCCAAATGAGGGTAATGTTCAAGATTCTGAGGGTGGATTGGGAGGACAATTATGTGAATGCAATGTTGTCGAATGAGATAATTGATATGCACGATGGACGATTCGCGTGCCGTCCAGAAGTTGGGGACATGCACAACAACCGTGGCCTTGCGTTGGAGAAACATACATAGCGAAGATAGCAAATCTCTTTCGGTTGATTACGGCCATCAAGAACGTTACTGTGAGTTTATCTTCGTTTGATGATTTGCAAACCTTGCCACCAATGTGTGGTGAAGCAGACAATGTGCATCCTTCTTTGGTAAGGTTGGCCAAACATTGGGAGGCGGAACAAATTATATGAGCACCTGAAAGGGGCGAGGAAGAGGAAGAGGAAGAGGAAGAGGTGTTGAAGCGGCAGAGCGTGGGGATATGCATTACGTGCGGCGATAGCAAAATGAGTACTCGACTTCTGTAGAAAAAATTCCCAAAGTCGCCACATCACTTCACCTTTCGTATGTTTCATTACCAATTGATGCCGACGTATTCTTGATCATAATTGAACCATTATTTACATTGTATTTTAATATTTGTGATTCTCTTGCAAGCTTGCGGTAACAAATGTTGTACACTTGTGTTGCGATTTGGACAAAGTCTGTCCAAAGCTGAGTTGGACAAGCGGTTCCGTTCACGGGTTGAACATCATTGCACCAATTTTAGATGCATAAGGATGTGTTATGTACTTTGCAAATTAAATTTACGAGCAGTCTTTGAGTTAGTTAATTGTTTATATTAATAGGAGTTGATGTTACTTGATTGTTTATATTGATAGGACTTGATGACCTTTGGAGAGCATAGAGGTTTTATCGGTGAAAGCAAGTTGTTGACTCTGTACTTGACGCGGGGAAAAATGAAAATGCGGATGAGTTTAGTACTACTTAATTAACCTGTTCCATAGTATTTGTGAAATAAGTTTGATTGCCACAATTTTCATGTGTCGTGCTATGTTTATTTGATTCTTGTACGTATTAGTTCTTTAATTTTTCATTCTCTATGATTTGATGGGTTTATGATGGGTTTATCGATGTCGCATGTAGGATTTTATTTGAATTTAATGCAGTGGGCTAGGGAAAGATCAGTGGCTAAATTTCCTCGCTGAAGTTTTCTTCTTTTGGTCTTATCCTGCACACATGTACCTATTGGGAAAATTGCAAACCACTGATATTTTCACAAAAATATTTACAAATTTATGGAAACCTTTATAATTTTAAATATGAAACTTAATAAAGTTTACCCATGAATTGCAAATTTTTTTGAAAACTTATAATCAAGTGCAAATTTCCGTAGCTATTTTCTTCTACACTGCTTACATTTTCCATTTATTTTGGGATATTGTTGGCTCCAGTTTGTAAAAAACATGTGTTTCTTTTTTTTTTTTAACTTGGTGACCTGTAAATGAGCATTTCAATTTTCACATATTATTTTAGCAAATACTATTGGACATGTCATAAGTTGTGATATGTAAAACTTTGTCTTTTCATTTTGTTCTTTTAAAACTGAAAACTAATCTTCATTGGATTGGAGACTAGTAGAATCAGGAATATCTGCCATAGTTGTACAACAGAAAAAACATAATCTTATGTTGTAGAGTTAAGCGGAATCGTTTAAGTTTTAGTAAGGTAGGTTGCTTCTTCTTGGTTGATGTCTCGTTTAATGTAGGGACATTATCGTGTCTATGAATCTGCATGAAATGCCTTGCGAATGTGTTACTGTGACGTGACATGCGCCGCGCTCAAACCCGGGGCATGGCTATCCGACAACTTTAAGTCGTGCCATCGACAATGTTATTTCCACTATATTAGCATGATGGACATCCATGTAGGGACATTGTTATTTCGTATTGCAGCAAACAAATGGCAAACCTTATTTACATAAGTTGCACAGTGCATTACAATGTTCGACCAATCAACGGTGGCGGTTCAATTGACTAACGGACAGCGGCAAGTACACCAAGGCGGAGGCATCTTTGCGTGGTAGTTTCGATATATGTCGGTAAGTAAGTGTTTTAGGTCGGTTGTGTATTGCAGAAGACATATTTTCGGAAAACTTTGGCTGACTCAACTTTTACACACTAAACATGCAGACTTTGATACTAAATCAAAAAACTCAACCTCTGAACCATGATAATATCGTCAAATCATTTTTGGACATAGCGGATATCTTTGGGGTGCTTGATGCATGTCGAAGGTAATATGAATGTCCATCCCATTGAAGCGAGTAGATTTAATATGAGCGTCGGTAATATGAATGTCGATCCCATTTACATGAATGTCAATGTAAATATGAAAGTTACATGTTCGCATGCCCTCTAAACAATGTCTTCACTTGTGTTTAAGTCGATTTACATGCCTTTCAATTATAGAGAGTACATTGGTTGTGCCTAAAAATAGATATAGTACCGTGTGGCATACCTATTTGACTCATTGGCATCGCCACCTTTGGACACCAACAAATTTGAGCAGCGACAAATATGTTGGTATGTCGTCTTTGGATTTCACAAATCTACTTCAACAACATCACATCCTTCACAAAAACTAACCCTCTCATTACGCAGGTTCAAACAATGCATGCCTTCTTGCAACTTCTGGTTTGGAAATGAATATCTTTGTGAGCGTCGCGTACCTTTGACGTCGCATGTTAGAACAAAGGCCATTACAATTTGGGACGAGTAATGCACAAACCTGCGTCACGTTGACTTCACTCTTGAATCACTCATTTAACAAACACCTTATATTTTCTGGCCAGAATGTTACATTTCATTTGTAGCACTTTCATTGTGGGATGTTTGTGATAAAGTACATGCAATGACCTAATATACCTAGCGGTCCACACAAGGTACATTGTACGCTTAATTTCAATTGAAATAAATCCGTTTATTTCCTACATTTATGTTGCACGATTTGTGTTATTAAACTTTGTGTACATAGTTTCATCATACGTCTTGGGAAGTTCTTTGTGACTTCATTATGGATGTGAACAATACAAAGATGGGCGAGTATCCTTCTGCATGTGATTGATTGCAATTACAACAAATCTGGCACGATTTTATCATGGCTGCCCGATCTGACGATAATTTCGATGCCGACCCTCAGCTGGATTACAACATCACCTTGTCGTGACATCTTTGTACGTCGCAACTGTCATAATACTAATTTCCCACTAGTATTGATTCTACACATAATTCCAATGTTTGGAATTTGGAACAAGCGAGGGAGGTGTAGTAATGTTTGTTTGCTTTTATATCGTGGCACATGCGTAATGTCATACACATAATTCCAATGTTATGGGTACAGAACAAACAATGCAATGTCATATTTGCCCAAATGAATATAGTAATTCTTGTCAACCGCAATGTCATATTTGTCCAACAAACAATGCAAGTTCAAAGTCGTAATGTTTGCTCGCTTTTACAACATCAATTATGTTTGTTTGATTTTTGTCAATGCCATGATTTTGTCCAAAACAAAGCAAAAAAAAGGCCACAGAACAAACAAATAGCGGTGACTATAATGCACTTTGAAGGGGAATTGATGACTTCATAACAATGCACAAACGGTGAAAAATTGCACAAAAAATAAAAACAACCATACAACAGACCATTAAAAACACAGAGTATTCATATTCAATTTTTTTTTTGTTCGGCAAAACAAAAAACTGTATTCATGAAAAGCACATACAAGGTGTCAATGCTACATCAAGAAAGAGGAGGTTGAAGCTAAAAAAGGGTCCAACCTCCTAGTTGGTGACAGACCAATGAAGAGAAACAAAAACAGAAGGAAAACAATAAGAATGTAACTCCAACCCCATCCTCAGAAAACCGCATAACAGGGCAACTAGATGAAACTCCAAGGCAGCATGAACAAACTTGGACCATCGGCCGCCATTGAGACTTGGCGTGAACCTTCAACCTCCATTCGGACTTGAGCACGATCCTTCAACCTCCAAAAAAAAAAATAACTACTGACGGACCAACAATTACAACAAGGCGGTGACGGACCTCCAATAACTTTCCCTAATCCGGTGATTTCCAATCTGACACACCAAAACATCATTCAAGCAGTTGGAAAAAGGCCAATATCACGTGGCGAGACTTAAGGCTATTCGTTGATCCCATATAGCGGCAGAGTACATATATAGCGGAAGCGAGTTGAAGCACTGACAATCGGCAACGAAATGAGCATGCTTGACCCCATAAACTAGCCTACGATTTGGGGAGCGAGCGGCTAGAACACCCCACTCGATTGAGCATCTGCCCGGCATGGCAGGCTTGGTCAACTCGACTTTAGTTATGCGAATGGATGCGAGCGATGTCTAATTTGGGAGAGCATCATCCTTGCTTCTTCATTAATTTGGTCATGTTCTGCTGCGAGATGAGCCTTTCTTTGCTTGGACGAGGCAAGTTACGCCATGAGTTTGGCTTCTTCAAGTTCAAGTCTTTGAGTGTTCTTTGAACAATGCCTGCGAGAGGTTTCTTTGGCTTAGTTTGAGTGAAGTAGATATGGTGTGGGCTTCGTTTAGGAAATCCTTTTTGGTTTGAATATCCTTCGAGCAAGTCTGAACCATCTCTGAAAGGGTTGGCCATTCGTGATGATCTTGGCCAATTGCTTTAGTTGAATGGGGTTGAAAGGATTAGGGAGAGGTTCTAGCAATGAAAAAACGGGCCAAGGTTTCATCGGGTTTGTGGAGAATGATTTCTTCAAGCTGGGTGTTAATGAGGTTGATGAAGGTGGTTAAGGTTTGTTGAGTTTGACATCAAGCGGATGTAGCCTTTGAGGCAATGGGGATATTCGTCTAGATCTTGTTGAAGAATAGAAACTTGACCCAAATATCTGCGATGGACCGATGGCCTTTGAACATTAATGGTTTGGTGAGAATATATGCTTGCAAGTAATAAAGAGTAAATAGGATGAGGTTGGAAATGGTAGTACTGTCGATAACGTCTTGTATTGACGGTTGGCCTTGTTCAGCTGTGGTTGTGGCATCAGGATGAGTTGTTTCTGGTACTGATGAAATGGCAGCATCAGCGCCTTCAGGCTCTTTCTCTCGTACTGCTAACAGGGGATAGTCATGAGGACCTTCAAGTTCTGTCTCGCCCATTGGTCGTGGAGATGAGTCCTGTATTATGTCCATCCCTGTAAATTGGAGAACAATACCAGTTACTTAAACATAAGTTTTTTTTCCCCAAACAAACAGTAACATTTGTAATTCTATTTACCTTCGTTGTGGTGAACTTCTGGTTGAAGGGATTTTGTGTTCTCATCTGTTGGAGAGGATTGGGTGTTGATTGAAATGTCAAATTCAATCCTCTGTGATTCTTCGTTTGAAGTTTGGGAATTGGAGGGGTTGGATGGTGATGGTTGAGGGCTAGAGACAGAAGGGACAATGTGTTGAGGAGAAGTGGAACGATGTTCTGATGCAGATTGTGTAGATTGCTGTGGCGAAGAGTGTGAAGAAGGTTGTAAGGAAGTTTGTTGCGATGCTTCAGGTGGTGGTGGAGTTGGTTGTACAATGGGTTACGTGGGTACATTCTTGATGGAATGGGAATTTGATGAATGTGTTGAGGAGAAGTGGAAGCATCGTCATCATCGGCAAAGAAGAAGTAATCTCCTTCTTTTCTCTGCACAAAAGTAAGTGATCGGTCGGCGTGAATGGAAATTCGGATGATGTAAAATGTAAAGTGAAGGCTTACTTCGTAGAGTCAGCCTGAAGGATTTGATGTAGTTTGGCCAAGCATTTGGGTGAGAGGATATCCCACTCGATTAGGTGCGTGCTTAGAAGCGAGGCTCTTCTCTCTTCTTTGTGACCTCTGTCTCGGCGAGAATGCAGGTGGTAGTTCTCTCTACGTACTCTTGTCTGCTGGTACGCAAAAGTCTGGCATTAATTTCGAAGGGGTGTTTGTGCGAGTAGTTGCATTCATTGGAGCCTTGGCTTTAAGTTGGTCCCTAACCAAGGGTTCAGTGAAGAGCCCAATTTTGGTATCAAAGGTTAAACAAGTTAGTGTTTTAGACAAAAAAACAAAACAAATTGCAGGACACAGTCAGGAATCTCAAGTATATGAAGAAAGAATACCTGTGGCCTTAGGCTCGGAAGGCGAGGATATGCGGCCCTGAATATGACAAGTATCGTTAAGGCAGCTTTCAAGTGGCTTGTAGAAAATAATGGCAGACATAAGTCCCCACCAATGGTGAAAAGCAGCCGAGCAGTCCGAAGCAGGTTTGAAGAAGAAAGGGCCAAATTCTTGGAAAAGTTTGGTGTTCTCTGTGAGTATGGATTCAGCTTGTGTAGGATCTTTGAAGTGGATTCTGGACCCAATCTCCTCATGGAGGATAAGGGATAGCCTGGGAAAGACCAAATTGCCTGGACCATTGATTCGGACTGTATGTCTCAAAACTGCAGCTGGATAGCTTCGCGGAGGATACGGAACAGCCAACCAAGACATGTCTAGAGGTGAGAATATGTCTCCAACTCTCATTTTGTTTTTGGACTTGGTCATTGTGTAAATCAGATGGGTCTGTGAAGAGGAAGCGAAGTCTACTGGAGGAGAATTCAAAGTTTTGAAATGGCATGTACAGGTGGGAAGGTCTCTGCGAAGGAAGGTTGTAAAACATGGTCAGATGATTTTTGAAAGTGAGGATGGGTTGGCTGGTATAAGTGAGCAGTTGCTCAGCATAGGAGTAGCAAACAGGTTTCAAGGTGTTAGGTGGTGGGGGTCGTGCCTCAGGGAAATAGGCATACAACCGAACTGGAAGAGCGAGAAGCCACCACAGTTGCGAAATCTTCTTGTCCACAAAGGAAAATAGGGCCTTGTAAAGGGTGGCAAGAAGATAAGGGCTAAAGCCATAAGTTGGCCATCTTGCATACACAAGGCAAGGGAGGTATTCTTCGTGATCTTGTACCCGGGGACACAAAAAACTCACAAAGCCAAAGTAAGTAAAAGCAGTTCTTTCTTTGTCATCGACAGGAACGAGCTTGCCTTGGTATTTTTGGCAAAATCAGATAGCACATGTCGGTGTTTAAAGTAAATGTCACTTTTGGAGGCTCAAGAGCATGAATTGGATTGCCCAAGATTGGGAGACCGATCAAGTGAGCTACATCTAAGATGGTAGAAATCATACCAAAATTGAGGAGTAGGGAGTTACTAGGCTGCGACCAAAAGCATGCAAAGAAAGAATCGACCCTTGTCCGCGTCATAAATTTTAGTCGACAGTCTAATTGCTTCACCAATGCCTGGTGCTTCCATACTTCAAGTCGTGACCTTCAATTCTCTGGCCCGGCCATGTCGAGTCTGGTGACCTCCACCCTCTGAGTGGGTTTTCTTGACATTCAGTTAGTCCACTTCATCCGAGTTGGTTGAGAAGAAGGTTCTCACCATTACCAAGGGATAGTATGGAGCTAGCTCGTCTGGGAAGTAAGGCGAAGGTAGGGCCTAGAGTAGCCTTAGCGACAGAGCTTGTCTTTGGGCAATAGGGTTGCACCAAATTTTAGAGGAACGATCGTGCTCTCGATAGAGATGCAGGAAGCGAGTAGGTCTTCATTGTTCTCCTCGGATGGAGATGGTTGAGATTTTTGGCGCCATGGCTTAGGGTTTTGTGGTGCTCTGGTTTTGAGCGGCAATGGTTGAGAAGGAGAATCTGATGCAGGGAGTTCGAATCGGAGGAAGCGAAGTGGTTTGAAGTTGAAAGGTGGGTCTTTTATAGCTTATGATGGGGCGAGATATTTGGGCTCTAGTTTATGTTTGTTTTCGCCCGTATTAACAAATTTGCTATTGGCCCCAAACAATGGCCCCTCGTTAAAGTTAAATATCATATGACTTGGACCCCACAAGGGGACCCCATGACCCTCTCTCTCTGATTGGCCACTTTTTTTTTTTTTTTTCCCTTCTCAATCGGCCCACGTGTGTGTGTGTGTGTGGGGGTGGTGTGGTGGTGCAGTGGTGATTGGAGGGGGTGTCAATCACATCCGCAATATTTAACTTGGACATGGGGGCTATTGTTTGCACCAAGTTTTGCCAGTCTCTGTCGGCAGATGGTCCACTTAATCGAGGGCATGTGGCCAGAATGTCCACCACCGAAAGTGGGCTCTCTGCATGTGGGTCACCTAGAAGTGATAGGGGAAGTTTTTACCACCAGTCATGGAGTTAGTGGGCACACTTTCAGGAGGAAGCATGAGACAAAGCAGGAGCCTTGCTCTGTCGACAGAAGTTTAAAATAGTTGGTGGCCATGAAATAAACACAAGAAAAGGAGCTCTCTAGATAGAAGTGGAGGTTTAGTATTGATATCCGTATCTTGCTTTTTACGGCCCATCATTGCATGATCCCACACGTCTACACCATAACTGCCACCCCCTGACTTCGAATCTTCAAGTCCCCTCTGCCAAATATTGACTGTTCCCAGTCGACCTTCCTTTTCACCATTGTGGGGCATGTCCCTCATCATTATGAGTTAGTGGGCATACTTTCAGGAGGAAGCATGAGACAAAGCAGCAGCCTTGCTCTGTCGACAGAAGTTTCAAACAGTTGGTGGCCATGAAATAAACACAAGAAAAGGGAGATCGACAGACAGAAGTGGAGGTTTAGTATACTTGGAATGCCTACAACGGAGATCGTTCGTTTCGCTATCCGTATACTGTTTTTGTGGCCCAGCATTGCATGATCCCACACGTCTACACCATAACTGCGACTGTAACTGCCCCCTGACTTCGAATCTTCAAGTCCACTCTGCCAAATGTTGACGCTTCCCTGTCGACCTTCCTTTTCACCATTGTGGGCCATGTCCCTCATCATTATGAGACAAAAATCGACAGAATATTGTCCACTAAACACAACCACAATCCTTGCAAACTGGGCCACTGAACCACAACACTAGGCCACTCACTGTTACTGCCCCTGACTATGAATCATCACACTCTGCCAAATATTGAAATTCCCCTGTAATTTAATAAAAATATGTTCAATGTTCTGTATTGTAATGACTTAAACACAATTGTTGTCCTACATTTTACGTAACGAAATTACACAACTTATTTATATCAAAAACAAAATATACATCTCGGGTTTATAATCAAAAATGGGAACTACTTTTTTTTAAAAAGTTCGCTCATATTTTCATTTAAATTATGATTGGATATTAGATTAAAAATTCCTCTTTGCACCTATTCTTCCCACATCCTCCCCAATTTGCTCCATTCAACTAACATTGAATCTTGCATGCCACGACTTACACGTTGGAGCGATTCTTGGCGGTGCTCATGGATTTAGTGGCCACCCTCAAGAGGAAACATGAGCAATTGGGAGTCTGTGTCTGTCGAGGAAAGGCTAAAAGGATGCAGGCACGGTGGCAACTTCAATTATATGCACCGGCAGTACAAGTGAAGCTTTTATGTGGTTTCAATACACGAAATGACCGTGCGATTCTGAAGTTGCCTGAAGCGATTCTGAATTGGCGAGATCATGGGGTCGTGGGAATTTTCTGACTATAAAAGGCGAGAATGTTTGCGAGAGAGAGGACATGAACAAAAACACAACTTACTTTCTACATTGTAACCATGTAGTTTTTCCCTTCTCCTTTCTACTTTGTTACACACAACACAACAACACAACAACTTTCTACTTTCTACTTTGTTACCATCAGTACATCGAAAGAAGTCTTCATCCTTTTCAGGCATTCAAACCAATACCACAATTGCTTGATTTTCTTCTTCAACTTGTCAAGTTAAAAATCTTTAACGTTCTTTGTCGATATAGGCCCACCATAATTTTACTAACAATAAACCCATACTTCCATAGTAAACATGAAATAATTTCACAACTCATTTGTAACTCGTAATTCATATACCAATCGGCATGGAGATAAAAATGAAGTTCGTTGGGTTACTTTCTCCAAACTATACAATTACGATTCACCTTATCAATTGTGTTGAATCATTTTCCCTGCTTCTTTGCTTCAACACTACCGTATTGCCCCACAGGCTGCTTGGAATCAGGAGAAACATCGAAAAATAGTCGCCGTTGCTTAATGTGCGGTGTACTTGGATCCACCAACCCAGTTTTGCAGCGAACGGGTGATGACTCCGCATTGTACTCATGGTCAGTTATGTTGGCTGCATCTGCATCTGAGTTAGTACCCACTGTTCGCCTAAACGAACCTTAGGACACGTTCGCTTTGTGTGCCCAATGCATTTGCAATTTCCACATTTTCTTGGTCTTCGACAGTTGGACGATGCCCGTCCTGGGTTCCCTTTTGTCTTCACAACATCAGGATCTTCTACTCCAAATTGTCGACAGAATGAATGTTTCCATCTGTCTCCATTCCCACCGTTCAAATTCCTCTCATATAACTCCTTCATCCGGCTCGTCATCGGAAGACATGCATCCCTAGCCTCTTTGAAACCTTTCGTTGATTGCGAGGCATAGAAACACATTTCGTTGTAGGAAGAACTCAATATCCCATACCGGGCCGTCTGTGTTGTAGTGCTATCAATTGAGGGTTGAGGCCATTGCTGGCCATCCTTGCTTGCAGCCCTTGTCCATCTATGCAGCACACAAGTTAGGGGAATTTGCGTTAAATTTTCGGCTTTCATAACACATCATGTGACAGCAAGGTAGCCCCAATGACTCAAACTTCATGCAAGAACATCTCATTGCAACATCCATTGGACTGTATGTTACTATCCATGATCTATCCTTCACTTTGTACTTATGAATATAGTAGCATTTCTGACCATCCGGCAAAGGGAACACATTTTGACATTCAACTTCCCCTCTTCTAAGATTTCATTACGGAACATTCTAAATATATTTCGGGTGAATAGCTCGACTCCATGTCTCTCTATATCTCGCAATGGAGTAATCAATACCGGAAAAGTGTTATTTGATTCAAGATCATCTCCAGCCTCGTTATACCTTATCCTTGCAAGAGCCCGATCATAGTGCCTAACAAATTCATATAGCTTCAATTTGTGTTGGAGGAAGGGATTGAAATAAGCATTCATACTCTCCGAGCGCTAAGTGCTCTTCATCCCAGCAAAGAAATGTCCACGCATATATGCCTCAGCCCACATATGACACTTCTCATATGTCTCCAACACCCAACTGTTGGTTTGAAGTCCAAATTTTTTGACCATTGTCGTCCAGCCATGCTCAAACTTTGTCTCATCCGTTTCCAATCCATGCACTGCTTGAAAGCATGTGCAAAGCCACTTTTGTGAACATTTGAAACAGCATTTTCCCAAGATGCCAATTACATAATCGATGTCTTGCGTCTGGAAATACTCTTCTGATTGCCTCTCGCATCGCCTTATCCCCATCTGTCAGTACGAACACAGGTGCTTTATTGCCCATCGCCTCCATAAATGTTTCCAAAACCCATGTGTATGTCTCAATTGTCTCATTAGCTAGCAAAACACATGCAAATATCGTGGTCCTAAAGTGGCTAGTCACACCAGCCAACATGACAAAGGTTTCTTGTATGCATTGATCCTGTAAGTTGAGTCAAATATCAACACATCACCAAACTTTGCGTAGTCGGCCCGCGATTTCGAATCTGCCCAGAACAGATTTTGTAACTTGTTATCGTTACACACATCATACTTGTAAAAAAAACGTGCATCAACATCAAGTTTTGCACATAGGTAAACCAACGCACCCTGCGCATCACCATCCTCAACTTCTGCTCTACGTTCGGCTTGAATATGGTTGTGCAGATCCGTACGGATGAAACCAACATTCTCATAAGACCCGAATTGATTTACCATATAGTCCATGATTTGGCTAGTCTTCACACCGACATTGCGCATAGCCATTGCTTGAGCTTTGTCGTATTTGTTTAAAGCTGCGATGTGACCTCGAATACATCACTGCGGTGTTGTTCGCCAATTCATGGTTGTGATGCTGACGAAGTGAGTCACAACATACTTTCCTTCACCGGCATCCGCATCGTATCAGTATGTGAAATTGGGCCTTAACCTACTCTTGTTAGTGCCTTGGGAGCTCTACTCTTCTCGGAACACGGTCCAAGTATTTTGGTAATCTCGACCCTCCTTGAACACAACCGACCTACTAACGACCTTTCCCTCTTTATTTGTGTTAAATCTGGATTTTCGTATACTAAATCCCTTCGCTTTAGCATACGCATTGTAGAAATCTTCTCCATCTTCGATCAATCAAATTTACATTCGAGAATAGCACGTTCAACATCAGCAACGATGTCATTGCGATGAGCATCGTCAACCATTTCTTTTTTCACGTCGGCTCTGCCATGTTCACCATTCATGTTGGTTGGTTCTTCATTGCTCGGACCACCTTCGCAACCATGATCAGGTTCTGCTCGACTTTCATTCATCAAACGAATGTCATCTGCTTCATTTCGAATGTCATAATCATCACCTTCCCTTTTAACTTCCACTGGGGCCATACTGCACAGGACATTACTACAAACAATTACTTGATGACCGAAAATTGTTAACACAAACACAAACATGACATTTTCACACGGTTTAGCTGTTTGTGCAAACACAAACACTCGCTTGAGAAAGAGAAAGAAAGAAAGGTTAGTTGCCAATGGGGTTCCGTTGGACCGAAGCGTAAGCGGTTGAAGTTAAGTGGGGGTTTAGTTGAGGAAAATATTTGAAGTGAACGGGCCCGAGACGAGAGGAGACGAGAGAGGAGACAACTCCATACCTCATATCTAGTTCCAGAGAAGGGCTTCACTTAGCAATGGAACCAACACGACCTTGTAGTTACGTTGTTGTTGGAAATGCCGTTATCTTTGTTCCCTCTGAGCTTCGTCAATGGAACAAACCCAACAGGGGCTTCTCCCTGTTAATGGAAATCAACAGTTACACTGACTCAACCTTACACAGAGAGGAGAACAGAGAGAGATAGAGACGAAATACAGAGAGTGAGTGGGATGTAATCATGCAAATACAAGCATTAACCGGCTGCCCCGGTTTCAACTTTTTCACGATTAAACAATTCAATGGTCTTGATCAATTATTGTAATCTAACGGCTAACAATTGGGTTGCATATGGTGTGCAACCTTAAGGGGGTTGCACACTTAAGCATGACCCAATTTACTTTGAGATTTGTATCGTAGAAATGCCAAGGTTTTGATGTGAGCCCATACTATTTTATTCAGTTGAGTGTAATTTATCCTAAAATATATGTGAGACATTGAGGTCAGAATTGCTGATTCTATAGTCAGACATTAAGCAGCTTTTTATTGGTTTTTTTTTTTTTTTTTTTTTTCCTCTCTATATTTATTTTATGTCTTTGGTGATTTTTTTAATTTTATTTTACAAAAAATGCAAAAACCATGCAGGGTGAATAGAACACTCTGAACTATATATTGAATCAATCTTGTGAGAGTTGAAGGACCTTTCTGTTTGAATTTTGGTTTTCATATTTTTGGGAGCAAAAATATAATAATCATTTTTGAGCGAAAACAATTTTCAAAAATTTAAGAACAACCTTTTGTGTTTCCTAAAAGGTGGATTTTCTCTTTCTTTCTTTTTTTTTTTTCTTTTTTTGTAAAGAAATACTAAAAAATAGTTTGTCGAACAAATTTTCTCAATTCTTTTGGAAACAGGAAACGAAAACACAACCACTAAACAGATAAAAGTACATTTAACAAATTTCAGAATTATTAAAAATGAATTGAGTAATATATATAATGTGTGAGGTTTCAAAGAGAGTTACCAAGTATGAGAATTCCAGCAAACCATGTTCCAGATCTTGCTCGGACAGCAGGGCGACCGTGTTGATCAACGGTTCCATCAAGGGTGCAAACCACTTCTTCCTTTATCATCTCTTTCTTCTTCTCGTCCTGCAAAATGCAAATGCAAATGCAAATGCAAATGCAAATTATTCATAATTCCTTTGCTTAATGTAATTCATATCTCAAGCAAACATATGTGTGAAATTTTCCCAAATGAAGTTTCAAATTCAAGCAAAGACTTCCAAAAATTTTAAGAAAAAATATTAATGCTGTATAATTCAAATTTTCATCCCATTTTCATACTGCTAAACACATGTGAGTAGATGAAACAAAATAATATTACTCAATGGAAAAATCATGGTGTTGAGGATAGTAATCGTAAAAGGATTGATCTTTTCTTCAGTTAGGAGAGAAGATTGGACCGTGTTATTGGGCTCTTGTGAGTCCATTACATGTCCATTTTAATAATTCAATCTTTTTATTTTTCAGGCCCCTAGATCATTTATGGAAAAAAATAAAATTCGATTGATTGATTTGATAATCGTAATCATACAATCTTATCACACTTGTCTTTAAAAAATGTACGACCAAAATATTTGATTGTGTGAACAGCGTTTAGCAGGGGAGATGTGTTGTTGTATCAATGTCATGGCAGTCGTATTTTGAATTAGGGATTCATATCTTCTGGTGTTTGGAATCCGAACTTTGGGTGATTGTTTAGCAAAAGAGATTCTGTTTTATACCTCTGATGTGGGCTCTGACACGGTGGTACTTTAAAGAGTCAAAATCTATGCAATTTGGCATTAAAGAGCAAGAGAAGTGCTTCTATGATGCTTACCACTTTGTGCCTTTGGTTTCTTATACAATCCACGACCTTTTTTTGAGTGGGTTGTACTTGTACCTTTGGTTATCCCCTCTTTTGTTTTCTAGGATAGTTATTGGACTTACAATAAGGGGGAACCATAACATTGACAATCGGCAAAGTAATTAGACTTGAGTTGTTCACTGCAGTCAGTTGATGTGTAAGAGTAAAATTTTCCTAGAATTTCCCCGCTTCAACTATTTGCTGTGGCAGTGTGATTGAATGCTTCTTAAATGGTTGTTGTAGTGTTTGTAACATCAAATTCTTATTGATTCTGGAAGATGTTATGTGGATTCAAAATGAATTGCACAACAATCATGTAAACTTTCTTTCTATGGTCAATTGTTTCAGCAATAAAATGGCAAATGGTTTGATATGGGCAACCACAGTGGATTTGGCAAGGAATAGTGAGCGGATTCTTTCTCTTTATCGCCAACTATTGCGGAGGCTTAACTCCCCTGATTTGCCGCTGAACTTGGCAGCAAGACTGGCCAAAAAAGCTGAGGTTCGTGCCATCTTCATGCTGGCTTCTGAGGAGCGATCCCTCCACAACATCAAAGATCTCATTGATGCTGCTGAGTACTCCCTCTCCCTCTTAAGAAAAGGCCAAATCCCCAAATACATCCAATGAATAAGTTATTCGTCACCCTGAAGTCTCTCTCTCCCTTTGTGTGACTATATGATTGACCATTAAAGATATTGTAAACTAGTTTTTCATATGCATATTGCAGTAACTTATTGGAATGAACAATGTTGATAAAACTTTTTGATGATTTTGATTAAGAAATGAAAATTCCTAATCCTTGTGTGCCATGTACCAAGATATGTTTTAGCATTTTATTGAAGTTGACTTGTGATTAGCAGATGATGTAGATTTTGTTTGTGTTCTACATTGTCCCAACAGCTTTGGTCAAAATGACTTCTTTTTTTGCTCTTGATTTTTTTTAGCAGATAATTCACCAAGCTGGCCCACCCCCCAAATTTTCAATATACATTTTCAAAGAATATGTTTTCTATGTATATCATATATGTGAATGTGTACAAAAAGCTTGTGTTAGAGTGAAACTATCCATGTGTATTTGTTTTGCACACCATGTGTTTGTTTATTTTCCTTGTAGAAAGAAAAGGTAAATAGATATTTGGTGGAAAACTGGAAGCACTGCCTCAATAAGCGTGCTTGCGTATCCATGTTCAAATTCTGTTTGTGTAGGTGTACTTGTTTATGTACCATGTGAATTTGACAGTAATATGTTTGCAGGTGAATGACAACAACAATAATTCATTTATGTATCAATTTTGTGGCTCTACTGCTCTATGGTTTGTCTCAACTCCTGAGTTTTTCATCCTCGCAGTTCCATTGGTACTTGAAAATTAATCTATTTGACCTCTTTTGTGTTTTAGGGAACCAACAACAAGGTTAACTCTTGGCATTAATTTGTGCATTGAGTGCAATAATATGAAACATTATTACTTCAATAAATTTCTAACAGCTCTTAGTTACCAAAGATGGTAGATATTTTGTTGAATACGGCCTTTTCCCAACTTTTTGAATAGGGCTTAATTTGATTCCTGGGTCTGCAACTGTCTATATGTGCTGTTTCCTATCCAGCTATGTCAATGCCATTTTTACCCAAATTTCCAACCCAAATATTAGTATTTACAACGTGATCATACAATGCATTTCTTGTTTCAAGAACAACAATTTGTTAACTAAATTATTATTTTTTTTTTGTTTTTTAATCATGAATTGCTTGCAAAAGGCATGGTTCCTGGTAGCCACATGTAACCCTTTTATTCTCAGGGCATGTGCACAATCAAGTGCATTAAGATAAATAAGGGCAGGAGGTTCATATGCATGCAGTTAAGTTGGGTTGGTATCGGATTTGTATGTAATGAACAGGAGATGAGGATGTATGTTGTTTGTGGGGTTATTGAAGCAGTCCAAAAATCGTTTGATGGAAGTTCTCATAGAGATTTGGTTTCATGGATGACGTTGATTCAGGGATATGTTAAGATGGTTTTTGGAAGGAAGGTAGACGGGTATTTTTTGAGACATTTGAAGTAGATTTTGAAGCCCAAGAAATAATGATGGTAATAGTTATTTCCGCATTTGCTAATTTGGGAGATTTAAGTTTGGGTAGGAGGATACATGGGTATATGTGTGATCATAATGTGAATTTTGTGTATTCGTTGGGAATCTGTTGGTTGATTTGTCCTTGAAATATGTCGACACAAATTTTGCTCTTGGAATTCTATGATACCAGGATTATGATCAAAGGAAATTCAAAGAAGCCTTAAATGTTTTCAGGAAGATGCAGAGTAGAGGTGTCAAGCCAAATTTCAAATCATACCTACAAAGTAATGAGATGTACATTTACAAGATGAAATGTTTTAAGTCATCGAAAGAATAGTGACAGTGGACACATAAATTATTTTCTTAAATGGAACTGACTAGAGTAGCATTGTGTTCCACCATCTCTTCTGAAAACAATTGGTATTAGGGAGGGTTTCACTTATGTATTTTGTGGCATTTGACATCAGGCCTGTAGATCTGTTCTTAGAGCTACTGTAAGGAGTAGCATTATGCACCCAGCAACTCCTCCCTCACGATGATATGGTCCTGCAACTCCAACCCATGACATCTTGGTTCTGATACCCATTTGGCAGATCATGTTTCACCAGTGAGACCTTGGAAAATGGCAAGAATCATTTTTAAGATTAGAGAGAAAAAAGAAAAGTTTAAGTGCTTATGCAAGTTTCATAGTACAGTGAAGGTTTTGGTGATTTTGTGTCACAATTTGTTTATTTTAAAGCTAAAACTGTTAAATAAAGTTCAAAGAAAATAAAAACATGTTCAGTAAATGCAAGATGCAAATACAGAGACTCATCTGAAGCTTGGAAAGAATTTAAGTTCATAATTGATGCCAAATATAAATTTCTGTGGATGGAATATAACAGCAGCCATCTGGTTGAAATTATTTTTGCAAATGAAGTTGTCTTGTGGATCTAAATTGCAGTTGTTTCAATGTTTTACTAAATTGAAGTTTGGAATGATAATATGTATGTTTATAGAAATTTTCTTTTCTTAGCAAAATTAGAAGTTTGTAGACCAATGTACAACTGCCACAGCTACACATAGAACTGCCCAAAGCATTATTTAGAGAAGCAACCAATGCTGCTCCAGAAATAGAAATTCGTTCTTTCATTTATTATTATTATTATTATTTACTTTTGAGAATTACTAGTGACATTGATTGTTATTTACATGACAGGTAAAATAACTTGGTGATCGTGGATGGCTTGAAATCTATTCCTAAAGCAATACTGAGAACATTTTCCGTCAGTTTCAGATTATTCTTTTAACCTCAAATTTGTGCACTGTGACTCCATGGACATCTAATACTTGTTCGGTCCAGTGAGAGGTAAGCAAAAGAAATTGAGATCGTAAATTCAGTCCCATTATTATGAAAGAATTATGTTATATTGATTTTATGTTGATTGCATATTTCTTCATAAAACTAGAAGTTTACCTAATTGGAATACATTTTTGTGGAATTCTGTTGTAATCTTGACTTAAATTGTTTCTGCCAAATATATATATATATATATATATTTTTGATTTTTCATGTAGCAACTGATATCTAAGATGAAACTAATGTCTTGGGTTTTGACAGCCAACCTTTTAGAAGTACTTTTTCCTGGTTGATATGAAATGGGATATGTTATATGGACTCAAATACAAGTGTTGAATGTGGGTATGTATTTAAGTGTCCAAGGATACAGAGACATAGCAAAGTGTATAAATTTTTTAATATAATTATTTTATTTTCTAGGATAAAACTGTGTTTATAAGTGTCATGGACAGAGTATTTCATGCATAATATGGAGATTTATGCATACTTTTATCATTAACTTGAATTACTAAATATGTTAGCTTGGTGAATGTCTAATTACACATATATCATACTCTTATCTAGGTGTCAAGTGTCCAACATGGATACTTTGTACAATACACGTAACTCAGCCTCCTTCGTGCCAAAACAAAAGTGGAAATTTAGTTAGTGATCTCTATTAGATTCCGCAAAAATAAAAAATAAAACAATCTATATAGATATGCTAAAAAAAAATGTGAAGTAATCCTGTCCATACAATTCTTATGACTGTTTCTTTTGCTGTTGTCATGAACCATAATTTTTGTTTAAACAAAGACAATAAAAAAAAGGAAGAGGAGGGAAGCACACAACTATAGCTCTTGCCTCCTATGAACGATCAAGTAGGATGCCTACGCACAAAACTGATTTTTGAACATTATTGACTACTTTTCCGACAAGTCCCATCTGTTGAAGAAACATATCAGTATGCAACTCCTACACCTTTGGAGTTACTTTAATAATTTTGGACAATTGCATCAAATGAAACATCAATGAGAGAGAGAGAGAGAGAGAACAACAAATAATTAAGAATAGATTGCTTAGACCAACAAACATGAAACATCTGCTAGATTAATTAACACGTATAGGTATTATCCATATGGTCAGTTTTGAACAAACGACATTACTTTATTAGAGAGAGTGAGAGAGAGATTTTCACAAACATAGATTCCTTGCCTTGTTATCCAACCCTACCTTTAAAAAAAATTCCCTTTGTTCAAACTAATTGTAAGACATGGAAATTCTGTTACTCCTTGGTCACTATGATCTTGAGATATCTTGGAGCAGGCAACCGATGCAAGTGACATTTAGTGCATTGCATTAATAATCTTCACCATCGTCTCTCTCAATTACCTCTTCTCAAGTAGAGGGGTTTTTTTTATATTATTATTTTTATCATGTGAAATAACTAGTTTTCCGTAATCACTGTAAATTTTATCAATTTAATTTTTTTTTAAGACATTGTGAAAGTGGAAGAGGTCATGCTGCAAAATTTGAACGGGAAAGTTCAGTATTATTTAGTATTGTTCAGTATTATTTAGTATTTTTCATTAGCTTAGCTCAAAATCACTTTCTTCATTATCATCCAAATGAATTAGAGATATAAGAGAAGTAATTTAATAGGATTCTCGTAGCCAAAACTAGAACCCTTAGCACAAAGTGTTTGAAATAACTACTTTTACATTTTATTTTAAATCTATCACGACAAAGCTCTCAAATTCAATTTATCAAAAAAAGAAAAAAAAAAAAAAAAGAGCTCTGAAATTCAATCTTGATACTCATATCTAAACTATCAATTCTAAATTTAATCTATTTTGTTTGAATGGATGGTGTCAAATTCTTTCATTTTACATACATAAATTCAAAGACAATCTAAAATTGTAGTTCTAATGAAACATAGCTTCAAAAAACTAAAAAAGATGAGAAGTAGCCTCTAAGTAACCAATTTGTTTCCTGCAACCTTGCCATCATTGCTATCAAATGAACAAACATTCATATATATATATATGGTAAAACCATTGTGTTGTGCACACAAATCCGGCGTGCTTTGTTTGCCTGCTAGTTGTATAACTTAAATAGTTTGAATTGAATATGGAGTTACTATTGTCAACTGATGAAAAGAGAAACAGTTGGTAGGTTAATTAACAATCTAAATAATTTAGAACTCCTCTTTATGTTGATTGTTTTCTCCACAAAATCACTTTAGAACTCGTCATAGTGGTTCAGCCTTTTTGTCCATTTTTGTGAATACTTTTACCCTTGCAACTCCATATTGAAATGTAAAAATGCTTTTGGTTGCAGATAATTTTTATCCAACTGCGGTAAAAAAAAAAAAAAGAAGAAAGGTTTGTGCATTTGCTTATTCCACTTCATACAATGGTATGTGTTAATTTGCCGCTGAAGTCATTTGAAAACTTGCGGGTGACTGAGTGAATTGGATATGTTTTAACATAGTTACTAGTTAATAGTTATCTTGTGTTAGTTGGCCTACCCTTTGTTATTTTGCGTTTATTTTCACTTTTTATTCATTTCCTGTGAACATTTTCTTAATGTGTTTTTGACCAATGAAGTTTTGTGGTGAGCTAAGGACCACAGCAGTAATTTAATCAAATCTCAAGTGAGTTGGGATTGTTGAGAACTATGTGTCCTGCATTTCTCAACCTCCACAAGGGAAAATTCATGCATAGAATATCAGTCAAAAGAGCATGAGAGAGAGAGAGAGAGTTGCCACAAAAAAAATTTGTGAAAAACAGGACATTTTGACCATATGTGTAATCTGATATACAGAATGTAATAGGAAATATATGAGTTTACCCCTTACTATTCCAGAGAGCAGTTGAAGCAATTCATACCCCCAGCCCAAGAGGGGAAAAAAATAAAAATAAAAATAAGTAACAAAAAGCAAAAAGCAAAAAAAAAAAAAAAACTTATGAACAATTCAAAAGAATGATGTCAATGTTTGGTTTTGTCCTGATAGGCATACCAAAGTGCAACTGATGTGTTGCATAGCTACTTTAGAGAGCATTTTGTTGAATTAGCAGACAATGTTGTAAAGAAAATTGTTGCATATCATTAGAATTTACTTTGATCAATTAATTGCTGGTATTCCAAACATTTGAACAGGGCACTATTTACCCCAATTTCATAAATGAGATCCAATGTTAAAACATTTGGCAATTCTGGTGATTTTTCTAGTAATTGGGATGAAAACTTACTGAGTTGAGTTAATATGGAATAATAAGTTTGACAATGTACAACCTAATCTAGTACGGATATTAATTTTAAGAAATTAAGCACCAACTCGGGGATATTTAAAAATTGTAACATCAACTTTTCATGAACTTATTTTCTATCTGAATCCCACTGAACTTGCTTGTTTCTCTATTATTTTCATTTTTCTTCCATACACATTTTTTTTTTGGTTAATTATACTTTTCATCCCTATAATCTAATCTAAATTTTACTTTAGTCTCTATTATTTCAATTTGAATAATTTGGTCCCTACACTTTAAGTCTAGTTTCAATTTGGCCATTATGTTTAAATTTTTGTTAATTTTGTCTATGTATACATCTTAAAAATTGACAAGTGTCTCAAAACCTCTAATTTAGACACAAAAAAATAAAAAATTAAGATCTTAAAAAATTGACAAGTGTCCTAAAATTTTTAATTTTAATCTTCAATTTAGACGGAATGACCAAATTAAAACTAAACTTAAAGTGTGTAGACCAAATTGTTTAAATTGAAATTATAGAAATTAAAGTAAAATTTGAATTAAACTACAAAAGGTGAAAAGTGTAATTTTTCCTTTATTTATTTATTTATGTTTATATCTTCCTTTTCCATTTTTGCAATCCATCTCCTAATTGAAGGATGAATGGTTGCTATAGTTAGTTTACATTTTTTTTTCATTTCCTTTTCCTTTTCAAATCTTTATTCAAAATTCATAATTCAAGCACAGACGGAAGTAAGTTTTCTTTTCTATGTAATAAAGTTAGTTAAAAAGTTCCAATTTAAAAAACTTCTGTTACATAATTAATTTAAAGTACCACATAAACAATGTTATATGCTGCTCCCAAGTTATTGAATAATTATCCTTACCAAGGCCCAACAAGTATATTTATTAATGGACTAACTCCTCCCCACAACAGAAACTAGAAATAGGTCCAAAATCTCATTATTTGGAGGCACATTTTAGTTTCAATATATTTGTTTGGTGTTACTCCTATTTAATATATTTCTGTAAAGAAAAAAACTAATAAGTCATATTTTACACTTAAGATTACTAATGAATCCTATTAAGTTTTAATATGAACAATTAAGCCTTATTTTTCATTTAATATTTTCCAAAATGATCATTGTTCCATAATGATATATATTATACTAATTTTACCCCTCATTTAATATAAACAATAATTTCATAAATATTTTTAATCTAAGTAAAATTATATTTTTTAATTATAAAAATTATGATATTGTTTTAAAAAAAAAAATCATTAACTACAATAAAAAAAATTATCAATAAGTTTTTTCCGTTTTTGTTTTTTAAAAAAAAATTAGTATTGAGTTGTATCAAGTTTTATAATTAACAAATTAGTCTTTTCTTTTCTTTTTTTTATTTATTATAAATTTTTGTAAAAAAAGTTCAATTATTCATAATAGTATATTTTGTTTTAATTTTATTAATATGAACAACAAATTTCTTAAACAATTTAATTTATTTAAAATTTATAATAAAAAATTTATAATTGTTGAAATTATATGAATTTTCATAAACAAAAGTATAAGTATAAGATTCATCAACTATCTCATACATTGAGAAATATATAAAATTTTCGTAGTACTATTTTTCATAACTCTTTGTAATTTTGATAGAATTTAGCCATTTTACATTGTTTATACTAAAAAAATTCATAAATTGAAAAAAATGTTGCATTTTATAGTATACTTGTTTCAATCCAATTTTTATTTATGATTTTTTAATATAATATTAATAATTTTTTTAATTAAGAATTTAAATTTTAATTAACTTAAAATTGTTTATAAATTTGTTGTTCATATTAAATGAAAAAGGTAAAATTAAAATCAGATACGCCTTTATGGAGTAATGAATTTTTTTTAAAATATTTTATGACAAATAAGACTTAATTATTCATATTCAAACTTGATTAGACTCAATAGTAATTTTGAGAGTCAAATAAGACTTACTTATTACTTTTTCATTTTTGTAAGGTTCGTGTTAATGTTTTTTTGTTTTTTTTTGGTAAGGGTCATGTTAATGTTAACTTTACCGATAAAAGCTAGAAATTTTTTAAAATTTCAAATTTTTTATGCAATTGTTCTAAAATATTTAGGGTTAGTTATACTTTTCACTCCTGTAGTTCAATCTAAATTTTATTTTAGTCCATATAGTTTTAATTTTAACAATTTAGTTCCTACATTTTAAATTTAGTTTCAATTTTGTCCTCATGTCTAAATATTTGTTAATTATGTCTATATGTAAACTTTAAAAGATTGACAAATGTCCCAAAATTGACAAGTGTTCTAAAATTGTTACATATAACCACAAATTTAGATAGAAGGACCAAATCGAAACCAGACTTAAAGTGTATAGACCAAATTATTTCAATTAAAATTATAAATATTAAAATAAAATTTGAATTAAACTATAAGGTGAAAATTAACTCATATTTTTTTATACATAGTAATTCATACTTGTACATCTTTCAAAGTTATTGACAACCCAAAGGCTCTCATTTCTATTCTCTTTATAGGTTAATTATAAATACATCTCCTGATGTATATTTAAAATATGGATTGTTTCATATGATTTGAAAAACTACGAATACCCCTTATAAGAATTTTTATTTAAAAGAATTAACTAAAAAAAATAAAATTCCTAATTGCTCTCCTATATAATAATAAAATTATCTGAATTATTAATTAAAATATATTTCTGGCATCATTTAAAATTATAAATTGACTTAATGATTTATTGATAAAAAGAGTCATTTATTATAAAATTTTAAATTTTACGGGGCGAGATGTAATTTCTAGAACCATGGGAGGCAATTCATATTTTAAGCAAATCTCAATGGGTGTATTTATAATTTACCCTTTGTTTTTCAAAAAAGCCAGAGATCCTAAATAATTCTCAAATTACACAATACTCACACAAGTATGGGTCTCATATGGCATAGATCTCACACCCACGTGAGTATTATGTAGAATTTTTGATAATTCATTTGAAATTCCTAACTTTGCTTTTTAAGGTAAATTACAAACACACTCCTTAAGATTTGCTTTAAATATAAATTGCCTCCTATAATTTTGAAATTACATGCCATCTCTTGAAATTTCAAATTTCATAACAAATAGTCTCTTTTATTAATAAATCATCAATCAATTAACAGTTTTTAATGATATCAAAAATTTATTTCAGTTAACAATTCAAGTGGTTTTATTATTGTAAAGGAGAATAGTTAGAAATTTTATTTTTTTAATTAATTCTATTAAATAAAAAAATTCTAACAATGAGGTATTTATAATTTATTAGACCACATGAAATAATTTGTATTTTAAATAAATCTCAAGAATGTATTTATAATTTATTCTTATTTTTATAAATAACTTGTATATTATACTACTTTAATATAGAAAAGAAGCACGTTAAAAAAATCTTTGTAAATACAACAATGTTAACAAATATAGAGATCCAATACAAAATGAAAAACAAATGTCTCATTATGCGACATTTGTATCCCATTCTATGTTTCTCAGTGCACTTAGGCCTCGCTTGGGGAATTGATGTTTTAGCCTAAAAGCCAAAAAAAAAACCCTAAAAAAGATAAAAAACCAACAAGCTATATAAAAAGTCCAAATTCTATTCTCTATACTTTCTTTCATTTTTAAATTTTTTTTTTTTTGATGTAAAAATCTAAAAAAATCCTAAACATACTAATTTTTTTTTAGAGAAAATTGGTGATAAATCCAATTTAAATAGTACATTAGGTCCGGTGGATATTTTGTGTTAGTGAGAGGTCTACCCTTTATGAAATAGTTTGGTGAAAAGCCCTTTTATTGTTTTGGGAGAACATTTTGTTTTCGATTTTACCCTTAATTTATCTATTGATTTTTTTTTTTTACTATTTGTTCAAATTTATATCTATATGTTCAAATTTTTTGACTATCTGTTCAAATTTTGTCTATATATTTAAATTTTTTGACTATATGTTCAAATTTTTATCTATCTATTCAAAATTTTCCCCTTATCTGTTTAAATTTTATTATCTTTGATCTGTCTATTTGTTCTATTTTTTTAAATTTTTTCTTCTATCTATTGAAATATGAAGCTAAATAAAATCCTATCTGTTGAGCCAAATAAACCCCTATCTGTTGCAATACTAAGCCAAACCAGACCATATTCTATCTATAACAATCTATTTCATCATTATCATCAACATAATCAACAACAACAAAAACAACAACAAAAGTTTGAGCCAAGAAAAAAAAAATTAACAGATAGAAAAAAATTAGAGAGATGAGTAAGGATTATTTGTTCAACCACAAATCTAAGCCCAAAAAAATTGAACAAAATATTAAGAGACCGTGTATATGATATATATAGGATTATTTTCTCTAACTTTATCCGTTTGAACAAAATATGTCCACAGCTGAACCTTTGGCTAAATAAAATTGAGATTTGGGCTTTTAGATTGAGTACCCATTTTTTACATCATATTTTAGACAAAAAATAAAAAATTTACTAAAATAGTTTGTTACTAAAGGAGGCCTTAGTAAATATTTAAGGAGAAAATGGCTTATTTGAAAAGAATAATTCTATGTATTCCATCTTAATTATCTCGAATTTATTCCCGAAAATGATCATGCGATTAGAATTGAATTTGTGTAGTGTGAGATTCATGTGTAGAATGAATTTGAATTGCAAAATAATAATTTTAAATAATTTTTGAATCTATCTATATATATAACCAAATGTAGTTGTTTTGTCAAAAACCTCCAAATATTTATTCCTAAATTCTTATAATTTTAAAACACTCTCTTTCCTACGTGGCAACCTTCTTTGATTGCCTATCATGTTTTCTATTTTTCTTCATTTTTTATTTGTTTGATTAATTAAAATTAAAATTAATTTCATTACTTATGGATAAAGATTTGAATTTCAAAATTCCTTCATATAGATAAACATAAAAAAACTGAAAATTAATTTTATAATCTACAGATAAAGATAAAAAATAAACAATTAATTTAAAAAAATTAATTTCATAATTTATAGATAATTTAAAATTTCTTCCCATAAATAAACAAATGAAAGTTGATAAATAACTTATAAAAATTAATTTCATGGCCTACAAATAAAGATAAAGATTAAATAATTGATTTTTTTTTAAGAAAAAACAAAATTACCCTCTCTTTTTTTCCCCCCTCATTTCGTACTTTAATTAATTTCATTATAGATAAACATATAAAAATTCTTAAATAATTTATGAAAATTTATTTCATGACCTATAGATATAGATAAAAATTTTAAAAATTATTTAAAAAAAATAATTTCATGACTTATAGATAAATAAACATATAAAAATTGATAAATAATTTATAAAGATGAATTTCGTGGCCTACAAATAAAGATAAAGATTAAATAATTGATTTTCAAAAAATTAAAATAATAAAATTTAGATAAAGATATGATTTGTTAATCTATATATCTATCAAAAACATATATATCTAAATCTTTATTTTGATTTACTCATTTTTTTTTTCTTCTATCACATATTATCTTTTTTTATTTTAAATTTTTTATCTTATGAAATACTCTTATCTATAACTTCTTATCTCTTATTAAATTCTTAACCTTGTCTTGATAATTTTTATTATTCGTTATTATCTACCAAATGATAAAGATTATAAAAAAAAAAAAAAAAATTATCACTCTGAATGAGAATAGTATTAATAATGAAATAATAAATGCTACATGGGAGAAGGTAGCACAAAAATCTCACAAAATTAATTTTCTTCACTATATTTATAAAAAGTAATAATTTGAGATTCTTTCTATTAGTTATTAAAAATAATTTGCATTAGATTATTGTTATGTTTTTTTTTAAAAATTTTTTTAATAAGGCTGTCAGTCGTTATAGTATTTCTTCAATCCCATCTCTAATTTATCTCTTTGAAATTTTTGTTTTTCAATAATTAAGTTTAGAATCAATTTCTTATCAAATTTGTTTTCTTGATCCTTATTTTATTGAAGGATCAAGACGAATAAAACTTTCATATAATATATGAAATTAATGAATATAATACAAAGATGATAGGGAAGTACTACATATTTGTCAATATCTCTATGTTATTATTAGTTGATTTGTTAGATTATACTATCAATTTAGAGCCCATATGATTTAATTCAATGTTCATGACTCTATTTGTATTTGACCATTTTTCTATTGAGTAACCGATATAATTTTTTTTGGAGTATATAATGATTAAAGCTATCATTTGTTATATTTTTTCAAGTACAATTCAAATAATTTTTTATCATTTTTTTTATAAATAAAATAGATTAAAACTATTCTCTTATATAATTTTTATAATACTGTGACATTCTTATCTTGATTAATTTTTTTAAAATGATGTAGGAACTATGCAAGTATTATTCAAACTATGGAGAATGATTTATACTTTGATATGATATGAGTGTGTTATTGATAGAGGAAATCAAAGATAGAGAGTTGCTAATATAATCAATTAATGATTTGTTTGAGAAGTTCTTTTTATAAGCCAAGCAACAAATTTAGATTAAAATTTTTAAAAAATTACTTATAAATTATAATTAAAAGTTGATATTTATTCATAATTTGATCCCACAATAATAATATACACCACTGATTTAAAAGTCCAAGTAAATTTATGATAACTTTTCTGAGCTTATAGAATTTCTCTCTTTTAATGTTTTGTTTAGTTTGATACAAGTTATTTATATTATCAAGTGATTGTGATACTATTATTCTCAACAATTTTTATAATTAATAGTTTCTTATGCATATCAAATTTTATTGTAAAATTTTGTTGGTTAATTATTGTTAACATCTACCTAGATGGCTTAATATTATGGCTTCTATTAAGGCCAAATTTGGGAAGACTAAATAAGTGCACTTTTTGTCTTTCTTGACTAAAAAATTGAGGTTGAAAATATGGATGTTTGGGTTAACTTTTTGACTTTTTATGGAAAAGTGTGTAATAAAAAATTGTGAAAATTGATTTTTAGAGGAAAATTTGAATTGGGAGTTGTGCAGCCGTAATTGTTGACTTTTGGTGAATAGTGTTAACTTTTTAACTTTTTGAGTAACTTTTTGACTTTTTAGATTATTTGGGAGTACCCAAACAAAGCCTAAGATATAATTTAAGATTAAGATGATTTATTTATCACACAAAATATATATAGTCTATTTTTCCGTGTATCGCACGGGTTACCGCTAGTAGTTAAATATGAATTTGTAGTATTGATACATTGTTTGAGGAGAAAGAAAATGATGATAGGAAAGGGAAGGGAAGAGAGGAGAATAATAATGGGGATCAGTGCAAATCAGAATACGGAGATTATGAGTGGGTCCCATTGATGGGAATCTCCGTAACAAACTTCCTCTGTTCTGTCAAAAAGGGCATTACAAAATATCAAAATACTGCACATTACTTTCAGAAATATATATGCAAATCTCATATCCCAAACACACGCACTCTCTCTCTCAAAAATTTCTCTCATCTTGAAGTTCTTGATTTTGTTCTCTTGATCTCTATTGGGTTTCCTCTGTAATGAGCACAACTCATGTTTTTAAGTATATGAATTGAAGAATTCCCTTCATGGGTTGTGCTTGAATTGCTTTTAATCTATTTTGACACAAAGTCCAGCTGAAAATTTCCCATAAAAAGGTTAGGGATTTTGTAACTTTGCTCTTCACAGCTTTGTAGAACCAATCTTTATCAATTTTGACTTGGTTTCAATGAATTCCTTTTGGTACTTACTGTCATTTGCCATGTTTATGTTTCTTTTTTAACGTGGTGCAGAGCAAGGTTCTAAATATCGGTCGATATGTGCCGTACCAGCCGATTCGTACCGAAAAATGGGAGTGCCGAGTCGGATACTCACCGGTATATCGGTGAGAATGAATTTCACCTCCGTAGCGGCCGATTCCCGATACGTATCGGCCTGAATCCGATATTTGTTTCCGATACAGTCCGATACGGCTAAAAACGAGCAAACCTTCTTCGATTTCAAGCCATGGTTTTGCTTTTTAAGTATGACTTGACTTCTTTTGGCCTGATTTGACTTCTTTACCCGTTTGTATCGAGCAAAGCTTCTTCGATTTCAAGCTTCTTTTGGCCTGATCTGACTTCTTTTTAAGTCAAGCCATGGTTTTGTATCGAGCAAAGCTTCTTTGATTTCAAGCTTCTCTCTATTTGTATACGTATCGGCCTGAATGCCCTGTTTCTTTCTTTTGGCTGAAGAAGTCAAGTTTTGATTTTGCTTTTTAAATTGTGCTCCGTTTATTTATAATTTGTTTTTGTTTTTGTTTATTTTTTTTTCCTGCGGTTATTTTTTTAAATGCACATAATTGTATATATATATATATATTATTGAGGTTGAATAGAATTCATGAGCAATTTTTTACATAATTTTAAATGCACATAAGTTCAGAAGCTGAATAGAACTCATAATTTTATAACTCAAGAGCAGGTTTGTTCTCTCATAATTATATATATATATATATTATCAGCATAGAATATAATTTTTTATATATATTTTAAATGTACATATGCTCAATATATATATATTTTAAAGAGATTTAATCTGTCAGATTTTTTATTTCAGATTTTTTTTTATTATTTTAGATTTTTTAATCTATCAAATCTTTATTTCAGATTTTTTTTATTATTTCAGATTTTTTATTTTAGATTTTTTTTATTACTAAGTTTTAGAGTTGTTGATTTGTAGTAGATTGTTTGTATGCGATTATGACTGAAGCGAATGATTTATTTTCATGTCCCTCTTTCTCTTATTAATTTGTTGTGCATGTGGAAGTATTTCATTGTTGAAAATAAGTAAAAAAATATTTCCATATCAATTTTATATTAAAAGTTTAACATATATGCCAAATAAAAGGTTGAGACTAAAATAAATACATATCATTTAGTTGAAAATGAGTCAAAAAAGTGCCTCTACATATCAAAATTTTGATTAAAATGTGATAAATTAAGGCTAAAAGAGTCAAAAATGCATAAAATTGAATTTTAGATGGATTGTTAATGATTTTGAAATTTCACAGCCGCGACGCCCGATACTTGATATATACCAGTCGATACTACCGATACTGATACTCCGCGATCGATACCGTTACGTTACCCGATACCGCGATTTAGAACTATGGTGCAAAGGGACAGAGACCCAGAGATATAGGAGAGACAACCAAACATCAAGATCAAGTGATCCAGAAAGAAAAGGAAAAAGAAAATGTATGAAGAGAGTGCTTGCTTTGATCCCAACACCACTATGTAAGAAGGCTTAGCTGAAGATGGTTTTTCGCAAAATGTCCCCAATTACACTCCTAGTTTCTCCATGGAAGACCTCACTTACCATCAAAATCCACCACTAGAAGAACCTGCTGGAGCCACCGTCGCAGCTGCCGTGGAAGTGGAGCTTCAACAGCAAATAGGTTCGAACATGGAGCATTGTTACAACAACAACAACAATTTCATTGATACCCATTTGATGCAAGAAGTGGTTCATCACTCTAACCAAGTGTTACAATATGATCAGTCCAATTGGGACAATAATTTTAAGCATGAGATTCAAGAGATGAGCTTTCATAACCATACTCATCATCACCAGAAATCTGTTAATTTTCAGGCCTCATTAGGGTTTCTTGGGGACCTTCCATCAGCAACGGACATTGCATCTGTGGCGTCGAGTGTAATATATGATCCTCATTTTCATTTGAATCTTCCAGCACAGCCTCTTTTGTTTGGGGAATTGTTTTAGTCTCTACCACATATGTATAACTTGGGAGGATCAAGAATTGGCTCTTTGTTTGGTGGTGCTGGGGTTGATAAGAGAGAAAGAAGTGGAGGTCTGTATCTATGAACTAGTGCAGTTTATATTATTCATTAAGGATAGTTTAGTCCTTTGGATGGTTAGGGTTTAATTTTATTAGCTTATATATTTGTACTCAATTGATTCATTCAATATACAAAACATATATTCTCTATTATTATGGTATCAGAGCCATACAAACGGTTGACCTAGCTCTATTGCACATCGTCTCCAGTAGTTGTAGGTCCTCATAGCCCCTCTGTTGCACATCGTCTATCTCTTTATCGTAGACCATTGTTCATGGTTCACTCTCTAAGCCATTCGACTGACACAGGTGCTTTATCCCTCATCGTTTCTTCCTCCGATTGCCCCTTTGTTGCTTTACTTCGCAATAATCATAGGAAGACTTCGCAATTCTTGGTTCGCGACTTCTCTCCTATTTGCAATTCGTGACTCTCCTTTATATCTTCAACAACCTGTTCTATTATGCTCCGTTCGTGGGTTTCAGTTCGTGGCTTCTCTCTTAAGCCTTCGCATCATCTGTTCTCAGTCTTCGCAGTATTAGTTTGCATCCCTTTGTCTGGTAACACTCTGTTGTTTAATTATAGCAATATGGCTGATGATAAACTATAAGCTATCACCACTAAGTTGGATAGTACCAATTACTCTTATTGGTCTCATGTAATGAAGAACTTTATAATGGGTAAAGGCATGTGGAACTATGTTATTGGTGTGGCTATTAGGCCTATGAAATCTAAAGAAACTGAGGCCAACGTTGCTAAATGGGACAAGGAAAATGCATAATTGCTTACTTGGTTTCATAATTCAGTTCAAACTACCATTGGTATGAATTTATCTAAGTATTCTATTTCTAAACAAGTCTGGGACTATTTGAAAACTATGTACTTTGAGTCTAACTTTGCAAAACAATATGAACTTGAGATGTCTATTTGCAGTGCTAGTCAGAAAGATAAGTCTATTCAAGAGTTCTACAATGAGATGACTACTTATTGGGATCAGCTTGCTTTGATGAAACCATCAAATTTGCAGTTACTTGACAGTTATACCAAGTTCGGGAGAAGCAACGTCTAATTCAATTTCCTATGGCCCTTCGTGATCAATTTGAGCCACTTCGTGGAGCTATTCTTCATCAGTCTCCCTTGCCTTCTATGGATGGTGCTATCCGTGAGCTTATTGCGGAAGAAACTCGGTTTAAGGTGGCTTATGATGCTCTTGCTTCCCAGTCAGTTTTTGCCACTCCTCCGCTCTTGCCCACCCCACCTTCTCATTTATTTCAGGTTACTGGAAAGCCCCAAGCCTCGGGTTTCTATGGATGAGTGTAGCTTCTATTATCAGAAAGGCCATTGGAAACATGTTTGTCCTAAACTTCTGCAGCCCAAGGGTCATTCATCTGGTCCACCATTCTTTAAGCCGACATCTTCAGAATCTCACTCATTTGCCGCCTTTTCTGCACCAGTTTCTGAGAATGGTCCATCTTCCAATATGCAGTCTATGTTTGAGTAGTTCAAGTTTTTCATGGTAGCCAATGCAAATCTTTCATTCCAGGCCTTCGCTATGACTACCACTCAGTTAGGTTTGTCTGGTTCATCCTCTTCAGGTAATATCCTGTAACGCCCTCAAATAAAACCCACAAATCATCCAACAATAGCATGCTTAGACATAAGAGAGTAAAGCATAAATATATTCCATCAGAGTAATCCTTACAAAATGTATTACATGTTGACAACAAAAGTAAATGCCCTATGGGCTTACAACTTTCCAAGTCAACACTTGGTTACAAAAAAGAGTGCTAACTCTATACAAAGAAAGCCCTTGGCTTGATATACATGTAATACAACAAAACAACAAGAGAGTCCAACAGCCCCAAGCCTCCCAAGCTACATCCTTGGAGGTGGCATGCTACCTGTACCTGAAAATGATGTCCCATATAGGGTGAGCCAATGCCCAGTAGAGATATGCTAAACATATTATGAACAATAACTAAAACATGGCATTCAATAAATGTTCAACTCTCATGAATCAATTTATAACCCTGTTCAGTTACATGACCAATGTGTCTATGTTTCATTCCATTTTCCATTTCTCATTCCATTCTCAACTCATGACTATGGCTCAGAACCTGGCCAAACAATTTTAAATGAGACTGTATCTCATATCAACAATACTTCTATTTCAATTGAAATAACAATTCAAATTGAACACTTTCATAATTCACAAGTGATACACATTTTGGTGCTATATCAATATCACATTCAAACACTTCCATACTTCACAAGTGATACACATTTTAGTACTGTATCAATACATCGACAGATACACATGTTAGTGCTGTATCTATATCAATTCAAACACTTCCATACTTCACAAGTGATACACATTTTGGTGCTGTATCAATACATCGACAGATACACATGTTAGTGCTGTATCTATGAAGTCCATCCCCTATCTCCTCCCAAACAATATCCAGTTTAGAGGTCTATCCCCTATCTCCCCCTAAACCGTGGAGTACATCCCCTATCTCCTCCCACACAATACAATGCATATAAACGTTTATCATATACATATTCAATCAATACATAAATTTAATGTATTATTCCAACAACCATATTCGATGGCATATTCAACAGATTAGTTTTCGTTTGCCTAATCATCATGCATTGTCTACAACAATCACGACTATCCTCTACCGATAGCCCAAAGCAATTTATTTCTAAACAGATAATAAATGCATCAGCAGATAATTTTATTAACAATTATCAAAACATGAGTGATTAATAAATCCAACTCCGTTATTCTATCTCATAATGAACCAATTTCATTATATTCAACTCAATTCCACATATCTGCAATTTTTCCCAAATTAATTATATCAATTAATTTATACAACAAATTAGGGCCTTCTCCCATATTCCTCATTATCGATCCAAGGGTCCAAATATCAACAACCGACACAATACCATCATTTTAAGACCCAAATACAAGTTTAAGAGTTAAAATGACAAAATCTCTCTTTTAACATTTTGAAACCGTAAGTCCCAAAATTTCCCAACTTCAACATTTCATCAAAATGACAACACATTTATGTTAAAGACCATAAGTATGAGTAGGAATCCCTACCTCAAAAGATGGAACCCAAAGGAGAAGATGAAGAAATTGAAAATGCTCCAAACTCCAAACTTTTCGGATCAAAACGAAGCCCTCGACGATCAACACACTTTTTACAAAGGCAACAAGAGAGTGACACACTCTAGCTAGATCAAACCCTAGAGAGAAGGGAGTTTCTAGAGAGAGAGGCTCTCAAAATTGGTTTTGGGAAAGTAAGAGAGAGAGAGTGGAGATGTAAAAAGTGATTCAAAATAGCCTAGCTGCCTATAGATATACGACAGGTCTGCGGATAACAGGACGCTCGAGCGTCAAGAACAAAAAACATGGTCTGCTCGAGCGCAAGAAGGCCCGCTCGAGCGCCAAGACACAAAGATAAAGCACATTCGCTCGAGCGTGAAAAACTAGTCTGCTCGAGCGTGGATTATCCCCTCCCAGAACTTTCACAGAAAAAGAACTACCCGCTCGAGCGCGAACAGGCCCACTTGAGCGCGACCCGCTCGAGCGCAAAGGAGTCTGCTCAAGCATGAATAACGCACCTGCAGAAGTTTTGCAGAGCACAAAATACTGGGAGTGTGCAATCTCCGCTTGAGCGTTAGACGACCCGCTTGAGCGGAACAACCAAAAACCTGGCAACAAGATTTTAGACCAAGGCTCAACCCACCTGTTCGAAACATGCCTAACATATCCTAAAACTCAAACAAATGGAATTAGAGGACGACAACAAGATAGATACAACCACCAACTCCACGGAACCAAAGTCCGGAATACAACAGATACAGAAAGGGAAAACCGGGATCGCTATAACCTTCCCCCTTAAAGAATTTTGTCCCCGAAATTAAGTACAAGTTTTTCAAAAACAAGATTTTCCCAATTCTCAACAATATTTCAATTCATTATTCAACAACCTAACCCATTACCGGTCATTCCATCTCTATCCAAGAGGCAATTTACCACATATCTCAATATGTATTAACAACATGCTTGCCTCGAAATTCAACAATTTCTACATACATGTTCACAATTCTATATCATATTCAACATTCATGATATATCTTCATTTCTACTATACGTTCAACATATACAATGTTATAACAAACTTCCATTTCAAGGCAAGTTCTACAATACTTCCATAAACCAAAACATTCACAATGTTTTACAACTTAAGACATATTTAATACTCTTAAAGTTCATTAATATTACAAAATTTCCAATGCATGATTACACATCAACAAACAAGTCCGGATATTTCTCGCGGACCTCCAACTCGCGTTCCCAAGTGGCTTCCTCCACTCCATGATGTTTCCACAAAACCTTTACCAAGGGAATGGTCTTGCCACGCAGGACTTGGTCCCGCCTATCCAAGACTCGAACCGGTCTCTCTTCATACGAGGCATCCTCATCTACCTCTAAGTCGGTCCAATCCAATACATGGGACGAATCCGGCTCGTACTTCCGAAGCATACTCACATGAAACACGTCATGCACTCCGGACAACTGCGGTGGCAAAGCCAAACGATAAGCAACCTCCCCAATCCTCTCAAGGATCTCAAAGGAACCGATAAACCGAGGGGATAACTTCCCACTCTTCCCAAACCTCATCAAACCTCGCCTAGGTGATATTTTTAAGAAAACATGATCACCTACCTCAAACGCCAAAGGCCTCCTCCTACGGTCGACATAACTCTTTTGGCGACTCTGGGCTGTAACAAGCCTTCTACGGATAAGCTCAACTTTCTCCGTCGTCTCCCTAACCAACTCCGGACCCAACAAAGGTGCATCACCCACCTCGGCCCAACAAACTGGAGACCTACACGGTCGGCCATACATGGCCTCAAACGGTGCCATACCGATACTCGACTGAAAACTGTTGTTGTAGGCAAACTCCACCAAGGGCAAGTGCCTCTCCCACGTCCCACTAAAGTCAAGGACACAACCTCGAAGCATATCCTCAAGGATCTGAATAGTACGCTTGGACTGCCCGTCAGTCTGAGGGTGATAAGCCGTACTAAAGGTCAACTTAGTGCCCAAGGCACTCTGCAAACTCTACCACAACCTAGCAGTAAAACGAGGGTCTCTATCTGAGACGATCGTCACTGGGACTCCGTACAATCTCACTATGTCCCGAATATACAAATCGGCAAGATGATCTACCGAATCTCTCACACGTATAGGAATAAAGTGCGCCAACTTAGTCAACCGGTCTACAACCACCCAAATAGCATCACTACCCCGCCGAGTCCTTGGAAGACCTACAACGAAGTCCATAGTGACATGCTCCCACTTCCACTCGGCAATAGGCAAGGGTTGCAACAAACCCGCTGGCCTCTGATGCTCGGCCTTCACTTGCTGACAAGTAAGGCACTTCGATACGAAAACCGCCATATCTCTCTTCATATCCCGCTACCAAAACTGGCGACCAAAATCACGGTACATCTTAGTGCCTCTCGGATGCACCGCAAGGCGTGAATGGTGAAACTCTCGAAGTACTTCCTCTCAGCAAGACTCCGGCACATACAAACGGTCTCGGTATCTCACACTCAGGTTGGGATACACCGTCAAACCCTTCTCAACCTTCCCACTGGAGATCTTCTTTCGGAGGGATTCTACCTCAAGGTCACCTCTCTGTGTCTCTAACACTCGAGTCACAAGTGTAGGCTGTGCAATAATAGAAAACAAAGCCGCAGCCTCAACGGATTCGCCCAGAAGTAAATCAAACTCGCCAAGTGCACCCAACATCTCCCATTCCCGGATGGCTATACAAGCTACATCACTAATGGATTTCCTACTAAGGGCATTGGCCACAACATTAGCCTTTCTCGGGTGATAGTGCAACTCAAAGTCGTAGTCTTCAATGAACTCCATCCACCTTCTCTGCCTCAAATTCAAGTCTTTCTGTGTAAACAGATACTTCAGACTCTTATGATCCGAGAATACTTCGAATCTCTCATCGTACAGATAATGCCTCCAAATCTTCAAGGCAAAGATCATTGCTGCTAACTCTAGGTCATGTGTAGGGTAATTCTTCTCGTGTATTTTCAACTGACGTGAGCCATAGGCTACCACTTTCCCCTCTTGCATCAACAAACAACCCAAACCCTCTCGTGAGGCATCACAATAAACCGCATAACCCAAACCTCTCTCCGGAATAATCAAAACTGGAGCAGTGGTCAATCTAACCTTCAATTCCTGGAATGACTTTTCACAAGTCTCACTCCATACAAACTTGATCCCTTTCCGCGTCAATCTAGTCAACGGTGAAGCTAGCCTGGAGAAATCTTTCACAAACCGGCGATAATACCCAGCTAATCCCAGAAAACTGCGGATCTCAAAAACACTCTTAGGTTGTGCCCAATGTTGCACTGCGTCAACCTTGGATGTATCAACAGACACCCCTTTCCCGGATACCACATGGCCTAAGAATTTGACCTCTTCTAGCCAGAACTCACACTTCCCAAACTTGGCATACAGCCTATGGGTTCTAAGCAACTCAAGCACCACTCTCAAGTGTTCCTCGTGCTCCTCCTCAGAAGGCGAATAAATCAGAATGTCGTCCACGAAAACGACCACAAAGCGATCCAAGAATTCCCGGAAGATCCAGTTCATCAAGTCCATAAAGACTGTCGGTGCATTGGTGAGCCCAAATGGCATCACTAGAAACTCATAATGGCCATACCGCGTACGGAATGCCGTCTTCGGAATATCCTCCTCCCTGACCCTCAGCTGGTGGTAACCCGATCTCAAGTCTATCTTAGAGAAACAACAGGAACCTTTCAACTGGTCAAACAAATCATCAATACGGGGCATAGGGTACTTATTCTTGACCGTAGCCCGATTCAACTTCCGATAATTGATACAAAGTCTCAAGGCACCATCTATCTTTTTAGCAAAGAGGGCCGGTGCTCCCCACGGCGAAACACTAGGGTGGATGAAGCCCTTATCTAGCAATTCCTGGAGCTAAATCCTCAACTCACTCAACTCGGCTGGGGCAAAACGATAAGGTGCCATAGAAAGCGACGTTGTGCCGGGCACTAAATCAATAGAGAACTCTATCTCTCGGTGAGGTAGCAAACTAACAAGATCCTCGGGAAAAACATCCGAATACTCACAAACCACTCTCGGTAATACAATTTGGGTCTCATCACACTCACTACTCATAAAGTTAGCAAGTAGACCACTAAGCTCACTCCGCCCTCGCGGATCATACACCGGTGGCAACACACTTCCAACCCGATCCCCCAAGAAATGGAAACACTCCCTGCTCAAGGTACATACTGTGATCCTCTGGCGGTAGCAATCGATAACAGCCTGGTATGACGATAGCCAGCCCATACCCAAAATAACATCAAAACCCGTCATGGGATAACAACAAAAGGAAACGGAAGCCGATGATCGGCGACCTCTATATCACAACTTCTACATCCGTGTTTCAAAATCAATTCACCCCCAACAAGTGATACAACACATATAGGAGTTGCTAATTGTGCCAACTCCAACTCCAAAACAGATGCAAATGCAGCAGATACAAAGGAATGAGACGCACCTGTATCAATCAATACACTAGCAACCGAGTTGCAAAACAGAAAGGTACCTCTCACAACCGATGGAGCCGGTACTAGGTCCTGCGCGGTAACAGCATATATGCGCCTTGTAGGCCCCTAATCCACCTGCTCACCTCTAGGAGCAAACGACTGCTGCACTGACTAGGACGATGAAGCTCTCGGATTGGCCCTCGAGGCCTGCACAGATTGAGCTGGCTGAAAACTCTGCGTCTGTCTAGAACCAGACGCTCCCGACGTGGCACCCAACTGCGGGCAATACCTCTTCAGGTGCCGGGCTGACCACACTGATAACAAGATAAGGGCTGGCCCCTGCCCTGACTCTGGCCTTGAGGTCGAGCCGATGAAGAAGCTGCTCTCTGACCTCCTCCCCTCTGTGGGCAAATTGAAGACTTGTGACCTAGCTGGCCACATTTGAAACAAGTCAAGACTCCCTGATTACCTCTCTTGGAGCCTGCACTCGGCACCGGAAAGGTCGATCTAGTAAAACCACCATGAGACTAGTGAGGGTTAGGACCCCTCTGTCTCCTGCCATCACCCTAGCCATCATGGCTCCTTTTGGAGCCTCTATGCTTCTCCTCATCCTCCTCATGCATCATAATCTCCATATGAGCTGCAGCATCCACCAGATGTCTATACTCTCGAATGAAAGACCCTCCAACCCTCAGCTTGAGTCCACGCCTCAACTTCCGCTCAAATTCAAAACAACGGCGTTCCTCGGACGCCACAAGCTCAGGTGCAAACCTGGACAGACTAGTAAAAGAGGCCTCAAACTCGGCCACTGACAAACCCAACTGCTTAAGCTGGCATAACTGTTCCCTCAGCTTCTCCTTGGCAGCTGAAGATAAGAACTTCTCCTGGAAAGCATCTACAAAAGCCTCCCATGCACCACCAACACGGCCCTTCTCGTACTTCCACCACTAACCCGCATCTCCCTTTAGTTGGAAGGATGCCAAGGTCACTTTTAATGCTCCGTCCTCGATGCCAAGTATCTCGAACATTTTACTCATCTGTTCCAACCACTCGTCAGCCTTAAGTGGCTCTTTTGGATCCCCAACAAACTCGTCCGGGTTAGACCGGAAAAACTCCCTCTTCAAGAAAGAAGGCCTTGCCTCAGCAACCTGATTCTCAGCTCTGAGAATACCCAAAGCTCCTGCTATCTCTCAGGCTAAGGCGCTCATAGCCTGCTGACCTACTGGCTCGGCCATATTGGCCTGACCAACTCCCTCTTGTTGTGCCGGAATATCATCCGGTAAAGGCATTTCCTGCCTACCACGCCTGCCATGTCTACCACCTCTTCCTTGTCCTGACATCCTAATAAAGGTAACGAAGAATATTAGCACATTCACAAATGTGCCGAAACTATTACACTCACGTCCTAATACATGGACAACTGTAATTCACTCCACGTAAGCACATAATCACATAAGCAATTACGAATTTCATTTCCAGATAATGACAGTCCCGAGGCGTTACTAGAGTTCCGGTTAGAAACAGCATTGATCAAGTGCTTTTCCAACAAGACTCCCAGAAACCCAAGGATCCAATCAACATCCTAGAAACTACATTCCATACCCATATAGTCACATAAGCAGGTTATCAATTAAACACACAGAATATGACACTACACCTAAGTCTCTATCAAGTGAGACAAACCCATTGTGATACTAATCACTTCCCACGTACCAAAAGTATTCGAACCCGGTACGCTCTGATACCAAGTTGTAACGCCCTCAAATAAAACCCACAAATCATCCAACAATAGCACGCTTAGACATAAGAGAGTAAAGCATAAATATATTCCATCAGAGTAATCCTTACAAAATGTATTACATGTTGACAACAAAAGTAAATGCCCTATGGGCTTACAACTTTCCAAGTCAACACTTGGTTACAAAAAAGAGTGCTAACTCTATACAAAGAAAGCCCTTGGCTTGATATACATGTAATACAACAAAACAACAAGAGAGTCCAACAGCCCTAAGCCTCCCAAGCTACATCCTTGGAGGTGGCATGCTACCTGTACCTGAAAATGATGTCCCATATAGGGTGAGCCAATGCCCAGTAGAGATATGCTAAACATATTATGAACAATAACTAAAACATGGCATTCAATAAATGTTCAACTCTCATGAATCAATTTATAACCCTGTTCAGTTACATGACCAATGTGTCTATGTTTCATTCCATTTTCCATTTCTCATTCCATTCTCAACTCATGACTATGGCTCAGAACCTGGCCAAACAATTTTAAATGAGACTGTATCTTATATCAACAATACTTCTATTTCAATTGAAATAACAATTCAAATTGAACACTTTCATAATTCACAAGTGATACACATTTTGGTGCTATATCAATATCACATTCAAACACTTCCATACTTCACAAGTGATACACATTTTAGTGCTGTATCAATACATCGACAGATACACATGTTAGTGCTGTATCTATATCAATTCAAACACTTCCATACTTCACAAGTGATACACATTTTGGTGCTGTATCAATACATCGATAGATACACATGTTAGTGCTGTATCTATGAAGTCCATCCCCTATCTCCTCCCAAACAATATCCAGTTTAGAGGTTCATCCCCTATCTTTCCCTAAACCGTGAAGTACATCCCCTATCTCCTCCCACACAATACAATACATATAAACGTTTATCATATACATATTTAATCAATACATAAATTTAATGTATTATTCCAACAACCATATTCGATGGCATATTCAACAGATTAGTTTTCGTTTGCCTAATCATCATGCATTGTCTACAACAATCACGACTATCCTCCACCAATAGCCCAAAGCAATTTTTTTCTAAACAGATAATAAATGCATCAATAGATAATTTTATTAACAATTATCAAAACATGAGTGATTAATAAATCCAACTCCGTCATTCTATCTCATAATGAACCAATTTCATTATATTCAACTCAATTCCACATATCCGCAATTTTTCCCAAATTAATTATATCAATTAATTTATACAACAAATTAGGGCTTTCTCCCCCATTCCTCATTATCGACCCAAGGGTCCAAATATCAACAACCGACACAATACCATCATTTTAAGACCCAAATACAAGTTTAAGAGTTAAAATGACAAAATCCCTCTTTTTACATTTTGAAACCCTAAGTCCCAAAATTTCCCAACTTCAACATTTCATCAAAATGACAACACATTTATGTTAGAGACCATAAGTATGAGTAGGAATCCCTACCTCAAAAGATGGAACCCAAAGGAGAAGATGAAGAAATCGAAAATGCTCCAAACTCCAAACTTTTCGGATCAAAACGAAGCCCTCGATGATCAACACACTTTTTACAAAGGCAATAAGAGAGTGACACACTCTAGCTAGATCAAACCCTAGAGAAAAGGGAGTTTCTAGAGAGAGAGGCTCTCAAAATCGATTTTGGGAAAGTAAGAGAGAGAGTGGAGATGTAAAAAGTGATTCAAAATAGCCTAGCTGCCTACAGATATACGACAGGTCCGCTCAAGCGGATAACAGGACGTTCGAGCGTCAAGAACAAAAAACATGGTCCGCTCGAGCGCAAGAAGGCCTGCTCGAGGGCCAAGACACAAAGATAAAGCACATCCGCTCGAGCGTAAAAAACCAGTCCGCTCGAGCGTGGATTATCCCCTCTCAGAACTTTCACAGAAAAAGAACTACCCGCTCGAGCGCCAACAGGCCCGCTCGAGTGCATAGGAGTCCGCTCGAGCGTGAATAACGCACCTGCAGAAGTTTTGCAGAGCACAAAATACTGGGAGTGTGCAATCTCCGCTCGAGCGCTAGACGACCCGCTCGAGCGGAACGACCAAAAACCTGGCAACAAGATTTTAGCCAAAGGCTCAACCCACCTGTTCGAAACATGCCCAACACATCCTAAAACTCAAACAAATGGAATTAAAGGACGACAAAAAGATAGATACAACCACCTACTCCACGGAACTAAAGTCCGGAATACAACAGATACAAAAAGGGAAAACCGGGATCGCTATATATCCACACTTCGTGGATTTTTTATTCTAGTTGTTCACATTATATGACCCATATTGCATCCCTCCTCAGTAATTGTGTCTCCCATTTTTCTTCTATCACTATTGCTACTGCTAATGGTTCTTCTATGTCTGGACACTCTATTGGTTCTATTTCTTCTTCCCATTTGTCTCTTTCTCTTGTATTTTATGTGCCTCACCTTTCACTCAGTCTTATTTCTTTTAGTCAATTATTTGATTCCGATTTTGATGTTATGTTCTCTTCTTCTCACTGTGTTGTACAGGATTGGGTATCCAAGAGGCAGATTGGGATCAGGCGTAGAGTTAGAGAACTATATATCTTGGACAGCTTGCATGTTCCTCTAGAAGTGTCTTCTATTGCATTGTCTTCTTTTTGTTTAAACAATAAGTCTTCTTTATTTTATATTTGGCATTCTAGGTTAGGTCATCTGTCAAGTGATCGTTTAAGGATGTTAGTTCGGTCTGGACATTTAGGCAATTTTTCCATTGATGATATTTCTAAGTGTCGTAGTTGTAAACTGGTTAAAATGTCTGCTCTTCTTTTTAATAAAAGTAGTTCTATTTCATCTTCTCATTTTCAATTGGTTCATACTGATGTTTGGGGTCTTTTCCCTATTGTTACCAAGGGTGGTTCGCAATATTACGTGTCTTTTGTGGATGATTACAGTTGGTTCACCTGGGTTTATTTGATGACTTGAAAATCTGATTTTTACAAAATATATTATAATTTTCACTCCATGATCCGTACTCAATTTTCCACCACCATTAAAGTTCTTCATTCTGATTTGGGGGGTGAGTATTACTTATCTGAGTTTGAGGAGTTTTTAGCCACTCATGGCACTATTCATCAGTCTTCATGTTCTAACACTTTTGTCCAAAATGGTCGAGCTGAGCGCAAACATCGCCATCTATTTGATATTGCTCGCTCTTTGTTGCTCTCGTCTTTTGTCCCTTCTGTTTTCTGGGGACTGTAGACATTACATTTTGACCGGCCCTAAGACTTGAGCGCTTTCTTTTGATTACCCAATGATGAAAATAAGAATATGTTATCGCACAAAATTCTCAGTAAGAAAGATGAAATTTGACTTTTAATCCCAACCTACACCTGTTTTAGCCAAATTGTTTTAGACCATATATTTTATTAGTTTATTAATATTGTACATAAGTTGGTATAAATTATACATTTTAACTATTTTATATAATAAAATAAATAAAATAAAAAATTGGTGTCTACCGACACCCAACTACTAAACATATATATATATATTATTGTTGTTATTTTATTATTTACATTCGGTCGTGCGTTATCACCATCCACTCTCATTTCATATATATATATATATATTATATAAACTTACTATTCCTCCTTTGAAAATCAACCTAGCCTTTCCACCGTTTGTTATTTTGTTTTAGACCCGCTTTGATCAAATTATGTTACATATTTGGCCTGCTAAAATTTATTTTATCAGTCCATTTATTTTATTATTTTATAATTTAAATATTTTTGTGTGTTTATATATATATTTTTTGGGTATTTGTATATATATTTATGCTAATTATACATTTTATATATTATTATATTATAAAGTTACTGTGCATCTTTTAAAAAATTTCTTCTCCTCCACCATTTATTGTTTTGTTTGTTTGTGTTTTTATTGCCTATAAAAGAGGCAAATGGGTGAAGAAAACAAATGGGTTTTTTTTTTTTTTTTTTTTTTTTTGGGAAGAGAGAATTAGAGAGGGAAAAAAAAAGAGAATTGGTGCGAGAGAGATTGATAGGAAAAAAGAATCAAAAAGAAAAGAAAAGAAGAAAAATTAGTTTTTAAGAGAGGGAGAAAATAAAATATTTTCTTAGATATTTTATTTTTTTGAACCAAACTTTTATTTCCATTTCATCAATACACCATTAAAAAAAACCAACCACCAAAGTTATAATTCCAAATTTTAGACTGAGAATTGAGGACACATTCCACAATCTTGAGGGTAATCAAAAGAAAGTTTATGAATTAGAAAATTCATCATTTTCCAGAAAGGTGAATTTTCGCAAACTTTCATTTAATTTAAAAACGTGATATAACTTGTTTAAATACTTCCTTCATTGCTTTTCATAACTATTTTTTATCGCTTTAACGGGAAGGCTACACCACCCACATATTTGTTGTAAATTATTGTTTAAATATATAATTGTTTTACCATTATAAAGGGAAGGTGCATGCACCACCCACATATTTGTTGTAATTTACTATTTTTTTTATATAACTGTTTTATTGCTTTAACAGGAAGTTTGCACCATCCACATATCTGATGTAATTTACTATTGTTTATAAATTATTGTAATTTATTGCTTTAAATAAAATATTGTAATTTACTACTTATATAAATTGTTGTAATTTTACCGCTTAAATGGTTGGTCGAACCACCTAATTTGTCAAAGATGTGACCCCATCGGATGAATAGTGATAGGTAGTGAATAGTAACATCCGGAGGTGAATAGTATCCCCGACGATGAATAGTACCTCCGGCGATGAATAAGAACCACAGACGAAAAATGCCCGGTAAGATGAATAACGACCAAGAAGGGTGAATAGTAATTGTCGTGGTGAATAGTACTATTGGCGGTAAATAGTGCCCCGGGATGAATAATGCTCCCGCAAAATAAGTTTCCCCAGACAGAACAACGCAGTCTTCCTGCATCAAGCAGAACAGTTTTCGGTGGTCTCCGAGGCACATGAAGCTTTTGTTTTCTTTTTTAGTTTGAGAGAGTTGTGAGGTTTTTATTTTGTTGTAATATTCCCTTCTCTTTCTCTCATTTGGTTTGTAATACTTTATTCAAAGTGTTATAACAATTTCCTGCCCCACTTCTTTCTATCCCGTTCTTTTACTTGCTTTCCTTATTTATGGATATGCATCATGTTTTGTTGTTTTTTTAGTATATCCTTGCTTTGCATCCATGTTTCATGCATCTTGATTCGGCTAATTTTGCATTTGTGGATTTAATCAATTCCTATGTGATTATGTGCGCTAACTCATGTTCTTGAGATGATTCACATGTCATATCTTAGAAGCCGAATCTTTAGTTGCATCTCATGTGTGAATTGCATTAGGATTTTGTATATAAGATCATGCATTTTTGCTAACTTTGTTTTGTAGTTGTTCGCGAGACGTCGGTAAATATGTAAGTTTTTATTCTTTAGCATCTGGCTTGTGTGTGTCTTTCTTACTACGTTTAGCATCCTACCATGAGGCTATTTGCTTATTTGATATAACTATATGAATGGCGATGGATGGAGGTTATGTCGCTTAATTTGGAATAATGTCGATTTTTATGTTTGTAAACTCAATTTATTTCGGTTGTACATCTTCAAAACTCTTTCAAAAACTACATGAAATCAAGTTGTTCCAAAGTGGGTGACATAGTTTATACTTGTATGCTTCACATAGTAATTTTTTAGGATTTATTAAATAATCGGAATATAAACACATAAAGGAAATAAAAATCATATCATGGTTAGTAAAGGTTGATCTTTTGATCAGGTGAGCGGGGGTGCTCAATTAATGACCTTCCCCCTTCATACCTAAGGTTCTGAGCCAAGCATCCTTGGTTACGACGAACAGTGGCCTTGGCATGAGTCACGGGTTTCCTAATTTTTCCAAAATAAATATTAAGTGGCGACTCTGAGATCTGATGACGCAGTCCATTTGTGGCAATAATTTTGTAATAAAATGGATTTTCTATAAAGTTGCCAAATCTAGACTATCATCTATGCTTCCCATAGCACTTGTGAGACTAGATTAAAGAAATCGAGGGTCTGAACTGTTTAACGCCCACGGGTACCTCTCGGGCATGTTACAGGGAGAAGCAGTTCTTACTGTTGCTTATCTTCTCTATCGAATGCCTACTCTTCTTCTCTCAGGCTCATCTTCGTATGAGCTTCTTTTTGGTGTTACTCACAATTATTCTTTTCTTCATATCTTAATTATGCATGCTTTGTGCTCCTTCATAAACGGGAGCATTCTAAGCTTAGTTCTCGTTGTGTCCTATGTGTCTTTTTGGGGTATGACATTAATCAGAAAGGTTATCGATGCTATGATCCTGCCACCAAAAAGCTATATGTGTCTAGGCATGTCACCTTTTTAGAAAAACTACCTTACTACACTGTACCTTCCATCCATGTCCCTATTACCAATGATGAATTGGTTCATGTTGACCCATTTCCTCCTAATGTTTCTCCCGATGAGTTTGTTTTTGATCTTAAGGTCTCCACTTTGCCTTTTACTAGCACTTCTGTTATCTCGCTAGCTACTTTCTCTCCCGCTCCTACTTTCCCTGCATCTCCTGTTTCTTTTCTTGTTTATCAGCGTCGCAAAGCATTTCTGAGCTTGTCTATCTCTAGTTCTACTGTCCCTCCAGCTGTTTCTTTGGATCCCGCTCCTCCTGCCATCACTTTCCAAAGCGAGATTGTCATCCTCTGAACTGGTATGGTTTTGGTAATACATGTTTTCCCCTTTCCTATCAGTCTTTTCTTTCTTATGTTCATACTTATTTTGAGCCTAGGTCTTACAAGGAAGCTTGTCATGATCCCAATTGGATTGTTGCCATGAATGACGAGTTAACTGCTTTGGCTAACACTCAGACTTGGGATTTGGTTCTATTACCTGCTGACAAGAATATTGTAGGCTGTAAATGGTCTATAAGTTCAAAACCCTTTCTGATGGGTTTTTGGAAAGGTGCAATGCTCGTTTGGTTGCCCAGGACTTTTCTTAGGAGTATGGGACTGATTATGATGAAATGTTTGCCCCCGTTACCAAATGACTACTGTTTGCACTCTTGTCTCTATTGCTGTTGTCCATCACTGGCCTTTGTTTCAACTAGATGTCAAAAATGCTTTTCTGAATGGGCATCTTGCTGAAGAAGTGTATCTGTGCCCTCCACCAGGTCTCTCTCATCCTCTTGGTGTTGTTTGTCATCTTTGCTATGCTCTATATGGTCTCAAGCAGTCTCCTTGTGCTTGATATGAGCGGTTTCACTCTGTTGCACTTCAGCTTGGTTTTCGCCCTAGTCATCATGATTGTGCTCTCTTTGTTCGACGCACTTCTGTTAGCCTTGTTCTCATTCTCTTATACGTGGATGATATGATCATCACTGGCTCTAATTCTAGTACTATTGAGGAGGTTAAGCATCAGTTGTTTTAGAAGTTCGAGATGAAGGATTTGGGATCTCTTCGGTATTTTATTGGAATTGAGGTTGCTACTTCTCCTACTGGGTATCTTCTCTCTCAGACTAAATATGCCAGTGATATTCTTTCTCTTGCCAATCTCACTAATGACAAAATTGTCGACACTCCTCTTGGGTTACATGATAAGTTTTCAGCTTCTGATGGTGTTCCTCTTGAGGATTGCACTGTGTATCACGAGTTGGTTGGGTGCCTTGTTTATATCACCGTTACTCATTTGGATGTCTTCTATGCTATGCATATTCTTAGTCAGTTTGTTTCTGCTTCTCGTTCTACACACTGGGCTGCCTTACTCCATACTCTGCACTACCTTTATGGCACTTTGTTGCAATGTTTGCTGTTATCTGCCTTTTCGGGCTTGACTTTTTATGCCTATGCTGATGCTGAATGGGCAGGTGACATCTCTGATCGCAAATCCACTTCTGGTCTTTGTGTTTTCCTCGGTGATTCTCTCATACCCTAGAAGAGTAAGAAACGGTCTGTTGTTGCTTGTTCCACCACTGAGGCTAAGTATCGTGCCATGGTTCATGCTACTTCTGAGATCGTTTGGCTTCGGTGGCTTCTTTCTGATATGGGTGTCTCTCTTTCTGATCCAACTCCGTTGTATTGTGATAATCAGAGCGCTATCTAGATTGCCCATAATTCAATCTTCCATGAGCTAACCAAGCACATTGAAATAGATTGTCACTTTGTCAGACAACATCTTCAGGCTGGCACTATTACTTTCCTTTTTGTTCCATGCTCTTTTCAGTTAGCCGATTTTTTTACGAAGACTCATACTGTTGCTCGTTTTCATTTTCTTTTTGGCAAACTTTCGATGCTTTCTGCGCTCGCATCCTCAGTTTAAGGGGGTGTGTGAATTAGCGTAGTTTATATTATTCATTAAGGATTGTTTAATCCTTTAAGTGGTTAGGGTTTTATTCTATTAGCTTATATATTTGTACTCAATTGATTCATTCAATATACAAAACATATATTCTCTGTTATCAGTATCAAGATGGGGAACAAAGGCATTTTGATAGTGGAGTTTTGGAGTTCACTGGGGACATGAGTTGTATGGCTTCTAGAGGGAGCAATAGAAAAGGGACTACTAAACATTGACCTACTGATAGGCAAAAGAGAAAGAACATGAATGATAAGTATAAGACTTTGAGCAGTTTGGTTCCTAATCATTCCAAGGTATTCACTTGTCGTAACAATCACACACTCTCTCTCTCTCTCTCTCTCTCTCTCTCTCTCTCCCTCCCTCAAGGGTTTCTACATTTTACCTTTTCATGATGAACTAACTGCATGATAATGCATATACTTATTTAGTTACTTTTCCTTGACCTTGTTTCATTTTTGGGGGAATTTACAAGCTCTTCTGTATATATACATGTGTAGAAGCACATTAATCAATCACAAAAACAAATGGATGAACAAAATTTTACAAATTGGTAGGTCGTAAGGCCTATTTGTTGGTAGGTAAAGCCTATTTTACAAAATAATAATAATAATAAAAAAAAAAAATAAAAAATAAAAAAAAATTTATGTATGATTTTATGTTTGATTTTTGTGTTCCTAAACATTATATATATATATATGGGATCCTTTAATTTGAAGAACAACACAGCTTGATGATGCATATATATATATATATATATATATTTGTTAGTAGTTACTAGTTGGTTATATTTGATTGATAATTTCAGCGTTCTTTTGTGTTTAGTGGGAGTACAAACCAAGAGTGAGAGAGCATTAGTAGTTGGGGATGCTATTGAATACATCAAAGAGCTACATAGAATAGTCAATTAGTTGAAAATCCTTGTGGAGAAGAAGCGGTGTGGCAGAGAGAGGAGCAAGAAGCACAAGACAGATGATGGAAGTGCCACCGGAGATGTAGAGTGCTTCAACATCAAGCCTGATCCTGAGCAATCCTACAATGGATCGACATTGAGGAGTTCGTGGCTTCAGAGAGAATCTAAAGACATTGAGGTTGATATTCGTATCATTGATGACAAAGTTACCATCAAACTTGGTTAATGCAAGAAAATCAATTGCCTATTGCTTGTGTCCAAGGTCCTAGATGCGCTTCAGCTTGCTATCCGACATGTTTTTGGTGGGCTTGTTTTGTTTTGTTTTGTTTTGTTTTTTGAGCAACAAAGAAATTATATTAATAATGAGAAGACACAAACTAACAAAGGGTACAATTGCATCATTGTCAAACTAAGCATCCTAACTATGTTGGCACCCAAAGTAAGACTAATCATGTGCATTCCCAAAGCCACCGCTAAAAGTTAAAGAGGTTCCAACTCAATACACCTTAGTACAACCCAAAGGCAAACACAAATTACACCTTACCACCTAAACAATCTCTAATCTACAAGATGTTATAGAGAAAGTCATTGATAGTAAACTGACAATCCTTAGATGCAGCTTTCAACCAAGTAATTGATCTGATAATAATTGCCTCCTGCAATTCCTCCATATCTGGTTGAACATTATTAAACAAGCAGTCATTCCTATGCTTCCAGATGGACTAACGAGCAACCAAAGGAATTGATTTCTATATCCTCCTTTCAGCTTTCATGAGGTAGTTTCCAGCCCACCAATGCAACAAACACTCGACGGAACCAGGTACAACCCATAACATTCCCCACCACCGCAATAGGCCAGTCCAAACCTTCCAAACAAGAGGACATGAAACGAATACATGTTTAACAGATTCTGCCTTTGATTTACAAAAAAACACACATAGTGGAGGCATTCTCATCAATAACTCAAATTCTTTGGAGGAAAACAGAAGTTCTGACTTTATGTTTCCAAGCTAGCCACCCAAAGAATTGAACTTTGGGTGGGAGATAATTAATCCACACCAATCTACTAGAACTCACACATTCACCAAAACCCAATTCACAATGCTTATAAAGAGATGCAACAAAGGACTAACTTGTTTGGCATGCTAACCACCTTGGTTTATCTTTTACACGCAAACATAATGCAGGGGCTGCTCTTAATGCAGGGACTGACCTGGTGGGCTTGATGGTGACAACTACAGTTATCTCTTCAACAGCAAGGTGGGTGATCTTGTTTCTCACAGTAATAGTCAATTTCACTTGTTTTAGTTTGTTTTCTTTCAGACTATGTATCAACCTTGAATTTGCTTTAAGATTTGTGAGAGGAAAAGGAAATGAAAGAAAATGTAAACAAAGTAGAAGCTTTTTTTATTTATTTATTGATTTTTACATTTTTCGTTTGATTTTTACATTTTTTGCTTTGCTTTTTCTTTTCCTTCCACAATTCTTTTTACAATTCCAAGGTCCAAACAAACTACGCAATTCATGAGCTTGACTCGTTAAAAATTCGCCTAAGCTCGATTCATTTATTCTTAATAAGCATCCTCTTATATTTTGTTCCTAGTTTTCTTCTTTTTCTCGTAGTATTATAATTAATTTAAGGTTTGTTTTGGCAACCTATTAAAATATTCAAAAAGTCAAAAAAAAAAAAAAAAAAATACTACAAAAAATTCAACTCTTCTCTCTATATTTTTTTTGCACATCTTTTTAGAAAAAGTTAAAAACCAACTAAAATAGTCAATTCCTAAAACAATCATAAGTTTAATTTCTCCAAGCAGGACTCGTTTATGTAATTGAGCAAGCTCGAGTCAAGCTTAAGTGATGTAGCCAAGACATAGCCAGCCAACACAGCAAGCAATCTGTGAGCCAGCACAGCACAACACGCAATCCGTGAGCCAGCACAGCACAGCAAAGCCACTATTATGTTCACTTTTGTTGCCATTATTTTATTATGTTCACTTTTGGCAATTGCCTTAGTATTTGCCTCCTTCACTTTTGGCAATTGCCTTAGTATTTTGCCTTATATTTTATTAGTTGCTTTATTTGATTTGTTGCTTCGTGGATTATGATTAGGCCTCTGTTTTTATATTTTATTAGTGTTGCCTTATTTTATTTCCAAAACTGTTTGTTTAGGCCTTTGTTTTTCCTTATAAATAGTGGGTGTCAAGCCTTAGGGCTCTAGAGTTTTTGATGATTAATATATTTTGAGTTTTATTACTCTTTGTTCCAACTTTGGTTAATTCTGTGTGAATCAACTTTGGTTGAGCCTTTAAACTCGGTATTCTTGGGAATCAATGGGTCTAAAGAGGAGTCTTATTTCCGGTATTCTTGTGTGAATCAACGGATCTTAAGATTGTTACTATTATTTCGATTAGCACTGCATCAGTTGGTATCAGAGCATAGGCGACGATGGCACCGAGGAGGTGGCCCATGGACGACATTTATGAAGCTGACGCGGCGAGGATGCAACAACAAATTGATGCCCTGACCGAGCAACTTGCAGCGTTGCAACAACAGCAGCAACGCCAGCCACATCCAAACCCACGGTCTATGGAGGATGAAGAAAGTATGGAGGAGATAGACGACAACCCTTTTGCTGGAAATTTCTGAAGGGAAAGAGTTCGACAAGGTATGAAAGCAAATTCACGACGGTGGGAAGCAGGCCTGAAAATTGACATTCTTGAATTTCACGGCAGTGCTCAACCCGAAGAATTCTTGGATTGGCTTTTTGCTATTGAAGAGGTTCTTGATTTCAAGGAGGTTCCGGAGGACAAACGAGTTTCCTTGGTGGCCACACGCTTCAGGGGAAGAGCAGCGGCTTGGTTGCAACAAATAAAGTTAACTCGAACCAGACAGGGAAAGAGTAAGATTGCTTCTTGGGAAAAGATGAAGAAACATATGCGTATGGCGTTCCTTCCTCATAACTCTATACACGCATGATGTACCAACAATTGCAGAATTTACGGCAAGGGACGAAGATGATCGATGAATATACCACTGAATTTTATTAATTGGTGTTACGTAATGACCTTACTGAAAACGAAGACCAACTTGTTTCCAGGTACATCGGGGGATTGCAAGAACAATATCAAGATACCCTGAATTTATTTGATCCCTATTCTATTTCTGAAGCACACCAAAGGGCTCTACAATTAGAGAAAAGGTCAAAGCGTTGCTCAGGAGTTACAGGGTGGCCAAGTGGAAACACTAGTGGCAACCGTAATCTGCCCCTAACAAACAGAAATACGAGTATGACTCTACCAGGGGCAAGGTGGGCACCACCCCAAGTTGATACGGCTGGTAAACCACCAGGAGGACAGTCGAACAGGAACCCTGGTACTAGTGGTGGGATGCGTTGCTTCAAGTGCAGAGAAGTTGGTCATCGTGATGCAGATTGTAGAAAAGGTGATCGGATTGGCAAGGGCCTATTCATAGACAGCGAAGAGATTGTCGAAGATGGGACTAATGAAGTTCCGCAAGATACTACCAACGATCCCAAAGTTAGTATTTATGACAAGGAAGAACGAGTTGCCGGCGATGATGGTCCTCTATTGGTTGTGTGCTGGGCTTGCTATACACCTCGAGAGATTGAAGGGAATGGGTGGTTACGAAACAACATCTTCCAATCCACGTGTACCATTAATGGGAAGGTGTGCAAGTTCGTAATTGACTCTGGAAGTTGTGAGAATGTCATTGCCGAGGACGCTGTAGCAAAATTGGGAATAAGTACAAGCCAACATCCCAACCCATACAAACTGTCATGGCTTCAGAAAGGCAAAGAGGTAACGGTCTCCAAGCGTTGCTTAGTCCCATTTTCTATTGGTTCTAATTACAGGGACAAGATATGGTGTGATGTGGTTCAGATGGATGCTTGTCATATTTGATTAGGAAGGCCTTGGCAATTTGACCGCGACGTGTTACACGATGGACGAAGGAACACCTACTCCTTTGTATTTAACAAGATCCGTATTGTTCTTAAGCCTCATAAAGAAGAAGCACCAAAACTAGCCACTGAGAAAAGTTCTAGTTTATTGTCTATGCACCGATTCTTGGAGGAAGTGGCTGAAACAGGAATGATGTTCATGCTAGTAGGAAAAGACAGTGCTGTAGAGAGTAAGATCCCTAAACCTATGAAGGGTCTAATTGCAGAGTTGCATGACGTATTTCCCAAGGAGTTACCCCAGTATTACCACCCATGAGAGATATACAACATCAAATTGACTTACTTCCAGGAGTGAATTTGCCAAATAGACCCCACTACCGCATGAGTCCAAAAGAGCATGAAGAACTTCGGCGACAAGTGGAGGAATTGGTAGCCAAAGGACACATCCGAGAAAGCCTCAGTCCATGTGCCGTGCTTGCACTACTAACCCACAAGAAAGATGGTTCGTGGCGCATGTGCATCGATAGCAAGGCAATTAATAAGATCACTATCCGCTATAGGTTCCCCATACCTCGGTTGGATGACTTATTAGATCAGTTGAGTGGAGCAACTGTGTTTAGCAAATTGGATCTGAAAAGTGGTTACCACCAGATTTGGATTCGGGAAGGTGATGTGTGACGCCCCGATTCTACACTAAAGGTTGCAGAAGGGAAAGTCACTAGTGAGTCCTATGGTCAATAACCAAGTAAGATCCCAAATCGCCAAAGGAGTCAAAATAGCCTCCCTTCTAAGTCCAGCTTTCTTAGGCAGTGCACTGCCTTTTTGACAGATCTTACAAGGCATTGACACAAGGTCTCATAAGCAACGTTAATGTTCATACATAGGATATAAATACATAATAACCACAATATACTTGCTTCAAAAGATTGTTTCATTACATTACATCCCCAAAAGAAAGTTTTAAGCTTCATACGAGTCTTACAAAATTATCAAAAGAAACTTCTAATATTCTAGGATAGCCAAAAGTCTTCAAAAGTTTCCGGCTCGTCGTCTTCCGCTACGAGTTCCGCTTCGTCACCTGGCATGATACGCCGTGAGCTTTGAATGCCCAGTAAACACACACACACCCCACCCCTTTTTCCCAGTCCAATACACAATCACATTTATAGCACCAAGTAGTAAAGCATGATAATAAACAAATAAATGCATTAAGAGTTGAGTCAGATGTTAGTAACTAGAAATCCCCCAAAGAGATTCCGTCCTCCCGACCACAAGAATCGGACGCGGATTATTCGGTATGCCCCCTCTTTTGCTGCTTTGTTGCAGAACTAACCTCGGATGCCTACCAACGGTTATATACCGCGTAGCGCCAACCGCAGGGCCTCAAAAGAGACGGTAAAAAAATAGGGCCTTGCCCGAATCCCTCCTTACACCAAACCACCTAGGGTCCGAATACAACCGCTCCGTTCAAGGGTCCCGAAAACCACTTGCGCAAGATTTAACCTCGAATAGGGAACACATCCCAACAAACCATATATCACATATTATCATCTTTTCATAACTCAAGTGTTCGAAAACCCAATACCCACCCAATTAGGTTTCCCGTTGAATTAAGTGTTTTAAATCAAGGTTAGTCCAACTAAACAATATAATAATATCCACATAAGCATGCATCCTCAAGATAAGAAAGATAAATAACATAACATGCACATACAACATCTTGCCAAGATATGATCATAAACATTTTCATGAATACAAGGGCACAAAACATCCATACATAACAAATTTCCAGATTTAACATCACGTGAAGATTAATACGAAAGGAATACTTTAGATCATCCACCGAACTCGGTCTTCCTATGGTTCGTAGAGAATTTGATCTAGTTTCTAGAACATTTTTCGGAAATGGGTTTGCTTTTCCAGATTTTAAGTTATTTAGAAAATAGTCCAGCGCTGTCCAGATCCGTCGACCGTTATGAAAACTTGAATTTCTTTCAAACCGCTTAATGTTTTTTGATGAAACCAATTTTAGTTGAAAGCTAACTCCTTAAGGAAGGTTTTGACATAAAATAGAGGTTCAGAATACTTTTGTACATTTTTCTAGAATTTTTGAAAGTTGACTGAAAAAAACAGGTTTTAAGGTAGAATGCCCAAAACAAGGAAATTTATAAAAAGGGGGTTCCACCATGGGAAAGTTTCATTTCTTTTGTGAAGAAAATATGCTAACTATCACATGTTTAACTCAGAAAATTTGTTTGAAAGAGTACCCATGAAAAGTTGAGAGATGTGTACACAAGAAGATGGTTTTGTGCCAAAATGGGTAAAATACATGAGAGATGGAAACAATACTCAAATCTTAGTATTTTCAACATAGGAACTTGATAATAACAGATCTGAAACTTTATTTAGATTCTTTAAAAACATGCATTAGAAAAGGAAATGAAGAGAGGGTTGTGTTGGTGGCTTACCCTCCAAGCTTAGCACAAGAAACTTTCCTTCTTTATAAAAATGCTTACTCTCACTCTAACCACTCTTAATCTAAACTCAAAATCTGTATAACAAATGAAGAGAGATATTGGAAAAACCATAGAAAGAAGTTGAGAGGTGGGCTCAATTTATAGGCAACTTGGTGTAACATACTAGTTGGAATATGAAAGGACACATTAGGATTTACTTGAAATTAAAGTCTACTAGTTGGAATTTGAAAGGACAAGTTTGAATATGAATGAACCACTAATAAGGATAGTAAATGAATCACTAATAAGGATATTAAATGAACAAGTTTGTCATAAAAGCCTACTATTTGGAATAGACAAGTCACTAGGTTGTATTTTTCCTAGAATCTCATAATGGTGTGTCTTGAAAATAGATTTTTTTACCTCCTCCAAGGAAGGGCTAGCCATAGGGATGTGAAGGGACTAATTTTTTAATTATTTTAAGTTCTAGGCACATTCTCCTAGGTGTATATGTATATATATATAGCAAGATTGATGGCATACCAAGGTACAAGATATGAGTACTATTTTGGGGCAAGTTTTGAAATTTTTAAAAAAATATGAGGGCTTGAAGTTAAATACATGTAACCTAGGTAGAATTAAATTAAGTTAGGGAACCTAATTTGGTTAAAGAAATTTCTGTTTCGATAAAAATAAAAATAGCAATTGCTAACCGACAAGGTTCGAATTAATTCAAGTAAACGAGGGGCTAAAAATAAATAAATAAATATAATTCAACATTAGGGTCTTAAAAGTAAATACATATTTCAGGGGCCTTACATGATGAATGGAAGACGGCCTTCAAAACTCGAGAGGGGCTTTACGAGTGGCTAGTCATGCCATTTGGTTTATCAAACGCTCCCAGTACTTTTATGCGTGTGATGAACCAACTATTTCGGCCTTTTATCTGGAAGTTTATTGTTGTTTATTTTGATGATATTTTGGTTTATAGCACTAATAATGAATTGCACCTCCAGCACTTGCGCCAAGTTCTATCAGTACTGCAAGAAGCAAAATTTTATGCTGGCACTAACAAGTGTTCCTTCTTAACCGATACTGTTGTGTTCCTCGGTTATGTCGTATCTAAAGATGGCCTCTCTGTGGATGAAAGCAAGGTTAATGCAGTTCGTGACTGGCCAATACCAAAAAACATTCACGACGTACGAAGCTTTCATGGGTTGGCTTCATTCTATCGGAGGTTCATTTCCCATTTCAGTAGCATTATGGCACCAATTACGGACTGCATGAAAGCTGGCCGATTCTATTGGATAGAGACAGCGACAGAAGCATTCCAGCAACTCAAACAAAAATTGACTTCAGCACCAGTCCTCATATTACCAGATTTTGCTAAAACCTTTGAGCTACACTGTGACGCATCTAAAGTGGGCATTGGGGCTGTTTTGAGCCAAGAGGGTCGTCCAATTGCATATTTTAGTGAGAAGCTTAGCGGATCCAAAGGCAACTACAACACTTATGATGTGGAATTTTATTCCATTGTCCAATCCCTGAAACATGGGTATCCTTATCTGTCCCAAAGTGAATTCATTTTATTTTCTGACCATGATGCGTTGAAGCACATCAACAGCCAAGACAAACTTTCTTCGAGGCACGCCAATTGGGCAGCATATCTGCAGTAATTCACCTTTGTGATTAAACATAAATCAAGCGCCTTGAACAAAGTGGCTGATGCACTTAGCCGCCGTTTTTTTCTACTTACTACTATGAGAAATACAGTACTTGGATTCGATTCCTTTCAAGAACTATTGTCTGTTGATCCCTATTTCTCTTGTATTGTGGCGGAAGTTAAATCAGGTCAGAGGTCAAACTTTCTTCTCCATGACGAATTCCTCTTCAAGGGCAACCAATTGTGTGTGCCTGCATCAAGTCTTCGATTGAGAATTATCAAGGAGTTGCATGAAGAAGGCCATGTCGAGCGTGACAAGACTCTGCATCTTGTGGCTGGTTCTTACTTTTGGCCTTCTATGAGGAAAGAAATTTTCAAGCTTGTGGACGGGTGTCGCATCTGCCAAGTATCCAAAGGATCCGTAACCAACGCAGGCTTATACATGCCATTACCCGTGCCCAACCAGCCATGGACTGACGTTAGTATGGACTTTGTTTTGGGACTCCCGCGCACTTAGCGAGGTTGTGACTCCATCTACGTAGTCGTGGACAGGTTCTAAAAAATGGCCCATTTCATTGCGTGCAAAAAGACGACGGATGCTGTAAATGTGGCCCAATTATATTTTCGAGAAATCTATCGTTTGTATGGGCTCCCTCAGTCCATTGTATCTGACAGGGACACCTGATTTCTTAGTCATTTTTGGAGATGTTTGTGGCACTTGGCCAACACAAAGCTTGATTTCAGTAGCGCCTATCACCCTCAAACCAATGGACAGACAGAAGTTGTCAATCGTTCTTTGGGCAACATGTTACGGTGTTTAGTAACGGATCATTTGAAATCATGGGATCACAAATTACACCAAGCAGAGTTTGCTTACAATCGCTTTGTCAATCGAAGTTCGGGTTTTAGTCCTTTCTATGTCAATTATGGCTACCAACCTCGGGCCCCTCTGGATTTAGTACCTGTGCCAGACTTAAAGCGCATAAATAGGAAGGCAGAAGAGTTGATTCACAACCTTCAGGAGGTGCACAAATTAACCCAGTCCAACTTACAACAATCAGTCGCCAAGTATAAGTTAACAGCCGACAAGAAACGTCGATTGGTCGAATTTGAAGTTGGCGATTTAGTGTGGGCAATTCTTACAAAAGAAAGGTTTTCAGCTAGTGAATATAACAAGTTGGCAGCACAAAAAATTGGGCCCCTTGCAATTTTGGAGAAAATCAATTCAAATGCCTACCGTTTGCAGTTGCCTAGTCATATTCGTACTTCCGATGTGTTCAACGTACGATACCTCATTCCTTATCACGGTGACAACACCCTCAACAAAGCTGCGAATTCGATGGCGAATTCTCTCCAACCTGGGGAGGATGATGTAGCCAAGACATAGCCAATACTGACAAAGAAGCAATCCGTGAGCCAAGACCTGAGCCAAAGAAAGCACAAAGAAAGCCACTATTATGTTCACTTTTGTTGCCATTATTTTATTATGTTCACTATTGGCAATTGCCTTAGTATTTGCCTCCTTCACTTTTGGCAATTGCCTTAGTATTTTGCCTTATATTTTATTAGTTGCTTTATTTGATTTGTTGCTTCGTGGATTATGATTAGGCCTCTGTTTTTATATTTTATTAGTGTTGCCTTATTTTATTTCCAAAACTTCTTGTTTAGGCCTTTGTTTTTTCTTATAAATAGTGGGTGTAAAGCCTTAGGGCTCTAGAGTTTTTGATGATTAATATATTTTGAGTTTTATTACTCTTTGTTCCAACTTTGGTTAATTCTGTGTGAATCAACTTTGGTTGAGCCTTTAAACTCGGTATTCTTGGGAATCAACGGGTCTAAAGAGGAGTCTTATTTCCGGTATTCTTGTGTGAATCAACGGATCTTAAGATTGTTACTATTGTTTCGATCAACACTGCATCATTAAGTTTATCAAATACTTGATGAGGCAAGTTTAAGCTCAATTTTTAATTCAACTTGAACTTGGCTCGAGGTCTAGCTCAACTAATTCTAGTAAATCAAGCTCAAAACACTCCGAAAGGCTTGCCTAGATTCATTTATAGCCTTGGGACCATCAAATCATATGCTTCACGTGAAAGGGTTTTTCACAGTATAAAGTTGTGTTGGTTTTTCTCATGTTGCAGATATGTGAAGGGTCTTCAGTGTATGCTAGTGCAATATCCAACGAGCTCATGAATCTGAAAATTTTGCCCAGATTTTCGTTAGTTTAATCAGACAGATATGGATGGGCGCCTAAACTGTAACATAGAAGTAACATCAGGGTTTTAATTATTACAATTGAAACCCTGGGATTTAAATTGAAAAACACGCAAAACCCTATGGTGTTTTTGCTAATTTGCCCAATAATTTATAAGACTTGATATTCTTTTAAAAAAAATACATTTTAGTGGAGCATTGCAAGTCTCCTCTCTGTATAAGGTGAAAGTCCATTCATATGGTTGGTGCAAATTGCAATAGAAAATATTATCATCTGAAGTAAAATTGTTTTGTAACTGTTCCCTCTATTTATAATTTGCCAATTCATTTTTATGTTAAAAGCATACATAGTTTAGGACAAATCTTCTATATCTATACTATATATTAATCAAAATGTATTTTTGGTCTCAAAGACTCTATAAACATTAAACATTCATCTTATAAAAAAAAAAAAAAACTATATCTAACCTATCATACTTACCATCTAAAAAAAAAAAAAAAAAAAAAAACTATCATATTAACCCATATATAATTTGAAAATTAAAAATATCTAGAAGAAAATTTCAAACGTAACTTTAGTCATATATAATTTCAAAATTTAAAAATATTTACTTTAAAATGTTTTATTTTTATTTTTGAAAACTAAAAACACATTTGGCGTTTAAAAAATTAATTTTTTAGGCATCAAAATATTTATGACACATTTATTAATTAAAAAACATTCTGCATAAAAAAAATACATGTCTAATGTATATTTGTAGGCCGCCTCCAATAAATACACGCAAAAAAGAATGGTCAATATAGGGTAATCAATTACTATAGTTAATTCATTCAAATTTACAAAAATAAAATATCTAACCATTAATGCAGAAAATAAGGAAAGAGATGGGAAGTGAATTACAAATGGTAAGGAAGAGAAAATAGAGGAAAAGAATAGGGAAAAAAGGGAAGAGAGGAAAGTGCTAGGAAAATGCTTAAACTTCTTTGGGTGGAAAAATTATTTTGGGTTAAACAAATCCAACTGTTAATTTCATAGATGGATTGATCTGAACTATTCTAACTAATTGTCTTAGAGAAACAATTTTGAAAATGTAGTGGCTTGGGCCAGTTTAACTCGACCCATTTTATTTTTGGTTGGAACACGGGGTTGTTTTGAGTGACTTGGACCATTTATGGGTAACGTGGACCTTCAGTGTGCCTTGGGTTGGCTGCTAGGCAGCAACCTAGGATTCTGCCTTTGCTTGGTCGCGTCCACGAATAAGTGAGGTGGAGGTTGCACCTGTAATGACCCAATTTTTTTTTTTTAATAGGCCTTCTCTGAAACGCTACGTGACAGTGATGAGTAGATATTATTTGCTTGCAAGGAAATTGGAATTTTTTGAGGGAGGAATAAAATAGGACCCATTACATACACTTTAGCTAATGCTTTGGCAATTGCTCAAAATCATGATGTAGTTAGTGGCACCGAAAAACAGCATGTGGTTGATGATTACAAGGTGGTGATGCTTTCTTACTATGGTGGTGGTGTTGATGACGAATCTGGAGCTACTACTAAAACCAACACCATTGTAAGTGTGTATTCATTGAAATCTGATTCTTGAAGGAAAATCGAAGGTTCCTCTTATTTTCATTGTGCTGCTGATTCACCTGGGGTTTATCTAAACGGGTGTGATTTATATATACCTTTAGTACGCACAGATTCTTTTCTTCTCTCATTTTCTGGGAAAATTCGCAATGGCCGAGAAAAGCAAAATTTTGATCATTGGTGAAACAAGATACATCGAAATATTCGTAGTCGAAGCGAGCACCAAGTCTGGCCACCCAACCTTCACTTTGGTGAGAGAGAGAGCACTGTTTCCGATCCCGTTAAAGGAAAACACATCGAGGGTTTCAAGAACCTCGGCGTCACTTTGGTCCGTAGGGAACTGCACAATGATGAGAGTTTTGGTGAAGGCGATTAAACAGGTGGATGTGGTGATTTCAACAGTTAGATCTATGTAGTTAGCAGATCAGACTAAGATCGTCGCTGCCTCTCATCACCAATCGCCCCTACTGGATGCTGTAATTGAAGTTGAAAAGCAAGCTGCAAGGGACTTGCTCCATGAAAAGAATAAAGACACAGCCTTCTAGCATTATAGAAGAAGAAGGTGCAAGAGAAATTATTGAAACAAGTCAATGCCTACCTCATTAATGTTGAGCAGCAATACACAATAGAGAAGGAGAATATGGATGATACTGCTGAAGCTAAAGCTTATCAAGATTAAATTAATGCAATTTTGGGTGAGAAATTTTATGCGGAAGATGAAGAGGAAGTTTTAGCATAGTTTGAGAACCTGGAAACTCAGCTATGATCCACCAAAATCTATTAGGTTTTAGACCATAGTTCTTAAGATCAAAGCGAAGAGCTTGGTGAGAGCAACATTTTGACTGGTGGAGATCGAAATCCAATAAAGTCAAAAATTGGGGTTTTTGCTTGTTTCCTCTTCTAGCTTGAGGTAGGGATTTTTCCTACACTTCTTTATGCACTTTTACTTGATTATATGGAGTTTAGAGTTGTATATAATTTAATTAGAATTTTTGGAAAATTTGTGATTTATTTGCTTAAAAGGGAAATTTTGAGAAAAATAAAGAGTTGATGCCCAAATTGCGAAAGTGTAAACTTGGAATATGTTTGTAAAGTTATGAAAGAGCTATGTTTTAAATTTGAACAAAAACGGACTTCGACTCGATTGGTTTTGAAATTTTTACCGGTTTGTGACCAAAAGAGCATTTTTAAAGAAAACAAAGGAATTACATTTAATTTTGGGGGCTTTTGATCAAAATAGGATGTCATAATTGAATAATGCTTGGAGAATGAGTTTGAAAAGAAAATGATATTTTCTTGGGCATTAACGATATTATTTTGCTTAATGTATCTGTTGGAATAAAACCGACATGGTTAGAAATGGACCTTGAGAGGTTGCCGAACGTGATTGTGATATGAAAACTAGTGTAGTTGTTCATATTTGATGAGAAGTGGAATAGATTGTATTTATCAGAATTTTTATGGAATTTAATTGTTTAAATATCTGTTTAGAAATATCTGTTTTGGGCTATCGGTGGAGGATAGCCATGATTGTTGTAGAAATGCATGAGACTTAGGTAAATTGAACCACATTCCTCATTTGTTGCATTGGACATTGCATTACATTCATTCCATTGAAAATGTATCTGTTTTTGAGAAATATTTAGAAATGTATTTGTTTCCGAAAAAATGAATACTTGGTAAATCAGGGTAGGGGGTGTAGAACCGCGTGGTTAGGTGTCGAGCCTTCCAGTTTACTGGTAAAAATGACAGTGGTAGTGCATTTAGGCCTGCTTGCAGACACTCACCTAGAGATTCACAGGGCCTATATTCATGTAATATATATGGTTTAAAATGGAAATGGTTTTATATTTGTTGTACATCTCAGCATTGCATGCTTTATAAAAAGAGAGATAAACTGTTTTATCATGAGCATGGCATGAGCATACTCCCCTTTAGTCTTGTCATTGTTCATATGTTGTGTAGTATATCTCTACTAGGCTGTGGCTCACCCTATAAAGGAAATCATTTCAAGTACATATGTTATGCCTCCGCCAAGGCATTCACTTGGGAGGACTCGGAGCTGAGGCTTTATTTTTGTTTTATTGTTATTTGTTGAATGTAAGCCCAGGGCTGTATTTGTGTTGAGTTGAAACTCCATTTTGTGTAACCAAGAATGTTCTTGGATAAATTTGTAAGCCTGTAGAGCACTTATTATCTGTTTGGCTTCCATTTTATACTTGTTGTAAAATGCATGTTTGGGATTGGAACTGGGGCATTGAGATGTGAACAACATGTATTTGGCATTTGGGATTTAATGGAAATGGGTGTATGGATTAGTTAGCTATATATATGTGTTTGTCTATCATGTGGGTTTTGTTGCATAAATAGATATATCATGCCAAATTTTTTGAGGCGTTACAACACCTGCGAGGGGGCTGTGACCAGGCCACGACCAAATGTAGCTTCAGGTCCTTTGGCATAGGAAAGAGTTGCGTGGCTTGCAATGGGCCACGGTGAGAGGCCACGGATATAATGGTTGCATCCGCGGTGTATAGGGTTGCGCGCACGGCCCGCGGTCTATACCTTTACGCCCACAATGGTGCGAGTATAAAACACGTCAGTGCGTGGAAAATATCATTTTTTCCAAACCTTTCTCTATCTTCTCTCTCTCTGTAGCCATTGTTGACCCATTTTAAGCTTTTAAGCTTGGATTTCATCTATATTTATCCATTTTCTATACCTAGTTCCATATACCAAAATGTAGAGCTCGGAGAGGGCTTCCATTTAATCTGAGCGGATTCGTCTTTTCATCGCCAGCAATTTTTCTATTTTGTCTCCTCTTTGCTTCAAGAGGTAGGGTCTATTTCTTAAACTCGATGTGAGTTCGGTCGTGTATTTGTGGTGTATTTTGTAAAAAGACCATGTTGTTATTAGATTGATTTTGAAATTTTGTTTTAGGGGATTGAGGGTTCTGTTAAATTGGGGGTTGTTCGGTTATGATTTTGCTACCAAATCTATTTTTGGTATATAAAATTGCATATGGGTTTCTAAAAGTAAAAAAGTCCCTCTTTCCAAAAAGTCCCAATTTGTGAAAAACCCTAAATAATATTGTTTTGGGGAGTTGGTTGAATTTTCGGAAAGCGATTTGGTTGGAAAGAAAATGTTGTGGGATTTTGTCAGTAATGAGTATTGTTACTCTTTTGGAAATCTTTGATTGTTGGGATATTTATATAAGACGTGGAAATGTGATTTTAAAATTAGTAGATTGTATATTTGTATCGTTATCTTTTAATTATTGTATTAGAGATAACCGTGTTTTGGCTATCATTGGAGGATAGCATTGCCGTGTGTTAGAAATTGCATGTGGATTAGGCAAACTGGAATGTTTGGGTAATCATACATATCATGATGCATGTCATGGATTTTAGAACTCAAAACTGTAAGTTTTGAAAAGGTTATTTTGAGAATTTTCATATTTTGTTTTGAAAATATTTCGTATCATTTTGAAAATGTTATTTTTGGAACACATGTATTGTGTAATTAAAAGGGTGAATAAAGTGGTAAAGCTATAAGGGGGTGTTAAAGCATAATTAAGTTGGCATGTGTGTCTATAGTGTAAGATTGGAAACCCGCGCGGTAGGTGCCGATTCCATCTGGATAATTATGGTAAAATGGCATAGTGACTTGTATAGTTACTATGAACACTAGTCCTAGAGATTTACCCACTTTATTTATAATCGTTTTGATTTGAAGATGATGTTTGAAACTATTTAGCAATGTATTTGTTGTTGTTTAGTGATGTATCCTTTGGTTTAGAAATGTATTTTCTAGTTGGTATTGAGATATACAAACTTGTTTTGGAAATGGTTTTATCAAACAAATGTTTTATTTTGGGAAAATGTTTTGAATAAATGAAAATTTTTGATGATTGGAAAGAATAGAATTTTTTTGAGAAGCCAGACAGGTTTTGAAAATGCATTGGACATATTATATATATGTATAGCATTCATGATCATTTATACTAGTGGAATATATTTAGCTTTTGAAATATTCTCTACTAGGCTTTATGCTTATCCTACGTGGTTGAAAATGTTTTTCAGGTGTGTTGCGTTTACGAATATGGAATAAAACATCCGGTTCTGATTGGAGCTGAGTAGGGTGGTTCTAGTAATTGTAGGGCTTGGGCCATTTGTTTTATTTATTAGGCTGCGTGCCATCTTGTAAGGGTTTCACCCTTGTATATGTAAACGTTCGGACATTTCAATTTTTTTATAACATCATTGTATGTTTTTGTGGGGACATATTTTTTGGATAGTCTACGCGGCTGAGGTTATTCACCAAGGTGCCACGTGGGTGGACCATGGTGCTGAGATGACATAAAGCTACCTATTTGGATAGAGATGGGACTCCTGAGGAAGTTCATCTTAATTTGAATAGTATGAGTTGTGATAGATGTTATCCTTGTGAAGGATAGATTCCCATGAAGTGAGACTTCTAACGGAAGTTAGACACTGATCATTATAAAAGTAAGGCACCCCTGTGGGTCTAGGTGTGTGATTTATGTTGTGAGCTCTTGGTTTGAATTAATGATATCTTGTGAGATAAGTGATTGACTTGATCGTCAGAATACCTTCGGGTGAATGAACCACCGTGGTATTCTCATTTTCTTGTTGGTAGGTGGTTGGCTTAATTTATTCTGCCGCATGCTTTCCAGCTAAGTTTCCTATTTGGTTGTGTTATCAGAAATCAACACCTACAATTTGGCACCGTCTATGGGAACTTAGCAAGGATAGATGGCCAACAACGGACAAGAAGTGAGGATCGGGGATGACATTCATGGTCAGGAGGAAGAACATATGGATCCCAATGCTGGTGGAGGAAGCAATGATGAAGAAGTTCAGGTAGTGAATCCCGAGGCGAACAATGTAGCCAAGGGCTGGGATGGTACGAAAAGAGGTAGTCGAGATGAGTACTACCGTGAGAGTGATCTTCAGGTATGGAATGATAGATGCCTGAGAAGAGATGATGAACTGAATGACATGGTGACAAGTTGATAGACTTGTAGACAGTGTTCAACTTCATGATGCAGAACAACGCGATGCAACCGGCGTTTCCCTTGCCGGATACGCCCACACCAGCAGCCAAGGCTGGTGCCTAGAAAGGAGGACAAAAGACAGTCCCAGTTGCCCCGCAACATAGCAAAAAATAGGAAAACTCACATCGACAGTCAAGAGATGCTGAGCGAATAGAGTCAATGTGAGGGGAGTCCCAAAGGACTCCACGAGCTAATAGGACCTATATTAGGTGATCTCAGCAGATCCAAGGGTAAGGCCTTTGCTTTGATGATGCTGTGGACGTGAAGAAATCCAAGAGAATGCACTCTAACATAGGGAGTAGCATACCAAAAAGGCTGAAGTCGACTGACAGCCGAGCTCTAAGATGGACGAAGGAGGACCTAAGAGATTACCTCCAATGGAAGAGACGTGACGCCAATATCACATCTAACGCCCAGCCGAAGATGCCATTCTCGGTGGAGTTGGATGCATTCGAAGTGCCAAAAAGATTCAGCATGCCGAGGTTTCAGATTTATGATGGTAAGTCTGAGTCAAACTTTTATGTCAATTTATATTTAAATTCAATGGCTTTGTGGAGTGGGAATGAGCAGCTTTTGTGCAAAGTGTTCCTATCTTTATTTGAGGAAATAACATCAGATTAGTTCCACAAAGTGCCGAAATGATGCGTGAAGAGTTGAGAAGGCCTAGCCGAGATGTTTGTGGCCAGGTTTGTTACAAACAAATTGCAGCCACTAAGGGTAGACTCCCTATTGGCTTTAAAGATTAGCGATGGCGAAGGTCTTAGGGCCTACGCCAAGAGGTACTGTGAGATTTACAACCGAATTTTGACTTATAACTAGGAACTCGCAGTCGTATCTTTTAAGAATGACTTGGATGATGATTGCCCACTTCGGCAATCACTTGTGAAGACACTCTCGAAGAACATGGAGGAATTAATGGCACAGATTGAAAAGTACGCCAGGGCAGAGGAAGATAGAAAGATGAAGAAAGCGAATGTGTCGAAACCAGAAAAGAGAAATGACTCGTCGAAGTGAGACCGAGGTAACACCGGTACTGACAGGCCGGAGTCAGGATTAAGATCTATGCAGGTAGTAAGCACAGTCTTTGAGATCCCCATCTATAAAATCTTGGAGAGAATCAAGAATTAACCATACTATAGGGCACCACAGAAGGTTCCAGGAGAATACATGGGTAGGAACCCTGGGAAGCATTGTGCCTACCACGAGAAAACTGGACACACAACCCGGGGATGCTAGGCGTTGAAGTCGCACTTGGAGGATTTGGTTAGACAGGAACACCTGAGAGACCTAATCAATAAAACGAAAACAAGAAAGGAGCAAGCGAAGCTGGCCCAAGCACCGGTAGCAGCAGCAACACCACCACCGTAGGCAGAAAGACCATGAGTAATCAATGTGATTCACTCGAAGGACAATGAGAATGAGATTCGAGGCGAGACACAAAAGGTAAGGCATCTGCAATATGTGTACTAAGTTCAGCAGAAGAAGTCCCGAATAGAAGGGCATCAGGGACAAATGATATCCTTCACTGAAGATGACCTGGATATGGTACAACATCTGCACAACGATGTACTGGTGAGTTGAAAGTCGAAGATTGCCAAGTGAGGTGCATCCTGGTCGATCAAGGCGTCTCTTGTGACATCCTCTACGTCAAATATTAATCCAATAGCCCTATGGTCGAATTTAATGGGACATCGACATGGCTGTTGGGAACCACGAGTCTGAAGGTGCAGGCAGGAACCAAGAAGATAATTATAGAATTCATCGTGATAGATAACCCCTCCTCATACAACGTCATTTTGGAAAGACCTTGGTTGCATGCAATGAGGGTTATTACCTCAACGTTGCACCAACTGTTGCGATTCCCAACTGAGCAAGAGATTGAAGAAGTGAAAGGAGATCAAGTGCAGGAAAAAAATTGCTCCGTGGCAATAATGAAGTACACATGCTGTAATGACCCTCACATTGCCCTAATCGTACTCATATACATTTTATATGATTTTGCTCTGTTAAGCTTGCATTTCAAATCTTGACTTGTCTTGCATAAATGTTACTTGAGTGGTATGTTCCTTATTGGTGTGTATGTGTTTCAGCCGAGGTCATCTTGAGCCTAGGTCACCCTTTTGATACTCTTACACTTAGGATCATCTTGGAATTTCTTGGGTTGACCTCCATCCGCACCCCGACATGTTGGCCGAGATATCATTATCTAGGCCGAGGTGTTCATCACCAAGGCCGAGATGTGTACTATCTGGGCCGAGATGTTGCCCTTGAACCCCAGTGATCTTGCCCTAGACCGGTACAACCTAGACCGAGGTGTGGCACATCTAGGCCGAGGTGTGGCACAGCTGGGCCAAGTGTTGACCTTTCTAGCCGAGGTCATTGTCCCTTGCTGCCGAAGTCTCGTTATTAGCCGATGTCATTACTCGCCGGAGTTCCTTGCCGCATAGCTTTTCGAACACGCTTTGTCATAGTCTTGTCTTTTCAATCAGTCACCTTTTTAAGTAGAGCCAACCAACCGTTGCCACGTGTCCGGGCTAAGTGTTAAGCCAGCCGGCAAGCCTAGAAATGTATCATTTTGTATCATATCTTTGTTCTTGAGGAGAGAGAAGCTCTAGAAGGAGAAGGAGGAGTTTTAGAGTGAGAAGAGTGGTTAGCAAGCTTGATCCTTAGAGTTCAAACCGTTAGATTCGAGTATTGAGGTTAGAATCTTGATCAACTCTTGTCGTTCTTATTGATCATCTAGCTGCATTGTACGATTGAATATGTTCTGCACGCCACACATTGATTTAAAGATTGGTTTTAGAAAGAGAAAGTTAGTGTTCATGAGTTCTTGAAGAAAAGCTTTGTTTGATCCGAAAGCTTACATTAAAATCCATGCTTTTGTGTTTGTTTCCTCAAAGATCTTCTAGTATGGGTACCCAGGTCCATGTTTTCAAACTCATAGCATGAAATCTCAGATTTTGTAATAACAAGTTATGATCTTTGCATTCATCTTCTTCATGATCTTCATGTTCGTGTTCTTCATGTTCTTGAGCAGAGGGAAAACCCATATTTTTTTCCCGACTTCATTTCCTTGAGTGTGGCCAATGGGACCTCACCTCGGCGAGGAGGTGTGGGACCTCGGCCAAGACTTGGTTGGTGCCCAGCTTGTTTTCCCAAGATGGGAGACAGTGTTTTATTTTGATTTGACCTGGCATCTGAGGGATGCCGAGATCATCTGCATGCATGTGAAACTTATTTGGAAGTGCATTCAACAGATTTCTGCCATGTGTTTGTAGGACTTGGACTTGCCTTGACCCCGACGTTTGAAGGAATAAGTGAGTGGTATTTTAATAAAGATATGTTATAAAGCCTTGATAAAACTTTGTTTTGCCTTGCTCGGAAATTATTTACAAGCATGAATGATTATTCCTACTTGCAATAAGTACTATATCTTGTTTGATGACATTCTCGGGAAGTCCGTATGTGCTAGGGGACTATAAGCACTTGTAGCACAAAGTTTGGAAGTCCGTACGTGCTAGGGGACTATAAGCATTTGTAGCACAAGTCCTTAGTGTCCGGGGACTATAATGCAACGACACCCTTGTTTAGAGATCTCTCTTGTCTTGCCTTGCCTTGCCACTGACGGTTTTACCGCGTGGGTTTGTTTGTCCGGAATGTCATCTCTTGTATTATATTGATGATTAGTAAGCATCCCTTGAAGCTTTGAAAGACTTGATAGATGAGCTTGATTTATTCCATGTATTGTTTTGCTAAAAGATCTCGGATATCATTCATGTAAACCCTTTATTATTTATACCATTCACTGAGTATCCAAGCTCACCATCTCTATATATATGTAGGTGACGAGCAGGGCGGCGGCGACGCCTAGATGTGTTTTGCCGATGTGTTTTGGATTCGTGTTTTGCACCATCTTGAAGATCATGCTTCTTAGTTATTTCCTTGTATTTTGTATTTGATGGCTGAGAAGCCTTTTGATCAAGATGTAATTTTTGTACTCCATTTTGTTGTATATAAGCTATTGCGAGATGTATGTCATTCCATTTAACTTAAGCACTGCTCTTATGGACTACTTAGCTTTTATTTACTGCTTCCGCATTTGTAAGCCCCATATGTCTACTCTGATTTGTGTGTGTGATCTTGCAAGTGGCCTTTGGTAGTCTCGAATTACTGGCCATCATGGCACCATTCTACTAGGGGCGGGATGGGGTCGTGACACATGCAATTGCACAGTTATTGCACAATTATTATATCAGGGATGTCAGCAAATTGGATTGACTATAGTGAGATGGAGCCGATTGCATAGTTATTATATCAGGAATGTCAGCAAAAAGGTCTTTTATGACAAGTGGTTGGCAAGACATGTCATCATTAGTTACGATGATGGTTGCTCGTTAGTATGCAACAAATAGGGCAATTGGAGGATTGTTAATTCCATAGGCTGGGAGCCTAGGACCTCAATGTTTCCTACTCCTAGTTGTGGCGACAGGTTTGTTGAGATGTTAGCGTTTGCACTACCATTGAGATGGTGGGTTAATGTGTGGAGCATCTGATGAAGTGCTTGGCTGCTAGTCTTGTTCAACTGGTAGAGTTTGAACCTTGGGCACAAACGAAGTACTCACAGTGATAAAAGCTTCAAGAACGACGATGATAGTTTTCAGAGGAAAAAAGAGAGAGTCTGGGGACACACGGAGAAAGTGAAAAGGTTTTGTTGGAATTGGAAAAAGGAGGCAAAACACTAATTGAACTGCCTAGGTAGACGTGCCTGTGCTGATGTTAGGTGGCGTGGGCCAATATTGATGTGACATAATGACGCGTGATGAGTACGAACCAGTCAGGTGATGATACATGAATGAAACGGTTGAGAATATTATGCATTACAACTCATATGCAATTAGGTTCTTGGAATTCTTGAACTAGCGAGTCACGGTCTCAGCTAGTAGTGTGATCTCAGTTGAGATCGCGATCTCAATTGAGGTGATGATCTCGTGTTGAGAAGTGCGATCTCGGTTGAGATATTGATCTTGGTTGAGATGATGATTTCAGTTAAGATGTTGATCTCGGCTGAGATGTCAAATTTGGATGGGACAGAACTTGTTTGTTCTTGGTTCCTAATGAGTTGATACTAGGATCTTGATGTTCTTGAACTAGCAGGTCATGATCTCTGTTAGTAGTACGATCTCTGTCGAGATGTTGGACCTAGATGAGATAAAACATGATGGTTCTTGATTCTTGACGAGTGGACATTTAAGTCCTTGTTTCTTTACGCCGACGAGTCATGATTTTGGTTGGAAGAGTATCTCTAGTATGTTGTTTAGCCGACATGTTGGAAGATGAAACGATATAGGTTCCATCACCTCAGGTTGCCGAGGTAATAGAACATAGGAGGCAGTTGTGGGGACATATTTTTTGGGTACTCCACGTGGCTGAGGTTGTTAGCCGAGGTGCCACATGGGTGGACCATGGTGCTGAGATATGGTGCAATAATACCGGAATCTGAGATATTTGGATAGAGGACTAGAGGACTAGAGTCCTAGATAACATCAAGCTACCTATTTGGATAGAGATGAGACTCTTGAGGAAGTTCATCTTAATCTGAATGGTGTGAGTTGTGATAGATGTTATCCTTGTAAAGGATAAAGTCCCATGAAATAAGACTTCATGGGGGAAGTTGGACACTGATCATTATAAAAGTAAGGCACCCCTGTGGGTCTAAGGTATGTGATTTATGTTGTGAGCTCTTGATTTGAGTTGATGATATCTTGTGAGATATGTGATTGACTTGATCGTCGAAGTGCCCCCAAGTGGACGAGCCATCGCGGTATTCTCATCTTCTTGTTGGCAGGTGGTTGGCTTAATCTATTCTGCCGTGTGCTCTCCAGCTAAGTTCCTTGTTTGGTTTTGTGGTCGGAAATCAACACCCACAGTTTTATAATAATGACATTCATTCCACCTAGTTGGTGTATGTAGGATGTATGAAACCGAAAGAACTCACTTATTGTATGACTTTGTGATATCCATTTGCATGAGAGATGTTATTTGATTCTATCTTATTGTCATCTTTTATTTATCGGTTATGGATTTATTCATGTACGCCGAAACCTGTAAATCCGAGACGTGATAGAAAACAAAGCTGCTTTATTATATAGATATATATATTTTTAGATGGTCAGTTATGATTTATATTAAGGGCAAAGCATATCTCTAGTTTGGAAAAATTAATTGAAGTGTTGTTGGGTGTTTATAGGTTTATCATAGGCCTCATTTCAATTATTTGAATCTTTCATATTGAAAGCCCTGCCAATAAAATTATTCTTCTAAAAAGTCATATTAATCAAAATACTGTATATGCATTATTATATTACATTTGTCTTCTAAATAATAAATGGACTATAATGAAAATTATAATTGTTATTTATTTTTTTATGACAAATGTGATCTAAACATGTAGTTACGATTATAGAATCTAATTTTTTGTAAGAATGATTTTGTCAACGAATTCTTTAATATGTATAGTTGAAATCAGCAAGATAGATCCCGTGATAACCCCTCGAAAGCCCAAAACTCCTAGTTGGTTTTGTCAACTGGAGAAAAGCGTCGCCCTAAATTAAACTTAGTTACAAATTTCTTAAACTTGTTTCACATGGGCTCTCTAAACTACCTAAATTTGATTAATATGTTCTAGAGGTCCCTCTACTCAATAATAATTGGTTGTGAGTTTGTTGTTTTAATAGCCTATCAGTTTTCTCTTTCATCTCTATATGCTATATAAGCTGTGTACGCAGAGGAGTGTTATTTGTTCCACAAAAATGCTTGGTAGCTCAAATCTGTGTGGCCTGAATGACTCGAATGTATCAAAACGACGTCGTTTTACTTCCAAAACGATATCTTTTTGAGACATTCGAGCCATTCGGGCCATAAAAATTTGGGCTACCAAGCATTGTTGTTTGTTCTATATCATCTCTCTACATTATCTAATCATAATCTATACTTAATATTAAGAAAAATGAGATTTTTAAAGGGAAAAGTCCTTTGAAATTCAAAACTTTCGTACGCTTTTTTTAAAAAAATTTATCTTTTAAATAATTAAAAAAATCTTCTATTGGCTAATCATTAAAAAAAAATAAAATCTTATTATACCTTAATTTATACATTTCAAAAGGAGAGTTAATTAATCCATTTATAAATTGAAATTTAAAAATTTGAAAAGACAAGTTAACTAATCAATTTGAATTTTTTTTTTTTTAAAAAAAAATCTTCTAAGTTTTAATGAATCATTAAAAAAAAAAAAAAATCAAGCTCAAAACCCTCATATTAAAGGGCATACCCAGTATACGAAACTCAAAACCCTCATACTATTTTCTAATATTCTTACTTTTAAAATAATTAAAAATCTTCTATTGGCTAACTTTTATTGAATCATTAAAAAAAAATCTTATTATGTCTTGATTTACGCATTTTAAAAGGAAAGTTAATTAATCCATTTATAAATTCAAATTTAGAAATTTAAAAAGGAAAGTTAACTAATTAGTTATAAATATTTTTTTTAAAAAAAAATCTTCTACCTTTTATTGAATCATTAAAAAAAAAAAAAATCTTATTATACCTTGATTTACACATTTAAAAACAAAGTTAATTAATCCATTTAAAAATTTAAATTTAGAATTTTGAAAAGTATCAGTTTTGAAATTTAGATTTTTGTACCAATAAAATACAGAAATCAATTCACATCTTCCATAAATTTTTTCTCTTGATGTTTGATTTTTTAAATAATTAAAAAAAAATCTTTTATTGGGTAGTTTTTATTATGTTATAATGTAATTGATGATCCATTTTATGAACTTGCTTCTCCCACAAAATATTATATAGGTTTTTTTATGCTGGCGTATATCAATACAATGAAGGATCCAAACTCCTTTCAAGCATTGATGATGCATTTGGTTCATGGTTTTGAGTAGAAATTTTGAAAGGAAAAATGAAAAGGAGTGTGAAATTAAATAAAATGTAATTATATTTTATTTACATTTCACCTATCTTTTTTCATTCTTTTTCCAAATTCCTATTCAAATTCATGAATTAAACATAACATAAAGTTGGATACATATTTTCCATACTGAAAACTTGGAATTAATATTATTTTTTAAATTCGTGTACTACAAACTCTTATCATACATGTTTCTCCGTGTTATAATGATTGAAATTCATTTTAGTTGCTATTTTTTTTTTTTTGGATCAGCAAAGAAAATATTTATTGATGAAGAAACCATACATTACATATGAGATTATGTCAATAAGGATGAGAAAGAAAAAAGGAAAAAAAGAAAAAGAAAAAAAGGAAACAAAGAATAGTGTTGGTGAGAAACCAACACTAGCTCACAAGACCACTAACACTTGTTACCACCACCTAAAGATTAGCTTAACAATTGCTTATAACCCACTAATACAAACATTGGGTATATAAGTCCCCTCTCTTGCAATAAAATGCTCCAGCTTTGCTTACTTGATGCCATCCTACTACCTTCTTAGACATATCTCTCCTATCTCGATCTCTCTTTGTCCTTTAGCTCTAGCTCAATAATCTTGTTCAGAACATCATCTTCTTTCCCATTGAAATTGATGCCAATAGATTTTCCCAATTGTATAGTGGCTTTAGCTTCATTGAGGAGAAGATTATTCGAACTAGTAACACCCTCAGACAGATCTGAACGTTCTATAGCAGCTGCTGCTGGTCTGTAAATGACAGACTTAGAGGTGTGCTTGCTGACTGCTGCAATTTATGCCCATGAAGTCTAGCAAAGTTGGTGAACCCTCTAGCTGAACCTTTTTTTTTTTTTTTTTTTTTTCTCATTCCGTAGGAGTTTTGGGACAGAAGTAGGTTGCCGAACTATGCCTGAATGATTTAGGCTCAGAATTCCCTTCCCATTTAAATTCTTACTTAGTGCTTGGGCCAAATCCACTTCAAGATTGATGCCATGCCCAAGTCCAACTCTAGATCCACTAAAGCTTCTGATAAAACCAGGTGTAAAGACTTGCTCAACATTAATTTTTGGGCTATGCACTGACTCCTCCATTACGGTTTCCGCTACGCATGCTCCCTTAACTGTGTTAAAACATCCATCCCATTTTGTCTCCTCGACAACTGTGTTTACCTCCTCTCCCAAGTGACAACCCTATCCTTTATTTTACCTCATTGGTACATGCTTCCTCTTCTCTGCTGAAACCTCTATCCCACTTTGACTCCGCAACAACTGTGTTTACCTCCATCACACTTTTTACCTCCTTCTCCCTGTAACACTCCTCTGGAATAGTTCCTTTCACAACACTGCCACAGATTCGTTGGAGCTGCACGCTTCCAAGCCATTGTGCTTCATGCTACTAAATTCTACTAAATGATCTTTACACACAAGAATGGGATGTATTTTACCCTTGCACTTCAAAAATAAAGTTTTGTTAATGATCTCCATACAAAATGTAGCCATTCTGATTCTGGTATGGGAGAAGGACTTTGATTGACAAATATCACCATCCAATCTAAAAACAGTACCCCGCATGCTTTCAATGTTGTTGAGTGTGCTCCTATTCCAGAGTTTTAAGGGTATGCCATAACAGCTCAACCACACACATCTCTCTTGTTCGAGATAAAATCCTGGCTTTCATTCCACCACAAACTGAATCCATTCCTTAAACCATTATTTGATATTGCAAATATTTGATTTCAACTCCTCTTAAGATTTGAAGGTTAATACTATATCTCGTCCTCTCCCTTTTCAGACCACTACCTGATCCAACCCTTTCTCCGTCAGGACATTTTCAATGTTAATAGTAGAGTATTCAATATTAAACCTGACTATTGCACTATCATAGAGCCATCCATGACCATCTTCATTGGCTTTTATGGTCAAACTTGCTTTCCTAGCCACAGTGGGTGTATCCCATTTTAATACTTCAGCGAACGATCTTAGGTCTGTATATGAAACTTCACTCCTATTTCTGTTAGTTTCAGGAGGTCTTCTAATGGTATAGGGTCCTCTCCTGCTTTGTTCATCTCTGTTGCTCTTGTCATTGGTAGCTTTTTTAACTTCTAGCACCCTTTCATCTACTAACAAACCATTCACTTTTTGGATGGTGATGTCTGCTGCTACAGGGCAATCAAATCTCACAAATCCAAATCTTGAGTTTGTCACTGTCCTTCTTTTGAAGGGTATAAAGGCATCCTTTACTATGCCAAACTTTGTGAAGAGTTTGAACAGAGTTTTAGCATCTATAGCTGTAGGTAAGTTATCCACAAATACGGTGAACAGCCCATGTTTATCTTCCTTGCCTAGAGCTCCACCTCCTTCCCGTTGCCTGACTACCGGAATCCAACCTCTATTTTCTCCTTGTTCCATTACATTTTCATTGAGGCATTTTATCAAACAAGTGGAGTGCAAAAAAACTTTTAACTAGGAAAATTAGGACCAACTCCTTACTCTTGAAGATTAGTTATAGATTTAGTTGAACAGTCCATGTTCAACTAAACTTTTAACTACGAAAAAACAGTGAACAATCCATGTTCATTTTAGTTGCTATCTTAAAGATTAGTTATTGATTTAAAGAAAATGTGTAGGTCTTAAAGTTTTAAAATAAATATTTTATCTTAGAATTTATTAAAATGTAATTCTCTTAATATTTATAATTTTTTTAATTGATTGATAAAATGCACCGTAAACATTAAGATTATTATTGTTATTATTATTGATTATGATATTGAGCTATTAAAATATGATGTATTATAGGTTTAATTCAAGAATTGTAGAAAAAAAATTGACTCGAACTAGATTTTTAATGCTAATGTTTAATATTTAATCCAAAATTGAAACTCCCCAACTAGCTCATATTGGTCACGAACCAATATAGACAATTTTTAAGGATTAGGTGAAGGTCATATTGGCATAAATATTGAGTCAAGTAACCTCCAGATTACTTTTGATTTGAGAGAGTGTAGACACCCCATTTTGATCGGCCCTAAGACTTGGGCGCTTTCTTTTGATTACCTGATGATGACAATTAGAATGTGTTTCTCAAAAAATTCTTAGTAAGAAAGATGGAATTTAAGTTTTAATCCCAACCTTCACCCATTTTTTGGCCAAAATATTTTAGACCTTAAAGCCCTTTTTTCAAAATATGTTTTTTTTAAATGTTTCTATAATGTCCTGAGGCTTCCATTTCGATTAAAATATTGCACTTTTCAGTAAACCGAGTAAGGACAAAGTGGAAATAAATGGAAGAGAGGTGAACTTTTTTGAAAAATATTTAAAAACATCTTCTTTATAGGTTTGGAGTTGAAGGAAATAGGAGGGGATGAAAGAAAACTGGTTTAGGAAAAGAATGAGTATCAAATCATTAAGAAGGAAATGAGCAGCCTTAACTAAATTAGGCATTTCTCTTTGTACACTTCGAATTTAAATATGAGGCCATCACCATCGGAAAGTAGACTTCTGGGGCTTCAATTTAGACCCAAGAACCACCTTAGACCAATTCCAAATAAGGGAGATATGTCCATTTGAAGTTGGGCTTAAGAGTAGATTTTGTTGACCCAGCCCGAGACAGCCTTTACTAAATTAGACATATCTCTTTGTACACTTGGAATTTAAATGTGAGGTTACCACCATTGGAAAGTAGACTTCTGGGGCTTCAATTTGGACCCAAGAACCGCCTAAAACCAAGTCCATATGGGGGAGATATGCCCATTTGAAGTTGGACTTAAAAGCAGATTTTGTTGACTCGGCCCAAAACAACAATAGCCCATTTTTTCTTGGTTTTGGTTCGGTTGGGACAACTCATTTACCTATTTTATGAGCCATTCAAGTGCATCCACTCATCCTCCATTATACCTACTCATCCCCCATTGTCAAAAAGAGGTTTTGTTTGCATTCATAAAGGAGTATCCCATGCAACCACCTTGAAAATTTGCCATCCTATCACATTCTTGTCTCCCACCTTGTCTCCCACCTTCTTTTTGACCTTTACTCTCCCTCATTGCCTATATAGAATGATCATATTGTAAGAGAGAAAAAGAGAGACCACGAAATTGAAGAGAAAGGAGTGAGAAAAGAGTGAAAAAAGAGAGAAAAATTGAGTTTTTGAGCCAAAAATATTCCTATCTTCCATATACACCCCATACCTTCCATAGCTATTGAAATTCCTCATTTTCATACACCAAAACCACTCCAAAAATTCTGATATAGCCAAAGATAAATTGCCTTGATCATAAGGAAGAGTGTTTAGTGATTGAAAGTGAGAAAAACTAGAGAGTTAGCCACTTTCTATACCACAAACTCCATAAACTCCATAATTTTGAATTGAGGATTTGAGAACACACTTCCTACACTTGAGGGTGATCAAGAGGAAGTTTGGAAATTAAAAAGTTCAATCTTTCTTTGGAAGGTGAATTGTTAGTCTTTCATTTTCTTATATTTTATATCTTATATTTATTTTCATGCTTCTTATTTCATTGTGTTTTATTATAATCTAAGTGGTTTGTTTATCTCATATTTATTTTCTTAATTTATATTTTATAGTGTATTGTTATAATCCTAGTGGTTTGTTGAGCTCATAATTATTTATTTATTTATTTATTTTTATTCGCATGCTTTAATTTCATATTAGTTTTGTTGTAATCTTGCATGTTCTGCCTCATATTTATTTTTTTTTCGTGTATTAGTCTCATATTAGTTCTGTTGTAATCTTGTATGTTCTATCTTATATTTGTTTTATTGCTTTAGGTTTATGTTGTGAGTTTGCTCTTTTTATTTTATTTTATATTTGTTTTCTTGTTTTTTTTTTTAATCTAACCGATAGTGACTAGTTGAGCCACCTACATATTTTTTGTTTGTTCATTTTCTTGGTTTCGCAACAAGACAGGTTTTGCTTGGCCTAGTTGGTCGGCCGATTAGCTTCTTCCGAACAAGATGGCGTAATCTCCCAATATTGATCAATTTTCGCCGGCGGTTCTAAAGAACATGAACCTTTTATTTTATTTATTTTTTATTTTGAGTGTATTGTGAGGTTTTTATTTTGTTGTAATATTCTCCTCATCTCTCTCTAATTTGATTTGTAATTATTCTTTAAAATGTTGTAATAATTTTCCGCCCCGCTTCTTTCTATCCCGTTCTTTTACTTGCTTTCTTTATTTGTACATAAACATCATATTTATTTTTCATCATAGTTATGCTTTGCATCCATGTTTCATGCATCTTGATTCGGCTAAGTTTGCATTTGTGGATTTAATCAATTCCTATGTGATTATGTGCGCTACCTCATGTTCTTGAGATGATTCACATATTATATTTTAGAAGCCGAATCTTTAGTAACATCTCATGAGTGAATTGCATTAGGATTTTGTATATAAGATCATGCATATTTTACTAACTTTGTTTTGTAGCTTGTTCGTGGGACGTCAAACATGTAAGTTTTTATGCTTTAGCATCCCGTTTGTGTGTGTTTTTCTTACTATGTCTAGCATTCTACGATGAGGCTATTTGCTTATGTGATATAACTCTATGAATGCCAGTGGATGGAGATTGTGTCGCTTAATTTGGATTGATGTTGATTTTTCATGCTTGTAAACTCAATTTATTTGGGTTGTACATCGTCAAAACTCTTTCAAAATGAATGGCATAGTCTATACTTGTATGCTTCACATAGTAAATTTTAGGATTTATTAACTAATAAGAACATGAACATATAAAGAAAATAAAAGTCATATCATGGTTTAGTAGAGGCCGATCTTTTGATCGGGTGAGCGGGGGTGCTCATTATTGACCTTCCCCTCTCATACCTAAGGTTCCGAGCCAAGCATCCTTGGTTACGACGAACAGTGGCCTTGGCACTGAGTCATGGGTTTCCGAATTTCTCAAAATATTAGGTGGCGACTCTGAGATCTGATGACGCAATCCATTTTTGAAAAAATTGCAATAAAATGGATTTTCACTAAAAGTTGCCAAATCTGGACTCTCATCTCTGTTTGACATTGCACTCGTGAGAGTAGATCAAAGAGATCTCGGGAGTCCGAACTGTTTAACGCGCGTGGGTACCCCTCGGGCATGTTACAGAGAGAGAACTAGGAAAAATAATGAAGAATTAATTCATCACAATTGATATATTATAATAAAAAAAAAAATAAAAATCAATTGAGAGGGAAAATTTTTTAATTAAATAAAAATTTGAGAGAGATAAATGGGAAAAACAATTTCAGTTAAAAAAAAAAAAAAAGCACCAAGCTCTAGAACCTAAATAAAGAATTTAAGAAAGAGAATTGATTCATTGATAATAAATAAACAAACTGAGAAATTGAGAGAGATGATTTGGTCAACAGAAACCGTACTCAATCGTAAGTTGAAAAAAAAATTACAAGAATTTACCAGTGTTCACTAAAAATAAATAATAGAGGGGAAGTAGAGAAGATAGAGAGAAGAATCAACCCAGAAACTCACGACCAATGTTTAAAAAAAATAAAAAAAATTTGAAAGAATTTGAATAGAATTGAAAGAGAAAAAGAGACCCAAAAAATGGGTCCGTGTAGAGAGAGGGAGAAAGAATGGTTCCCCATTTCTCTCTGGTTAGTGTGTTGGAACTGCTGTGATGTAACTGCTGTGAATATAGCCCAAAAACGTGGGGCATTTAGTAACTGTCAAGAAAAGTTGGTGTATGTTGGAATTAAAAAATGATTTAAGTCCATTTTAGGTATAAAAATTATCAGACACAACGTGTCAACACCAACTTAAGGCCTGCCTTTATTTATTAGAATAAATTTTGGAAAAAAAATTAATTTTAAAAGTATTTTAGGAAAAATTTTAAAGACTAAAGTGGAGAAAAATATTTGAAAAGGCCAAATTGAAAAAATTATAAAACATTAAAAAAAAAAAATAGTGTAATTTATCCTTTAAATTAACACTATTAATTATCGGAAGTAATTGGTAGCTCGAAAAAACAGGCTCGAATGGCCTGATTTTTTTTTTCTTTTTCCTTCCTTGCCTTCTACTAACACAGTTTCTTCTCTCTCTCTCTCTCTCTCTCTCTCCCTCTCAAAGATGACGAGTGAAGTTCCAACCTTCTGATCTGTGTATACAAACAAACCCACAAACAAAATCAAAATCCACAAACAAATCAAAATTAATCAACAAACAAACCCACAAACAAAATCAAATCAAAATCCACAACTAAAATAAAAATCAACAATTGATCACAAACAAACCCACAACGAAAATGATCTGTGTATATATATACAAATCAAAACCAAATCAAAATAACAAACAAACCCACAAATCAAAACCAAATCAAAATAAAAAACAAACTGTAGACACTCAATTTTTGATCGTCCTTAAGACTTAGACATCACCGTTTGAACACTCGGTGATCATCCATGTTCGTGTTCGTCCTGAGTTCCCAGAGGTCTCGGCTACGCGCCTTACCTTAGGACCTCTCGACTCGACTGTTTTGTGTTTGGTTTTGCACCAAACACTTGTGTTTTGCTTTCGGAGGGCAGGGAATGGCTTGTTGGCCATCCCCACACCTCACCAGCCATGGCTTGAGGCCACCGACCTTGTTTCCTTGCCACCAGCTATTGGTGATGGCCGGTCGGCACTTTGTATGGTCGGTCGACCATTTATTTGGCCGATGGCCTCCTTTTTTGGCCGGTACCACCTTTTTGCCTCTTTCAGGTACAGTTCATGCTAGCTGTGCCAGCTGGAGTGCACGGACTTGTCCTCCATAGCTGTATGGAGGAACTTGCACCTTTTGCACCCTTTTGGTCTAGCTTCTTGAGGAAGCTTGGACCTTTGTCTTAGCTTCCTCAAGAAGCTTGAACCCTGTCTCAGCTTCCTCAGGAAGCCTTGGCCCCTTTGCCTTAGCTTTTTTAAGAAGCCTTGACCCTCTTTTGTTAGCTTCTCTAAGAAGCTTAACACTTTGCCTTGTCTATATAAGGAGACCTTCCCTCTCCTTTGGGTGGGTTCAGCAAAACCAGAGCAAAATACATATATATTCTGATATATACATCTTCTCTCTCTATATCTCCCTCTCTCTCTTCATTTGTGTATGTTTGAGGGCCTAAAAGGGTGATTTGTTCTTAGTTTTGCACTAAGACACACACTATTACACCACACTTCGAATTTGGAGGTGTTGAGGGTCTGTTCTTGAGGTTTTGAGCTGGTTTTGATCAGAAGAAGGGGGCTGGACTTGCTGTTCTTCAAGTGTTCTTCCAGGGTAACACTATTTGCTTTATATCCCCTATTCTTGCACTAGTCTTTAACCTGTCTTGCATACTGATTTAGGCTTTTTGTATAACAGAAAAAAGTCTTGTATTTTCATGCTTAAGATCTTTCATTAAGGTCATTTTGGTGTTGGGGGTCGACCTCCCCCTCTTAGGCCTTGTTTGGCCCTTTTTGTGCTTTCTTTGTTGAGCCTTGGTTACTTTTGTGTATTGGCCTTCTCACCACTGAAATCCAGCAGATTTTCAGTGGTGAAGAAGAGGTTTTGAAGTCTTGCATAGGGGAGGGACACCCGTCTCCCTTGGTCTCTCATTTGTTCATGTTTTTGGCTCATAAGGGTAGCATGTATGCTTGGTTGTTTTTGGCCCCATTTCAGAGGTTTTTGGATGTTATTTGGTCATATGTTTCCTCTGGTTTTGGTCGGATTAATGACCCCTTGCATGCATAATATACTTGCGTTGCATTCCTCCATGTTGCTTAGAAATACATCTTGCCATTAGACCATCTTGCTTGCATCCTTTTGCCTAGCTTTTTGAAGCTTTTGGCCATGTTTTATCATGCTTGAGGTCTGTTGGGTATTGATTTGGTCATACCTTTCATGCTTTGTATGGTCCCTTTGCATTCTAGCATGTTGGCATCGGGTGTGTGAGTCATTAGCATGCATTACCTTGGCTATTTCAGTGATTTGGAATCACTTATTATGCCATTTCAGTCCATGTTTTATGCTTACATGTTTGCATTTTATTATCCTTTCAATGCCTTGAAGAGATGTAGTCTCATGCTCCATGTTTAGGCTTTGGTGCATGCCTCGTGCTTGGAGTCCTTTGGCTGCCATATCAGTGGGTTTTGGGGGTCATTTTTGCATGCTAAAACTCTGTTTTTGGTTGAATAATCCATGCCATGAGTGGTCATGATAGTTGTAGTAGAATGCTCCTCTTTATGCCTTAGTCTTAGGCCTATTGGTATGCATGTTTGCATGAGCATTTGTCTACCATTTGCATCATCTTTGGCCACTGTTTATGGCAAGGCTGAGGTCTGTCCTTTATGGTTTAAGCCCACCATTACATGTTTGTCACATGTTTGTTGCATATTTGGCTCACTATGTGTTGTCACATGCTAGTCCCATTGCATATTTGTCCATGTTTGCTACATTGCATGTTGCATACTTTGGTATATTGCACATTGGCATGTTTAGTTTGCATTGCATTTGGCATGCCTTGCTTACTTAGCTTCATGTTGCATATTTGACCCATGTTGCACATTTGAGCCACATTGCATACATGCATTACATTTTGCTTGGTTTGGGGTGTCAAACCAAGCATGAGGAATGAGGGGCGTTCGTACTCAAAGTGATGTAACACACCTCAATCCTCGGTCGCCGATGTCCTTGATCCCAACATGATAGGGCATTAGCATTCATTCGTTTTGTTGCATGCATTTATATTGATTTGCAACTTGGTGCCTTTAGCCATCATGCATCGAAATGCGTGATTGGTGGCCCGAGTACCAAGGGCCACACTCCCAATCCCTTGAGTACATAGCATGATTGGGAGAGTGGCCATGCACACATTGCTTTGAATTTCGTTGCCATGCACTGTCTGCCCTCTACTACTGTCAAAAATAGGATTCTGCAGGAAGCAATGGCCAGCCGGCCACATACAGTGCCGACCAACCATCAGTAGCCAGCCGATGATACAATATTTGGCCGATAGTCCCATTCCCATGGCCGGTGGCATTTTTTTGTGGCTGGTGGTACTCCAAAACAGTCAGGGGGAGGTTCAAAGCAGTTCTGGAAACTTGCATAATTTTCAGAGGAGCAAGGCGGTGTAAACAGAGGCAACAGTGGCATGGTACGGGTTTACGAGCGAGACGAGTCGAGCATGCATCATCCTAGCATTCCGAGGCGGGGCTGTGGCCATCCTCTTTCTGCATTTAATTTGTTAATTAAATAGAATATGTGTAATATTTAATTAGTTAGAATAGTTAATTATTCATTTTGGTGTGTAATATTTATTCGGACCCTCCGAGAGAGGGCAATTGTGTAATAAGTGTGCGTGGGTGTGTGTATGTCTTCCAACCCCACATCTTTCTCCCTTTTATTTATCCGCTTTCAGTGGTTAGGTTAGGGCATGTTCAAATTGGCATCCTTATGCTCGCATGTTTTGCATCTATTCATCTGTATTGCATGCACCGGGCTCGGCGCATCATACTAACTGCATTGTATTTCAATTCCAAGTTGAATACATGTTAGTTGTAGCATCTCACATGCCATCTTAGAATAGCCGAGCCTATCTTAGTTGCATTTTGCATGTGATGCATTAGCCATCTTAACATGAACTAGGATCATGCATTTGATTACTAACTAGTTTTTGTTTTGGCTTGGAGGACTCGGTAAGCATTTACGCTTTAGCATCCTTGCATGTGTGTGAGTGTTGCCATGACAGCATGCTTACCATGAGGCTATGTGCTTATGTGATATAACTGCCTAAATGCCTGTGGGTGAAGGTTGGATTGCTTGAGTTGGAACAACTCGTTGAAATCCGTGTTTTAGCCTACTTACGACTAGCAAATTTCAAACCGTCTTTCAAACGAGCGGATATGCAATGCTTTATTCCAAATTAGGCGATCTAGTCTATACTTTTGTGTTGTGCGCATCACATAGTAAGATTAGCTAATTAACCAGGATAAGAATGCTTAATGTTTTCAAAACTGGATATCATGGTTAGTAGAGGCCGATCTTTGATCGGGCGAGCGGGGGTGCTCACGAAGTGACCTTCCCTAATCGTACCCAAGTTCTCGAGCCTAGGTAACTTTGGTGATGATGGACACGTGGCTTTAGGCAAACGAGTTAGGGTTTCCTAAATTTCTCCAAAATAAAATATTTAGGTGGCGACTCTGTATCTGGCAAAGCAGTCCATGTTTGGCACTTTTTTCAAAAAAAAATCTGTTTTCTCAAAACGATTTGCCGGATTTGGACTCTTTGATGATTCATCGGTCTTGCATTGCACTCTGCGAGATTAGATACAGGACCGTGACATTGAGTCCTGAACTGTAGTGAACCTAGACGAACAAAACGGGGGATTTTCCCCCGGGACGTTCAGGGACGTCTACAGTTTCTGGTGACTCCGCTAGGGAGATTTAGAGAGCTTGACTGGAACGCATGATATCTTGTTTTTGACTACACTTATGTGATTCTTTGCATTGCATTTGCATTGGTGCGCCTAGGACACCGTGCTTGCCATCTGCTATTCCTGAGCGGTTTGCCAGAGGCTGCGTACCATAAGGCTTACCGGTTACGGGCTCTGCCAGTATGGGAGCACAAACCCCGGTTTTACCGGGGCACCCTTTTTGACCATTCGACCTAGTGCATATTGAAATCCGTAGTGACCATTCCAAACTAGGACAGGTTGCTTACCTGATTTTAGGTTGTTTGAAACCGCTGCGTGCGTAGTGAAACCCTAGCTCCTGACAAAATAGGACAGGGAAACACTACCCCAACATAGGGGTGTTTTGACTCTCTTTTACTTGCTATGTGCTTTTAGAGTGTATCTCTACAGGGAATGCGCATATCAGTTTGCAAGTCCGAATATCAGGCCTGCGGGCACCAGTTCAGTAATTTGGGAATCAGTTATCAACGGATCAGATTCAATTTTCGGGAACAGTGATTCGGGGATAATAATCAGTATTGAGGAACAGTGTATTCAGCTTATCAGCCGTGTGTTGTGATGCCCAACTGTGTACTGTGTGTTTATTTTACGTTGTTATGCTGTCTGTTTGTCTGGTTATTTATTTCCTTATTATTGCTTTATTTATCTTTTTACTAGGTAGTTTAGCACGATTGCTTTCGACCCAACAGATATTCCCCAAGCACTCTGGACTAGAGGCCGCCGACTTAATCGATCTGAGGATCTGGCAGACGGACAACTAGTGTACCACTCATTACCCCCGGTTACTAGACGGAGGGCAGTTAGGCAAAGGATATCGATTCGTGATCGATTCAGAGGCTTTGTCTACCCCCGATCTGATAGGGATTAGGGTTCTGTTTCTCCCGCAGAGAGGGAATATATACCGGTAATTCGATCAGAGAGAGCAGTATGGCAAGCTTAGAGGAAATGGTGCGCCACCTCCAAGAAAGTATGAAAACAATGCAGCAAGACGCTGTCCAACAGGCGGAGTTCGCCAAACAACAGGCCACGGTTGTGACTGAACAAGCAGAGTTAATCGTAAGGCTACAGCAACAAGCCGGGGCATCCGCTTCGCATCAAGCTCCTCCCCCACCCAAGGTTCTAATACCCGAGGAGACACCAAATGTCCAGAATGTCCAAGAAGATACAGATATTCCAACGGGCCGGCTCCGCCTTGTAGACGCCCTATTTTTGACCGTCCTCAAGACTTGGACGTCATCGTTTGAACACTCGGTGATCATCCATGTTTGTGTTCGTCTTGAGTTCCCGGAGGCCTCGGCTACGCGCCTTGCCTCAGGATCTCTCGACTCGACTGTTTTGTGTCTGGTTTTGCACCAAACACTTGTGTTTTGCCTTTGAAGGGCAGGGAATGGCTTGTGGGCCATCCCCACACATCACCGGTCATGGCTTGAGGCCACCGGCCAGTGTTTTGTTGCCATCGGCCATATCTATGGCCGGTCGGCACTCTTGTTGGTCGGTCGGCTCAAAACGTTCGAAACGCAAAGGCATTCGCGAATCGAACGACGAAACGGGTCCGAAATGGGGGAACGAAGGAAGGAAAATAGCCTAGAGAGAGAGAGGGTGGATTTTTGACCAAGAACAAGTAAAGAAAATAGGGTTTAAGCCCCTATTTTAGAAGACCCGTGGCCAAAAGACCAAATTGCCCCGATTCAGGCACTTTTGGCCGGTCGGCCACACTTTTGACCGGTCGGCCACACTTTTGACCGGTCGGCCAAACTTTTGACCGGTCGGCCAAATATTTGGCCGGTGGACTATTTTGGTGGCCGGTGGATGGCCGGTGACCTTCCCTGATGGCCGATGAGCCTCCTACAACCTTGTTTGGGTGAGATGTGTGGTTTGGGGCCTCCATTGCTCAAGACAGTGCAAGAGAAGGCATTTCCGAAGCTCAACCGGTCTCGGTTTTGACTTCAAACCGTGTCTTCTGTACGTGGCACTTGAATACGGGTGCGGTGTATCCTTTTTTGTATTCTTTTGTCCCTTTCAAGATTCGAAAGTTGTCCCACACACGTCGCTTTACAACGCTTTGACGTAAACGCGCGTTGTGTTATACGTCATTATGCTTGCATTGTCATGCACTACACGGTCTGGCGAGACCTTAAACACACTCGGTCTAGGAGACCTTAAATCTTCTAAAGGTGCAAGACCTTTGGTTTTTGCATGCATACACACGTCGTAACGCGCACAACTTGCATTGATGTGCACTGCTCACATGCATTATCATGCATCTCAAGCGACATGCGTTGTCGTCCATTCGAGTCTACATGCATTACCATGCATTTCAAGCGACGCGCGTCGTCGCACATTCGAGTTCACATGCATTTCAAAAGCCGCGCGTTGTCGCGTATTTCAAGATCATCTGCATTGTCATGCATCTCAAAAGCCGCGCGTTGTTGCGCGTTTCAAAATCATGCATCATCATGCATTTGCATTTCAAAAAAAAAAAAAGAAAAAAAAAAAAAACATGCATCGTTTGCATTTCAAAAAAAAAAAAAAACAAAAAAAAAAAAAAACATGCATTATCATGCATTTTCCCTTCATCATGCATTTGCATTTCAAAAAAAAAGAAAACAAAAAAAACATGCATCGTTTGCATTTCAAAAAGCAAAAAAAAAAAAGCATTATCATGCATTTTCCCTTCATCATGCATTGTCATGCATTCAAAAAACAAAACAAAAACAAACATGCATATGTCATGCATTACATTGTATATAGTGCATATGTCATGCATTCATTGTAAATAGTGCATATGTCATGCATTCCATTGTAAATAATGCATATGTCATGCATTCACTGTAAATATTGCATTGTACATCCATCCATTGCATATTGTAAATATTGCATTGTAGCTTGCATGCATTCACTGCATCACCTCCATCATATGGCTTGCGCCTTTCCATGTTGAGCTTGGTCTGGTATGTGCTCATACTTTTCACGCCGAAGCATAGTTCTGCATGTGTACGTGCTATTCCACTGCTGGTATTGTGGTTTGAGGGTTGCGGCACCGTTTCTGTGTTAAACGTTGGTCTGTATATAGTGCATATGTCATGCATTCATTGTAAATAGTGCATATCTCATGCATTCCATTGTAAATAATGCATATGTCATGCATTCACTGTAAATATTGCATTGTACATCCATCCATTGCATATTGTAAATATTGCATTGTAGCTTGCATGCATTCACTGCATCACCTCCATCATATGGCTTGCGCCTTTCCATGTTGAGCTTGGTCTGGTATGTGCTCATACTTTTCACGCCGAAGCATAGTTCTGCATGTGTACGTGCTATTCCACTGCTGGTATTGTGGTTTGAGGGTTGCGGCACCGTTTCTGTGTTAAACGTTGGTCTGTATGTGTCCATGCCTTTCCTAGGCAAAACAAGGTTCGGCCGCATGCCTTATCCATTGTACATAGCATCCATTGCATTCTCCCCAGTAGATTGCATTGTACATATCCATGCATATTGTATATATTGCATTGTAGCTTGCATGCATTCACTGCATCACCCCCATGTACGGCTTGCGCCTTTCCATGTTGAGCTTGGTCTGGTATGTACCCGTACTTTTCACGTTGAAACACGGATCTGAGACTTTTGTGTACGTGCCTATTCCACTGCTGGTATTGTGGTTTGAGGGTTGCGGCACCATTTCTATGTTAGACGTGGTTTGCATGTGTACATGCCTTTTCTAGGCAAGATGTGTTTTGGCTGCATGCCATATCCATTGTATATATTACATTGTAGTGTAATTTTTGCATCCAGCATTAGGATCATTGGTCTTTCCTCAGCGGGTCATTTCCCCACTTATGTCATTCCACCCAATTACTTGTTCTTGTGTCCGTCTACATTACTCATAGTTCTGCATGTGTACGTGCCTATTCCACTGCTGGTATTGTGGTTTGAGGGTTGCGGCACCTTTTCTATGGTAGACGGACTTTGCATCTCCATCAACCTATTTGACATTTGTGTGGTTTTGAACCACTCATGATTTGATCATGTTTAAAATGCACTGCATATCGTTTGCATTGTATGTTACATAGTTTTGTAAATATTGCATATCATTTGCATCGTTTTTACATTTGTTTTGTAGTTTTGCATATCATTTGCATTACATCAGATTCAATTGCATATCATCGCACTGTTTGTGCACCCCTTGGTCTAAGGAGACCTCAAATCCTACATTCGCGTTGTCGCGCATCTTTCGATTGCATTGTTATGCATATTGCTAACAATATTGTACTTGTTGAGTTTTCTTTCTCTTTCAGGCATGATATTGTATGTACGGTTCATTTGAAGCTGGTGAAACCAGACGAGCCGCACAGGTATTGTATTCTCCGTGTGAGACGTATCGAGAATTGCATAATTCTCTTGCACCCTCTCTGCATTGTAGTGTAGTTTGGTTCGTGCTAGCTTAAAACTGTTGCATTGTATGTGCTTCGTTACAGCTTTTCTTTGCATGATCATAAGTTATGTTCGGCTTCTTGCATTTTCAGTTGCATTTTGCCCTTGCCTTCGGGCACATATCTTTATTGTCTTGCATGCTTTGTCTAAGTCTTCGGCCTTGTCAAAAATGGGTTATCTCTAGGCTTTGACACTCACTCCCGTCATTCTTATGACTTTCGAGTTCTGTCAAAGAGGGGCAACTGTAGACACCCCATTTTTGACCATCCTCAAGACTTGGATGTCACCATTTGAACACTCGGTGATCATCCATGTTTGTGTTCGTCTTGAGTTCCCGGAGGCCTCGGCTACGCGCCTTGCCTCAGGATCTCTCGACTCGACTGTTTTGTGTCTGGTTTTGCACCAAACACTTGTGTTTTGCCTTTGAGGGGCATGGAATGGCTCGTGGGCCATCCCCACACATCACCGGCCATGGCTTGAGGCCACCGGCCAGTGTTTTGTTGCCATCGGCCATATCTATGGCCGGTCGGCACTCTTGTTGGTCTGTCGGCCATCTATTTTGTCAAAATGGCATTTTTGGCTGGCCGATCACTGTTCATCTGCTTTTGCAGATATTTTTATGCCAGCTGTGCTAGCTGGCATACACCTTTGCCCCCCTCCATACACGTGTATGGAGGGATTTCACTCTTGCCAAGCTTGTTTTGTAAGCTTTGCAAGAGTGATCTCCTATAAAGAGGGAGCCTCTTCTCCCTCCATTAGGGTTAGAGAAAAAAGCTCCAGAGGTCTGGTTTTTTGGGTTAGAAGTGTGTGTCTATTCTATCTCTATACCTCCCTCCCTTGTGAGTTAAGTGTGTGTTTGTCCTTACTATTGCACACAAACACCTACCATTACACCTTTCCTTAGTTGCTGGGGCATTAGAGGGTTGATCTTGGACTTTTTGAGCTGGTTTGAACCTAAGGAGGCTGCTGGTCTTGCATTTTTGAAGAGGGTCAACAAGGGTAAGAACTTTGCTCTTTTTACCCCATTTTTGCATAGCTTTTTTGACTATCTTGCAACTGTTTTTAGACTTTACATATAACTAATAAAAGTCTTTTTTTCATTGCTTAAAATAGTTGCTTAAGGTTGTTTTGTTGTTTGGGGTTGTTTGATCTCTCTTAGGGCTTGTTTGGCCCCATTTTTTGTGCTATTTTGGTGAGCTCCGGGACCGCCTTGTTTGGGCCTCCTCACCACTGAAATCTTGAGGGATTTCAGTGGTGAGGATGGTGGTTTAGGGTCCCAAGAAGGAGAGGGCCACCCCCTTTCCTTGTTGTCCTCAATATGTGTCATTTAAGCCTCATATGTGAGCACCATTCTTGAACTTGTGTTGGCCATGTTTCAGTAGGTATTTGTGCTTATTTTACCATGATATAGCACTGTTTTTGCTTGGTTTAGACACACCATGCTTAGCTTGCATACATGTCTTGTAATGTCATGATTTGCCTTAACATGTGCCTAGCATTTAGCCTATTATGCTTACTTGTTTTGGCCTAGCTTTGTGAAGCTTTTGTGCTTGTTTTAGCATGCTTAAGTTCTGTTTTTGGTTGTTTTGGTCGACCATGACATGCTTAGTATAGCCACCTTGCATTTTGGCTTGTTAGCCTTGGGTGTGTGAGTGTGGAGCATGCTTTACTTGCTTTGTTTCAGTGGTTTGGAACCATTTGCCATGTCATTTCAGTCCTCATGGTATGCTTGAATGCTTACATTTGAAGCCTCTTTAATGTGTTAAGAGGTTGGTGTTTCATGCTTCATGTTTGTGCTATTGTGTATGCCTCTAGGATTAGGTCATTTAGATGCCATCTAAGTGGTCCTTGGGGCTTACTTCTGCATGATTTAGGACTGTTTTGGTTCATTTTGGTCATTTGTTCCATGTGTCATATGATCATGTTTTAGGTCATTGGGCTTGGTTGCATGCCTAGCTTGCATTGGTAGGTTGATTTGGCATCATTTCCTACATATTCTCAAAGCTTATTATGTATGCCATATGTCCATGGTTATTCCCTTTTAAGTGTGCTTAAAAGATGCTTCTTGATGCTTAAGTGTTTAGGCCTTAACATGTGCATGTTTGTGTGTGTTTTGCCTCTCATTTCCATAGCATTTGGCCACTGTTTTGGGCCTAATACAGAGTTGTCCAAATTAGTGTAAGTCCCTCCTTTGCATGTTGTGGCATGCTCACCTTGTGTGTTGATTGCATACTTGACTTACCATGTGTTGTTGTTGCATGTTTAAGTGACACTTGCATTTGGCACACATTTCCTTGACTAGGTTGCATAACATGTTGTATGCCTTACACACTTGCATGATTAGATTACATCTTGCATGTTGATCATTGGCATAGTTATTACATGCTTGCATACTTGCTAGCTTAGGTTGTGTGCCTAGCATACTTGTCTTCATGTTCATATTGCATACTTAGTTTCATGCCTAGGTTGCACTGCATTGGCATGCATGCTTTGCCTCTTTAATTGAGTACGATAGAGGTTGAGCTCATTGTTTGTTATGTGCTTTTCATTCTATATTGAAAATGCATACTTGGTTCCTTGGGCCATCAAGCATTGAAATGAGCGATTGGTGGTCCGAGAATCGAGCACCATGCTCCTTTGAGTCATAAATATGATAAGGAGTGTGGTTGGTGCAAACATTGCTTGAAATGCATTGCCATGCCATGTTTTGCCCTCTGCTGCTGTCAAAACAGGTTTCTGCAGGAAGCTTTGGCCGGTCGACTACACAAAGTGCCGATCGACCATTTGTGGATGGCCGATAGCTCCATAGATGGTCGATGACCATCATGTCTTGGCCGGTGACCATTTGTCTTAGCCGGTGGTGTTCCACAGTGTCCAAACAGTGCACCTTGGGAGTTGTGCAAGCCTCGGAGAAGCAGGGCAGGGTAAACAGAGGCAACTTGTGCATGGTGGCGGATTTCCGAGCGAAACCGAGCGCGCATGCATTGGACCCTCTTCCCGAGGCTGATTTTTACTGCTTAATTAGCTTAGATAATTTGCTTAACTAGTTAATTGTCTGTAAGATTTAATTAGCTTGTAGGTTAATTAATTTGTATATTCTTTTGGTCCCTCTGAGCGAGGGCGAATTTGTAATAAGTGTGGGTGCGTGTGCGCATGTCTTCCAACCCCCACTTCTTTCTCCCTTTTACTTACCTGCTTTTGATGGTTAGTGTTAGGGCATATTTAATTTAGCATACCTTATGCAATGCATGCGTGCATCCATTCATCAGTATTGCATGCACCGGGCTCGGCGCATCATGCTAACTGCATAAGTATTTCAAATCTAACTTGAATACGTGTTACTTGTTGCATTCCACATGACATCCATAGATTAGCCAAGCCTATTCTAGGTTGCATTTTGTATGCGATGCATTAGCCACTTAACATGGACTTGGATCATACGTTTGAATTGCTAACAAGTTTCTTGTTTTAGCTCGGAGTACTCGGTAAGCTTTTTATGCTTTATCATCTCGCATGAGTGTGAATGTTAACATGACAGAATGCTTACCATGTGGCTAGATGCGTATGTGACATAAACTGCCTAAATGCCTGTGGGTGAAGGTTGGATTGTTTGAGTTGGAACAACTCATTGAAATCTGTATTTTAGCCTACTTGCGAGTAGCAAATTTCAAACCACTTTCCAAACAAATGGATATGCGATGCTTTGTTCCAAATTAGGCGATCTAGTGTATACTTGTTTTGCTGTGCGCATCACATAGTAATTCTAGCTAATTAATCGGAATAAGAATGCATAATGTTTTCAAAACTAGATATCATGGTTAGTAGAGGCCGATCTTCGGATCGGGCGAGAGGGGGTGCTCATAGCTGACCTTCCCCAATCGTACCCAAGTTCCCGAGCTGAGGCAACTTTGGTGATGACGGACACGTGGCCTTAGGCAAACGAGTCAAGGTTTCCTAAATTCCCCCAAAATAAATATTTAGGTGGCGACTCTATATCTGGCAAAGCAGTCCATGTTTGGCACTTCTTTCTAAAAATCTATTTTTTCAAAACGATTTGCCGGATTTAGACTCTTTGGTGATTTATCAATCTTGCATTGCACATTGCAAGATCAGATTAAGAACCGACACAAATCGAGTCCGAACTGTAGCATGAGGCCCGAGGGCGCGTCTACAGTTTCTGGCGACTCTGCTGGGGATTTAGAGAACTTGACTCGAACTCTTGATATCTTGTTTTGACTACACTTATGTGTTTCTTTGCATTGCATGTGCATTGGTGCGCCTTGGACACCGTGTTTGCCGTCTGCTATTCCTAAATGGTTTGTCGGAGGCTCGCTTTGAGAAGCGTGCCATAAGGCTGACCGGTTACGGGCTCTGCCACGATGGGAACACAAACCCCAGTTGTTACCGAGGCACCCTTTTGACCATTCGACCTAGTGCATATTCGGAATCCATAGTGACTATTCCAAGCTAGGACAGGTTGCTTACCTGGTTGTAGGTTGTTTGAAACCGCTGCGTGCGTAGTGAAACCCTAGCTCCTGACAAACTAGGACAGGGAAACCCTACCCCAACATAGGGGTGTTTTGGCTCTCTTTTACTTGCTATGTGCTTTTAGAGTGTATCTCTTTTACTTGCTATGTGCTTTTGTGCTTGTTTTAGCATGCTTAAGTTCTGTTTTTGGTTGTTTTGGTCGACCATGACATGCTTAGTATAGCCACCTTGCATTTTGGCTTGTTAGCCTTGGGTGTGTGAGTGTGGAGCATGCTTTACTTGCTTTGTTTCAGTGGTTTGGAACCATTTGCCATGTCATTTCAGTCCTCATGGTATGCTTGAATGCTTACATTTGAAGCCTCTTTAATGTGTTAAGAGGTTGGTGTTTCATGCTTCATGTTTGTGCTATTGTGTATGCCTCTAGGATTAGGTCATTTAGATGCCATCTAAGTGGTCCTTGGGGCTTACTTCTGCATGATTTAGGACTGTTTTGGTTCATTTTGGTCATTTGTTCCATGTGTCATATGATCATGTTTTAGGTCATTGGGCTTGGTTGCATGCCTAGCTTGCATTGGTAGGTTGATTTGGCATCATTTCCTACATATTCTCAAAGCTCATTATGTATGCCATATGTCCATGGTTATTCCCTTTTAAGTGTGCTTAAAAGATGCTTCTTGATGCTTAAGTGTTTAGGCCTTAACATGTGCATGTTTGTGTGTGTTTTGCCTCTCATTTCCATAGCATTTGGCCACTGTTTTGGGCCTAATACAGAGTTGTCCAAATTAGTGTAAGTCCCTCCTTTGCATGTTGTGGCATGCTCACCTTGTGTGTTGATTGCATACTTGACTTACCATGTGTTGTTGTTGCATGTTTAAGTGACACTTGCATTTGGCACACATTTCCTTGACTAGGTTGCATAACATGTTGTATGCCTTACACACTTGCATGATTAGATTACATCTTGCATGTTGATCATTGGCATAGTTATTACATGCTTGCATACTTGCTAGCTTAGGTTGTGTGCCTAGCATACTTGTCTTCATGTTCATATTGCATACTTAGTTTCATGCCTAGGTTGCATTGCATTGGCATGCATGCTTTGCCTCTTGAATTGAGTAGGATAGAGGTTGAGCTCATTGTTTGTTATGTGCTTTTCATTCTATATTGAAAATGCATACTTGGTTCCTTGGGCCATCACGCATTGAAATGAGCGATTGGTGGTCCGAGAATCGAGCACCATGCTCCTTTGAGTCATAAATATGATAAGGAGTGTGGTTGGTGCAAACATTGCTTGAAATGCATTGCCATGCCATGTTTTACCCTTTGCTGCTGTCAAAACAGGTTTCTGCAGGAAGCTTTGGCCGGTCGACTACACAAAGTGCCGATCGACCATTTATCGATGGCCGATAGCTCCATAGATGGTCGATGACCATCATGTCTTGGCCGGTGACCATTTGTCTTAGCCGGTGGTGTTCCACAGTGTCCAAACAGTGCACCTTGGGAGTTGTGCAAGCCTGAGAGAAGCAGAGCAGGGTAAACATAGGCAACTTGTGCATGGTGGCGGATTTCCGAGCGAAACCAAGCGCGCATGCATTGGACCCTCTTCCTGAGGCTGATTTTTACTGCTTAATTAGCTTAGATAATTTGCTTAACTAGTTAATTGTCTGTAAGATTTATTTAGCTTGTAGGTTAATTAATTTGTATATTCTTTTGGTCCCTCCGAGCGAGGGCGAATTTGTAATAAGTGTGGGTGCGTGTGTGCATGTCTTCCAACCCCCACTTCTTTCTCCCTTTTACTTACCTGCTTTTGATGGTTAGTGTTAGGGCATATTTAATTTAGCATACCTTATGCAATGCATGCGTGCATCCATTCATCAGTATTGCATGCACCGGGCTCGGCGCATCATGCTAACTGCATAAGTATTTCAAATCTAACTTGAATACGTGTTACTTGTTGCATTCCACATGACATCCATAGATTAACCGAGCCTATTCTAGGTTGCATTTTGTATGCGATGCATTAGCCACTTAACATGGACTTGGATCATACGTTTGAATTACTAACAAGTTTCTTGTTTTAGCTCGGACTACTCGGTAAGCTTTTTATGCTTTAGCATCTCGCATGAGTGTGAATGTTAACATGACAGCATGCTTACCATGTGGCTAGATGCTTATGTGATATAAACTGCCTGAATGCCTGTGGGGGAAGGTTGGATTGTTTGAGTTGGAACAACTCATTGAAATCCGTATTTTAGCCTACTTGCGAGTAGCAAATTTCAAACCACTTTCCAAACAAATGGATATGCGATGCTTTGTTCCAAATTAGGCGATCTAGTCTATACTTGTTTTGTTGTGCGCATCACATAGTAATTCTAGCTAATTAATTGGAATAAGAATGCATAATGTTTTCAAAACTAGATATCATGGTTAGTAGAGGCCGATCTTCGGATCGGGCGAGAGGGGGTGCTCATAGCTGACATTCCCTAATCGTACCCAAGTTCCCGAGCCGAGGCAACTTTGGTGATGACGGACACGTGGCCTTAGGCAAACGAGTCAGGGTTTCCTAAATTCCCCCAAAATAAATATTTAGGTGGCGACTCTGTATCTGGCAAAGCAGTCCATGTTTGGCACTTCTTTCTAAAAATCTGTTTTTTCAAAACGATTTGCCGGATTTGGACTCTTTGGTGATTTATCAATCTTGCATTGCACATTGCAAGATCAGATTAAGAACTGACACAAATCGAGTCCGAACTGTAGCATGAGGCCCGAAGGCGCGTCTACACGCCGCCGATTCTACCGTAGCTATCCAAGGCGCCCACGCCTATTAATGTACCAGATTCTCCTTTCGAGTTCGAAGTGGATCCCACAGCACTAAAGCTGAGCAAGCTAGAAAAGATGTTCAAGAAATCCCAGGGAGTCAAGTTCATCCCAGACGTTGAGGATGGGTATACTGACGCAGCCGTAACGCTCCCAGATCGGTTCAAGATGCCACAAATCGACCGCTTTGACGGATCCGGGGATCCCATGGTGCATCTCCGGTTGTTTTCAGACATACTATGGCCGATGGGCCTCACCAGACTGCAGAAGCTTTGACTATTCGGCCGGACCCTATCGGGTGTGGCAGCCATCTGGTACGCAAAATTAGAAGATGATGTCAAGCGGAACTGGGATGAGATGGCTGAGGCCTTCGTTGCAAAATACTCGTATAACACGCAAATCGAGATTACGACCCGTGATCTTGAGACGACAAGACAGGAGCCTAAGGAGAGCTTCTCAGAATTCGTGACCCGTTGGAGGGCCAAGGCCTCGATGATGACAATTAGGCCAACGGACAAGGATCAAATACGGATAGTTGTGCGCAACCTCCAACACAAACTGATGTAGAAAATGATCGTGCTCCCCTTTTCTACCTTTTCAGATCTGCATGAGATGGGAGTACAGATTGAGGATGCCTTGAAGCAGGGCTTAATTGATAATGATCGAGAGCAACCCAGGAGAACCTTCAACCGTAACACCAATGCAGGCCCGAGCGGCGCTACAACTACAAGAGCCTCAGAAGTGAGCATGGTCACTACCATCCCCCCTCCAAGAACTATGGCAGCCACGCCATTCTCCGGTGCGTCTGGAAGCAATACACAAACAGCCAAATACCCACCCAAAAACCAAAGAACCTTCGCTCCACTATATATACCCCTGTCCAAAGCACTGGGGGTTTTAATCAAAAAAGGGCACCTGAAGCCCCTAGAGCCGCGGCCATTGCCGAAAAAACTTCCCCCTACCCACAACCCAGCCAAATATTGCGCATTTCACTAACAGCACGGTCATGACACCGACCAATGCTTCCGATTACGTCATGAGATTCAAGATCTCATTGATCATGGGGTGATTCTGCCCCCAGAAAAACCCAATGTCAAAACTAACCATCTCCCGCCACACAACCAAGCTCCACCTCCCAAACGCATCAACTTTATCCAGACTGGGGTCGTGCCTTACAATCCTAGCATATATATCACCCGGCCCACCTATCCAAGCCGGAGGTGCTCCTTCCTGACTGCATTGATTTGTGCATGTTGGACATCCTCATAACCCAACCCGAACCAATGGTGGTGACTGTCGAAGACAAAATAGGGAAGACTTCAGAGGAGAATGGGATTGATGAGTCAAGATCTGAGGAATCTGGGAGTTTTGCTGAAAAGGTATACAGTCCGAGTGACTACATTCTGTCAGTAGGCCAGGTTGGGTCAAATGTACAATTACCGACAGGGGCAGAGCTTTGTGTGATACAAGGGGATGAATTCGGTCAGAGGATAGATGACTTGGCGACTGTGGAAAGGGACTTTGCTAACCTCCAGTTTTTCAACGAACAAGATCCAGAGGACATGGCAGTCAATTGGTCAGATTTTGAGGAGTCAAGCGAAAGTTACCGGGTGGCTTGATGACTTACCAGACATTGTTGAAGAACCTCAATTAGAACGGAGCCTGTCAGGGACAAGAACATCAATGGTGGCCGGAAGGACCGGGAATCAGAATACATCGCCGGAGAACGCCGGTGTTAAGAATTTGGCTCAGGATCTGGGCATTTTGAATACAAGAATTATTGAACAGCTAGCTGTACTGACGCAGTTGGAACATGAAAGGTTCGAGGATTCTGAGAGAGTCAAGAAAGCTAAAGCCCATGTGGGGACTGAAACTGCTGTGTGCACAAGGACAGAGAATGCTGCGAGCATATGGATGGAAAATCTTGCAAGTACAAAACGATCATGCAGGCGGACAGTGCTGTCGCTTAGATGGAATGTGGTGGGAAGACGATGATCTATGTCTTGCCCACAAGGATGAGGATTGGGGGAATAACCAGCCAGACGATACCTGGTATATTGGTGAAGTCGACCATCTGACTAGGAGTGGACAGTATTTCAAACCTCCACACCTAGATCAGCCAGAGGCATCTGGGAAAGATAAGGAAGCTGAGAAACAGAGAGAGAAGCAACTCGAAGAGGAAGTCGTGTTAAAACAATTGAAAAAGATACAAGCAGATATCTCCATATGGGGACTGCTTATGGCATCACGAGTGCATCGACAAGCCGTCTTATCTGCTATGGACAAGGCCAAGCTCTCAATAGAAACCACGCTGGAGCAGCTAGTGGGATTAGTTTTTCCGGGAGGAGCTACCCCGATGTTGACTTTTTCCGACAAGGAACTACCACCTGAGGGTGCGAATCATAACAAGCCACTTTACATCTCTGTGGAGTGTAGAAACAAATGGATATCGGTGGTTCTTGTCGATACCGGGTCTGCCATCAATGTGTGTCCAGCAAGGACCGCGTATGCAATCGGTTTAAAGACCGCGGACTTTGTGCCAACAGCCCAGGTGATTCGGGCATACAACAACACGAGCAGAGAAGTAATGGAAAAGGTGAAAATTCAGACCAAGGTTAGGCCGGGACAGCATGAGATAGACTTTCATGTCCTAGAGGTTCCCACCACTTTCAACCTACTCTTGGGGCGGCCGTGGCTGCACCAGGTAAAGGCAGTTTCGTCTACCTTGCATCAGATGGTGAAATACCCCCACGGGAAAGGAGTAGCCATTGTTTTTGGAAATTTGTCGATCCATCCACCACCAGAAGTATCTACACCAGTTTTGGAAATTGAGCACGGTATGGAGGATATGTTCATGTTAGGTTTTACCCTGGCCGAAGCTCGGGTAGTTCAGAACATCATGGTTGTTAATGAGGGGTTGTATGTCAGTGGTCAATCAATATACCTCATGAACAAGCTCCAACACATCCCCGGGATAGGATTGGGAAAGAGTGGCCGGAAGGGCGTCGCAGCATTGGTCGAAGTTCCACACAACCCGCATACCTTTGGTTTGGGTTATCTGCCCACCAAAGACGATTGGATAAGGAAAGGCAAGGAGATGGCTGGGAGAGCCAGAGCAAAGCAGGCAGGGAAGCCTTTTGAGTTAATGCACCGGCCCATCCAGGGTACCCTAAACGGACGCTTCGTTCGGGAGGGGGAAGACTTTCCGTTTTGTGGCTTCCCAGAGCCATGGCTGAATGCCGAGAGGAGGCGCTTGCCGGGATTCGAGATCTTCTTTGACCTACAGTTATCCGGGGATGATGTTACCGAAGGGCAGATAGACCCAACCGTTGAAGTTGAACAGGGCAAGAAAGTGGAGTCTGAGGACGCCGAAAGTGAAATAGGGGTAGCGTTGGCGTGTCTGCTTTCAGATCCTCCGATCGACCATGAGTGCTTGGGGATAACTTTTGGTATGCGTGATCGGGAACGAAACGACTGCAGGCCTACCAGCAAACATTTTGGATGCATCTATCGCACCCTCTCTCATTTGGCAATATGAAGAGGGATTTTTGTCAAGCGACAAGGTCAGTAGTGGTAGGAATCTGATTCCACCGAGTCTTGTGAGTCGAATCGGGTTCGGCTCGTGAGTCCGAGTCGGTATTCTCTGGGGTGATAACCCGAATGCCACAGTCCTGTCTAGGTCGTCTTTTTCTTTCTCTTTTGAGTCTGTTGTAACAGAAGAATCGGACGATTTGGATGTGCTTAATGAGAATGATGTGGCTGCGGTTTATGAGTACTTTTCTGTGCCTTTGATTTATTGCTTGAATCAGGATTTTCAAAATTTTGATAAAAACGACGAGGAAGAAATTCCTCCGGTTTTGCAACGATTAATTGATCAGGAGCAGGAAAAATTTGTTAAACCTTTAGTTGATGAAATCACTACTGTGAATGTTGGTACTGAGAAGGACCCATGGTGGTCGGATCGGGTCCACGTTGTCTTCGGAGGCGGCGCTTAGTCACTTTATTAAAAGATTTCAAAGATGTTTTCGCGTGGTCCTCGAAGACATGCCGGAATCGATCTGAGATTGTACGACACAGATCCTTTGACCGAGGCGGGCCGTTAAGCGAAACTTCGAAGGATCCGCCCGGACTGGGCTCTCAAGATTAAGGAAGAGGTCACCAAGCAAATCGACGCAGGCTTCCTGCTGGTATCTGAATACCCGACTTGGTTGGCCAACATAGTTCCGGTGCCGAAGAAAGATGGCAGGATCCGAGTATGCGTGGATTTCAGGGATTTGAACAGAGCTAGTCCGAAGGACGACTTTCCTCTGCCGCATATTGATGAGTTAGTGGACTTCACAGCGGGGCATGCTTTGCTTTCGTTCATGGATGGCTTCTCAAGCTACAGTCAGATAGTGATGGCACCTGAAGACCGGGAAAATACTGCTTTCACCACCCCGTGGGGGACATACTGTTACAGGGTGATGCCATTTGGGTTGAAGAATGCTGGAGCTACATATCAACGGGCCGTGACCACAATATTGCATGACATGAGCCACAAAGAGGTTGAGGTGTATGTGGATGACATGATTGTCAAGTCCAAAGGAAGAGATGGCCACTACACCGCCATGCAAAAGTTTTTCCAAAGGATCAGAGAATTCTGGTTGCGGCTGAATCCTCAGAAGTGCACGTTTGGTGTTACAGCGGGGAAAATGCTAGGGTTTCTGATTACACAGAGAGGTATCGAAGTCGACCCTTCCAAAATCAAGGCCATCTTAGAAATGCCACCACCAAAGACTGAAAAGGAGGTGCGAGGCTTTCTGGGTAAAGTGTAATTCATAAGACGGTTTATCTCAAAATTAACCTTGACTTGTGAACCACTTTTTGGTCTTCTGAAGAAAGGAAAGAAATTCTAGTGGGACGGCTGATGCCAAGATGCTTTTGAACAGATCAAAGAATACTTACAGAACCCACCCATGTTGTCACCACCAGAGCCAGGGAAACCGTTGATAATGTACCTTTCAGTAACTGAGACTACAATGGGTTGTATGCTCGCGCAAGAATTAGAAGACAAAGTGGAGAGAGCCATCTACTATCTAAGCAAGAAGATGCTAGAGTATGAGACTTGCTACACACCGTTGGAAAAGGCTTGCTTAGCCTTGGTATGGGCTACCAGGAAGGTGCGGCACTACCTGTTAGCTCACTCTGTAATGTTGGTTTCAAGATTAGATCCCATCAAATATCTCTTCGAGAAACCGGCACTTACGGGTAGGCTAGCTCATTGGTTGCTTTTGCTTTCCGAATTCGATCTGAAATATGTGACGCGCAAGTTAGTTAAGGGAAGAGCAGTAGCAGAATTCTTAGCCGATCATCCAGTGGAAGGGGGTGAAGCAGTTGAGTACTTATTCCCAGATGAGGCCATTTTGCACATCGAAGATGAAACTTGGACGATGTACTTTGACGGAGCGTCAAACTAATATGGGTATGGGATAGGGGTGTTGCTGATAGCACCCGACAATTCCCGTATCCCTCTAGCCTTCAAACTCCGGTTTAAAGTCTCGAACAACGAAGCAGAATATGAGGCATGCATTACTGGTCTAGAAGCAGCCTTGGAACTAGGGGCAAGACGGTTGGACGTCATCAGGGACTTAAACCTTGTTGTGTCTCAAGCAAAAGGAGACTGGAAAGTCAAAGAAGAGAAGATGATAATGTACCACCAAACCTTGGACTTGTTAATTCCTCGGTTTGAGAAGCTAAATTTTGCTCATCTGTTAAGAGAGAACAACAGGTTCGCAGATTCACTAGCAACTCTATCTTCCATGATAGATATCCCTTTCGGAGTCCGGATGCGTCCAGTCATTATTGACCAGAAATTTGCGCTGGCATACGAGTCGATTGCTACTATAGATGAGGTTCAGGACGGGAACTGTCAAGCCCCAAACTTGCCCCTAAAAGTTTGGGCATGACCTAAGCAGAAAAGGACACTTAACCTGATTTCATAGAGGGGCCTAACCGGAAGCTGTAAGAATAAAGGATATAAACCAGAAAATATGTCATCCATTGAGCTACTAAGTTATGCCAGGATCATAAACATCTCATAGGACAAGTACATCAAAGGCAAAAATACATTAGAGAGTTAGTTATTTACATGCATATACAAATCCAATCCCCGAGGTGGGGTATATAACAAAAATATTAAGTACATAATATCTGAAGCCAATAGCAAAAGTGTAAGCCCTCATCTAACAAACTCCACAAAAGTAGGGTTTCGACCCCAAGCTTGGCTGTGCCTAGGCTGACGAAAGTATGACGATGCCGAGTTAAGATCGACCCCCAGGTTGGTTACCTACAGAAACAGACATAATATGGAGTGAGTCAAGCTCAGTGAATAATAGTACTTGCATGCATGTAGAACATAATTAATACCGTAATCATGTAATCAGTCCGTTTCTGTATAGCTTTGTTGGACAACTCAGTCGATTCACAATTTCATAATTTGGCCCTTGGCCTAAAGAGTTCACATATTCACACAGAATCATCGGTTTCATAAACTGACAAGTTATCACATAGGCTTTGGTCCTTCTTGTTTCACAAGTTCACAATTCATATCACATTGGCTTTGGTCCTTCTTGTTTCACGAGTTCACAATTCATGTTTCACAAGTTCACAATTCATAAATTCATATATCACACATCGGCCCTTGGCCTCATAATATCGTCGTTCACAAATGGCCCTTGGCCACATCGTTCCATAGTTCACAAATGACCCTTGGTCACATAGTTTCACAAAAAGGCTTGTGGCGACATTGATTCACAAATGGCTCTAGGCCACATTGGTTCACAAATGGCTCTAGGCCACATTAGTTCACAAATTCACAATTTCCCTGATACAGTCCAAAAGTCACAAGATTTCACATATGACGTGCATAACTTCACAACCTTTTTGATGTTTCCACAATTTCATAATGGTTCACTTATAGCGTATATATATTTCGTACCGTCACAAGTTTGACAATGAAGTTCGTAACGTCAAGATATAACATCAATACATAATCACAACGTCAATAATAATAAATTGAGTAAAGGTACATTGAGGTACTATCACTCACAGCGTTGTGATGGTGTGCTCGTTTCTTCCGGAGTGTGCCCTGCACACAATCATAACTTATAAATTAGTTTGCTTTCTTCTTAAATCATTGGGGAATCATTTCCTGCTTCATTACACTTCACATAAATTGATAATCAGCTTAAAATCATTAAAACACATTCTAAAACCATCAGGGAATCAAGTACGCAAAACTGAACAAGCATAATTTCTTTCTGAAAATTTGTCCCGCCGGCGCCACTTTGGCGCCGAGCGATCGCAAAATGTGCAAAAGCTAGCTGGGAGGTGGTTTTCCCCCGGCAGACTTTCGCTTCGGCGGACCCGCCATTCAAATTCTGAACTTCGAATTTAGCAACTTCATTCCATTTCTCATGCAATTCCAAATGAATCTAAGACCATATTTCAACCCAACATCACTATAATATGAATTCTACCTTGAACATGACAAATTAAGCAAGATTAGGAACTTAAATAAGCCATCTCTTCCCCAAATTCCACTTTTGGCTTCAAGTTCTTCATGTTCTTGAACCATAGCACATGATATCTATATATATATGTACATAAATCCATGAAGTGATGGTATAAAACCAAGGATTGAAGTATAATTTCATATAACACCCAAATTAAGTGTCAAAATAACCAATTGATGAAAAACCCTCATAATTCAAACATGAATCTTACATAAATCAAACAAAACATGAATTACAACTCTAAGTTGCCATAACAAGAAGATCTTGAGCTTACCTTGAGTCTAATCCCAAACTTCTAACAATTTTGCCCAAATCTCTTGTCGAATCACTTCTCCCCCAATTCTCTTCTCCCTTCTCTCTTATTTTCTCCCCCAAAATGGTATTCACGTTTTTGACCAAGTTCATGAAGTCTTAGCAATATATATATTCATAAGTAAAGCATATAAGACAAAAATGAATCGTTTATTCATTCCGAAATTGAAATTTCGCAAATATGCTTAATATTACCCAAAAATTATGCTGATCACAGATATATAATCAATTTCAGATAATTACACCTTTAAGGCTTCCAATTCCTGTGTCAAAGCTTTTAATTGTAACAGATACGTTTCTTGAGAGACAGATAGACTTCCTTAAACATGGATTTCACTTACATGACTTTAATTTTCTACGGAATTTCACAGTAAACATTTAAACGCTCAATCAAAAACTAAAAAATATATCAGAAAACATGTACGAGGGTCGGGTTACCCCTGGTATTACGACATTTGGAATTTCTTGGAGAATGAAGGGTATCCACCAGGGACAAATGCCAAGGATAAAAGGGCAGTCAGAAGAATGTCCGTTCAGTTCATCATCTGCGGGGGTAAGCTATATAAGAGAGGTTATTTGGGATTGCATAAGCTGTGTGTTGAAGCCGAAGAATCGAAGCGCCTAATGGAGGCCATCCATGGAGGAGAATGCGAAGCACATATGAACAGGGTAATGCTAGCCAGGAAGATCCTCAGACAAGGTTACTATTGGTCCACCATGGAGGAGGATTGTATCAGTTTTGTTCGGCGATGCCACAAGTGTCAAATCCATGCAAACTGCGTGAATATCCCGCCATCGAAGCTGTACAACATGACTTTGCCATGGCCATTTTCAGTTTGGGAAATTGATGTGATAGGGGCTGTTACTCCGAAGGGATCGAATGGGCATGAGTTCATCTTGGTCGCGATAGATTATTTCACAAAGCGAGTTGAGGCCCAATCTTATGCGGTGTTGAAGGCGTCGCATGTTGCGAAGTTCATCCGAAACAATTTCATCTGCCGTTACGGGGTCCCGAATGAAATCATTTTGGACAACGGTTCCCACTTCAAGAAGGAAGTAATTGACTTGTTGGAGAAATACAACGTGGCTTTTCATAAGTCATCCACATACCGGCCGCAAGCCAATGGAGCAGTTAAGGCCGCCAATAAGAACATCAAACACATCTTGCAGAAGATGGTGGAAACCTACCGGGATTGGCCAGATAAGTTGCCGTTTGCTCTGTGGGGCTACCGGACTTCAATTAGAACTTCAACTGGGGCGACTCCGTATTCGTTAGTTTATGGGATGGAGGCCATTCTACCTATTGAAATTGAAGTGCCGTCATTACAATCTTGGTGAGTGTCGATAGTCAAGCAGTTGGCGTGAAGCGGATTTGAAGAACTCATGTTGTTTGATGAGAGAAGACTGAAAGCACTGTACCACGTTTAGGGTTATCAGTGCAGGATTGCCAGGGCTTTCAACAAGAAAGTTAAGTCCCGGAATTTGAAGGAAGGAGATTTGGTACTTAAAGACAACATAGCTCCCATCCATGACCCAAGGGGCAAGTTCAGACCCAATTGGACTGGTCCTTACATCATCAAGTCTATCTGGTCAGGTGGAGCTGTGGTTCTGATGGATCTAGATGGCCTAGAGTTCTCACAACCGATCAACATGGACAAGTTGAAGAAATATTACCCCTAAGAGGCTCGCTAGGCCGAAAACCTGCAAGGGCGACCTAGGCAAAAGTTAGAGCATAGAAAATTTGAAATTATAAAAACTGAGCTCGCAAGGTTGAAAACCTGCAAAGGGCGGCCTTGGCAAAAGTTAGAGCGCAAAAGGAGAGTGAAAATATTCGAGTGACCCCAAGCCGAACTACGTAAGGCTTGATTCCCACCTTTCGGATACGTAGGCAACTTCATCCTGAAGTTCAGCCATAAACTTTTCCCCGATCAACTTTGTTCATTTGATCATCTCGGTCATCTTTGTCTATTCAGCATTCAAGAGTTCGTTTGTGATCTCCGGTACAGTGCTATTCAGACTAGGGGCAACTTTCCAGTTGCTGGGGATCTAGGGTTATGCATCTCAGTGACAGATCTCAGGCGTGTCCAGTTTTGAGCCATATCGAAAATGGTTTTGAAAAGTTTTGATAAAAGTTGACTTTGTTCAAATTAGTCTTTTTTTTACAACTTACCATTTTTGGACCAAAGTGGAAAATTTTCAGTACCCACAACCTTCAATTTCATTGATTTCAATACAGAGTTCTCCTACTCTTGCATATAAATGAAAGTTGCTTTTTATTACACTCATAAAGAAAACTTGAAAGTACTAATAAAGCAATAAATCCGGGGTATGGGTAAGTCAGGTGTTCCTGCGCCCCCTCCCAGAGCTGTGCCAAGTTGGGCCCAATCTGTGCCTCTTCAGTGAGCCAATCTATGCACTCATCAGACAAAGTACAACTGAAAGTGGGAGCGGGGGCCAAGAGCTCTCTAGTCCCCCACGCTGTGGCATACTGAGCAAGCTGCGCACCTTAGACTGGGAATGCAGCTGGATATTTTGTCCCCTCTGGCGGGCAAATCTGGTCATGGCCGAACTGGCGCTGGAACCGGAATGGGAAGTAGAACACACAGTGAGTTAAGCCAATCAACTGAACCCCAGTCTGCTGGGACATGCTGTAGCCCATTGCCGGTAGATTGAGCCAGGGGCACCGCCAAGCAATACGGTTTGCGGACAAGCAACACATTCAATCGAACCACCAGCCCTCATTAAGGGCATTGACTAGGCGTTGCTGGAAGAAGTAACTGCGAGCCGAGTATGCTGGGCAAGAGTCCATGACCTGCAACTTGTCCATCAACCACACTTGGGAAGGGATGAAAAATGAGAGAATAAAGAATAGAGAGATGTACGATGAGAGAAAAGTGAGAAAAGGGTTTTATGAGAAAAATCGAGCTTGAGGGCTGAGTGATGTGAGCAATACATATGTGAGATTGGATGGGAAACATTACCTGCAGTAGTAGTGGACTCCCCGCAAATCTGGTCGTCTCTCGGCGATAAAAGGCGTCCAAGCCTATCAGTGTCTCAACCACGGTCATGGCAATGCAGCTCTTGCCCTCCTTCAAGCCTTGAGCAACCTCGATCAACCGGACACTAGATCCTCCGGAGCCTGAGGCAAGCAAGAAACGAGATAGCATGCACAAACAAAGAGCATGTCGCTGAAAGCCTTGCCAATGATGGTCACCACGATCACCGGCATCAGAAAACCGGCAAATCAAACTTGGAACATCCATCATTCCGTCACAAATCAAAGAGCGAGCGTCGTGCATCGCAAGCCCACACATTTGCCCTAAGGCTTGGGCATAGCCAAAGCGAAGCTGAGGCAAGACTTCTTCGTTGCGCTCAGACTCCATTAGAGCTTGGAAGTCTTCGAAGGTATGACACACCTCTTGTCCGCCAGCTAAAAACATGTGTTATCGGATTCCAAAACTTCGCTACGGCGCGGAGAAACGGAAAGTGCAGCTGGGTACGACTCAGAGTGAATAGTGCATTTATGTCAAAACCCCGGAAATTCAACTTTTCTGAGCCGTCCAAGCTGGCAATCCAACCTGTGAGGTTCTGGGCAAGAAACTCTTCCATTTGAAGCAAATCAGTGTTGAATTGAGAGAAACTATGAAGCTGAGGCTTTTTAGGGGATAAGGTGTGAGTGGAGGACAGATGTCAGCATTCTGGTGGTTCTTTCCATTCATGGCCGGCCGGCCAAAAACAGTGCCAGCCGACCACCATTTTTGGCCGATGGGTTAGATCTGTTGGCCGATGGCCTTCCCATATGGCCGGTGGTCCTTATCCTTGTTCCTTAAGCAGTATACATGTCGGACATGTTGAGAATTTGTGGCTGGCACCACTTCTAATGACCTCCGATGATTGATTCTTGCGGAGTCACGCCTATTTAGTTATCGAGTTGTTGTACATTTGCTTATCGAGTTGTATTTCACCCTCCTTAAGCCTTTGTTTTGCTTATCGAGTTGTACTTGCACTTGGTTAGCTTATCGAGCCTTTGTTTTGCTTATCGAGTTTCTTTGCTTTGCTTATCGAGTTGTTAGTCGGTTCATTACCTGATTATTACGATGCAAGTGCTTAATTTTCAAACAAAGTTCAATTTCATTCACATTGTTATGTGATGTCACGCGATGCGATGCGCAGGAAGTACAAATGTAACACCCTTTTGAAACAAAACAGCTATTTCATTTCCATCATGACTTTTGCAGAAGATACACAGTTTTGAAAAAGTAAAACCTGCCTAAGGCAGTGCAATGTGCTTAAACTACCAGTAAAAAAAGGAAAGTAAAGCAAAAGGAGAACAGGGCAGTAGAATATCGGGATTGATACCGGTGACCCCCCCCTTTATGGGCGATACATCTCCCGCGCCCTTATTTCGGGTCAATTATGTGGTTTGGCACCTTCATTACTCAAGACAGTGCAAGGAAGTGCACTTTTAGAACCTTAGCAGATCTCCGTGTTGCCCTCAAGCCGCATCTGCCGTGAGTGATGCTCAGCGCGCGCAAGGTGTATCCTTTTTGAGAACGTCATAACCCCCCCCTCCCGAGAGGTAAATCGGAGGTTGTTTTGAGCCGCCCTCTTTGAGGCTTGCGTTTCTTCACTCGTTGTTGTGTTTGTTTCAAGCATGCTATTAAAGTTATACCTCTCCTGCATTGTTATACACTTCCATTACTTGCGTTATAGCACACGCAAGTTCCTTTTATACATATTGCATGCGTACGCGTATTGCTTTACTTACATGTGTTCAAGTTCCTTTTATACACATTGCATGCGTACGCGTATTGCTTTACTTACATGTGTTCAAGTTCCTTTTATACACATTGCATGCGTACGCGTATTGTTTTACTTACATGTGTCCAAGTTCCTGCTATACACATTGTATGCGTTGTGCTTTACTCACATGTGTTCAAGTTCCTCTTCACACATTCTGCACGTTGTCGTGTGCTCTTTACTTACATGTGTTTGTGCCTTCATAGCATTGTTATGCTTGCCCTAGGTCGCATTGTTATGCTTCCCACTCGGTTTGCGTTGTCACGCATTTTCAATCGTATTGTTATGCATGTTACTAACAATATTGTACCTGTTAAGTTTTCTTTCTTTTTCAGGCACGATATTGTATATACGGTTCATTTGAAGCTGATGCAACCAGACGAACCGGACAGGTATTGTATTCTCCATGTGAAACGTAGCGAGAATTACATAATTCTCTTACATCCTTTCTGCATTGTAATGTAGTTGGATTTGTGTTTGATTGCTTAAACTGTTGCATTTATTGTATGTATATGCTTCGTTACAGCTTTCTTCGCATGATCATAAGTTATGCTCGGCTCTGTGCATTGTCTTGCATTTGCCCCTGCCCTCGGGCGCATATCTTTGCTTGTAGCTTGTATGCTTTGTCTAAGTCTTCGGCCTTGTCAAAAATGGGTCGTCTCTGGGCTTTGACACTCACTCCCGTCATTGTTATGACTTTCGAGTTCTGTCAAAGAGGGCAACAGAGACACCCCAATTTTGGACGTCCTCAAGACCTAGACGTCCACGTTTGAACACTCGGTGATCATCCATGTTCGTGTTCGTCTGAGTTCCGGAGGTCTCGCCACGCCTTGCCTTAGGACCTCTCGACTCGACTGTTTTGTGTTTGGTTTTGCACCAAACACTTGTGTTTTGCTTTCGGAGGGCAGGGAATGGCTTGTTGGCCATCCTCACACCTCACCGGCCATGGCTTGAGGCCACCGGCCTTGTTTCCTTGCCACCGGCTATTGGTGATGGCCAGTCGGCACTTTGTATGGTCGGTCGACCATTTATTTGGCCGATGGCCTCCTTTTTTAGCCGGTACCACCTTTTTGCCTCTTTCAGGCACAGTTCATGCCAGCTGTGCCAGCTGGAGTGCACGGACTTGTCCTACATACAGCTGTATGGAGGAACTTGCACCTTTTGCACCCTTTTGGTCTAGCTTCTTGAGGAAGCTTGGACCTTTGTCTTAGCTTCCGAAAGAAGCTTGAACCCTGTCTTAGCTTCCTCAGGAAGCCTTGGCCCCTTTGCCTTAGCTTTTTTACGAAGCCTTGACCCTCTTTTGTTAGCTTCTCTAAGAAGCTTAACACTTTGCCTTGTCTATATAAGGAGACCTTCCCTCTCCTTTTGGTGGGTTCAGCAAAACCAGAGCAAAATACATATATATTCTGATATATACATCTTCTCTCTCTATATCTCCCTCTCTCTCTCTTCATTTGTGTATGTTTGAGGGCCTAAAAGGGTGATTTGTTCTTAGTTTTGCACTAAGACACACACTATTACACCACACTTCGACTTTGGAGGTGTTGAGGGTCTGTTCTTGAGGTTTTGAGCTGGTTTTGATCAGAAGAAAGGGGCTGGACTTGCTGTTCTTCAAGTGTTCTTCAAGGGTAACACTATTTGCTTTATATCCCCTATTCTTGCACTAGTCTTTAACCTGTCTTGCATACTGATTTAGGCTTTGTGTATAACTGAAAAAAGTCTTGTATTTTCATGCTTAAGATCTTTCATTAAGGTCATTTTGATGTTGGGGGTCGACCTCCCCCTCTAGGCCTTGTTTGGCCCTTTTTGTGCTTTCTTTGTTAAGCCTTGGTTACTTTTGTGTATTGGCGTTCTCACCACTAAAATCCAGTGGATTTTCAGTGGTGAAGAAGAGGTTTTGAAGTCTTGCATAGGGGAGGAACACCCCTCCCCCTTGGTCTCTCATTTGTTCATGTTTTTGGCTCATAAGGGTAGCATGTATGCTTGGTTGTTTTTGGCCCCATTTCAGAGGTTTTTGGATGTTATTTGGTCATATGTTGCCTCTATTTTTGTTCGGATTAATGACCCCTTGCATGCATAATATACTTGCCTTGCATTCCTCCATGTTGCTTAGAAATGCATCTTACCATTAGACCATCTTGCTTGCATCCTTTTGCCTAGCTTTTTGAAGCTTTTGGCCATGTTTCATCATGCTTGAGGTCTGTTGGGTATTGATTTGGTCATACCTTTCATGCTTTGTATGGTCCCTTTGCATTCTAGCATGTTGGCATCCGGTGTGTGAGTCATTAGCATGCATTACCTTGGCTATTTCAGTGAGTTGGAATCACTTATTATGCCATTTCAGTCCATGTTTTATGCTTACATGTTTGCATTTTATTATCCTTTCAATGCCTTGAAGAGGTGTAGTCTCATGCTCCATGTTTAGGCTTTGGTGCATGCCTCTTGCTTCGAGTCCTTTGGCTACCATATCAGTGGGTTTTGGGGGTCATTTTTGCATGCTAAAACTCTGTTTTTGGTTGAATAATCCATGCCATGAGTGGTCATGATAGTTGTAGTAGAATGCTCCTCTTTATGCCTTAGTCTTAGGCCTATTGGTATGCATGTTTGCATGAGCATTTGTCCACCATTTGCATCATCTTTGGCCACTGTTTCTGGCAAGGCTGAGGTCTGTCCTTTATGGTTTAAGCCCACCATTACATGTTTGTCACATGTTTGTTGCATATTTGGCTCACTATGTGTTGTCACATGCTAGTCCCATTGCATATTTGTCCATGTTTGCTACATTGCATGTTGCATACTTTGGTATATTGCACATCGGCATGTTTAGTTTGCATTGCGTTTGGCATGCCTTGCCTACTTAGCTTCATGTTGTATATTTGACCCATGTTGCACATTTGAGCCACATTGCATACATGCATTACATTTTTCTTGGTTTGGGGTGTCAAACCAAGCATGAGGAATGAGGGGCGTTCGTACTCAAAGTGACGTAACGCACCTCAATCTTCGGTTGCCGGTGTCCTTGATCCCAACATGATAGGGCATTAGCATTCCTTCGTTTTGTTGTATGCATTTATATTGATTTGCAACTTGGTGTCTTTGGCCATCATGCATCGAAATGCGTGATTGGTGGCCCGGGTACCAAGGGCCACACTCCCAATCCCTTAAGTGCATAGCATGATTGGGAGAGTGGCCATGCACACATTGCTTTGAATTTCCTTGCCATGCACTGTCTGCCCTCTGCTGCTGTTAAAAATAGGATTCTGCAGGAAGCAATGGCCGGCCGGCCACATATAGTGCCGACCGACCATCAGTAGCCAGCCGATGACACAATTTTTGGCCGATAGTCCCATTCCCATGGCCGGTGGCATTTTGTTGTGGCCGGTGGTACTCCAAAACACTCAGGGGGAGGTTCAAAGCAGTTCTGGAAACTTGCATAATTTTCAGAGGAGCAAGGCAGTGTAAATAGAGGCAACAGTGGCATGGTACGGGTTTACGGGCGAGACGAGTCGAGCATGCATCATCCTAGCATTCCAAGGCGGGGCTGTGGCCATCCTCTTTCTGCATTTAATTTGTTAATTAAATAGAAGATGTGTAATATTTAATTAGTTAGAATAGTTAATTATTCATTTTGGTGTGTAATATTTATTCGGACCCTCCGAGAGAGGGCAATTGTGTAATAAGTGTGCATGGGTGTGTGTATGTCTTCCAACCCCACGTCTTTCTCCCTTTTATTTATCCGCTTTCAGTGGTTAGATTAGGGCATGTTCAAATTGGCATCCTTATGCTCGCATGTTTTGTATCCATTCATCTGTATTGCATGCACCGGGCTCGGCACATCATACTAACTGCATTGTATTTCAATTCCAAGTTGAATACATGTTTGTTGTAGCATCTCACATGCTATCTTAGAATAGCCGAGCCTATCTTAGTTGCATTTTGCATGTGATGCATTAGCCATCTTAACGTGAACTAGGATCATGCATTTGATTACTAACTAGTTTCTGTTTTTGCTTGGAGTACTCGGTAAGCATTTACGCTTTAGCATCCTTGCATGTGTGTGAGTGTTGCCATGACAACATGCTTACCATGAGGCTTTGTGCTTATGTGATATAACTGCCTGAATGCCTGTGGATGAAGGTTGGATTGCTTGGGTTGGAACAACTCGTTGAAATCCGTGTTTTAGCCTACTTACGAGTAGCAAATTTCAAACCGTCTTTCAAACGAGCGGATATGCAATGCTTTGTTCCAAATTAGGCGATCTAGTCTATACTTTTGTGTTGTGCGCATCACATAGTAAGATTAGCTAATTAACCGGGATAAGAATGCTTAATGTTTTCAAAATTGGATATCATGGTTAATAGAGGCCGATCTTTGATCGGGCGAGCGGGGGTGCTCACGAAGTGACCTTCCCCAATCGTACCCAAGTTCCCAAGCCGAGGTAACTTTGGTGATGACGGACACGTGGCCTTAGGCAAACGAGTCAGGGTTTCCTAAATTTTCCCAAAATAAAATATTTAGGTGGCGACTCTGTATCTGGCAAAACAGTCCATGTTTGGCACTTTTTTCAAAAAAAAATCTGTTTTCTCAAAACGATTTGCCGGATTTGGACTCTTTGATGATTCATCGGTCTTGCATTGCACTCTGCGGGATTAGATACAGGACCATGACATTGAGTCCTGAACTGTAGTGAACCCAGACGAACAAAATGAGGGATTTTCCCCTGGGACGTTCAGGGACGTCTATAGTTTTTGGCGACTCCGCTGGGGAGTTTTAGAGAGCTTGACTCGAACGCATGATATCTTGTTTTTAACTACACTTATGTGATTCTTTGCATTCCATTTGCATTGGTGCACCTAGGACACTGTGCTTGCCATCTGCTATTCCTGAGCGGTTTGCCAGAGGCTGCGTGCCATAAGGCTTACCGGTTATGGGCTCTGCCAGTATGAGAGCACAAACCCCGGTTTTACCGGGGCACCCTTTTTGACCATTTGACCTAGTGCATATCGAAATTCGTAGTGACCATTCCAAACTATGACAGGTTGCTTACCCGATTTTAGGTTGTTTGAAACCGCTGCATGCGTAGTGAAACCCTAGCTCCTGACAAAATAGGACAGGGAAACCCTACCCCAACATAGGGGTGTTTTGACTCTCTTTTACTTGCTATGTGCTTTTAGAGTGTATCTCTATAGGGAATGCACATATCAGTTTGCAAGTCCGAATATCAAGCTTGCGGGCACCAGTTCAGTAATTTGGGAATCAGTTATCAACGGGTATCAGTTCGATTTGAAACGATGATTCGGGATAATAATCGTGATTGAAACAGTGTATTCAGCTTATCAGCCGTGTGTTGTGATGCCCAACTATGTACTGTGTGTTTATTTTACGCTGTTATGCTGTCCGTTTTTCTAGTTATTTATTTCCTTATTATTGCTTTATTTATCTTTTTAAAGGTAGTTTAGCACGATTGCTTCTGACCCAGCAGATATTCCCCAGGCACTCTGTACCAGAGGCCGCCGACTTAATCGATCTGAGGATCTGGTAGACGGACAACCAGTGTACTACTCATTACCCCCGGTTACTAGACGGAGGGCAGTTAGGCAAACGATATCAATTCAGCAGTCAGTTCAGAGGGTTTTGTCTACCCCACCTGAGTACAGTAGGGATCAGTGTTCTGCTTCTTCTCCCGCAAAGAGGGAATGTATACCGGTAATTTGATCAGAGCAGAGCAGTATGGCAAGCTTAGAGGAAATGGTGCGCCAGCTCCAAGAGAGTATGAAAACAATGCAGCAAGACGCTGTCCAATAGGCGGAGTTCGCCAAACAACAGGCCACGGTTGTGACTGAACAAGCAGAGTTAATCGTAAGGCTACAGCAACAAGCCGGGGCATCCGCTTCGCATCAAGCTCCTTCCCCACCCAGGGTTTCAATACCCGAGGAGACACCAAATGTCCAGAATGTCCAAGAAAATACAAATATTCTAACGAGGCCAGCTCCGCCCCCGATTCTACCGTAGCTATCCAAGGTGCCCACGCCTATTAATGTACCAGATTCTCCCTTCGAGTTCGAAGTGGATTCCACGCATAAAACTAAGATGAAATATAAATTATTTAAAACTCATACAAACTCAAAAATTTAAACTTTACGAATCATGAGTTCATCAAATATCTAGTTAAACAGTTACTGTATAATTAGACCAATTTCATTTATTTTTCATCCTATGTACAACTCTAACTTAGCATGTGTTTTCACATAATGCTTTGGACGAATACTATAGGGGATAAAATAAATTTTAACCATTTGTTTATGATATCATACACTTTGATATAGAGAAAATATATTTTTTCTTTTTCTTTTTTTTTTCCCTTTTGTATAGGGCAAGAAGCATATTGAGCATAACTATTGGCCACTTTTTCATATTAAAACAAAAGGACACTAAAAAAAAGAAATGGTTCTACATCAAGAAAGAGAAAAGACGAGTGGTCATCCCCGTCCACTCATATTTTTTTATTTTTTTTCTTTCTTTTGTATAGGGCAAGAAGCGTATTAAGCGTAACCATTGGTCACTTTTTCATATTAAAACAAAAGGACACTAAAAAAGAAGGAAAATGTTTGGCACTCTCACAAAGGAGGATTCTCACAACCCCCACTGATGTATTAACTATTGATATATATATATATTTTATCTCTGACAGTAGCATGAATAATTCAAATCATTTTTGAAATTGTGAAAGTTTTGTTTTGTAAAGATCTCTATCATTACTAAAAAAAAGAAATGGTTGTACATCAGGAAAGAGAAAAGATAGTGGTCATCCCCGTCCACTCATCCTTTGCTTACAATAGCAGAGATGCTCATTTTATTAAGGAAGTACCACTTTATAATCAATGGAAAAGATTAAAAGATGTATACCGTATGTAGTTTATAAATAGAAGAGAAAATATTATAATTTTATATTTTTTAAGTTATAATTAAAAAAAAAAAAAAAGTTATGACTAAATCACACATGAGATATAACCAAAAATCTCATAAGTCATAATTAAAATAAGATCATATTTAAAGAAGAAAATTTATTATAACTAAAAAAGAAAATCACATAATTTAAAGATGCATATAATAGGAGATGTGTATAGTAAAATCTTTCATTATGAATATTGTTCCTTTTTGTCTAATCACACTTAATTGTGATTTAAAAATTAATAAATAAAGAACAATGACAAAAAAAATCGATGAAATATAATAGGAAAAATTGCCAAAAAAAATCACTTCGAGTTTGAGTCTTGTAACAAAATACTGTTGAAGTTTTTAATTTTATTAATCTGAATCATAATCTTTTAATTTTTTTAAATCTAAATCGTTTGCCTATTTTTATTGTGTAAAATTGATTAAAAAAAATGGCATTTTAGTCATTAACTCAATGCAAGTTTACGAAAATAAAATAGTTATACTAATCATGGGGTTAAATAGCTTAGTTAGGGAGATGGTTTGATTTAGTTAAGTATAGCTATTTTCTTATAATTTTTTAAAAGAAATGGCTCATCTGCCATTTTATCACCTTTAATTGCACCTCTAATGAGACGACAAACAATAACAATCAATCAACTCTCCTCAAAGTGTGGAACCGTTTCATATGGGAGTAAGCCATATCATTAGGGGTAGAATTAGGGATGCAAAATTAGAGGAATGTAGCACCACTCTTTTTCTAACTTGTTTTGCTTTACTAGTATCTTGAATAAATATGTTCCTATGATTATTTTACAGTTTAAATTACTTTTATGGATTTGTTGGATTATTTAATGAATTTAGAGACTGTAAAAGCTAAATGGTGATTTTGACCACTTAGGGGTAAATTAGTCCATTAAAAGTAATTTGGGTGAAATTGTTGAATTTATCAAATAAGTAATTAACTTGGGGTTAATTGGTTAAAATGGTAAATGATGCTTTCAGGACATTTTAGTAATTTGTGCCTGGAGTAATTGGGTGATTTTACTTACACCACTATTTCATCTCTTTAAACCCTTCATATGAGCGATTTTTTTTTTTTTTTTTTTTTTTTGGAGTGATTCTACTTACACCACCCATCTAACTCTTTACACTTTCAAATTTTATTTTATTTTTTTAATTTTCTATTTTTATAATTTATACAATTCCTTTATTACCCTCCTCTTTAATCTTTCTCCGTCTCCTTCGCTTTACACCCAAAACCTAAAAAACCCTAACCTAGTTCTCTCCTAGATTATAATGGAAAAAATTCAGAAAAGCTCTGATTTGGACATCTTAGAGTATCAAATTGATGAGAATATTCAAGCAAAATGAGAAACAAACACAAAATTCGAACTCTATACCCTCTAATTCCAAAAAAAAAAAAAAAAAAAAACACAAAAAGAAAAACAAAAACGTAGACAGATTATATATATACACACACAGACTGTCAAACATAACGAACTTCGTCTTCATAAAAAAACAAAAATCATACAAAAGCAATACTAGTAATTTCCGGACGAGCGTCACATTGCTGGTATGAGCAGCGAGGAAGAGAGCAGTGACCTCAGTCATGAACTCTTCAAACTCGAATGGAACTTCACTAGCAGACTCATTGCGTAACACGATCTCTGTTTACCAAATTTGTTAACAAATTTGAAGGAAGAAGAAGAAAAAGAAGAAGATGGAGAAAGAGGAGAAAGGCGGCACCGGTGAAGGAAAGGGGTGAGGTGGAGAGTCGCTACGTAGAGATGAAGGGTGGTGGAGTGGTGGCGGAGTGGTAGCGCCGATAGCAGGCCAGTAGTTAGGGTTTTTTTAGGTTTTGGGTGTAAAGAGAATAAGATGGAGGAAGATTAGAGAGGAGGGTAATAAAAGAATTGTATAAATTATAAAAATAAAAAATAAAAATAATAAAATTTGAAGGGGTAAAAAGTTAGATTAGTGGTGTAAGTGGAATCACTCTGTTTCTTCTTCTTTTTCTCCCAATTTTATCCATGTGTGAAATTACCTTTAAGGACAAAACACTAAAATTAAATATATTTTGTTATCTCCTTACACCCCTTGGTCTTCAATCCCTACTCCTCTTTTTCCTTTCTTAATTTTTTTTTTCTCTTACACATCTCTTTTCAAAAAGTGAGAATCATAATGTTTTGGTCATTAAAGAAAGCAATGGATGAAGAAACGGTAAAGAAGAACCATCAAACAAGTGAAACGGTGAGTTCTTTTTTTATTTATTTGGTAGGTTTTTGTTTCGTTTTTTTTACTAGTGTTCGACTTTTGTTCGATGGTTCGAAATCGAACAAAATAAAATAGTTCGGCATCACATTGCTGAACAAAAAATGTAAATTTGGTAACCAACTACTGAAAAAAAAGATACATTTCTGATAACCCCAAACCGAATTTTTTTAATTTGTTTGGCTTCTCATTACCATGTATTTTCAGTTTCATTTTTAATATTTTTTATTTTTTTGCCTGGAAAGATTATACTTATACTCATGGCAACAACGCAAGTACTGCTATATTAGTGGACTCTAGTCATGAATTCATTACAGACGAGGTTAGTTAAGTGTTTTTTTATGAATACGATTTTTTTTATTTTTAATTTGTATTGAGTTTTATTAATAATTTGACGCATAAATGTATTTATTATCTTCGTAAAGCATTAATTAAATGGGTTTCTGACGTTGGAAAGAAGACTGGATTCATCATTGTTATAAAGACATTAGATGCAAGAGGCAATGGCAAAAAACCAAGACTTACACTTGCTTGTGAAAGAAGTGGTTACTATAGAGACAACAGGAAGATCAAGGGGGAACGATTGAGGTTGACAGGTTCTAAAAAGTGTGGATGTCTATTTCTATTAAGGGGGAAAATTACTTACAAATTACCAAGACGAATTGTGATAACATGTTTGATTGATGGATGCAAACAATGACAGATTTTATGGATGCTTTATAGGTATTCGTATACTTGATGTTTTTATGAATAATTTTATGGATATTTTTTATGTATGATTTTATGGATGCGTTTTTAATTTATGAATTTTTTATAGATGCTTGAAGGCAAAAGTAAATATTTCAATGTATAGCGACGGGGGACATAGACAACTCTATTGTAGTTTGTCAACATGACACTAGAGTAATCCCATTTGTATAGCAATGTATCGCTGAACAAGTACTTCACTAGTGACCCAAATTAATTTATTGTTATCATCCAATTGGAAGGCAACATAATGTTGGGAAAAAAAATATTATCCGGTAACATGGCACTGGAGTAATTCAAATTAATTAGCATTGTATTACTGAATAGGCCCACCACAAATTAAAAATTCATTGTTTGGAAGGAAGTGGCTTTGTAAATGTATAACAACAAAATGATGGAGAAATCTATTTTTTCCGACATCATAACACCAGAATAATGTAAATTGTTTAGCATTGTGTTACCAAACAGGCACTTCACTGTGGGCTCCAATGCCTTTGTTGTGAAGCAAATTGAAATTATCCAATTGAACGACAACATGATGTAGGGAAAAAATAGTTTGTTTGGTAACACATCACTGGAGTAATTCAAATTCATTAGCATTGTATTACCGAATAGGCAAAAAAATGTCTTTGTAAATGTATAGCAACAAAATGCTGGAGAGATCTATTTTTTTCGGCAACATAATACCGGAATAATGGAAATTGTTTAGCAGTGTACCATTGAAATGGGCTGTAGCGCTGAAAAAACATTGTTACTTCCAGAAAATGGCACCATATCACTCTAAAACAGTTTAATAGCATTACAATGCATTATAAACAATAACAAATCCCTATGTTCACCAAAATGATAACACTTCATTACTTGTCCAACCAAACATCCAATTTACATTTGATCTTAGACATCCACAAAAACTATGCCATTAGGATCCAAACTATGTACGGGCTATACATTCAGAAAAAAAAAAAAAAAAAAAAAAACACTAGATCACAACTCTTATGTACGGTTACCACAAAAGTATGTCTCAAACTCTGTACAGGTTAGACATTCATAAAAACTATGCCATCAAACAAAAATTAGATCCCAACTCTCATGTACAATCAACACATTCACATAATTACGACATAAAAAATAAAAAATAAAAAACTAGATCCCAATCCTCATGTACGGTCCATCTTACGACGTTTACGGTAGTAGACTTGATACTGTGTACGTGTCGATGTAGATCCCCCACTCTACCCATCAAGAACTTATAGCATCCCACCAATGGTTTCATACAGCATGTCAGGGTGCAAGACACACTTATCACGATCGAACCTATGGACCGCAACACTAACACTGAAAGCAACATCATTACACTGGAAAAAAAAATGATAAAAATCATACTTAGTGTTTGATTTATAATGAACCACTTAAAAGTGAAATAAGTTAATTCATAGTTCACTTACCCACTTGGGATCCATATTAACATCATTCTCTGGACGTTGAACACGTGGATCAAACTGAGAGTGATGCGTAGGATTCTGAACAACTTGGTGCGAAACACGAGCATACTATCGGCAGTATCCCCTGTACACATTCAGATGGCTCTGCTGTACAGGCACACTATGAGCGTTAATGGATAACACATGATTCTTTCATTGCACCCATATCGTGTCATTGTATTGATACATGATTCTGTATTGTCTTGGTTTACTGCCTCGTATATCTCGAACATTAGATAATAGAGCTGGTGGAATGGTTTGGACCTTACCGAACTGTCACAACACCCTATTGAGGTGATAGGGTTCAACGATATTAAAGAATTTCAAGCATCCAGTATAATATGCAATGTCATGAAGTGGATGGTGTGTACTACATAAGCGATATGGATCCCACTCGACCTACAAATAGGCAATGCAAAATGTTAGTTGTAAAATATTATTTGTTTACAGTATGACACTATTATAAAATGCCTAACATCATTAGGACATAACATGTCAACCTATTCTCGTAATGTCGGCAAGTGGTCTTCTGTAAAACCCCCATCTCTCCGCAAACTCTAACAACGGACACTCGGTTGTTCATCAAAATATGACAAATTTGGATGAGGCCTTCCTAAAGAAAAATGCTCATAAATCCACGCGTCCAATAGCTTCAAGTAGTCTGCAATCTACTTAACGTCAGCCCTACTAGCAAGTCCTAATTGTCTATATAGGAATACTTAAGCTGTAGCACCCCATGCATATAAGCTAACAGCATCAATGCCAGTCAACATGTGTGGGTAAGCAACAGGTACTCGAGTCCCACTCTTGTCAGCGAAAAGGGTACAACCTAATAAATATAGCAAGTAAGCTCTGGATGCGTACTGCATGAAATTTGCATCATCTGTACCTTTAACTTCATGAAATTTGATTCTCAACCACTCTAGCTTCACAGATTGACCACGAGATTGAACTGATTCTGCGAATGCATCATTCACTGGCACTCCCAAAGTAGAACTCACTAGTTCAGCAGCCTCGTATCTTGTTAACTTAGGACATGACAAAGCTTTACCAGTGATTGGAATTCCAAGTGTGGTCCGTACATCATCTAACGTGATAGTCATCTCACTATCTAGCATGTGAAATGTATTTGTCTCTGGATGCCACCTTTCTATGAAGACAGATATTGCCACTCTATTGCTATGCCGATATGTGTGATCAACAAGGACACTAAGACTAGACTGCTCAATCAAATGTCTCCATCTAGCATCTTCAACTGTTGGTGACATCCATGGCCACTCGGCAAGCTTTCAAGAATGATTCAAACATTTAAGAGGTCCCTGTTCCTACATTTTACATAAAACATATAAATAATTTGAAGCATATAGTACATATGATTAGTTTATTGTTGAGAAATTAAAAAAATACCTTTTTCTTCCAAACAGTGGTAGCAACATGGTTACGAAAGCTAATTAGCAAAAATGGATCCTCTGGAGCACCCGAAATTGGTTCTGTGTTGTCTTCATCTACACCAACATCGTCTTCCATGAGGTCAGCCTCTACACCAATATCATTATCGACATTGTCATCCTCCACACCAACATCATCGTCAACATAATCATTATTCACATTGACATGGTCATCCTCCTCTACAGGGACATTCACTTCCAATGCTGCAGGCTTTGTTTGCCTGGCATGTCTTCTCTTGGATGTTGTTGGCCTCTTACGTGAGACACCACTAACCATTTCTGTGTTTAAAAAAAAAATTAAATCCAATATCCTCAAAAACTCAAATATATTAATTGATTAATGTAAACAATATCAACAAAGAAACTAGAATTTCATAGATAAAATGCAATTTAAAAAAAAAAAAAAATTGAACGTGCAAACATATAGAAAAAGGAAAAAACTTCTAATTATAGGTATGGACTCTGTTTCCCTGGCCAAAATGTTGTCATCATTCATTAGATCATTAGAAGTACACAAAAGCAAGAAAATAAATATATTAGATTCATATACATATAACATGTGTGCATAGCTAGTTGAGATTTCTAGTTAAAGGGCATTTGTACAATATTCTGTAAAACCATCTAAGTCTATGGATTCATTTTTAGATGAAGGTGTAACTCATTCTCTTGGGTTATGCTTGTTTATTGTTATAGAAAAAGTTTATCATGCTTAAAATTGTATGAAATTCTTTCTGTTTGTGGGGGGGTTCAAGGTTAGAGAGGTGATTAGAGAGGTAAGACTATGCTGATGGTCCAATAATAATAATGGGAGTAGCTCGAGAATGAACAGCAGTAATTATTTGGGAGTTGAAAAGTGTGTAGCTGCGTGAGGGCGAAGCAAGTGACTCAAGAAGAAGTATATGGCAGTACCAAATTGGGCAGCATCTCCCCCAAATCCTCAAAATTCCTCCTCTTGAACCTTGGGAAATGGGTCCTATTTATAGGCTTTTCCTTGGTGCCAAGAGGACACAAAGTGGCCAAATAGAGAGAAGACATGTGTTCCAGAGGATCACATGGAATATTCTGCCTTGAGCCACCAGGCTGAAGATGTCACAGTCCCTCTGCATGTACTGTGTACTCTCTGTTTGCCTCCGCAACTACCTTTTTAAGCCTCAACAAGTGTAGTTGCGACGGGAGTGTTTGGCACTGCAACTTCCTTTTGAGCCTCAGCAAGTGCAATTACAGCAGGAGTACTTGTTTCTGCACTTGCCTTCTCAGCTTGAACCTCAGCAAGTGCACTTACAACGGTGAACCTTGCCGCTGCACTTTCCTTCTCAGTTCTACTTAGCCGGTACATGCATTCTCAGGGCTCCATTAGTCTGCTATCGACTATGTTCGTGCTTACCTCAGTGAAACCTCCACCCTTAGCCACCTAACCACAAACTCCCCAGCTTCCCAAGGCGAAGGCCATAGCCAAGCCTGCTATCAGCCATGCTATGACTTAATACCAAACCCAAGGGGGCTTCCTTAGTCCTGCCTGTGCGACTAAGGCAGGTCCATGACCTGGGTAATGGAAAGGGAGTCCCTTATGTTCGCTACCTGCCCTTCTTCGGGGTTGTCATGTAAACTGGTATTTCTGGGCCTGCTATCAACTCCAACCAGTAAGTCTTGGGGCCTGCTATCAGCGCCAAGTTAAATGAACTGGGGGCCTGCTACCAGCCCTAGGCCAGTAATGCCTTGGGGCCTGCTGTCGGCGCCAGGTATTAGCCTCTGCTTGCAGGGGGAAGCCTCTCTCAAAGACTGCTATCACCTTGGCAGGATATTCCCTTTGCAACTTAGTTGCTGCGGTAGTAGTTACTGCGGTAGTCGTTTCCCGCGGCAAGACCAGACGGCATAACCGAAGATATTGGAGATGGCAGCGCCGACAAAATGCCTCTACAACTTGGGCATCGCAAGTGTTGCCTTAGCAATTTAGTTGCCTCGGTCATCCCTTTCCCTCGGCAATTCTAGGTGATCGTGACACCGACATTACTTGGAACCGTGGCGGCACTGAAGATACTTAGAATGGCAGCGCTGAGACAAAGTGCCTCAGTAACTCTGCCGCTACACATGTCCCCTCGGCAACTTCCAATGGCGGCAGAGCCGAAGTTAATAGGAATGGCGGTGCTGAGACAAAGTGCCTCAGCAACTCTGTCGCTGCACATGTCCTCTCGGCAACTTCACCGCTGCAGATGTAGCCTCTGCAACTTGACTTGAGCATTTTTCCTCGCTGAGTCCATCTGGAGCCTTGGTGGGTCAAACCTGCCTCGGCCCACTTGTTGGCCCACTTTCCTTGGGCTTTGGTCCACACTCCTCTCTTATCCCTGGTCGCCTTCTCAGGGCGATCTTAGTGCTTGAGTCCATACTTAGTTTGGGGTTTAATTTCTAACCCTCCACACTGTTTATATTATGTATTAAAAGTCGACATATAACAACTTGCCATGTACCATTGTGGGTCTCAAATCTTTTTCCCTAATTTAATTTAATAATTTTTTCTCTTGTAGTGGAGTTATTTTTAATTACATCTCTTTAAGTTTGTTTTATTGTAATGATTTTGTATGTATTCTAATTTAGTTGTTATTAGATATATAACTAAAGTAGCAGCTACTTTTAAAATTCTATATATATATATATATTATTCACAAAAGTGCCAAAAGGGCACCACCTCAGTACATAGGCTGAACAAGACAAACCTAAATCCCATCTCTTTGGAAATATCTCTTCAGAGAGAGTTTCAAAATGTATAGATAGATATATATATATAACTATACTAAGAAAAATTAGCCTTTGACCCAGTCACTAAACCTTCCTCTCGATTACAACCCACACCCACCAAAAAAAAAAAAAAAAATACAAAAAAAAAAAAAAAAAACAAAAACAAAAACAAAATCAAAAATAAAAACAATAACAATAACAAAAACAAAATGAAGAGAAACTATACAGGGCCATGTTGGTGCCCTATCTATCACATATAGTTCACATATAACTATACAGAAGTGAGTAGAAGCGCAATGGAGATGAAAAGGGTAAAGAAAAGAAAAATTCATGCTAATGAATGTTTTACAGCATAAACAATAACTCGGCTCAAAGTATCAGAAGAAAGGGGAATGTTAGACATCAAAACCTATACTCATACATCAATAAATGATCACAATGACAGAGCAATTATCTTCCATTGATTTACAATTTAGCTTTGCAAAATAGTGATATAACATCGGGACAGAATGAAGGTTAGACAAATAAGAAATGCCCTAAAGGCTTACATCTTTCCAAGACAACGCTTGGATACAACAAAAGTGGACTTAAGTCCAATACAGTTAAAACCTTTGGCTTGTACAAAAGTAAACACAGTAAATACACAAAAGAAGTTCTCGCTTCAAGCTCTCCCAAGCTACTGCCTTGGCGGAGGCATATCATCAGCACCTGAAATGTTTTTCCCACATAGGGTAAGCCAAAGCCCAACAGAGATAATCCAACACAGTATATGAATCTTAATAAAGCCATAAGGTGAATGCATATGCGATGCTCATGCTAAAACATTTTCTTTCATCTCCTTTCCAAAACCATGTAATGCCAACTTATTACCATACTTCATAAATCATTTCCTTTACAATAGAGAATAGGGCGGTGAATCACACTCTGGGAATTTCAAAAACAATTCAACCTTTTTTTGGAAATTTTGTCCGGAGGAAACCGTAAGTCGAGACCTATGTAAACGTAGGCTATAATAGTACTTCTATTGCTATTTCATGAAAATTTCATCCGCGGGATCGGTACCCGTTCATACGCGCGATTTTTCGGGACTTTCACCATAAACACATAGGCCAACTTATTTGATGCAACAACAAGTTTTTCCCATATTCACCCTTTTTCTCAAAACAATGTACATATGCAATGTATAAATGTGAAATAATAACCAATGCACATGAATGAGAAGATAGTTTCAATTTTCCAAATTCTCATGCAATTTCTACAACAATCATAGCTATCATCTACCAATAACCCAAAACAGATATTTCTAAATAGATATACAGTTCTCAATAAAGATATACTTGCCAAATTCTCAAAAGGTGAGTGATAATACATATCTAATTCCACCATCCTCATCAATATCAATCAAATTTCATAATTTCAACATCAATATTTGAGGCATTTAGGGAAGAATTCCTTTTCTTTCCAAAATCAACCCCAAGTATCAAAATCAACCATTTCTTCCCAACTCAACATATTTACCAACATCATAGTCAATCTCAATGGTCCATTTGAAAAACCCTCCTTTGATTTTTACCCAAAATCCTAGGTTTGTTCCAAAACCTCCAAAATCACAATATTGTTTAGAAATCGCAAAGAACTAAATTAAAACTCATTTGAAGGTGCGAAGAATCCCTACCTCAAGTTTTAGAAGAAGAGAGAAGGAGTGTAGGAAACTCAAATACACCGAAAACCAAGTTTGCTCTGATTAGAACGAAGCCCTCGCCGAGCTCTATCTTTTTAACAAAGGCACAAGGGGGTGAAGATCAACGGATCTAGGTTGATGCAAATGAAATAGATGAGTTTTAGAGAGAGAGAGTGAGAGAAGAGATATTAGGGTTTTGAAATGCTTAGAGAGAGAGAGAGAGGTGAAAAAGTGATTCAAAAAAGGGCTATTTACGATCTGATATACGCACAGTTCGCTCGAGCGACCAGACACAATAAGTTTTTCTGCTTGAGCGTAGAATACAATCTCTCAGAAGTTTTACAAATAGAAGACCGTCGCTCGAGTGCAAGAAGCATTGCTCGAGTGAAGAATACACACTCCCAGTATTTTTACAGACTTGCAAAAGTACTGGAGGTTCACAAAGACTGCTCGAGCGCAAGAAGTGTCGCTTGAGTGCATAAACAAAATTCTAGGCATCAACAACTTGACAAACAAGCTACCAACCTATTCTAAACGTAACCAATACGTCCCAAATGCCAAATTCAAAGAGAGATAAGGGGAACCAAGACATGAATAACTATATATGACAGCAAAACCCGGATCTAAAACATCAAATGGGTCGGGTCCAAACCAGAATCGCTATAATCTTCCCCCTGTAGGAATTTCGTCCCCGAAATTTTAAACTAAACATTAAAACCAAATTGAAACCAATTACAACAATGCTAGTCATTCAAATTCATTACCATGACCCATCCACCGGTCATCCATTCTCATCAATAAGAAAAACATATGCTCATTACTAAATATACAACTTACATTTCCAAAAGATATATATAATGTTTATATTACATTAACATAACCAAGTTTTCAATACATGTTCAAATATCAACAAATAGGTTTGGATACTTCTCGTGGACTTTCGCCTTACGCTCCCAAGTGGCCTCCTCAACCTTGTGGTGTCGCCACAACACCTTCACCAAAGGAATTGTCTTGCCTTGCAAGACTTGGTCTCGAGTATCCAAGACTCTAATAGGTCTCTCCTCATGCGAGTCATCCTCATCCACCTCTAACTTAGTCCAATCCAACACGTGTGAAGGATCTGGCTCATATTCCGAAGCATACAGATATGAAATACGTCTTGAACCCTAGAAAGTTGTGGTGGCAAGGCAAATGATAAGCTACCTCCCCAATCCGTTCTAGGATCTTAAAAGGCCCAATAAACCTAGAAGACAACTTCCTGCTCTTCCCAAACCTCATCAAACCCCATCTAGGTGATATCTTTAAGAAGACGTGATCTCCCACCTCAAAGGATAACGGTCTTCTCCTACGGTCGTCATAACTCTTGTGACGACTCTGAGCCATGACCAATCTCTTACGGATAAGTGCAACTTTCTCCGTCGTTTCTCAGACTAACTCTGGACCCAACATAGGTGCATCACCCACCTCAGCCCAACACATAGGAGATCTATACGGTCGGCCATACAAGGCATCAAATGGTGCCATGTCAACACTCGACTGGAAGCTATTGTTATAAACAAACTCCATTAAAGGCAAGTGTCTCTTCCACGACCCTTTAAAGTCAAGGATGCAATCTCGAAGCATATCCTCAAGGATCTGAATAGTACACTCTAACTACCCGTCAGTCTGAGAATGATAGGCGGTACTAAAAGTCAACCTAGTGCCCAAGGCATTCTGTAGGCTCTGCCACAGCCGAGCCGTAAAACACGGATCTCTATCCGAAATAATAGTCATAAGGACCCCATGAAGTTGAGCTATGTCCCTAATATAAAGGTCGACTAGATAGTCTATCGAGTCACTCGTGCGCATAGGTGCGCTGACTTGGTCAATCGATCAACCACCACCTAAATGGCGTCACTACCCCGTTGAGTCCTTGGAAAACCCACAAAAAAATCGATTATGACATGCTCTCACTTTCACTCGGCTATAAGCAAGGGTTGCAACAGACCCGCAAGCCTTTGATGCTTGGCATTCACTTGTTGACAAGTAAAGCACCTCGACACAAACACATCTACATCTTTCTTTATCCCCTTCCACCAAAACTGATGACTAGGTTGTGATATATCTTTGTGCCTCTTGGATACACCACAAGGCGAGAATGGCGAAACTCTCGGAGTACTTCCTTTCGGCAAGATTCTTGCACAAAAAGACGGTCACGGTATCTAAAACTCGAGTCAGAATACACGTTCAAGCCCTTCTTTACCTTTCCACTAGAGATCTTCTCCCGGAAGGTTTCTACCTCAAGGTCATCTCTCTGCGCTTCTATAACTTAGCTCACAAGTATGTGTTGTATAACTACCGAAAACAAACCTGCCGACTTAACGGACTCGCCAAGATGCAAGTCAAATTCACCAATAACACCTAACATCTCTCATTCTCAGATGGCAATACAAGTTACACTACTAATGGATTTCCTACTTAGGGCATTGATCACTACGTTGGCCTTTCCAAGATGATAGTGCAACTCAAAATTGTAATCCTCCATAAACTCCATCTGCCTCATTTGCCTCAAATTTAGATCTTTCTACGAGAATAGATACTTCAAACTCTTATAATCAGAAAACCCCTCAAACTTCTCACCATAAAGGTAATGCCTCCAAATCATCAGGGCAAAAATCACAGCTGCTAGTTCTAAATCATGGGTAGGGTAGTTCCTCTCATGTGTTTTCAACTGACGTGAGTCATAGGCATTTCCCTCTTGCACAGTGAAGCATCCAATACACAGAATAACCCAACTCCCTCTCCAAAATAATCAATACTGGAGTAATGGTAAGTCTAATCTTAAGTTCTTGGAAATACTTTTCACAAGTCTCATTCCACTCAAACTTGATTCCCTTCCTCGTCAGTTTAGTCAACGGTAAGACTAATCTAGAGAAATCTCTTATAAACCGACGGTAATACCCGACCAACCCCAAGAAATTACAAATTTCAAAGGCATTCATAGATTGTTCCCAATCTTGTACTGCTTCTATCTTAGAAGGGCCTACCATCACTCATTCCTCGGATACCACATGGCCTAGAAATTTAACTTCTTTCAAGCAAAATTCACACCTCTTGAACTTAGCATACAACTTGTGGACTCTAAGCAGCTTGAGCACAACTCGTAGGTGTTTCTCATGTTCCTCCTCGGAGGGTGAGTAAATCAAGATGTCATCAACAAAGACGACTACAAAGCAGTCTAAGAACTCATGGAAGATCCGGTTCATCAAATCCATAAACACGGCTGGTGCATTGGTTAGCCCAAAAGGCATCACAAGGAACTCATAATGGCCATACCGCGTACAAAATGCTGTCTTCTGAATGTCTTCCTCCCTTACCCTCAACTGGTGATAACCTGATCTCAGGTCTATCTTAGAAACATAACAAGACCCTTTCAACTGATGAAACAAATCATTTATACGAGGCATTGGGTGATTGTTCTTAACAGTTACCCAGTTCAACTTCCGGTAATCTATACAAAGTCGCAAAGCACTATCTTTTCTCTTGGCAAAGAGAGCCAGTGCTCCATAAGGCAGCGTACTAGGGCAAATAAGACCCTTATCTAATAATTCCTGGAGTTGAATCTTCAACTCACTCAATTTAGCAAATGCAAATCTATACGGTGCCATAGAAATCGGTGTCGTGCCAAGTACTAAGTCAATAGAGAACTCAATCTCACGGTGAGGTGGTAAACTAGTGAGATCTTTAGAAAAAAATTCGAGTATTCACAAACTACCCTTGGCAATTCAACTCAGACTTTATCACACTCACTACCCAAGAAATTTGTAAAAAGACAACTAAGCTCACTCCGACCAAAGGGATCACATACTGGCAATGAAGCTCTATCAGCTCTATCCCCCATGAAATAAAAATAGTCACCACTCAAGGTACATATAGTGACCCTTTAGCGGTAACTATCTATGACAATCCGGTACGATCCAAAAGGAAGTCGGTGACCGGCAACCTCTATCTCACAACCCCGACACCTCTGTTTCAATACCGACACCCCTATTTCAATACAATCTTGCCACCAATAAGTGGCTCTACACTGAATGGAGATGCTAACCGATCCAATTCTAACCCCAGAGCCGATGCAAATGCAAACGAAATAAAAGAATCGGATGCACTCGTATCAATTAACACATTGGCTATAGAATTGCATAACAAGAAGGTACCTCTCTCAACTGAAGGTGTTAGCACTAAGTCTGGTGTAGTAAAAATATATACATGCCCTGTAGGTCTTTGTTCCATATGTTCACCTCTCGGGGCACAAGTCTGATGTATTAATTGAACCGAAGAGGCTCCCTGGTTGGCCCTCGAGGCCTATGCTGACTGAGTAAGCTGGTGGCTCTATGTCTGCCTCGAACTAGAAGCACCAGGTATGCCACCTAATTGAGGGCAAAACCTCTTCATGTACCCTGACTACCCACACTGATAACAGTTAGGCGACTGCCCTCTCCCCTGACTCCGGCACTGAGAACGAGCCACAAACGGTGTAGATTGTTACCCATCTTTCTCTCTACGGGCAAGCTGGAGACTTGTGACCCAACTGGCCACACTTGTAATAAGAGAAACCTCCTGAATTACCTCTCCCTGAACCCAAACTCGGCACTGGGAAGGTGGACCTAGACTATGCTTCCTAAGACTACTGTGTGGTAGGACTCCTCTACTGCTTACTGTCCGGACTCTCCCTTGAACCTCTTGACTCCTCCAGGAGCCTTTCATCCGCTCCTTCTCTTCCTGAACTACGATCTCAAGATAAGTCGCCGCCTTCACAAGGTGTCCCTAATCATCAACCTAGCTACCTTGAAAAGAAGCCCGGTCCTTAATCTCTTCTCGAAAACAATACATTGGCGTTCCTCTGTCACCACGAGTTCCAATGCAATACTAGAGAGGCTTGTGAAAGCTACCTTAAACTCGGCTACTGGCATGCTAAGTTGCTTGAGCTTCAGAAACTAATCTCTCAACGTCTCCCTAGTAGTGGGAGGCAAGAACTTGTCCTAGAAAGCATTGACAAAGACCTCCCAAGTCAACCTAATGCGCTACTTTTACCATTGACCCGCATCTCCCTTCAGTAGGAAGGATGCCAAGGTCACTCTCAACCAATCATCCTCAATGCGAAGCATCTCGAATGTTTTCACCATCTACTTTAGCCATTCATCCGCCTTTAGTGGCTCCTTAAGGTCACCCAAAAACTTGTCCAGATCAGACTGGAAGAACTCCCTCTTTAAGAAGAATAGCCCTACTTTAGCAACTTGGGTCTGAACTTGATCCTTAACCCGGAGAATGTCCGTGGATTCCCGGAAAGCTCCGGCTATTTCACGGACCAAAGCGCTCATGGACTGTTGACCAACTGGTTTGGCCATATTGGCCTGACCAAACCTTTCTTCTTGCATCGGAATCTCATCTGGTAAAGGCACCTCATGCCTTCTAGGCCTACCACCACCACATCCACGTCCACGTCCACGTCCATGTCCTGACATCCTAATGAAGGTAACAAAAGAGATTAGCACATTTATAAATGTGCTGAAGTTGACTCACTCGCATCCTAATGCCATGGACAATAGTAATTCACCGCACATAAGCACATAATCACATAAATATGTACGAATTACGTTCCTAGATAATGATCGTCCCACAGTATTGCTAGAGTTCCAATTAGAAACAACAGTAATTAAGTGCTCTTCTAATAGGACCTCTCGAAACCCGTAGACCCAATCAATATCTTAGGAATTAAATCTCATACCCATTGTGGACGCGCCCTGGGGACCTATGCTTACCACAGTTCAAACTCAATATGTCATGGTTCCTAATCTGATCTCACAAAGTGCAATGCAAGACTAATAAATCACCAAAGAGTCCAAATCCGGCAAATCATTTTGGAAAATTGATTTTTAAGAAAGAAGTGCCAAACATGGACTGCCTTTTCAGATATAGAGACGCCACCTAAATATTTATTTTGGGGGAATTTAGGAAACCCTGACTCGTTGCATAAGGCCACGTGTCCATCATCACCAAAGTTGCCTCGGCTCGGGAACTTGGGTACGATTGGGGAAGGTCATGCAATGAGCACCTCCACTCGCCCGATCAAAGATCGGCCACTACTAAACATGATATCGAGTTTTTGAAAACACATGCGTTCTTCTCATGACCCGAACCCGCCCCTATGGGTTAAGGCCATAACCCGCCAGTAATCACGAGATTACCTATGGCCTCAAAACAAATAAGACAAAACCCGTCAGAGTAAAAGGGGCCAAACGGAAGCAAATTTAAAACTTTGTCCATAGAGCCGTGCTTATATGCACTTCATAACATTCTATACATACATATGTTAATAACTCACAACAGAAAATATAGTAACATAAAGTTCTGTACAGACAGGATCATTTAAATCCAAGTCAGCCAAACAAAACTACATACAAACAAAAAGCAAAGTCCTCGCCAAACGGACAAAATAACACAGGATAGCAAAAGGGTGAAGACATGTCTCGTGCGTGAGACGTATGGGCTGACTATCCAAAACTTTGGTTGTTCCACACAGACTTCACTGAGGCTCGGTCTGGACCTCTCTTGGCTCACCTACAAAGACATGAATGAGCGTGAGTGAAAGCCCAGTGAATAATATCAAATAAGGAAAATACATTGGAACAATATACATCAAATGGCCTTGGGCCCTATTCGTATTTCTATCAAGTATATAAATAGATATAGATCAAATGACTGTGGTCCCAAACACATCGGACGGCCTCGGGCCCAATCCATTCATGTCAAACTGGCCTTTGGCCCATTTATCTTTCATTCGTGTCAAACTGGCCTTTGACCCAACCATTCATTCATGTCAAACGAGCCTCTGGCGCATTCATTCATTCATGTCAAACTAGCCTTTGGCCCATTCGAACTTTCATTCGTGTCAAACTGGCCTTTGGCCCAACTATTCATTCATGTCAAACTAGCCTCTGACCCATTCATTCATTCATGTCAAACTGGCCTTTGGCCCATTCAAACTTTCAAGTCAAACTGGCCTTTGGCCCATTTATCTTTCATTCCTGTCAAACTGGCTTTTGGCCCAACCATTCATTCATGTCAAACTGGCTTTTGGCCCAACCATTCATTCATGTCAAACTGGCCTCTGGCCCATTCATTCATTCATGTCAAACTGGCCTTTGGCCTATTCAAACTTTCATGTCAAACTGGCCCTTGGCCCATTCAAACTTTCATGTCAAACTGGCATTTGGCCCATTCATTCATTCATTTATGTCAGACTGGCCTTCGGCCCATTTAGTTATTCATATCAAATATTTGTCCATAATTCAAACTAGCAAACTTATAAGGCTTATAAGGAAATAAGCAATTGGACAAATGACAAGTTTCAAATATCGATATTACTCACAATGACCGGCTGATTGATTTGCCCTGGAGCTTAACCCTACACATCACATAACGCATATTGATCACAAATGATTCAATCCGTTTTTAATTCACATATTCCTCTTTAGGCTTCTTTCTTACCCATATACTTCATTCACAATGCTCAATGCATACCTAAGAGTACTTAGAAGTGAAAGGAAACGGAAAACGAATCACAGAATGCACTTTCAAAATTTCAGAAAACAGGGTCCACGCTCGAGTGTGGACTTCCCCACTCGAGCGGACCCATGAGGTCTGCAAAAAGTACTGGATATGTCATATTTACACTCGAGCGTGCATTCTGGCACTCGTGCAGAAGGCCTCTCTACATGGCTCCCCGCTCGAGCGTGAACTTCCCCGCTCGAGCGGGAGTCATGTCTGCAAAATATGCTGGGAGCCCGTATTTTACGTTCGAGCGGCGATTTTCTCGCTCGAGCGGACATCAAAATTTTTGGGTTTTCCAGCAATGTTCTTGAGCTTCAACTTGACATTCCAACCAACATTTCTTGCATATCATGGCTCAAATTTCATATAAACATGTACTAACATGATACCAACATCAAATCACAACATTTTGAAGCTCAATTTCATGAATCAAACACATACATGTCCCAAATTATTTCAAACTCTTTATCAACATACCAAATTCAAACATTCAAAGCTTCTACTCTCATGAATTGTACATGCATGTGACATATAATCCTCATTCTCAACTTATGTAATGAAGAGATGGTCAAGGACATGAGCTTCAACTAAAAACTTACATGGATCATACATTTTGTGCTCAAACATGCAATTTCAAGGCAATTACACACATGCATGCATCTATTGACTTCCAATTTAACAAAACTAACTCAATTTCCTCACTTATGGCACAATTCTTGCTCTTGATCATTAATCCACTTTGAATACACAAAATTACACATTAAACTCATGAATTCAAAAATCAATTGCTTACCTAGAAGCCCAATCTTTCCAATCTATGGTTAATTCTTGAGTTCAACTTCATGACTTCGAAGCTTCAAGACCAAACATAGATTTTCTCCCCTCTCTCTCTCTCTCTAATTTCGGGTCTCTCTCCCTCTAGAGAGCTAAATCAACCAAGTTGATTAAAAAAAAATGAGCTTGAGTGTATATGGCCATTTATGTATAAGTCCACTAACCAATATAACCAATATTTAAATAATTTGAGCACTATGCCAACATTTCAATCTAATTAATTTGATCCGAATCAATTTTCAATTAACTTTCACCGTAGGCTCTAAAAATTTTGCCAATCACAATGTCGTAGTCAATTTCGGCTTCTGTGGCCAATAAGGCCTTCAATTTAATTTCCAAAACAAATAATCAAACAGATATTCCTACGGTGAATAGATAGAAATTCAAAACCACATATTTTCACATAATAGTGCACAAAGTCATATCAAACACATAATCACATTCATAATACGGACCAATTAGCATAATACGGAACAGGGATATCACAGTCTTCCCCCTTGTAGGAAGGTTGGTCCTCCAAACTTATTTTACCTTCAGTCGAAAGCAATTCGGAATACTTCTTATTTAACGGTTCCAGTGCTATCCTTTTGATAGTTATTTGCTTAATCTCAAAATCAAGCAACATTTTGTTCTCACTTAATCAGAGGCTTACCTTTTCCGCCATACAAGGCTTGTATGGTGTCACACGAAAACTAGAGTGTAGGCTGTGGTTGTAAGCAAAGTCTGCCCATAATGGATAGATCTTCCAAATTCCCTGAAAAATCTACTGCATATATTTGGAGCATTTCTCCCAAAAGTTCTTTCTAGTTACACTTCGATTTTCTGATGGAAAGCAGCGCCGAATCACAATTCAGTCCCCATTGCCTCTTGGAGGCTTGTCAGAATTCAAACACATTTTAGGATCCCTGTCCAAAACAATAGATACTAGAATCCCATGCAAACGAGCAATCTTATCGATGTAAACAGTTGCTAGTCTATAAGCATCATACGAAAATTTCACAGGGAGGAAATGAGCAAATTTAGTAATCCTATATACAATAACCCAAACGGGACTTATACCTTGGGTGTCCAAGGCAGCCCCACAATGAAATTCATAGTCACATATTTTTATTTCCATTCCGAAATGAAGAGAGGCCGAAGTAGTCCCGTCTATATCTGATGTTCAACTTCGACTTGTTGACACCGAAAACATTTGGACACAAATTCAACGATTTCCTCATCACAGAAGTTCAATTCATTCTCCAATAATCCCACAATTCACAATCTAATTCGGTATTTAGTTCAGTGACTCATCACAGTTATCCAAGGTCAATCAAAAGTCTTCAGGAACATAAAGTGGATCCAGATACTGATTCCCGAATCAACAAAGGTAGCATCGAAGCAATTACCCATACAATGCACATAGTCCGTATATCCCCATAATACTAATTCTAAAGTACAATAACATCGAAGCAATCAGTTTCTAACAGAATACACGTGTTCTCAATTCATTCAATAGTTTACAGTTTACAATTCAGTTCAATATTCAATCCCCTGTTCCATCGAGTCTTTCCACATTATCAGATAGTTGTCAAAAGCATAAGGCAATTCATATATAGACCCCCATGATGTCAAAGACAATATCAAAGGAGTCAATCACATGTTAAGCACAATTTGCACATCCCCAGAGTCCCAATTACAGAATATAACGGCACCGAGCAATTATTTACAAGACGTACTGAATTCACACACTTACGGATAGTCAAGGTTTTTCAAAGCTTCTTGGACGTCAATAACATCTACATAATACCAAAGGATGACATTCCGGACAAAACAAATGAACAATCGTCTCGAAACCAAAGCACACCCGTTCACGACCGTCGGTGGCCGACCTGAGATCGATTAGACAAACCCACCCATACAAAACTGTCGGTGGCAAAAGAGATATTTCAACAAAGGTGCTACATAGGCTTAACGTCCCCTAGCACGAAAGGACGTCTCAAGAATGTCATCAAAGCAAACACAATACCACTCACCATAACCTGATTTCCCAAAATTCGATAACACTGAAGCAGACATATAAAACATATTCTTATTAGTCGAGGATAAATATTCAGTACTATTTTCAATCAAATCAATCTATTGTCATCAACTTCCTTAGCGTCAAATACGCAAGAATATGACAATACACAAGCATTGTTCCTTAAGACACCCAATCACTGGATTTGCACAATTCGGTTCGTTTTTAACACGTATGTCCTCGATAGTTGGAGGTTGGTTCTCAATGGTGTTCATGGTTAGGTCAATCTGCTGACAGCCCACATAAGGCCTTTCAAATAAGTCAAGTACTCTAAACGGATTCAAGTTTTGGGTCTATCAGTTTTTTCTACCCAGAATAATCTGGCTATTTATTTACAAGCAATTCTTAATCCCCTTTTACAAAATCAAATTAGATAGAGGGTCTTATCGATCAATCCAAGCAAAGGTCTTGTCAAATCATATCCAATGAGGGTTCTATCAGGCCAAATCAAATATAAGTTCTATCAAATCGAATCAGATAAAAGTTTTCTCAAATAGGGTACATTTGGTTCTGTAAGGCATACTTCGTTTGCTTAGGTACATGGTTGATAGTTTCACAACTGTCCTGAGTTCGTCAGTTCTCAAAGTCAAATCGGAGTCATTCATCACAACCGTTCATATCAAAGTATTTCAAGTCGTGTACAATATGGCATTGTCCACATAAGTTCAGGTGTAGTTGCATATGCATGCAATTGTTCATATCAGGAGGTATGTATCATAATCAATATAGCAGTTCCCAAATAGGTCTTATATGCAAGCACATGGTACACAACAACACATTAAACAAAGTTCTTTGGTTATACATAATATATAGGATTTGTCATGCAGGGGTTCCAAATCAGTCACAAAAAACATAGGCTTACGAGTCAAGCTCAGTATAGTCACCTAGTTCAGTCAATTTTCTACCAATCCACATACATGATCTCGTAATTTGCAGAGTTTATTATTTGGGTGCTCAACTCAGTTATACAATCACAAAGTCACAATTCAAGTGGTTTAGTCATTGAAGACAGTAATATAACAAATCACCCTGAGCATAGGTTTAGATGTACATGTGCATGTGCAGAGTTAATCAATATCCCAATACGTATTTCACAATTTCCCCAAATGAAGCATATACATTAAATGAATATGGTCTCGATCTAATGGGTCTAACCAATCTAGATAAACATGCAGCAGATACGAAGGAATATGCTGATCCGAATCAATTAATATCCCAAGCAAAGATGTACACATGCACTAATTCAGAATCAATCAACACATAAGCATTCGTCTATAAACAATATAGATACCTGGGATAACGTTCGCAATATTTTGAGCGCTTTCTGGGATGAGTGCAATTACTCTATCCTGAGTAGCAATTCCTACCACTGGTACGAATCTAGCTGAGGCAGAATATTTATTCACATTTTGCTCAGTTCGAGGACAATTCCTTACCATATGGTCCATTTTACCACACCTATAACAAGCCCCAAAATCTGATAACAACTCCTCGGCATTTCTTACACTGGTAGTGGCAAAGGTTCTTGCCGTAGTGGCAACTGACGTTGTTGTCTTAAAATCTCTGCCATTTCTTATACTATTCTTTTCAGTCTATCAAGTCGGGCTGTGGAAGAGTTTGCCAACTCGTATGCCCTTACTTTATCCATGTTCTACACAAATTCTTATTAAGCCTTGCCAAATACCAGGATGCCCAATACAAAAAAAAAAAAAAACACAGATACACATGCGTATATTCGCACATAGGCACATTGTTATATTCTCATTTTATGTATCGTCAAGACACAATTAATCACATACGTAACAGATGATTGCATACTTATCAGATATCGCATGCTGAACATTTACTAAGTAATTATATACTCAAATCATGTTCATATTTCACATAGACACCCATTGGCAGAATCGAATGCACATAAGCAACTTTTCATGATTCATATGTTCACGTATGTGCATTATAACAGAATAAACTTGTTGTACACATTAGTGTAACAATTCATATCTCCTATAATCACATGTTCTCACTATCTAATTAAACTTGCGTTATACTTTATACAAAAGATTCACCGGTATGCATATACTAAAGAGCATACGTATTCAAATAATTTGCAATGCAAGCGAATCACAAACTTATAATACATAATTGTTCACATTAAACATTTAAGCATATTCTTGATACTTTCAAATTCATACTTATCACATGAATGTATCCTAGATCTTATCTAGATGCTTATTGCTCTTTTGGACAAGTGTGTGAGTTATTAACTCGTGCTCTGATACCACTCTGTCATGACCCGAACCCGCGCCCTATGGGTTAAGGCCATAACCGGCCAGTAATCACGAGATTACCTATGGCCTCAAAACAAATAAGACAAAACTCATCAGAGTAAAAGGGGCCAAACGGACGCAAATTTAAAACTTTGTCCATAGAGTCGTGCTTATATGCACTTCATAACATTCTATACATACATATGTTAATAACTCACAACAGAAAGTATAGTAACATAAAGTTCTGTACAGACAGGATCATTTAAATCCAAGTCAGCCAAACAAAACTACATACAAACAAAAAGCAAAGTCCTCGCCAAACGGACAAAATAACACAGGATAGCAAAAGGGCGAAGACGTGTCTCGTGCGTGAGATGTATGGGCTGGCTGTCCAAAACTTTGGTTGTTCCACACAGACTTCACTGAGGTTGGGTCTGGACCTCTCTTGGCTCATCTACGAACACATGAATGAGCGTGAGCGAAAGCCCAGTGAATAATATCAAATAAAGAAAATACATTGGAACAATATACGTCAAATGGCCTTGGGCCCCATTCGTATTTCTGTCTAGTATATAAATAGATATAGATCAAATGACTGTGGTCCCAAACACATCAGACGGCCTCGGGCCCAATCCATTCATGTCAAACTAGCCTTTGGCCCCTTTATCTTTCATTCGTGTCAAACTGGCCTTTGGCCCAACCATTCATTCATGCCAAACTGGCCTCTGGCCCATTCATTCATTCATGTCAAACTGGCCTTTAGCCCATTCGAACTTTCATTCGTGTCAAACTGGCCTTTGGCCCAACCATTCATTCATGTCAAACCAGCCTCTAGCCCATTCATTCATTCATGTCAAACTGGCCTTTGGCCCATTCAAACTTTCATGTCAAACTGGCCTTTTGCCCATTCAAACTTTCATGTCAAACTGGCCTTTGGCCCATTTATCTTTCATTCATGTCAAACTGGCCTTTGGCCCAACCATTCATTCATGTCAATTTGGCCTCTGGCCCATTCATTCATTCATGAAAAACTGGCCTTTGGCCCATTCGAACTTTCATGTCAAACTGGCCTTTGGCCCATTCAAACTTTCATGTCAAACTGGCCTTTGGCCTATTCATTCATTCATTTATGTCAGACTGGCCTTCGGCCCATTCAGTTATTCATATCAAACATTTGTCCATAATTCAAACTAGCAAACTTATAGGGCTTATAAGGAAATAAACAATTGGACAAATGACAAGTTTCAAATATCGATATTACTCACAGTGACCGGCTGATTGATTTTCCCTGGAGCTTGACCCTACACACCACATAACGCATATGGGTCACAAACGATTCAATCCATTTTTAATTCACATATTCCTCTTTAGTCTTCTTTCTTACCCATATACTTCATTCACAATGCTCAATGCATGCCTAAGAGTACTTAGAAGTGAAAGGAAACGGAAAACGAATCACATAATGCACTTTCAAAATTTCAGAAAACAGGGTCTCCGCTCGAGCGTGGACTTCCCCGCTCGAGCGGACCCATGAGGTCTGCAAAAAGTGCTGGATATGTCATATTTACGCTCAAGCATGCATTCAAGCGCTCGCGCGGAAGGCCTCTCTACATGGCTCCCCACTCGAGCGCCCGCTCGAGCGGGAGTCATGTCTGCAAAATATGCTGGGAGCCCGTATTTCACGCTCGAGCGGCGGTTTCCCCGCTCGACCGGACACCAAAATTTCTGGGTTTTCCAGCAATGTTCTTGAGCTTCAACTTGACATTCCTACCAACATTTCTTGCATATCATGGCTCAAATTTCATATAAACATGTACTAACATGATACCAACATCAAATCACAATATTTTGAAGCTCAATTTCATGAATCAAACACATGCATGTCCCAAATTATTTCAAACTCATTATCAACATACCAAATTCAAACATTCAAAGCTTCTACTCTCATGAATTGTACATGCATGTGACATATAATCCTCATTCTCAACTTATGTAATGAAGAGATGGTCAAGGACTTGAGCTTCAACTAAAAACTTACATGGATCATACATTTTGTGCTCAAACATGCAATTTCAAGGCAATTACACACATGCATGCACCTATTGACTTCCAATTCAACAAAACTAACTCAATTTCCTCACTTATGGCACAATTCTTGCTCTTGATCATTAATCCACTTTGAATACACAAAATTACACATTAAACTCATGAATTCAAAAATCAATTGTTTACCTAGAAGCCCAATCTTCCCAATCTATGGTTAATTCTTGAGTTCAACTTCATGACTTCCAAGCTTCAAGACCAAAACATAGATTTTCTCCCCTCTCTCTCTCTAATTTCGGGTCTCTCTCCCTCTAGAGAGCTAAATCAGCCAAGTTGATTAAAAAGAGGGAGCTTGAGTGTATATGGCCTTTTATGTATAAGTCCACTAACCAATATAACCAATATTTAAATAATTTGAGCACTATGCCGACATTTCAATCTAATTAATTTGATTCGAATCAATTTTCAATTAACTTTCACCGTAGGCTCTAAAAATTATGCCAATTACAATGGCGTAGTCAATTTCGATTTCTGTGGTCGATAATGCCTTCAATTTAATTTCCAAAGCAGATAAATGATGCAAACATGCATAGTATAAGGTATGCTAAATGAAACGTGCCCTAAAACTAACCATCATAAGCAGGTAAGTAAAAAGGAGAAAGAAATGGAGGTTGAAAGACATGCATCACACACACGCTCGCTTATTACACAATTGCGCCCTCTCGAGGGAGGGACGGAAAGAATAATACAAATTAACTAACTAACAAGCTAATTAATTATTACAAAACACTTAACTAATTAAACAAATTAATTAAGCTACTAAAGCAGTAAAGAGGCCCCGAGAAGAGGGATGTATGGATGCTCGATCGGCTTCGCTCGGAAATCCATCGCCGTGCTCATGCTGCCTCCGTTTACACTGCTCTGCACCTCTGAAAACTGCACAAGTCTCAAGGATGCTTTTGAACTACCTTCTGGGAACTTTGGGAGGTCACCGACCAAGTGGAGAGGCCATCAGCCAAGGAGAACTGGTCATCGACCATATGTGAGGCTCTCGGCCAAATGTTTGTAGCCAGCCGGCACTGAAGATGGCTGACCGGCCATCCCTTCCTGCAGAATGCTGTTTTTTCTACAACAGAGGACATACAGAGCATGGCAATACATTTGCAAGACAATGTGTGCACAACCACCATCCATATCATGTCATGAACTCAAGGGAGTATGGTTCTCGACCCTCGGACCATCAATCACTCATTTCAATGCATGATGGCCAAAGAAGCCAAGTGTGCAACTTTAATATCAAATGAAATGCACAAAAACACATAAAGGGCCACAACCTCTATTATGGTTGATCAAAAGGCAAGGGATGCAAGCATGCAAGCAAAACTAATGCAACATGAGCATGTTAATGGCACTGCCATACAAGGCTAATGGTAACAAGCATGCCAAATTCAATGCAACCTGAACAAGCATGCAAACATGCAAGGCAACAATATGTGACAACATATCAAACACATGACAAAATGCAAGCTAACAAGCATGCAAAATGCAACTTAAGCATGCAAATATGCAAGGCATGTGACAACATTCAAGGATAGGCAAGCATGTAACAACATGTGAGGGATGGACTTAAACTAAAATGGGTAGCTCTCAAATAAGCGCAAATCAGTGGCCAAAGTGCTAAGAAATGAGGGACAAAAAGTACATACAAACATGCATGCCAATTGGCCTAAAGATTAAGGCATAAAAGGGCAACTTTTAAGCACACTTAAAAGAGACAAATTATGGACATATGACAGACATGTTAAGCTCTGAAATCATGTTAGAAAGGTGCCAAACCAATCAAACTACACAAGTAAAGCATGCACAAAAGCTCAAAGCTCAAGGCTCAAGGCTAGCAAAGGGGTTCAAACCATGGCCACACAAGGCAAGCCCCAAAGGGCCAAGCGAAACTAAAATAGTCCCAAGGCAGGTCCAAACAGGGCCAAAAGCAAGCTCGAAACTAGCCAACACAGGCTAGAATACGACACCAAAATGCATGAGGCATGCAAGGCTACAAAAGAGGTGTTACACTACATCTAGTACAACCAAACATGGCATGACTTAAGCAACCAAAAACAAAGTTATGGCATGTCAAAATGAGCCCAAAAACCCACTTAGATGGCATCCCAAAGACCTAAGCATGGTGACATACACAATGGACCATTCATGAGGCATAAAACACAAACTCTTTAAAGCATTAAAGGAGTGACATGTGCAAGTGTACAAGCATAAAACATGGACTAAAATAACATAAAAAGTGATGCCAAATCACTAAAATGAGCCAAGTAAAACATGCTAATGACTTGAACACCCAAAGTTAACAAGCTAGATTACATGGTAGCTATACAAAACAATGCAAGCATGACCAAAACAATGAAAAACAGAGCTTTAGCATGGTAAAACAAGGCTAAAAGCTTCATGGAGTTAAACCGAAACATGCAAGCATGGTAGTCTAAATGCTAGATACATGTTAAGGCAAATAAAGGGGATTACTAGACAAGTACATGAAGCATGCACAGTATGTCCAAACCAAGTCAAAACAGTGCTATATCACGGCAAAACAAGGCCTAATATATACTGAAATGAAGCTAAAACAAGCTAAGCATACAAGCTACCAACATAAGCCATTTATGCAAGCATTGAAGACAACATTGAGAGGGGATGACCCTCTCCTATTTAAGACCTCAAGACCACCTTTCCACCACTGAAAATCCTCTGGATTTCAATCATGCAAAGCTAAAAACAATGGCCAAAAGGGATGGCCTAAAACAAGGCCTTGGAAGGGGTAAACAACCCCAAACCAAGAAGAGACCTTAAACAAAGGTCTAAAGCAAGAAAAAACAAAACTTTTATCAGTTATAACCTAAGCTTAAAACAATAAGCAAGAAGGGATAAAAGCTTAAGCAAGAAAGGGTATCTAAAGCAAGAATGCTCACCCTTGAAGAACACCTTCAAGAACACAACACCAGCACCTTTCTCTGATCAAAAACAGCTCAAGAACCCTAACACCAACTCCCTATTGCCTCAGCAACCAGGGATGGTGTTCTACTAGGTGCTCTAGTGCAAAAGTAAGACAAAATCAAACTTTAGGCAAATCCCTCCATACACGTGTATGGAAGGGGGCAATTGTGCATGGCAGCTATTCCAGCTGTCATAAAATATCTGCATAAAGCAGATGAATAGGGTTCGGCCAGCAAAAATAGCCGATCGACCAACATAAGGGCCGGCCGCCAAATAAAGTGCCAATCGGCCAAAACTTTTGGCCGATGGAAAGAAAACAAGGCCGATGGTCTTAAGCCTTGGTCGTTGGGTTGAGGGAATGGCCAACAAGCCACCCTCTTCCCTCAGAAGCAAAAACACAAGTGTTTGGTCCACAACCAAGCACAAAACAGACAAGTTGAGAGATCCTGAGGCAAGGCGTGCAGCCGAGGCCTCCGGGAACTCAAAACAAACACAAACATAGATGATCATCGAGTGTTCAAACGATGACGTCCATGTCTTGAGGATGGTCAAAAATGGGGTGTCTATAGTTGCCCCTCTTTGACAGAACTCGAAAGTCATAACAATGACGGAAGTGAATGTCAAAGCCCAGAGACGACCCATTTTTGATAAGGCCGAAGACTTAGACAAGCATACAAGATAACAAAGATATGTGCCCGAAGGCAGGGGCAAAATGCAAAGGACAATGCACAAAGTCGAGCATAACTTATGATCATGCGAAGAAAGCTGTAACGAAGCATATCATACAACAGTTTTAAGCAAGCAAATACAAATCTAACTACATTACATGCAGAAAGGATGTAAGAGAATTATTCAATTCTCGCTATGCCTCACGCAGAGAATATACAATACCTGTCCAGTTCGTCTAGTCGCGCCAGCCTCAAATGAACCATACATACAATATCGTGCCTGAAAGAGGAAGAAGCTCAACAGGTACAATATCGTTAGCAACATGCATAACAAAGCAATTTAAAACTACGTGACAACGCGAGTGAAGTGTGCATAGCAATACAAGTAAAACGTGCGAGACAACGCAAGTTAAAGATATACATGACAATGTAAATAACGAACGTAACAGCGTAAGTTAAAGGGGTACATAACAATGTAAGTAACAAACGTAACAACGCAAGGTAAGGGTATACGAAACAACGCAAGTTATAGAAGGGGTTGCAAAACAATGCAAATTAGATGTGTTGCAAAACAATGCAAGTTAGATAGTTTGCAAAACAATACAAGTTAGATAGGTTGCAAAACAATGCAAGTTAGATAGTTTGCAAAACAATGCAAGTTAGATAGCGCGAAAGAACGCAAGTTAGTGCGGTGCGAAATAACGAAAGTTAGTGGGGTAGTGGGTGCGAGACAACGCGAGTGAGTGGGTGCGAAACAATGCAAGTTAATGGGTGCGAAACAACGCGAATTAGTGGGTGTAACAAGCCCGCGGGGGACCTCGCTACAGCTCGGACTCGATTTGTGTCACGGTTCTTAATCTTGAACCAAAGAGTCCAAATCCGGCAAATCGTTTTGAGAAAACAGATTTTTGAAAGAAGTGCCAAACATGGACTGCTTTGCCAGATACAGAGTCGCCACCTAAATATTTTATTTTGGAAATTTAGGAAACCCTGACTCGTTGCCTAAGGCCACGTGTCCGTCATCACCAAAGTTGCCTCGGCTCGGGAACTTGGGTACAATTGGGGAAGGTCACTTCGTGAGCACCCCCACTCGCCCGATCAAAGATCGGCCTCTACTAACCATGATATCTAGTTTTGAAAACATTGTGTGCTCGTATTCCGGTTATTAGCCTAGATTTACTATGTGATGCGCACAACATACAAGTATAGACTGAGTCGTCTGAATTAGAATAAAACACTTCATGTTTGTTTGTGAAAATGGTTTGCTACTCGCAAGTAGGCTTAAAATGCGGATTTTGCCACCCTCGGGTGGGCTTAGAAAACATGATTTTGCCACTGTCTAGTGGGCTTAAAACAAACATTTGATGAATTGTTCCAATCCAAATAACCCAACCTTCACCCACAGGCATTCAAGGCAGTTATATCACATAAGCAGTTAGCCTCATGGTAAGCATGCTATTCATGGCAACACTCACACGCATGCAAGGATGCTAAAGCATAAAACTCACCGAGTACTCCAAGCCAAAACAGAAACCGATTAGAAATCCATGCATGATCCTAAATATACAGAAATGCCTAATGCAACACATGCAAAAATGCAACTATAGCAGGCTCGGCTATTCTAAACATGGCATATGAGATGCAACAGCTATCATGTATTCAACTCGGAATTGAAATACAGATGCAGTTAGTATGATGCGCCGAGCCCGGTGCATGCAAAACAGATGAATGAATGTAACATGCTATCATACTGTATGTTAATTGAAACATGCCCTAATCTAACCATCATAAGCAGGTAAATAAAAGGGAAGAAAGACGTGGGGTTGGAAGACATACACTACACTCACGCACACTTGTTACAATTATGCCCTCGCGCAGAGGGTCCGAATGAATAATACAGTCCAAATAATACAGTCCAAATATGTACAAATCCCTAATTAATTTACAAATTAACTAAGAAAAATAATAAACTGGCATGCAAGCCAGGGTCTGTCTTGACTCTTCTCCAGATGATGAATGATGCATGTCCGGGTTGCCTTTGCGCGGAAATCCATGACGATGCCCCAATCAGCCTCTGTTTTGCAGTGGTTTTTTGGAAAGCGCGCCAAGCCCTGGAAGGCTGTTGATTCTTGATTTGCTGCAACAGAGATCAGGAAAGGGGCATGGCAATGTATTTTCACAAATGTATGCATGCCTCAATCCTCGTGTCACCAATCACGCATCTCGATGCATGATGGCCGAGGAGTCGAATTGCACAACTTAATATGGAATGAATGCACATGAAAACACAACAAGACCTAACTCCATCATGGATAATCCGGAGTGTCGGTGACTAGGGAATTGAGACACGTTCAGTCACTCGGAGTACGGAACGCCCCTCGTTTCCCGTGCCCGGGCTAACTCCTATCCCGAACACAATGCAATATGCATGACATGCATGAAATGCAACTAAGATACAACCTAACATGCAACATGCTATGAAATGGCATACACGATGCACGAGGTAACATGGCATACACAATGCGCTAACATACAGCCTAGCATACGCAATGCTATGGAATGAAATGGCATACACAATGCAGAATGGACTTACACTAACAAAAGTGGACCTCAGCCACACTCACATAAGAGGCCATTAGATGAAAATGAGACACTCGAAATGCGTGCACACGTGCACGCAAACCGAGGACCGACCCTAAGGCACAAAATGCCACTCTAACAAGACATGGCAAAGCATGGATTATGGCATACTAACATGCAAATTTCAGAGGCAATAAGTGATGCAAAACAGCCCCGAAAGATAGCAAAATGACACCCGATGCATGGAATAGGTCCCGAAACATGAAATTAGGCATACCGAATGACCTATGACTATGCAATGCATGCATCATTTCATCATGGAGTGTGAAGACAGAATCAAGACAGCCCAAAAATAAGCATATTTACAGTTCTAATCAAGGCCAAAAAGTGAACACAAATGGGGCTAAACTAGCATGCAAAAATGGCCCCGAAAGCGAGATAATGAAGCAAGTGACAGATGCTGACCCTAAACAGAGAAGGTACCTTCTAAAATGTTGAAGAGGGGGCCAAAATATGATGTTTTACAGTTTACCAAAAACCACAAAAACAGACACAAGTACGGCAAAAACCTCATGCAAAAAGTAGGCCTAAAAGAGGACAAAGAAGTAAGTGATGCATGCTGGCCCCAAACTGATGAAGGTCCTTTAACAAAGTTGAAGAGGGACCTAATATATGACCTTTTACAGTTGACGATCAAACCCAAAACAGTGTACAAGTATGCTCAAAATGCTATGCAAGATAAGGCCATAAAGAGAGCTATAACACAAAGTACAAAAAGGATGCCTCAAACAGTAAAATAACCTTAATGAAACATGAAGAGGGGGTCAAAATGATGCCATTTACAGTTTGGACCAGACCCCAAAAACAGAAGCACAAGGGGCTACCAAATCATGCAAAAATGGTGCCGAAAGAGGGATACAAAGGCAAGTGATAAACGGAGGCCCCAAACAGTGATGAGCCCTTCAACAATATTGATAAGGGCTCAAAATAAACTACTTCACAATTTACAACATGCCTCAAAACAGTTTACATATAGGCCAAAAACAATATGCAAGAAAATGGCATACAAGGGAGGTAATGAAGCAAGTGCAACAAGGGGGCCTCAAACAGTGAGAGGCCCTTAATCAAACATGGAAAATGGCTCAAAATAAGCCTATTTCTAGTTAGGGTTGGAGCCCAAATATGCAAGCACAAAGGGATAAGATATTGAACAAGATAAGGCCAAAAAAGAGGGGAAATGAACTTACCCTTGTAGCCTAGTCTTTGACAGCTCCTTGGCCCAAGAAATGGTGCTTCCTCAGCTCTGGAAAGCAGCTCCAAGTGGCTGGAATGGAGGTGGTGGTGTGGTGCTAGGTGATGGTGTAGAAATGAGGTAGGGTTTAGGAGGTTTGGATGCTTGAGATGGAGGAAAGGGAGAGGTGTAATACAAAGCTCCAAAACAATTTTTTCTAACCCCTAAAACACAACTGGGAGGCTGTTTATATAGGCAAAAGAGGGGGAGAAATGAGGGAAAAAATGGGGGGGAAATGAATTCAAGTTTCCCCCCAAAAAGTTGGCCCCCCGATACAAAATCTGGGGGGAAAAGGAGGGTACATTTGGACTGAACAGGATGCAAGGAGCAAGGCCGGCTGGTTATTGGGCTTGCAGGTGGCCAGCTAGCCCTCCCCATGGCCGGCCGGCCAAGGATCAAAAGGGTCAAGTGCAAATAGTGGCCGGCCACCACAAATTGGTGGCCTCCCATGTGTTCTCAACACAACCCTGTGGTCAAAAAATGGAAACAGTGAACCAGAAGAACGAACAACCCACTTTTCAAAGGGGTTCAAAAGGTTCAAAGACAATTACTGGCCGGCCACCAAATATTGGTGGCCTCCCAGGTGTGTACAACACAAATATGGGGGTTAGGGTTGAAGAAAATGGCCCAAGGGTGGTCAACATTGGCTTCCGAGTGAGGAAAAACGGGCGACGGAGGGCGATGAAGGAATATAACTGGTTACTGAAACAACTACTGGCCTCCCACCCTTCTATGACCTTCCTGGTGATGAAACAGAGGTCCCTGCCAAAAATGAACACAAACCGATGCAAAATGAAGGTTCGGGGGGCCGAAATGCGCAGTCAGAGGCCCCGAAAACTGACTGTTAGGCACCGGGAGTGGTGTTCGACCACGAAGTTGGTCTCTTGGACCACAGTGTCCCTCAAAAGGGAGGAAATAGGATGCATGCCAAAAACCGGAGCAAACGGAAGTGGTTAGGCGGTCCCGAACCGAGGCACTCGGCTTGACGGCTCCGAAAACCGGGAACCGGGCTCCGAAATGGGAAAATGGCTTACGACCACGAAATGTAGCCCACGGCCACTGAGAGATGATCTACGAGACCTCTCCCTCCCTTCAGGAAGAGAAAACAGAGCCTGGTTCGCAAACCGAGGCAAGACATGAAAGAGCTCGGAAGTCCGGAGGCAAGGCTCGCAGCCGAGACTCTGAAACTTCTGAACGAGCACAATATGCAATATCACCGAGCGCTCAATCGGTGACGTCTGAGTCTTAAGGTCGGTCAAAAATGGGGTGTCTACAGTGGGGTGCGAAACAACGCGAGTTAGAGGGGTGCGAAACAACGCGAGTTGAGGGGTGCGAAACAACGCGAGTTAGTGGGTGAGAAACAATGAGAGTTAGAGGGTGCGAAACAACGCAAGTTAGTGGATGTGAAACAATGCAAGTTAGTGGGTGCGAAACAACGCACATCACGATTGAGACAACGCAAGTCATAAAGGGGTGCGAAACAACGCACATGACGAGCGAGACAACGTAAGTCATAAAGGGGTGCAAAACAACGCACATGACGAGCGAGACAACGCAAGCCATAAAGGGGTGCGAAACAACGCACATGACGAGCGAGACAACTCAAGTCATAAAGGAGTACGAAACAACACACATGACGAGCGAAACAACGCAGGTCATAAAGGATGCAAAACAATGCAAATGACGAGCGAGACAACGCAAGTCATAGGGGATGCAAAACAATGCAAATGAGGAGCGAGACAACGCGAAAGAGGTGTGCATGATAATGCAAATTAGGGAAATGCATGACCATGCATGAACTGAAATTCATGACAATGTATGAGAGACGTGTATGACAATGCATGAACTAAAATACATGATAATGCTTGAACTAAAGTGCATGACAATGCATGTAATGGAATGCATGACAATGCATGAACTGAAATGCATGACAATTCTTGAACCAAAGTGCATGACAATGCATGTAATGGAATGCATGACAATGCATGAACTGAAATGCATGACAATGCTTGAACCGAAGTGCATGACAATGCATGTAATGGAATGCATGACAATGCATGAACTGAAATGCATGACAATGCATGTAATGGGCATGACAATGCTTGTGAGATACACATGACAATGCATACAAGATGATAAGGGTGTATGGTGATGCCAATGAGACATGTGAAGCAACGCGGATGGAGGGGCGCAAGAGAATGCAACTCGAGGGATGTGCATGACAATGCAAGCATGGCGTGCGCGACAACGCATAAGAGATGTGCATAACAATGCAAGAATGGTGTGCGCGACAGTGCATATAGAACGTGCATAACGATGCAAGCGTGGTGTGCGCTACAACGCATATGGACGTGCATAACAATGCGAGAGATGCACGATTAACATAAGCAAGACAAAACATTGTATGCAACGTATTTAAAGCAGTTTATGAATCTCGCAAAATACAAAAGGATACGAAAAAGGATACACCTTGTGCGTACCGAGCATTGCACATGGAAGACACGATTCGAGGCCAACACGGAGGCCGGTTGAGCTTCAAAAGTCTATTTTCTTGCACTGTCTTGAGGAATGGAGGCCCCAAACATCATAACAATTCCAAAAAAGGGTGTGAGAGGTGCATCGACCACAAGGGGAGGCTACCGGCCATCCATCGGCCACAAAATAAGCTCATCGGCCAAATATTTAGCCGATCGGCTAACAATTTGGCCGACCGGCCAAAAATTGCAGTTTCGGGGCAGTTTTGTCTTTTGGCCACGGGTCTTTAAATATGGGGTTCCAAACCCCATATTTTCACTTCTCCAAACTCGAAAATCCTTCCCCTTTCTCTGTAGGTGATTTTCTTTGCCTTCGATCCTCGTTTTCCTCTTGTTTTCGACACTTTTCGATCGTTCGATTCGCGAAACCCTTCCCATTTCGCACGTTTTGAACCAAACAAAACTCGGTTTCGGTGTACTTTTCTTGGTTTCCACCACTTTTGGTTTGTTTCCCTCGAGTTATACTTCGATCTTCGTGCCTTTTCTACACTCTGACCTTTTCTTCCATTTTTTACCCTCTCAGGGTTGACTTTTCACATTCTCGCCCATTTTCCACACTTTTGACCATTTTCGCACCTTTCTCGAGATGGCAGACGACATTCCAGGCGGTGGGACTCCCATGGAGATGGACGTGGACCCCGAGGTCGAGCTCCTACCTCTTCGCATCCAGCCATTCGACCCGGCTACCTATGGGCCGGCGATACACGTGTTGCCTCTCGATGGCATCCGCCACTTCAAGAGCTATGCACGGGCACGCCACTGGAGCTCTTGCTGCGCGAGCCCGAGTCACACCTCTCATTTGACGCTTCCGAGGTACACTCTTCCTCTTTACTTTCTGCAATGTAGACTGTATAACTTTAATAGTCAATACTGTTCTTTAACTTCTTAACCCAGATACACTGATATATCCTATATTGTAGTTCACCGTGAGCACACCCACACCCGATATCTGTGTAGACTTGAACACATGCACACACACTGCATTCTTAACTGAACAACCCAAACGCACTGACACATCACATGTTGTAGTTCACTGTGAGCACACCCACACCCACTATTTGTTTAATTCTGAACACATGCACACACACTACATTCTGAACTGAACAACTCAAACGCACTGACACATCATATGCTGTAGTTCACTGTGAGCACACCCACACCTGATATTTGTGTAGACTTGAACGCATGCACACACACTGCATTTTCCCCAATTTTGAAGGCATTCAAACACTGTACATCTGACACTGCTTCGCATCTGTTTGTCTTTGAACACAAGGAGATTCCCATGCCTTCCGGGTAGGGCTGTTCAAAAATCCGTTCAAACCGGTAATCCGGACCGAACCAGACCGAATTGTACAGTTTGGTTCGAATCTATTAAGAATTGGTTCGGTTTCGGATTAAGAAATATGAGAATCGTAAAAACGGTTCGGTTAATGGATTTTATGAAAAAACCGTTGTTCGAACCGAACCAAACCAAATTTTAAAAGATATATATATATAATATCAAGTTTTATTTTTATTAATTGGTTTTTTATAATTTTAATGATATTAGGATGGTATAGATATGTAATATTAAGTAATGCCTTAATATTATTAGTTTTTATCATGAGTTAAATGTAATTAGTTTGAGTAATTATTTTGCTAATATTAACAATTTATTCTTGTAAATAGAAATTTTTGGAACCGTAAACCAAACCGAAACCGAACCGTTTTTTCGGTTTGGTTCTAGTCTGGTTTTACAAATGTAACAGTTTGGTCTGGTTCTCAAAATCACAGAACCGTTAGGATCGGTTCGGTTCTTGGATTTTCTCAGAACCGAACCAATCCGAACCGTGTACACCCCTACTTCCAGGGGTATGGGAACATTATGGCCTGAGGATGGTACATGGAGCTGCCCGATGCAGTCCGCCAGATTGTTGACCAGGCCGACTTTGGGGCCTTCTGCATGGGACACTCATGCCTCACTACAAGCAGGCCCCTTCTTGCTACTTTGGTGGAGAGGTGGTGGGATACCACCGACTCCTTCCACCTTTCTACCACCGGGGAGATGACGATGACTCCCTTTGACTTCTCCATGCTCACAGGCATCAGAGTAGGGGGTGATCCGATCCCTTTTGATACTGATATGGCCGAGTGGGACGCCGCTCAGCTATACTTGCTTGGCGCTTAGCCACCTCTTGCTCGGCCAGGGATTGTGAGGAACTCATGGTTTGATGACCATTTCCGGATCCAAGCACTTACTACCCGGAAGGAGGAGGAGCAGTATGCTCGTGGCTTCATCATGTTCCTGCTGAGGACCACGCTCTTCGCCGACCGGGCGAACACCATCACCTTTTATCTACTGAGCGCACTTATGGATGTGACTAGGATCCGGAGCTACGACTAGGGTGGCGCGGGCTTGGCCACCCTTTACGAATATATGAGCTCATCCTCCCGCTGCAGCGGGCAGTTGCTTGAAGGCTACTGGTGAGCCTGGAAGGTACACATTCCCTTTCTATCTTTTCAATTCTACTTTTCATTATCTGTACACCACACACACTGCACACGTGCAATCTGCTTTACACTGGCTGTACATTGCACACACTGCACGCCATCCTCTGATTTCTACTTTTATCTGTATACTGCTTTATTTGATAAGTATACTCATGTCTGCTCTGTTACATTCTGTAGTTGTGGGTGTATGCCTACTTTCCTAGGCTTGCCCCAATGCCAGATGTGGAGACGCCCCCCATGGTTCCATTTTCCCACCGCTTCAATGTGAGGTGCGAGCAGAGACCCCGAGAGTCTTTCATGTTCTTCCGCCGATATTTTGACACTGTCACCGCAACTGAGGTATGTTTAACTTTACAGTTCATTTAAGCTTCGCCTTACATTGTACTTTCAATAACAGTAGATAACAAACTGTATATTATTTGCAGATCACCTGGCAGCCGTGGGCCCCGTTGCCTGACGCAGTTCGGGAACGGTATGCCGATGCTCGAGAGACTGCTCGGTTCAGGTTCTTGTTAGAGGGCCCAGTCTGTCGTGCTTGGTACTTTGGGGAGCACTTCCTGCGGCAGACCTTGGGCTTGCCAGAGCAGACAGTTCCAGCACCTCCTCCTACCCACACGAGGCACACCGAGAGGTATACCTTAGAGGAGATGATAGACTACACGATTGGTTGGGACTATGAGCGCTTTAGAGACGAGGGCAACTACACCGAGTACATTCAGGCTTATCTCATGCGACTTCTGACCGGTGCTCGCCAGTGGCGAGAGACTGCGATCTTGGCGATGGGAGCGAGAGCATCATGTACCTCGGGCGAGGCAAGAGTGGGTCCCGAAGAGGACAGGGAGCTGGGTGGCCAGAGCTGCCTACGACGATGACATGCCGAGGACAGGGTGGAGAGACTTACCAGATACCCATCGCTCCTCCTCCGGCTGATCATGAGCCTGTCGGAGTCTATGGCTCGACCCTAGTATGTACTACCACACTTTGCATTCTGTACAGCCATTTCATTTCATTTCTCTTGATATTCCGTAGAATACTGATGCTTTTAACACTTTTACAGGCTTCCGTCGAGTACACTCGCCAGTCTCTGGAGCTGACTGCCTCCGTGATAAGGATGCTATAACGAAGCATTGACTTGTTGACCATCTATCGCATCCCGGTAAGTTCCTTCAACCTCGGTCCCAAACTTTGCACAATCTGTTCCACACATGATCTGATGCATCGCTCTATCGATACAACACTTTGTACACAGCACTCATGGCACTGATACACTTATAATCATATACTGTTCACAACATTGCTCACGGCGTTCATCCACTGTACTCGATCACTGCATTCTGTACTGATACACAGTTCACAGCAGTCATACACTGTACTCACACATTGTATTCGGTATTCATACTCTGTACTGCGTAGCATAACTAATGCATTCGCCATTTGTTCTTTTCAGGCACCATTCTAGATTCCGGCCGCGGGAGGTGCTCTAGCTAGACCATCTGTTCCTGCTCGAGGTGGAAGGGGAGCCAGGTGGGGGATGACATTCCACAGCCGAGGTAGGCATAGGCGCACCCATGCTAAGAGCAGTTCTCGGGAGCCTTCCCCCGATGATTCTGATGCAGAAGCAGAGTCTTCTCAGGGTGAGGCCGGGGATGACTCAGATTTTAACGATGGAGATGGTGGTGGTGATCCTGGACCCTCGCCCAGGAAGAGGACCAGGACCGACTCCCATGCCTGAGACCATTTGATGTTGATCCAGACACTTTGCTGCTTTTCTTCTTTTTGCTTTGTTCAGACATTTGTTGCTTTTCTTTTTTGCTTTATTTACCTTTTTCGCTAGTAGTTTGAGCACATTGTACTGCCTCAGGCAGGTTTTATTTTCTCAAAGCTATGTATTTTTGCAAAAGGCATATGATGAAATGAAACAGCTATTTTTGTTCAAAAAGTGTTGAATTTGTATATTTAATGCATCGCATCGCATTGCATCGCATTACATAACAATGTAAATGAGATAGAACTTTTTTTTTGAAAACCGAACACTCGAATGGCAATAAGTCAGGTAGTGAACCAACTAATGACAAAACAACTCGATAAGCAAAACAAAGAGCTCGACAAGCTAACCAAGTGTAAATACAACTCGATAAGCAAAACAAAGACTTAAAGAATACGAAATACAACTCGATAAACAAGTGTATAACAACTCGATAAACAAATAGGCGTGACTTCGCAAAATCATCACCGGAAGGCATTGGAAGCAGACTTATATCTTTCCAAGACAATGTTTAGGTACAACAAAAGTGGACTTAAGTCCAATACAGTTAAATCCCTTGGCTTGTACAAAAGTAAACACAATAAATACACAAAAGAAGTTCTCGCTCCAAGCCCTCCTAAGCTACTGCCTTGGCAGAGGCATATCATCAACACTTGAAATGTTTTTCCCACATAGGGTGGGCCAAAGCGCAGCAGAGATAATCCAATACAGTATATGAATCTTAACAAAGCTATAAGGTGAATGCATATGTGATGCTCATGCCAAAACATTTTCTTTCATCTCCTTTCCAAAACCATGTAATGCCAACTTATTACCATACTTAATAAATCATTTCCTTTACAATAGAGAATAGGGCGGTGAATCACACTCTGGGAATTTCAAAAACAATATGACCTTTTTCTGGAAATTTTGTCCGGAGGAAATCATAAGCCGGGACCCATGTAAACGTAGGCTATACAAGCACTACTATTGCCATTTCACAGAAATTTCATCTGCAGGATCGATACCCATGTATATACACGGTTTTCAGGACTTTCACCCTGGACACACAGGCCAACTTATTTGATACAACAACAAGTTTTTCCCAATTCACCCTTTTTCTTAAAACGATGTACATATGCAATGTATAAATGTGAAATAATAACTAATGAACATGAATGAGAAGATATTTTCTACAACAATCATAGCTACCCTAATTCTCATAGCCCTCGCCGAGCTTTATCTTTTTAACAAAGGCACATAGAGGTGAAGATCAATGGATCTAGGTGGATCCAAGTGAAATAAATGACTTTTAGAGAGAGAGAGTGAGAGATATTAGGGTTTTGAAATGTTTAGAGAGAGGGAGAGGTGAAAAAATGATTCAAAAAGGGCTGTTTATGAATTGATATATGCATAGTTTGCTCGAGCATAAGATGCATCACTCGAGCGACCAGACACAATAAGCTTTTCTGCTCGAGCACAAGAATCTTCGCTCGAGCGTGGAATACAATATCTCAGAAGTTTTATAGACAGAAGATCATAGCTTGAGCGCAAGAAGTGTCCCTTGAGCGAAGAATACACACTCCTAATATTTTTACAAACCTGCAAAAGTACTAGAGCTTCACAAGGACCACTCGAGCGCAAGAAGTGTCGCTCGAGTGTAGAAACAAAATTCTGGGCATTAACAACTTGACAAACAAGCTACCAAACTGTTCCAAACGAAACCAAAACGTCCCAAATGCCAAATTCAAAGAGAGATAAGGGGAACTAAGACATGAATAACTATATATGATGACGAAATCCGGATCCAAATCATCAAATGGGTCGAATCCAAACCAAAATCGCTATAGTAATCCTCTCCTAGCATAGGTGGAAAGGGGCTTAAAACCAGTCATCTTCACTATGCTAATTTCATTCTTCACTTCTTTGGAAAGAAAGCTCCTCGAGTAGCAAGCACAGGATTGATTGCCAACTAGAACAAACACTGGCCAAATGTAATAGATGATAACATAACTTTAAGACCCGTTAACAGTCATTTCTGGTGAGGAGTTTGGTAGAATTAATGGGTTGTCCTCTCTACTTAGTTGTTTATTGTCTTGAGTATTGTGCAAGCTATCAGAGCAACTTCTAGGACCAGTGGTTTCTGTATCTTTAGGGCTCTCCTTATCTAAACTAGGAGAGTTATCAGAAACTAAGCTGACCTATAAAAAATGACCTGAAAGCCAAAAATGAAAAGTATACATCAAAGTTGATTTTAATCTATGTACAGGCTATACAACATCCACAACCGTCTGTTGCTTTCTCTCCCTTGATATGTACCACCACATCACACACACATGGGAGCTATCATCGAAGCCTTCCTCACTATTCTCATTTCTGCAACTTGTAACCCAAGATTCATATAATGAAATAACTAAAGCCAACATGACCCAATGGACACAAAAATAGAAAATAAGGAGCTTTGTAAATCTCACGCTACATTACAATTGATAAGAAGGTGATCCATGTATTACTCTGCTCGTCGACACATGCAACTCAATTTTGGTAACGTCTTACGCCTGCTACCTAAATTATTAGTAGTGAGAATAAAATCCAAGGCTATTGTCCAAATAAAATTAAAAAAAAAAAAAAAAACCACCTTAGACAAAGCCCCTGATTTCCAAATTCCAAACAAAAATTCAAGGAAATATATATATTTGTGCTAATGCCAAGAATATCATGGTAGGATTTGAATGAGAATTTTCCATTATTATCTTCCCATATCATACTATCCTTATCTTGTCAAACCACTTCCACCATGTACAGGGCATAAAAAAACTCATCAACTACTATTTACCACTATGCTTCACAATCCAAAGCTAAAAACTAAAAGCCTTCACAACCCAAAAGTGATAGGAATATGGTCCATGATTGGACGTGGATAAAGACGTTGAAGAATAGGGAGAGAAGTGCTCTTCCTAATCCAAAGAGATAAAAAAAAATAAAAAAAGTAAAGGTTAATCCTTGAAAGGGTATGTATCTCTCTATTATTACAGAACATTTATCTTTCCCCATCTAAAGGTACATCCATCAACTCAGGAACATTTATGAAATCCAACAAATCACTCATAGTTGTGGAAATATGTGTGAAACTCCACGTCCCTCAAATGGGTATCTATCTAACAACATTAATATGTCTTCCAATGCACCATGGTTTCTCCCATCTACCATTAACCTACAATACACAAAATATTATTAGCGTCACTACATATTTTTTTCCCCTAATAGATTTGAGAGTCCCTAGATCTCATCTCAAGTTTAGGTTCCTCAATTAGTAAGGTCTTTTAAGAAAAACTTCACAAAGACTTACAAATTAGTGGTAGATTATTATTATTTTTTATTTTTTTGGGAGGGATAAGTGTCAATTAGTGATAGTTTTTTAATAGTTCAATATTTTGAATTTTGTATTATCATTTTGATCCAATTAATCTTATGAACAAAGCAATCTTAGGGATAAGTGTCAATTAGCAAGCCTGGGAGGTACACATTCCCTTTCTGTCTTTTCAATTCTGCTTTTCATTATCTGTACACCACACACACTGCACACGTGCAATCTGCTTTACACTAGTTGTACACAGCACACACTACACAACACACTATACACACTGCACAATACACTGCATGCTGTCCTCTGATTTCTGCTTTTATCTGTATACTGCTTTATCTGATAAGCATACTCATGTCTGCTCTGTTACATTCTGTAGTTGTGGGTGTATGCCTACTTTCCTAGGCTTGCCCCAGTGCCAGATGTGGAGACGCCCCCCATGGTTCCATTTTTCCACCGCTTCGATTAGAGGTGCGAGCGGAGACCCCGGGAGTCTTTCATGTTCATCCGCCGATATTTTGACACCATTACCGCAGCTGAAGTATGTTTAACTGTACAGTTCATTTAAGCTTCGCTTTACATTGTACTTTCAATAACAGTAGATAAAAAACTGTATATTATTTGCAGATCACCTGGCAACCGTGGGCCCCGTTGCCTGACGCAATTCGGGAGCGGTATGCCGATGCTCGAGAGACTGCCCGGTTCAGGGTCTTGGTACTTTGGGGAGCGCTTCCCGCGGCAGACCTTGGGCTTGCCAGAGCAGACAGTTCCAGCACCTCCTCCTACCCACACGAGGCACACCGAGAGGTATACCTTAGAGGAGATGATAGACTACATGATTGGTTGGGACTGTGAGCACTTTAGAGACGAGGGCGACTACATCGAGTACATCCAGGCTTATCTCATGCGACCTCTGACTAGTGCTCGCCGAGCTGAGTGAGAGAGATATGCAGTACCGGCAGCGAGAACAGGAGCATCGCGGGTACCTCAGGCCCGAGGCAGGAGTGGGTCCCGAAGAGGACAGGGAGCTGGGTGGCCAGAGCTGCCTACAACGATGACATGCCGAGGACAGGGTGGGGAGACTTACCAGATACCCATCGCTCCTTCTCCGGCTGATCATGAGCTTGTCAGAGTCTATGGCTCGACCTCGGTATGTACTACCACACTTTGCATTCTGTACAGCCATTTCATTTCATTTCTCTTGATATTCCGCAGAATACTGATGCTTTTAACACTTTTGCAGGCTTCCATCGAGTACACTCGCCAGTCTCTGGAGCTGACTGCCTCTATGATGGGGATGCTACAGCGGAGCATCGACTTGTTGACCATCTATAGCATCCCAGTAAGTTCCTTCAACCTCGGTCCCAAACTTTGCACAATCTGTTCCATACATGATCTGATGCATCGCTCTATCGATACGGCACTTTGTACACAACACTCACGGTACTGATACACTTATAAGCATACACTGCTCACAGCATTGCTCATGGCGTTCATACACTGTACTCGAACACTGCTGTAGACACCCATTTTTGACCGTCCTCAAGACTTGGACGTCATCGTTTGAACACTCGATGATTATCTATGTTTGTGTTCGTTTTGAGTTCTCGGAGGTCTCGGTTATGCGCCTTGCCTCAAGATCTCTCAACTTGTTTGTTTTGTGCTTGGTTGTGGACCAAACACTTGTGTTTTTGGCTTCTGAAGGAAGAGGGTGGCTTGTTTGCCATCCCCTCAACCCACCGGCCAAGGCTTGAGGCCATCGGCCATGGTTTCTTGCCACCGGCCAAATGTGTTGGCTGATCGGCACTGTATTTAGTCAGCCGACCACTGTTTTGGTCAATCGGCCATTTTTGTTGGGCGAACCCTGTTCATCTGCTTTATGCAGATATTTTGTGCCAGCTGGCACAGCTGGCACCCACAATCACCCCCCTCCATACACGTGTATGGAGGGATTTGCCTCTTGTTTAGCTTCTCTTAGAAGCTTTAGAAATTGAGCTTCTTTAAAAGAGGGAGCTCCTCCTCCCTCCTAAGAGGTTCAGAAAAATTGCCCTGGAGAAGGTAGATATAGTTTTGTATCTATCCTCCCTTGTTTAGCCATGTTTTGTGTCCAAAAGCGTAGTATTGTCTTACTATTATACACAAACACACACTATAACACCATCCTTGGTTGCTGAGGCACTAGGAGGTTGATTTCAGAGTTCTTGAGTTGGTTTAAGCTTGGAAAGGCTGCTGGAGCTTTGTTCTTGAAGGTGTTCTTCAAGGGTAAGCATTCTTGCTTTAGTTACCCCATCTTCTTGCTTATTGTTTTAAGCTTAATTTATAACTAATAAAAGTTCTAATTTGAGTACTTTAGAACTTGGTTTAAGGTCACTTTGAGGTTTGGGGTTGTTTTTCCCCTCCAAGGCCTTGTTAGGCCTTGTTTTAGGCCATCCATTTTGGCCATTGTTCTTTGCTTTGCATGACCTCTCTACCACTAAAATCCAAAGGATTTTCAGTGGTGGAGAAGTGGTTTTGGTGTCCTAAATAGGAGGGGGGGTCATCCCCTCTCCTTGTTGTCTTTAATGCTTGCATAAATGGCGTATGTTGTAGCATGTTTGCCTAGCTTGTTTTAGCTTCATTTCAGTATGTATTAGGCCTTGTTTTGCCATGATACACCTCTGTTTTGAGTTGGTTTAGACATACCATGCATGCTTTGTATACTTGTCTTGTAATCCCATGGTTTGCCTTAACATGCACCATGTTGTAACATGTCATTTTAGCATGATTTTGGCTCAACTCCATGATGCTCTTAGGCTTTTTGTAGCATGCTTAAGCTCTATTTTTCATTGTTTTGGCCATGCTCGCATTGTTTTGTATAGCCACCATGCAATCTAGCTTGTTAGCTTTAAGTGTCCAAGTCACTAGGATGCTTTGTTTGGACCATTTCAGTGGTTTGGCATCACTTGTTATGTTATTTCAGTCCATATCCCATGCTCATATGCTTGCACTTATGACTCCTTTAATGCTTTAAAGAGTTTGGGTCTTATGCTCCATGAATGTGCCATTGTGTATGCCATCATGCTCAGGCCTTTGGGATGCCATCTAAGTGGGTTTTTGGGCTCATTTTAGCATACCATAACTCTGTTTTTCATTGCTTAAATCATGCCATGTTTGGTTGTATTAGGTGTAGTATAACACCTCTTTGGTATCCTTGCATGCCTCATGTTTTTGGCATTGTGTTCTAGCTTGTGTTGGCTAGCTTTGAGTTCACTTTTGGTCTTGTTTAGACCTACCTTGGGATTGTTTTAGGTCCCCTTGGCCCTTCGAGGCTTGCTTCATGTAGCCTTGGTTCAAGTCCTTTGGCTAATTTCAAGTTTTGGGCTTTATTGCATGCCTCACTTGTGTAGTTTGGTTGATTTGGCATCATCCCTTGCATGTTTTCAGAGCCTAACATGTTTACCTAATATCCATGTTTATCTCCTTTTTAAGTATTCTTAAAAGTTGCTCTTTGATGCTTAAGTGTTAGGCCAATTACTATGCATGTTTGTATGTGATTTTGTCCCTTATCCCTTAGCATATTGGCCACTGATTCGGGCCTATTTGAGAGCTACCCATTTTGGTTTAAGTCCATCCCTCGCATGTTGTTGCATGCTTGCCTTGCATGTTGTTACATACTTGGCCCCTTTGCATGTTGTCGCATGCTATGTATGTTTGTATGTTTAGATGACAGGTCTATTGACATGTTGTTGCATGTTCATCCATAGTGCATACTTGTTAGGTTACATGTTGTTACATGCTTGCCTATCCTAGAATGTTGTCACATGCCTTGCATGTTTGCATGCTTGTTTAGTTTACATTGCATTTGGCATGTTTGTTAACATTAGCCTTGCATGGCTTTGCCATTAACATGCTCATGTTGCATTAGTTTTGCTTGCATGTTTGCATCCCTTGCCTCTTGATGAACCATGATAGAAGTTTGGGGTCCCTTATGTGTTATGTGCATTTCATTTGATATTGAATTGCACATTCGGCACCTTTGGCCATCATGCATTAAAATGCATGATTGATGGCCCGAGGGTCGAGAACCATACTCCCTCGAGTTCATGACATGATAGGGAGGGTGGTGGTGCAAACATTGCTTTGAAAATGCATTACCATGCCCTGTTTGTCCTCTGCTGCAGCAAAATAGCATTCTGCAGGAAGAGATGGTCAGTCGACCATCTTCAGTGCTGGCCGACTGTGAATTGTTGGCCGAGATCCTCACATTTGGTCGATTACCAGTTCCCATTGGCCGGTGGCCTCACCTCTTGGTCGGTGACATCTCACAACACCCAGAAGGTGGTTCAGAAGCATCCTTGGGACTTGTGCAGTTTTCAGAGGTGCAGAGCAGTGTAAACAGAGGCAGCATGTGCATGGCGATAGATTTCCGAGCAGAGCCAAGCATGCATGCATTTGTCCCTCTTCTCAAGGCCTCTTTACTGCTTTAGTAGCTTAATTAATTTGTTTAATTAGCTTGTTAGTTAGTTAATTTGTGTTATTCTTTCGGTCCCTCCGAAAGATGGCAAATTTGTAATAAGCGTGCATGGGTATGTGAATGTCTTCCAACCCCCATTTCTTTCTCTTTTTTACTTAACCGCTTATGATGGTTAATTCTAGGGCACTTTTCAATTAGCATCCTTATGCTATGCATGTTTGCATCATTCATCTGTATTGCATACACCGGGCTCGGCGTAGCACACTAACTACATTGTATTTCAATTCCAAGTTGAATACGTGTATCGAATTGTCGCATCTCATATGCCATCTTAGAATAGCCGAGCCTATTTCTAGTTGCATTTTGCATGTGATGCATTAGCCATTGCTAACATGAACTAGGATCATGCATGATTACTAACTAGTTTCTTGTCTTGGCTCGGAGTACTTGATAAGTGTTTATGCTTTAGCATTCTTGCATGTGTGTGAGTGACTGCCATGATAGCATGCTTGCCATGAGGCTATTTGCTTATGTGATATAACTGCCGGAGTGCCTGCGGGTGAAGGTTGGATTGCTGGAATTGGGACAATTCATTGAAATCTGTATTTTAGCCTACTTGCGAGTAGCAAACATCAAACTATTTTCCAAACAAATGGATATGCGATGCTTTGTTCCAAATTAGGCGATCTAGTCTATACTTGTGCGTTGTGCGCATCACATAGTAAATTCTAGCTAATTAACCGGAATAAGAACGCATGTGTTTTCAAAAACAAGATATCATGTTTAGTAGTGGCCAATCTTTGATCGGGCGAGCATGGGTGCTCATAGATGACCTTCCCCAATCGTACCCAAGTTCCCGAGCTGAGGCCACTTTGGTGATGACGGACACGTGGCCTTAGGCAACGAGTCAGGGTTTCCTAAATTCCCCCAAAATAAAATATTTAGGTGGCGACTCTGTATCTGGCAAAGCAATCCATGTTTGGCACTTCTTTCTTAAAAATTAGTTTTCCAAAACGATTTTCCGGATTTGGACTCCTTAGTGATTTATCAGTCTTGCATTGCACTTTGCAAGATCAGATTAAGAACTGTGACAAATTGAGTCCGAACTGTGGAAAAGCAATAGGCCCTCTCTCGGGGCACGTCCACAATTGCATTCTGTACTGATACACTATTCACAACATTCATGCACTGTACTCACGCACTGTATTCGGTATTCATAGTCTGTACTGCGTAGCATAACTGCTGCATTCACAATTTGTTCTTTTCAGGCCCCATTCCAGATTCCGGCCACGGGAGGTGCTCTAGCTGGACCATCTATTCTTGCTCGAGGAGGAGAGGGAGCTAGGCAGGGGATGACATTCCACGGCCGAGGCAGACATAGGCGCACCCATGCTAAGAGCAGTTCTCGGTAGCCTTCCCCCAATGATTCTGGTGCAGAGGCAGAGTCTTCTCAGGGTGAGGCCGGAGATGACTCATATTCTAATGACGGAGATGGTGGTGGTGATCCTGGACCCTCGTCCAGGAAGTGGACTAGTACCGACTCCCATGCTTGAGACCATTTGATGCTGATCCAAACACTTTGCTGCTTTTCTTCTTTTTGCTTTGTTTAGACATTTGTTGCTTTTCTTTTTTTGCTTTGTTTTCCTTTTTCGCCAGTAGTTTGAGCACATTGTACTGCCTCAGGCAGGTTTTATTTTCTCAAAGCTATTTATTTTTGCAAAAGACATATGATGAACTGAAACAGCTATTTTTGTTCAAAAAGTGTTACATTTGTATATTCTATGCATCGCATCGCATCGCATTACATAACAATATAAATGAGATAGAACTTTTGTTTTGAAAACCGAACACTCGAATGGCAATAAGTCAGATAGTGAACCAACTAACGACAAAACAACTCAATAAGCAAAACAAAGAGCTCGACGAGCTAACCAAGTGTAAATACAACTCGATAAGCAAAACAAAGACTTAAAGAATACGAAATACAACTCGATAAATAAGTGTACAACAACTCGATAAACAAATAGGCGTGACTTCGCAAAATCATCACCGGAAGGCATTGGAAGTGGTGCCAGTCACAAATTCTCAGCATTTCCAACACACACACTGCTCATAGAACAAAAGGGAAGGCCATCGGCCAATACTTCTAGCCGATCGGCCAAAACAGATGGTCAGTCGGCACTATTTTTGGCCGGTTAGCCAAAAAATGGCAAGCACCTCCAGAATGCTGACACCTGTCTTCCACTCAACACCTTATCTTCTACAAAAGCCCCAGCTTCGTAGTTTTCTTCATTTCAACACTGATTTGCACCAAATGGAAGAGTTTCTTGTCCAAAATCTCACCACTTGGATTGCCAACTTGGATGGCTCGGAAAGGCTAAATTTTCGAGGCTTTGGCATAAATGCACTATTCACTTTGGGTCGCACCCCGCTGCGTTTTCTGTTCCTCTATGCCGCGGCAAGATTTTGGAATCCGGTAACACACGCCTTTAGCATTGGTGGACAAGAGATGTGTCCCACTTTCGAGGATTTCCAAGCTTTAATGGAATCCGAGCGCGACGAGGAAATCTTGCCTCAACTCCGGTTCGGCCACGTCCAAGCCTTGGGATGGATGTGTGGCCTTACTTTGCATGACGCTCGATCATTGATTCACGACGAAGAGCTAGACATTCCGAGCTTGGTTTGTCAGTTTTCTGATGCCGATGACCACGGCGACCATCATTGGTAGGGTTATCGACGACATGCACTTTGCTTGTGCATGCTATCTCATTTCTTACTAGCCCCAGGCTCTAGTGGGTTTAGTACTCGCTTGATCGAAGTTGTCGAGGGCTTGAGAGAAGGAAAGAGCTGCATCGCCATGACGCTAGCCGAGACATTGATAGGTTTAGACGCTTTTCATCGTCGGGAGACGGCTAAGTTTGCGGGGAGTCCACTACTTTTGTAGGTAATGTTTCCCATCCCATCTCACATATATTGCTCACATCACTCGGCCCTCAGGCTCGGTTTTTCTCTCAAAACCCTCTGCTCACTTTTTCTCTCAACTTACACCTCTCTATTCTTTAATCTCTCATTTTTCATCCCTCCCCAGGTGTGGTTGATGGACAAGTTCAGAGTTCTGGACTCGTGTCCGGCATATTCAGCTCACAGCTATTTTTCCCGACAACGTCTAGTCGATGCTCGGGATGAGGAATGGTGGTATAACTGGATGTGCAATTTGTCCATGGACCACATTGCTTGGTGCTGCCCTTGGCTCAATCTGCCGGCAATGAGCTATAGTATGACCCGTCAGCCCGGGATCCAGTTGATAGGCTTGACACACTGCGTGTTCTATTTTTCGTTCCGGTTCTGGCGCCAATTCGGACATGATCAGACTTGCCCAGAAGAGGGGATTGAGTACCCTGCTACATTTTCAGTCCGAGGCGCGCAACTAGCTCGGTATACTACAGCGTGGAGGACCAGAGAGCTTCTAGCCCCCGCTCCCACTTTCAGCTGCACCCTCTTTGATGAGTGCATAGATTGGCTCAATGAAGAGGCACAGGTTGGGCCCAGCTTGGCATCAGAAGCTTTGACCAGCTCTGGGGGAGGACACAGGAACACCTGACTATGCCCCGGATTTATTTGCTTTAATCAGAACTTTCAAGTTTTCTTTATGAATGTAATGAAAATCAACTTCAATTTGTATTCAAGAGCAGGAGAACTCTGTATTGAAATTAATAAAATTGAAGCTTGTGGTACTGAAAATTTTCCGTTTGGTCCAAAAATGGTCTAAGTTGTAAAAAGATTAATTTGAACAAAATCAACTTTTATTAAAACTTGTCAAAACCATTTTCGATATGGATCAGAACTGGACATGCCTGAGATCTATCATTGAGATGTACAACCCCGGATTCCAGCAACTAGAAAGTTGCCCCTAGTCTGAATAGCACTGCACCGGAGATCACAACCGAGCTCTTGAATGCTGAATAGACAAAGATGACCGAGGCGATCAAATGGACAAAGTTGATCGGGGAAGTGTTTATGGCTGGACTTCAGGATGAAGTTCCTTACGTATCCCAAACATGGGAATCAAGCCTTACGTAGTTCGGTTCAGGTTCACTAGTGTATTAACCCTCATTTTTTACACTCTAACTTTTGCCAAGGCCGCCCTTTGCGGGTTTTCAACCTTGTGAGCTCAGTTTTTATAATTTCAAATTTTCTGTGATCTAACTTTTGCCTAGGTCGCCCTTTTGGGTTTTCGGCCTAACGAGTTGTAGACGTCCCCGAACGTCCCGGGGGAAATCCCCTGTTCTGTTCATTTGGGCTTACTACAGTTCGGACTCAATGTTACGATCCTGTATCTAATCTCGCAGAGTGCAATGCAAGACCGATGAATCATCAAAGAGTCCAAGTCCGGCAAATCGTTTTAAAAAACAGATTTTTGAGGAAGAAGTGCCAAACATGGACTGCTTTGCTAGATACAGAGTCGCCACCTAAATATTTTATTTTTGGGGAAATTTAGGAAACCCTGACTCGTTTGCCTAAGGCCACGTGTCCGTCATCACAAAAGTTGCCTTGGCTCAGGAATTTGGGTACGATTGGGGAAGGTCAGCTATGAGCACCCCCGCTCACCCGATCCAAAGATCGGCCTCTACTAACCATGATATCTAGTTTTTGAAAACACATGCATTGTTATTCTGGTTGATTAGCTAATCTTACTATGTGATGTGCACAACACAAAAGTATAGACTAGATCACCTAATTTGGAACAAAGCATTGCATATTCGTTTGTTTGGAAAATTGTTTGAAATTTGCTACTCGCAAGTAGGCTAAAACACAGATTTCAACGAGTTGTTCCAACTCAAGCAATCCAACCTTCACCCATAGGCATTCAGACAGTTTATATCATATAAGCACATAGCCTCATGGCAAGCATGCTGTCATATTAACATTCACACTCATGCGAGATGCTAAAGCATAAACACTCATAGTGTACTCCGAGCCAAAACAAGAAACTAGTTAGTAATCATGCATGATCCTAGTTCATGTTAAAATGGCTAATACAAAACATGCAAAATGTAACTAGAAATAGGCTCGGCTATTCTAAGAATGACATGTGAGATGCTACAACTAACACGTATTCAACTTGGAATTGAAATACAATGCAGTTAGTATGATGCGCCGAGCCCGGTGCATACAATACAGATGGATGGATGCACGCATGCAAAGCATAAGGTATGCTAATTGAAATATGCCCTAAACTAACCACTGAAAGCGGGTAAATAAAAGGGAGAAAGAAGTTGGGGTTGGAAGACATACACACACTCACACACACTTATTACACAATTGCCCTCACTCGGAGGGTCCGAATAAATAATACAGCCCAAATAAATAATTAAATTATTCTAACTAATTAAATATTACAAAACTTCTAATTAATTAACAAATTAATTATAAAAAGAAAGTGGCCGCAACCCTGCCTCAGAATGCGTGGATGATGCATGCTTGACTCATCTTGCTCAGAAACTCACTGCCATGTCAAAAGCTGCCTCTGTTTACACTGCCTTGCTCTTCTGAAATTTATGCAGGTTTCCAGGACTGCTTTAAGCTTCCTCCTGAGTGTTGTGGAGTGCCACCGGCCACAACTCAAGTCCACCGGCCATGGGAATATGATTATCGGCCAAATATTGAACCACCGGCTGGACACTGATGGTCGGCCGGCACTGTATGTGGCCGATCGGCCATTTCTTCCTGCAGAACCCTGTTTTGACAGCAACAGAGGATAGACAGTGCATGGCATGGAAATTTCAAAGCAGTGTGTGCATGGCCACTCTCCCAATCATGCTATGGACTCAAGGGAATGTGGCCCTTGGTCCTCGGGCCACCAATCACGCATTCCAATGCATGATGGCCAAAGGCACCAAGTTTGCAAATCAATGTGAATGCATGCAACAAAACAAATGAGTGCCTTACGCCCTATCATGTGGAGATCAAGGGCGTCGGCGACCGAGGATTGAGGCGCGTTGCATCACTTTGGGTACGAACGCACCTCATCCCTCATGCTTGGTTTGACACCCCAAACCAAGCATAATGCTATGCATGTATGCCATATGCAATACAAGGCAATGCAACTAATGCAATGCAATATGAGCATGCTAACTCAATGCAATGTAATACTACCTAAACATGCAAGCTAAACCAATGCAACATGAACATGTCAAGCATGCAACAAGGATATGAAATGCAACTAGCTAAACAACATGCAATTTACTAAGCATGCAACCATGATGTAATGGCAAGCAATGCAACAATGCACCAATACAACTTGTCAAACATGCAAATATGTATAAGGAGGGACTTGAACTGAAATGGAAGGCCTCAGTCATGCCCCAAAACAGTGGTCAAAACACCCAAATTAAGGGGCCAAAATGGGAAGCAAATGCACACACAACATTGGTCCATAAGCTAGACCACTATGCATAACATTCAAGCATGAGCAAGATGGAGTAAACATGAGGGTATGACAATATAACAAGCTCTGAAATCATGCCAATAACGATACCAAATCATGCACCTAAGGTGAACAAAGCATGCTAATAGACTTAAGGTTCAAAGCCAATCAAGATGCTTGAACTAAGGCCACATCAACCAAGCCCCGCAAGGCCAAGGTGACTGAAAATAGACTTAGGGAAGACCAAAATAGGATGAGAACATGCATGGAACATGGTCAAAACATGCCAAGAAATGGGCCTAAAACAAAGGGCATTCAAGGCCACAAAAATGAGGATTCTACTACAACCACCCCAACCACTCATGGCATGGACTATGCAACCAAAAACAGAGTTACAATGCACCAAAATAAGTCCCAAAACCCACTGTTATGGCAGCTCAAATGTCTAAACATGGTAGCATACACAATGACCATTTCAAGACACAAAAGGACACCTCTTCAAGGCATGGAAAGGATGATGAATGCAAGCATACAATCATGGATTATGGACTGAAATATGGTCTCCGATGATGCCAAATCATGAGAATAAGCTAAGTTAAGCATGCTAGTGACCCACACACTTAAGGCTCACAAGCCAAAGTGCAAAGAGGCTATACCAAACATGGAAAACATGATCAAATTAGTACCCAACAGACCTTAAGCATGGCAAAATAATGCTAAAACCTTCTTGGAACCAAACCAAAATCATGCTAGAATGTCATCTCATAACATAATACATATTAGACCAAAACATGAGATTACAAGGCAAGCATATAATGCATGAAATGGACCATTAATCCGACCAAAAACAGTGATTTAATATGACCAAATAACATCCAAAAAACCCCTGAAATGGAGCCAAAAACAACTAAGCATGCATGCTACCCTTGTGAGCCAAAATCAAGAACAAATGAGACACAAAGGGAGAGGGGTGTCCCTCCCCTATGCAAGACTTCAAGACCTCTTCTTAACCACTGAAAATCCACTACATTTCAGTGGTGAGAAGGCCAATACACAAAAGGTTCCAAAGCTCAACAAAGAAGGTACAAAAGGGGCCAAACAAGGCCTAAGAGGGGGAGGTCGACCCCAAACACAAATGAGACCTTAATGAAACATCTTAAGCATGAAAAATCAGAGATTTTATCAGTTATACACAAAGCTCAAAACAACATGTAAAGTTGGTTAAAAGCTAATGCAAGATTGGAGAATATAAAGCAACTATACTCACCCTTGAAGAACACTTGAAGAACAGCAAGTCCAGCCCCTTTTTCTGATCAAAACCAACCCAAAACCTCCAAAAACAACCTCTCAATACCTCAAGAACCGAAGTATGGTGTAATGCTATGTGTCTTAGTGCAAAACTAAGAACAAAACACACTTTAAGGCTCTCTAACACACACAAATGAAGAAAGAGAGGGAGATATAGAGAGAGAGTGGTTTATATATCAGATATATATGTATTAGGTCTGGTTTTGCTGAACCTCTTCAAAGGAGAGGGAAGGTCTCCTTATATAGAGCAAGATGAAGGCTTGAAGCTTCTAAAGGAAGCTAAACAAAAGGGTCAAGAAGGCCAAGCTTCTAAGAGAAGCTAAGGCAAAGGGTCTAAGCTTCTTGAGGAAGCTAAGGCAAAGGGTTAAGCTTCCTCAAGAAGCTTGTGCAAAGGGTGCAAGCTTCTCCAAGAAGCTTGAGCAAAAAAGGTGCAAAGGGTGCAATTCCTCCATACAGGTGTATGGAGGACAAGTCCGTGCACTTCAGCTGGCACAGCTGGCATGCACAATGCCTGAAAAAGGCAAAAAGGTGGTACCGGCCAGAAAAGGAGTCCGTCGGCCGAACAAATGGTCGGCCGACCACACAAAGTGCCGACCGGCCATCACCAATGGCCGGTGGCAAGAAGACACAGCCGGTGGCCTCAAGCCATGGCCGATGAGGCATGGGGATGGCCAACAAGCCATTCCCTACCTTCCAAAGAAAAAACCAACAAGTGTTTGGTCCAACCAAGCACAAGACAACCGAGTTGAGAGATCCTGAGGCAAAGCGCATAGCCGAGACCTCCGGGAACTCAAAACGAACACGAACATGGATGATCACCGAGTATTCAAATAGTAACGTCCAAGTCTTGAGGACGGTCAAAAATGGGGTGTCTACACAAGCCACTCAGGGCAAATATTTCTTCAACTTATCCATGTTGATCAGCTGGGAGAACTCTAGGCCATCTAGGTCCATCAGAACGACAGCTCCACCTGACCAGATAGATTTGATGATGTAAGGACCAGTCCAATTGGGTATGAACTTGCCCCTAGGGTCGTGAATGGGAACTCGGTTGTCTTTGAGCACCAAATCTCCTTCTTTCAAATTCCTGGACTTAACTTTCTTGTTAAAAGCCCTGGCAATTCTACGCTGATAACCCTCAACATGATACAGTGCTTTTAGTCTTCTCTCGTCGAACAGCATGAGTTCTTCGAACCTGCTCTACTACCAATCTACCTCAGCTATTTGACACTCAGCCAATACCCGCAATAACGGAACTTTTATCTCGATGGGCAGAACGGCTTCCATTCCATAAACCAAGGAATACAGAGTCGCCCCAGTAGAAGTTCGAATTGAAGTCCGGTAGCCCTACGGAGAGAATGGCAACTTGTCTGGTCAGTCCCGATAGGTTCCCACCATCTTCTGCAAAATGTGTTTGATGTTCTTGTTGGCGGCCTCAACTGCTCCATTGGTCTGCGGCCGATATGTAGATGACTTGTGAAAAGCCACGTTGTACTTATCCAACAAGTCAATCACCTCTTTCTTGAAGTGAGAGCCATTATCTGAAATGATCTCGTTCGGGACTCCGTAGCGATAGATGATGTTGTTTCTGATGAACTTTGCAACATGCGAAGCTTTCAACACTGCATAAGATTGGGCCTTAACTCACTTTGTGAAATAGTCTATCGCGACCAGAATGAACTCATGCCCATTGGACCATTTCGGAGTAACAGCCCCGATTGCATTAATCCCCCAAACTGAAAATGGCCATGGTGAAGTCATGTTGTCCAGCTTCGACGGCGGAATATTCATGCGGTTTGCATAGATTTGACATTTGTGGCATCGCCGGACAAAACTAATACAATCCTCCTCCATGGTGGACCAATAGTAACCCTGTCTAAGGATCTTCCGGGCTAGTATCACCCCATTCATCTGCGCTCCGCACTCTCCTCCATGGATGGCCTCCATTAGGCGCTTCGATTCTTCAGCATCAACACACAGCTTATGCATTCCCAGATGACCTCTCTTGTACAGTTTACCCCCACAGATGATGAACTGAACAACCATTCTTCTAATTGCCCTTTTATCTTTGGCATTTGCCCTTGGTGGATACGCCTCTTTTTCCAAGAAGTTCCAGACATCATAATACCAGGGATTCTCATCTTGAACCTCATCTATGGCAACAATCAACTCATAAGCCGGCACAAACTTCTGGTCAATGATGATTGGACGCATCCGGACTCCAAAATGAATGTTTATCATGGAAGATAAAGTTGCTAGTGGATCTGTGAACCTGTTGTTCTCTCTTAATAGATGAGCAAAGTTCAGCTTCTCAAACCGAGGAATCAGCAAGTCCAAGGTCTAGTTGTATATTCTCATCTTTTCTTCTTTGACTTTCCAATCTCCTTTAGCTTGAGACACAACAAGGTTCGAGTCCCCAATGACGTCCAACCGTTTTACCCCTAGTTCTAGGGCAGTTTCTAAACCGGCAATGCATGCCTCATACTCTGGTTCGTTGTTCAAGACTTTGAACCGGAGTTTGAATGCTAGAGGTATACGGGAATTGTCGGGTGCTATCAGCAACACCCCTATCCCATACCCGTATTGGTTTGACGCTCCGTTAAAGTACATCGTCCAAGTTTCGTCTTCGACGTGCAGAATGGCCTCGTCTGGGAATAGGTACTCAACTACTTCATCCCCTTCAACTGGGTGATCGGCTAAGAACTCTACTACCGCTCTCCCCTTTACTGGCTTGCGCGTCACATATTTCAGATTGAATTCGGAAAGCAGAAGCAACCAACGGGCTAGCCTACCCGTAAGCGCTGGTTTCTCGAAGAGATATTTGATGGGATCTAATCTTGAAACCAACATTACGAAGTGAGCTAACAGGTAGTGTCGCAGCATCCTGGTAGCCCATACCAAGGCCAAACAGCAACGGAGTGTAGCGGGTCTCATAACCCAGCATCTTCTTACTCAGATACTAGATAGCTCTCTCCACCTTGTCCTCAGACTCTTGTGCAAGCATGCAGCCCATCGTAGTTTCAGTCACTGAAAGGTACAAAATCAAAGGTTTCCCCAGCTCAGGCGGTGACAACACGGGTGGGTTCTGTAAGTATTGCTTAATCTGTTCAAAAGTAGCTTGGCATCGGCCATCCCATTGGAACTTCATTCCTTTCTTCAGGAGACCAAAGAGTGGTTCACAAGTCAAGGTTAATTTAGAAATAAACCGTCTTATGAATTGCACTTTACCCAGAAAGCATCGCACTTCCTTTTCAGTCATTGGTGGTGGCATTTCTAAGATGGCCTTGATTTTGGAAGGGTCGACTTCGATACCTCTTTGTGTAATCAAGAACCCCAGCATTTTCCCTGCTGTAACACCAAACGTACATTTCTAAGGATTCAACCGCAGCCTGAATTCTCTGATCCTTTAGAAGAACTTTTGCAAGGTGGTGTAGTGGCCTTCTCTTTGCTTGGAATTGACAATCATGTCGTGCAATATCGTGGTCGCAGCCCGTTGATATGTAGCTCCAGCATTCTTCAACCCAAACGGCATCACCCTATAATAATAGGTCCCCCACGGGGTGGTAAAAATAGTCTTCTCCCGATTTTCGGGTGCCATTACGATCTGATTGTAGCCTGAAAATCCATCCATAAACGAAAGCAACGCATGCCCCGCAGTGAAATCTACTAACTCATCGATGTGCGGCAGAGGAAAGTCATCCTTCGGACTGGCTTTGTTCAAATCCCTGAAATCCACACATACCTAAATTCTGCCAGCTTTCTTCGGCACTGGAACAATGTTGGCCAACCAAGTCGGGTATTCGGATACCAGTAGGAAACCTACGTCAATTTGTTTGGTGACCTCTTCTTTGATATTGATAGCCCAGTCTGGGCAGATTCTTCTAATTTTCTGCTTGACGGGTCGGGCCTCTGGATCAAAAGGGATTCGCTGCTATACAATCTCAAGATCGATTCCAGGCATGCCTTCGTAGGACCACGCAAAAATATCTTTGAAATCTTTTAATAAAGTGACTAAGCACTCGCACTCCTCCGAAGACAACGTGGACCCGATCTGGACCAGCCGCGGGTCCTTCTCAGTACCAACATTAATTTGGGTGATTTCATCAACCAGCAGTTTTACAAACCTCTCCTGCTCTTGTTCTAGCAAATATTTCAAAACCGGAGGAATTTCTTCCTCGTCGTTTTCATCAAAGTTTTGAAAGTCTGAATTAATGCAACAAATCAAGGGTATAGAAAAGTAATCGAAGGCCACAGCCGCACAATTCTCATTGAGTACTTCATCCAGTCCGTCTAATTCTTCTATTATAACAGACTCAAAAGAAAAGAAAAAGACGACCTAGACAGGACTGTGGCATCCGGGTTGTCACCTCCAGGAATACCGGACTCAGACTCAGACAAGCTGGAACCTGATTCTGACTCTACAGACTCGGTGGAATCAGATTTCGGCTCACTACCTGACCTGGTGCTGCTCGATAAGAATCCCTCCTCATACTGCCAGACGAGGGAGGGTGCGATGGATGCATCCAAAATGTTTGAAGGTGGGCTCGCAGCCGTTCCATTTCCAATCATAGACACTAAGAGATCATCCCCTAAGCACTCATGTACGATCGGAGGATCTGATAGTAGACAAACCAGTGCTACCCCCATTTCGATCTCGATACTTTCGGAATCCACTTCCTTACAGTGCTCAACCTCAGCTGATGGGTCTGTCTATTCCTCGGCAACATCATCCTCAGATAACTGCAAGTCGAAGAAGATCTCAAAACCCGGCAAGCGTCTCTTCTCGACATTCAACCATGGCTCTGGGAAGCCACTGAATAGAAAGTCTTCCCCTTCCCGGACGAAGCGTCCGTTCAGGGTGCCCTGAATAGGCCGATGTATCAAATCAAAATGCCTCCCGGCCTGCTTGGCTCTGGCTCTCCCAGCCACCTCTTTGCCTTTTCTCACCCAGTCTTCTTTGGTGGGTAGGTAACCCAAACCAAAGGTATGCAGGTTATGCAGCACTTCGGCCGATACTGCCATGCCTTTCTGGTCACTTTTTCCTAGTCCCATCCTAGGGATATGCTAAAGCTTGTTCATGAGATACACTGACTGTGCGCTGACATACAATCCCTCATCAACAGCTAAAATGTTCTGAACGACCCGGGCCTCGGCTAGGGTAAATCCCGACAGGAACACATCCTCCGTGCCATACTCAATTTCCAAAACCGGTGTGGCCACCTCTGGTGGCGGATGAATTGATGAATTCCCGAAAACTATAGCCACCCCTTTCCCATGGGAGTATTTCAATATCTGATGTAGGGTGGAAAAGACCGCCTTCACCTGGTGCAACCACGGCCGCCCTAGGAGTAGATTAAAGGTTGTGGGAACGTCCAAGACATGAAAGTCAATCTCGTGTTGTCCTGGACCAACCTGGGTCTGAATTTGCACAGTCCCCATCACTTCTCTGCTTGTATTGTTGTAGGCCCTTATCACCTGGGCAGTTGGCTCAAAGTCTGTGGGCTTCAATCCGATTGTATATGTTGTCCTCGACGGGCACACGTTAATAGCGGATCCTGTATTAACAAGAACTACCAGTACCCACTTGTCTCTACATTCCACAGAGATATAAAGAGGCTTGTTGTGATTTGCCCCCTCAGGCGGCAGTTCCTTGTCAGAAAAGGTCAACGTCGGGGAAGCCCCTCCCGGAAAAACCAATCCTACCAGCTGCTTAGGAGTGGTATTTATTAAAAGTTTGGCCTTGTCCATTGCCGAAAGGACAACTTGTCTATGTACTCTTGAAGCCAAAAGCAGTCCCTAGATGGAGATGTCTGCCTGTATCTTCTTCAGCTGTTTCAGCACTGCCTCCTCTCCGAGCAGCTTTTCTTTCTACTTTTCTGCCTCCTTGTCCTTTCCGGACGCCTCTGGTTGATCTAAGTGAGGGGGTTTGAAATAATGCCCGCTTCTAGTCATGTGATCTACTTCACCAATGTACTAGGTATCATCCGGTTGGTTATTCCCCCAGTCTTCATCGGTGTGGGCAAGACATAGATCATCATCTTCCTATCACATGCCATCGGTAGCCGACAGACACCTGTTCAGCTCTGTCACAACTATTCCTGTGCCCACAGCACCTTCTATTCTTGTGCCCGCAGCGTGTTCTGTCCCCACAGGGGCTTTGGATTTTCTAGCCCTCTCAGAATCTTCGATCCTTTCCCGCTCAAACTGCTTCAGTACAGCCTGCTGTTCAATTTCTTCTGTTCCCAAACTGCCCGTATTCTGAGCAAAATTCTTAACACCGGTGCTCTTCGGTGTACACTTCCTTTTAGCACGATTGATGTCCCCCTGGCACCGACATCGACTAAGGTTGTTTAACAATATCCAGCTGATCGTCGAGACACCCGGTAAATTCTGCTGACCCCTCCAAACCAAACTAGTTGACAGTCACGTCTCCCGGATCCTATTCATTAAAGAATTGAAGGCTCGCAATGTCCTCATCTAGTTCTGCCAGGTCATTCAACCCTTGATTAAGTCCATCTTCTCGTACTACACAAATCTCTAACCCTACTGGCAATTCCACTCTTGGCCTAGCCTGGCCTACTGATGTGATGTAACCACTCAGGTTGTTCACGAAACTTGCAGACCCCTCAGGCTCTGTATCATCAATCTCATTTGCCCCAGTAATCGACCCAATTCTATCTTCGATAGCGACCGCCACCGTTTCAGGCTGGGTTTGGGAGATGTCCACCATGTACAAGTCAGTGCTGTCAGGAATGAACACCTCTGGCTCGGGTAGGTGAGAAGGGGTGATATATATGCTTGGGTCGTATGACATAACTCCAATTTGGATTAAATTGATACGTTTGGGAGGTGGAGCTTGGTTATGTGGTGGGAGAGGGTTGGTTGTGACATTCGGTTTCCCCGAAGGCACGATCACCCTGTTATCAATGAGATCCTGAATCTCATGACGTAGTCGAAAGCAATAGTCGGTTTCATGACCATGCTGTTGGTGAAACGTGCAGTACTTGGCTGGGTTATGGGAAGTAGGAAGTTTATCTGGTAATGGCCGCGGCTCCAGGGGCTTCAAGTGTCCTTTCCTAATCAAAACCGCTAGAGCCTTGGACAAAGGCATGTATAGTGGGGTGAAGGTTCTTTGGCCTCGGGGGGAATACTTGGTTGTTTGTGAGTTTCTTCCGGACGCACCGATGAATGGCGCAGCTGCAAGGGTTCTCGGGGTGGTGGTAGTGGTGACCATTCCCACGTCTGAAGATTTAGTAGCTGCTGCGCTGCTTGTGCCTACATTTGTACTACGATTGAATGCCCTCTTGGGCTGCTCTCTGTCTTGGTCAATCAGACCTTGTTTTATTGCGTCCTCGATCTGTACCCCAATCTCATGTAAATCTGAAAAGGTGGGAAGGGGGAGAACGATCATCATCTGCATAAGCTTGGGCTGGAGGTTGCGCACAACTATCCGAATTTGATCCTTGTCAATAGGCCTGATGGTCATCATCGAAGCCTTGGCCCTCCATCAAGTCACAAAATCGGAGAAACTCTCCTTCAGCTCTTGCCTTGTTGTCTCAAGATCACGGGTCGTAATCTCGATCTGTGTATTATAGGAGTATTGAGCTATGAAGGCCTCGGCTATCTCCTCCCAACTCCTCTTGACGGAATCTTCCAATTTTGCATACCAAATGGCCGCTACACCCGACAGGGTCTGGCCAAACAGAGAAAGCTTCTGTAATCTGGTGAGGCCCATCGGCCTTAATATATCCGAAAACAGCTGCAAATGCACCATAAGGTCTCTCGACCCGTCAAAGCGGTCAATATGTGGCATCTTAAAACGGTCCGGCAGTATCACGGCCGAGTCTGTGTACCCGTCCTCAATATCCGGAATGGACTTCACACCCTGAGACTTCTTGAACAGCTTTTCAAGCTTGCTGACTTTCAACGCTGTGGGGTCCACCTCGAACTCGAAGGGAGAATCTGGTAGGTTAGTCTGTGCTTTGGATAGCTGGGGTAGGATCGGGGGTGGAACCGGCCCTATTGGAATGTCCGTATCTTCCTGGACATTAGCTGCCTCCCCGAGTATTGGCACTCTTGGCGGGGGAGGAGCTTGGTGTGAAGCTGACGCTCCGGTTTGCTGTTGTAGCCTGGCAATTAACTCTGCCTGTTAGGCCATGACCTCGGCCTGTTGCTTGGCAAATTCTGCTTGACGGGCAACGTCCTGCTACATGGTTCTCATACTTTCTTGGAGTTGACGCATCATCTCCTCCATTCCTGCCATGTTATGCTGATCTAGCTGAATAACTGGTATATCTATCCCTGTAGTAGAAACTGAGACCTCACCGATCGTTTTCACGATAGGGTAGACCATCGATCGGCAATCGCATCAATACATCAGGCCTTCTTGACCTCCGTCTGGTAATCGGGGGTAAAGAAAGGAACACTGTTTGTCCGTCTATCAGATCCCTAGATCGATTAAGTCTACGACCTCTAATCCAGAGTGCTCGGGGGATATCTAACTGGTCAGACGTAATGATGCTAAACTACCTTGCAAAAAGATAAATAAAGCATAATAAGGAAATAATGAACAGAAAAACGGACAGCATAACAGCTTAAATAAAGGCAACACACAGTTGGCAAACACAAGCTGAATGAACTGTTCTCAACCACTGATCACTGTTCCACAAAATCACGGCCCCAAATCTGAATCTAATACCCGCAGATATAACTGATTCTCAAAACACTGATGCCCGCAGGCCTGATACCCAGACTTGCAAACTGATATATGCATTCCCTGTAGAGATACACTCTAAAAGCACATAGTAAGCAAATGAGAGCCAAAACACCCCTATGTTGGGGTAGGGTTTCCCTGTCCTATTTTGTCAGGAGCTAGGGTTTCACTATGCACGCAGCGGTTTCAAACAACCTACAATCGGGTAAGCAACCTGTCCTAGTTTGGAATAGTCACTATGGATTCTGATATGCACTAGGTCGAATGGTCAAAAAAGGTGCCCCGGTGAAAACTGGGGTTTGTGTTCTCGTCGTGGTAGAGCCAGCAATCGATTAACCTTATGGCACGCTTCTGGAAGCGAGCCTCTGGCAAACCGTTCAGGAATAGCATACGGAAAACACGGTGTCCTAGGCGCACCAATGCACATGCAATGCAAAGAGACACATAAGTGTGAACAAAACAAGATATCATGAGTTCGAGTCAAGCTCTCTAAATCCCCAGCAGAGTCGCCAGAAACTGTGGACGCGCCCTGGGGGCCTATGCTTACCATAGTTCGGACTCAATATGTCACGGTTCTTAATCTGATCTCCCAAAGTGCAATGCAAGACTAATAAATCACCAAAGAGTCCAAATCCAGCAAATCATTTTGGAAAACTGAGTTTTAAGAAAGAAGTGTCAAACATGGACTACTTTTCCAAATACAGAGTCGCCACCTAAATATTAATTTTGGGAGAATTTAGGAAACCCTGACTCATTGCCTAAGGCCACGTGTCCGTCATCACCAAAGTTGCCTCGGCTCGGGAACTTAGGTACGATTGGGGAAGGTCATGCAATGAGCACCCCCGCTCGCCCGATCAAAAATCGGCCACTACTAAACATGATATCGAGTTTTTGAAAACACATGCGTTCTTATTCCGATTAATTAGCTAATCTTACTAGGTGATGCACACAACACAAATATAGACTAGATCGCCTAATTTGGAACAAAGCATCGCATATCCGTTTGTTTGAAAAATAGTTTGAGGTTTGCTACTCGCAAGTAGACTAAAACACGGATTTCAATGAATTTGTCCAAATTCAAGCAATCCAACCTTCACCCACAGGCATTTAGGCAGTTAGATCACATAAGCAATTAGCCTCATGACAAGCATGTTGTCATGTTAACACTCACATACATGCAAGATGCTAAAGCATAAACACTCACAGTGTACTCCAAGCCAAAACAAAGAACTAGTTAGAAATCATGCATGATCCTAGTTCATGTTAAAAAATGGCTAATGCAACACAGGCAAAATGCAATTAGAATAGGCTCAACTAATCTAAAATGGCATATGAAATGCGACAATTCGATACACGTATTCAACTTGGAATTGAAATACAATGCAGTTAGTATGATGCGCCAAGCCCGGTGTATGCAATATAGATGAATGCTGCAAACATGCATAGCATAAGGTATGCTAAATGAAACGTGCCCTAAAACTAACCATCATAAGCAGGTAAGTAAAAGGGAGAAAGAAATGGAGGTTGGAAGACATGCATCATACAAACGCACGCTTATTACACAATTGCGCCCTCTCGAGGAAGGGACCGAAAGAATAATACAAATTAACTAATTAACAAGCTAATTAATTATTACAAAACACTTAACTAATTAAACAAATTAATTAAGTTAGCAATACATTTGCAAGACAATGTGTGCACAACCACCCTCCCTATCATGTCATGAACTCAAGGGAGTATGGTTCTCAACCCTTGGACCATCAATCACTCATTTCAATGCATGATGGCCAAAGAAGCCAAGTGTGCAACTTCAATATCAAATGAAATGCACAAAAACACATAAGGGGCCCCAATCTCTATCATGGTTGATCAAAAGGCAAGGGATGCAAGCATGCAAGCAAAACTAATGCAACATGAGCATGTTAATGGCAATGCCATACAAGGCTAATGGTAACAAGCATGCCAAATGTAATGCAACCTAAACAAGCATGCAAACATGCAAGGCAACAATATGTGACAACATATCAAACACATGACAAAATGCAAGCTAACAAGCATGCAAATATGCAAGGCATGTGACAACATTCAAGGATAGGCAAGCATGTAACAACATGTGAGGGATGGACTTAAACTAAAATGGGCAGCTCTCAAATAGGCCCAAATCAATGGCCAAAGTGCTAAGAAATGAGGGACAAAAAGTACATACAAACATGCATGTCAATTGGCCTAAAGATTAAGGCATAAAAGGGCAACTCTTAAGCACACTTAAAAGAGACAAATTATGGACATATGACAGACATGTTAAGCTCTGAAATCATGTTAGAAAGGTGCCAAACCAATCAAACTACACAAGTAAAGCATGCACAAAAGCTCAAGGCTCAAGGCTAGCAAAGCGGTTCAAACCATGGCCACAAAAGGCAGGCCCCAAAGGGCCAAGAGGACCTAAAATAGTCCCAAGGTAGGTCCAAACAGGACCAGAAGCAAGCTCGAAACTAGCCAACACAAGCTAGAATACGACACCAAAATGCATGAGGCATGCAAGGCTACAAAAGAGGTGTTACACTACACCTAATACAACCAAACATGGCATGACTTAAGCAATCAAAAACAGAGTTATGGCATGTCAAAATGAGCCCAAAAACCCACTTAGATGGCATCCCAAAGACCTAAGCATGGTGGCATACACAATGGACCATTCATGAGGCATAAAACACAAACTCTTTAAAGCATTAAAGAAGTGACATGTGCAAGTGTACAAGCATAAAACATGGACTGAAATAACATAAAAAGTGATGCCAAATCACTAAAATGAGCCAAGTAAAGCATGCTAATGACTTGAACACCCAAAACTAACAAGCTAGATTACATGGTAGCTATACAAAACAATGCAAGTATGACCAAAACAATGAAAAATAGAGCTTTAGCATGGTAAAAGAAGGCTAAAAGCTTCATGGAGTTAAACCAAAACATGCAAGCATGGTAGTCTAAATGCTAGATACATGTTAAGGCAAATAAAGGGGATTACAAGACAAGTACATGAAGCATGCACGGTATGTCCAAACCAAGTCAAAACAGTGCTATATCATGGCAAAACAAGGCCTAATATATACTGAAATGAAGCTAAAACAAGCTAAGCAAACAAGCTACCAACATAAGCCATTTATGCAAGCATTGAAGACAACATGGAGAGGGGATGACCCTCTCCTATTTAAGACCTCAAGACCACCTTTCCACCACTAAAAATCCTCTGGATTTCAGTGGTAGAAAGGTCATGCAAAGCTAAGAACAATGGCTAAAAGGGATGGCCTAAAACAAGGCCTTGGAGGGGGTAAACAACCCCAAACCAAGAAGAGACCTTAAACAAAGGTCTAAAGCAAGAAAAAAAGAAATTTTATCAGTTATAACCTGAGCTTAAAACAATAAGCAAGGAGGGATAAAAGCTTAAGCAAAAAAGGGGTATCTAAAGCAAGAATGCTCACCCTTGAAAAACACCTTCAAAAACACAACACCAGCACATTTCCCTGATCAAAAACAGCTCAAGAACCCTAACACCAACTCCCTAATGCCTTAGCAACCAAGGATGGTGTTCTACTAGGTGCTCTAGTGCAAAAGTAAGACAAAATCACACTTTAGGTCACAAACACACACACAAATGTATAGAGAGAGGGAAATATAGAGATAGAGAGATACAACTTTTCTAACCCTAAAATCCAGAACCTCTGAGAAGGGAGGAGGAGCTCCCTTCTTATAGAAATCTAATTTCAAAGCTTCCAAAGCAAGCTAAACCAAGAGGCAAATCCCTCCATACACGTGTATGGAGGGGGGCAATTGTGCATGCCAGCTATTCCAGCTGTCATAAAATATCTGCATAAAGCAGATAAACAGGGTTCAGCCAGCAAAAATAGCCGATCGACCAACATAAGGGCCGGCCGACCAAATAAAGTGTCGATCGGCCAAAACTTTTGGCCGATGGAAAGAAAACAAGGCCGATGGCCTTAAGCCTTGGCCGGTGGGTTGAGGAAATGGCCAACAAGCCACCCTCTTCCCTCGGAAACAAAAACACAAGTGTTTGGTCCACAACCAAGCATAAAACAGACAAGTTGAGAGATGCTGAGGCAAGGCGCGCGGCCGAGGCCTCCGGGAACTCAAAACAAACACAAACATGGATGATCATCGAGTGTTCAAACGATGACGTCCAAGTCTTGAGGACAATCAAAAATGAGGTGTCTACAGTTGCCCCTCTTTGACAGAACTCGAAAGTCATAACAATGACGGGAGTGAATGTCAAAGCCCAAAGACGACCCATTTTTTACAAGGTCGAAGACTTAGACCAGCATACAAGATAACAAAGATATATGCCCGAAGGCAAGGGCAAAATGCAAAGGACAATGCACAAAGCCGAGCATAACTTATAATCATACGAATAAAGCTGTAATGAAGCATATCATGCAACAGTTTTAAGCAAGTGAATACAAATCTAACTACATTACATGCAGAAAGGATGTAAGAGAATTATTCAATTCTCGCTATGCCTCACGCGGAGAATATACAATACCTGTCCGATTCATCTGGTCGTGCTAGCCTCAAAATGAAGCGTACATACAATATCGTGCCTGAAAGAGGAAAAAGCTCAACAGGTACAATATCGTTAGCAACATGCATAATAATGCAATTTGAAACTGTGTGACAATGCGAGTGAAGTGTGCATAACAATATAAGTAAAACGTACGAGACAACACAAGTTAAAGATGTACATAACAATGTAAATAACAAACGTAACAGCGTAAGTTAAAAGGGTACATAACAATGTAAGTAACAAACGTAACAACGCAAGTTAAGGGTATGTGAAACAATGCAAGTTAGAGAAGGTGCGAAACAACGCAAGTTATAGAAGGGGTTGCAAAACAATGCAAATTAGATGGGTTACAAAACAATGCAAGTTAGATAGTTTGCAAAACCATGCAAGTTAGATAGGTTGCAAAACAATGCAAGTTAGATAGTTTGCAAAACAATGCAAGTTAGATAGTGCGAAAGAACGCAAGTTAGTGGGTTGCGAAATAACGCAAGTTAGTGGGTGTGAAACAACGCGAGTTAGTGGGGTGCAAAACAACGCGAGTTAGAGGGGTGCAAAACAACGTGAGTTAGAGGGGTGCGAAACAACGAGAGTTAGTGCGTGCGAAACAACGAGAGTTAGAGGGTGCGAAACAACGCAAGTTAATGGGTGACGAGCGAGACAACGCAAGTCATAAAGGGGTGCGAAACAACACACATGACGAGCGAGACAACGCAAGTCATAAAGGGGTGCGAAACAACGCACATGACGAGCGAGACAACGCAAGTCATAAAGGTGTGCGAAACAGCGCACATGACGAGGGAGACAACGCAAGTCTAAAGGATGCAAAACAATGCAAATGACGAGCGAGACAACGCAAGTCATAGGGGATGCAAAATAATGCAAATCAGGAGCGAGACAACGCGAAAGAGGTGTGCATGATAATGCAAATGAGAGAAATGCATGACCATGCATGAACTGAAATGCATGACAATGCATGAGAGACGTGCATGACAATGCATGAACTGAAATGCATGACAATGCATGTAATGGGCATGACAATGCATGAACTAAAGTGCATGACAATGCTTGAACTGAAGTGCATGACAATGCATATAATGGAATACATGACAATGCATGAACTGAAATGCATGACAATGCTTGAACTGAAGTGCATGACAATGCATGTAATGGAATGCATGACAATGCATGAACTGAAATGCATGACAATGCTTGAACCGAAGTGCATGACAATGCATGCAATGGAATACATGACAATGCATGAACTGAAATGCATGACAATGCACGTAATGGGCATGACAATACTTGTGAGATACGCATGACAATGCATGCAAGATGATAAGGTGTATGGTGATGCCAATGAGGCATACGAAACAACGCGGATGGAGGGGCGCAAGAGAATGCAACCCAAGGGATGTGCATGACAATGCAAGCATGGAGTGCGCGATAACGCATAAGAGATGTGCATAACAATGCAAAAATGGTGTGCGCGACAACGCATATAGAATATGCATAACAATGCAAGCGTGGTGTGCACTACAACGCATATGGACATGCATAACAATGCAAGGGTGGTGTGCGCTACAACGCATATGGACGAGAGATGCGCGATTATCATAAGCAAGACAAAACATTGTAATGCAACGTATTTAAAGCAATTTCTGAATCTCGCAAGATGCAAAAGGATACAAAAAAGGATACACCTTGCGCGTACCGAGCATCGCACATGGAAGACACGATTCGAGGCCAACACGGAGGCCGGTTGAGCTTCAAAAGTCTATTTTCTTGCACTGTCTTGAGGAATGGAGGCCCCAAACATCATAACTGACCCAAAAAAGGATATGGGAGGTGCATCGACCACAAGGGGAGGCTACCGGCCATCCATCGGCCACAAATAAGCTCATCGGCTAAATATTTAGTCGATCGGCTAACAATTTGGTCGACCAGCCAAAAATGGCAGTTTCGGGGCAGTTTTGTCTTTTGGCCACAGGTCTTTAAATATGGGGTTCCAAACCCCATATCTTCACTTCTCCAAACTCAAAAATCCTTCCCCTTTCTCTCTAGGTGATTTTCTTCGCCTTCGATCCTCGTTTTCCTCTTGTTTTCGACACTTTTCCATCGTTCGATTCACTAAACCCTTCCCGTTTCGCACGCTTTGAACCGAACAAAACTCGGTTTCGGTGTACTTTTCTTGGTTTCCACCATTGCGGTTTGGCCCCCATTGCGGTTTGGCCGGCTTGCCCCGGCACCACTTGTTCGGCCATGTCAGCTTGGCCTAAACCCTCTTCTTGTACCGGGACCTCTTGGACCGGCACCTCAAACACACCCCAGCGACCTCGACCTCACCTTCCACCCCTACCACCTCAGGTTGGAACTCTTCCTGACATCCTAATTGAGAGACAAGGTAAATAATTAATCACATGATTCCAAATGTGCTCGCTACTAGCTTCACACGTTAGGCTAAAACAATCTCATGCATCCTACTACACAAACAATTTAATTCACTCCACATAAGCACGTAGTCACATAAACACATACGAATTATCCTTTAGTGATGAGATTCGTCCCATGAGAAACCAAGAATTCTTAGTAGATTGAGTATTGATCAGGTACCCTTCTACTAAGACCTCAAGGAACCTAACAGGCGCAAATAACATCCCAAAAGTCTAATCCCATACCCACATAATCACATAAACATGCTGTCACATAATCACAAAAGCAAAACATTTCCTAGTCATGCGAAATGAACCCATTGTGGTATAATGACCACTTCCCACGAGGCCCAAGTATTCAAACCCGGTAGCACTAATACCAAGTTCTCAAAGTCATCAATTTCAAACTTCCATTATTAACTCAATAGGGGCGGTAAATACGACACTGGTAATTCCTAGGTCCATGTCTGCAAGTAGACTCTACGAGTACTACCAAACTGTCATTTTTATCGATATTAACCGGAAGGCTCGACACCTATCTGCGCGGTTTTCTGGTCTTTCACCAAGAACACTCAGGCCAACTTAACGAATTCATCTACACCTCCTATCTGGACTTACCAACGTATTTAGCCCTTACACATTTTCATAGTTCTCAATACAATAACTACTTCTTTTCCTCATGATGGAAATCTCTATGATTTAGATTCACAATGCACCATAATAAATGACATAACATGCAATGCAAAAGATCATTTCCATAACTTAAGACATTTCTCCACTTTTGACTATCTCTACTACAATGTCAACATTCACCTTCTCATATTCTCCTTTCAATGTTCATCCACAAAGTTAACACGTTTCATCAACACATAGTCACAATTTTTATATCGCAAGACATAACAAATTAGTCTCACCACAACCTTGCTCATTCATGTATTGCCAACAATTTAACATTAACACCTTATTCTTCATATAACAAGTAATTTTCCATTTTGCCACACATTGATGCAACTCACTCTCATCATCCTTTTAAAACAAGAAAATAAAACTTTTCAAAGACATTTGCCATATTACCAAAATTCCCAATTTCTAGGGTTTTTCTCAAAAACAATCACTTCCCATTTCATGGTGAAAACTCTCATCCAAAACATTTCTTTTCTTAGGTCAACAAGATGAACCCTCAAGGATTGACCAAAAATTTAAAGTTTAAAGAGAGACCCTGTTTTGAGAAAAATCTCTACATTTTGAAATCACAAAGTTAATATTATCAAAAACTAGAAGGAACTCTTAAATCATCATAAAAAGGGCAAAACTAGTATATATAACTCACGAATATCCCTACCTCAAAGTAGAAGCTCAAAGAAGAAGAAGGATGAAACTCAAGATGCTCCAAATCCACAAATTTTCGGATCAAAACAAAGCCCACACCAAGCTCTACCCTTTTTACAAAGGAACTAGGATAGAAGAGCTATAGATTAAGAGCATTTGTAGAGAGAAGTGGTTGTTTAGAGAGAGAGAGTGCCGAATCTAGGGTTTGAGAAGTAAAGGAGATGAAAAAGTGTTGTACAAACTCCCTGCTGTAATCTGATATATTCGAGGCTTGCTCAAGCGAAGAAGTGGTCGCTCGAGCCACCAGACACAAAAGATCATCGCTCGAGCGCAAGAAGTGTCGCTCGAGCGAACAATTCGAAGCTTCTGGTCTGCAAACTAGAAGCATGCTCGAGCGCAAGAGTGCTCGCTCGAACGAAGAAACACAAAACATAGACCTCGCTCGCTCAAGCGAAGGAAATCTCGCTCAAGCGAAGAAACACAACCTTCAGGTCTAAACTAGACGCAGACGCATGCTCGAGCGCAAGAGTTCTCGCTCGAGCCAAGGGACACACCACTCAAAGATCGCTCGAGCGAAGGAACTAAAACACAAAGCTCACTTGAGCGAAGGAATCAAAATCTGGACAGCAACCATTTGCTTCCAATCACAACCCACCTGTTCCAAATTCGCTCAACACAACCCAACTCAAATATAAGGAAACAAAAGGTAGAACAGAAGGCATAACCCACAACACGCAAATCACGGATCGCTATATAACCTCAACCAATTCAGTGATAATTTTTTGTCAAAAAGACTAACGGCGTTATCAATTAGACCAAATTGACACAAAATCTAAAATTAAGAGTAAAAATTGAGTCAATTGAAAGTGTAAGGATCAAAATGATGTAAGAGGTAAAATATAAGGGCTACCAGTGTAGTTTTTCCTAATTTTTTTCGTCAAAATATTGGAATCTGATTTAAAGTTTAGTTGAAGTTGGATGCTACACAATATTTTGGAGGTGTAAGGTAGTACACAATGAAAATGTGATAAATAATAGAAAGAGAGATAGAATGAGATGAACAATTATTTTTTGATTGGTAAAGAAATAGACTTTATTGATGAAATAAACCTACAATATATGAAGATTACATCAATAAAGGGAAGAGGAAGTGCAAAGAACATCATAGAAGAGCTGCACAATCTCAAGTAGGGTAGCACCAAGTAGCTTGTAGCTTACCCAATCATTTATTAGCACACTCTTCAAGGTTGGTGAGAAACCAACACAAACAACAAGAGGAAAGATCAAAACAGAGCAACAGACAGACAGAAAAACACCAAATCTAGCAAACCCCAATTATCTTCTATACCCAATGCTACTTCTAACTTGCTGAATTTGATGCACAAAGTCATTAACAGAGTAGAACCTCACAATTGAGTGGGTTTTTAGCAAAGACCTACCCTAAACAATTGGGAGATTAATAAAGGAAAAATGATTTTTATTTATTTATTTATTTTTGTGGCTCAAATAGTTGAATAAGGAGTCAACAAAAATATGATCTTGAGGTAAATCTCTTCTAGCAGAACAGTAGAAGAAAGGAACATCGATTCGTTATATATAAGGGAAATAGAACAATAGAGAACTACAATCCAACTGAAATGATTACAATTAAGGGCAATAGAGACCATCACAAAATCATTGAAATTAAGACAGCGAAAAGCTCATATGACACAACACACAATGAGAAACAACAATTTTTTCAGAACATCTACAACAATAGTTTTTTCAAAACATCACAGCACAATGGTAGTATGTGTAACTTGAAAGTAACTCAAACATACTACCCATTCGCACAATCCCTGAAAACATTCGCAAGGGTTTCAAAAAACCCTTCTCCTTCCTAAGCTGCCTAGATTTCATCCATTGATTCTTCAGATGTATCTTTCTCTAGCTTTTTTATTTCGTCCAAGTGCATAAGTATAAGCCAAACATGAGTGACAAATTGTCCACCACTTCTAAGCTCTTGAGCGTGATGCTTCAATAGGCAACGACTTGTGGCATAACATAACATCTCCACCCATACATTGCTCATAATATTCCACTTGTTCTCTTTCTCCATCAAACCACAAACAAGTTTTTGGATCTTATTCATGGTCAAATTGTCAGTGCTCCATTCTTTCTCAAGGAATAGCTTATGAGGTTTGACATTAGATGATCCAGAATCTCTTTCGTCAAAAAACTTTTTCACATTAGTATAGGCCTCATCAAACGTGTCGATATCATCACAGATGGGTAAACTAGGACATACGAGAAGCAGATGCATCATGAAATATGACAATATTTTAGTTGTTTCCACTTCATCTGTGACCAAATTAGGGTTTTCTAATTCTAAATGATAGAAAACGTCCATAGCAACGTGCCATTTTTTTTTTTTTTTTTTTTGATCGGCAAAAAATAAACTTTATTGATGCAAGAAACAAGAACAAAGTAGAAAGTAAATTACATCAATAAAGAAAGGGGAGTGCAAAAGTATCACAATGAGCTCAATCATCCCAACTATGTTGGCATCAAAAAGCCCATCCTATCATTTACTAGCACCCCAAAGTTGGTGAGAAACCAAAGAGAGAAAAAAAAAATAGACCAAACCAAAGCTACACCAGCACAACCATCACAGACCATCACATGCCATCATAGGCCAGAGACCATCATAGACCTGAGCATAACAGTCCAGCATGAACACCCAACAATGCACCTACCCAATCTGCTGGTGCAGGCCCACTGATGATGTCAACAATTCAGATCAAACCAAATGTCACCATTCAAGAGTAGAAGACAAGCATTAGTCAGCAGCAGCCAATAGCCAAATGGACAAACAAGAATTCAGACCAGATACAGGACACACCAGAGAGCTCCACAGTAGGCAGAGCACTTATATTGAATGTAACGATCGATCGTAACAGATCGGATCACCAACCAGATTAGAACAGATCAGAAAACGCCCCAGAACATCAACCCCAATCTGCCTAGAAAATCAACCTGAGAGCATGGGTTTCAAATTTCTCCAAAGACACACACTCCAGCCTGCCCAGCAGTATAAATATGGAACACCTGTCCAGCAGTAGCTGCAACCAAATAACCACAGCAGCCCCTCTACTTCAGAGCATGAGCACCAGAGCACCAGGGGAGAATGAACCACACAGCATGAGCACCACAAAATCCACACAACATCAGCAGCCAGAAAAACGTGCCATATGACAATACTTTCATCAAATTCTAGCTCAATAATCCACTCAAATGCATCCAAATGTCCATAATTTGTAAGGGTCCACTCACCTACTTTTCTGTTTGAAGCCTAAGAAGTTTCAGCTTCAGGAACATTCCGCTTCAGCTTGTTGAAAAGTTGATTGATGATTAGTTCTTTCAAACTAGGTTGGATTGTACTCAACGGCAGGCTGAACTTCGTCAACATGATTTCCCTGTCCAACACAGTTTCTACAACATTATAGAACATTTAACACTTATTTTTGGTGCAATAGTTTAGTAAACTAAATTGTCTCATAAGCTCATACCACTGTTTGCTTTTACGTTGTATTTGGTTGGGAGATTTGGAGATAGATTTGGAAAGGAAAAAGGAAAAAGGAAAAAGGAAAAAGTGCGTGAAACTAGGTGAAATATAGATATGTTTTATTCATATTTCACCCACCTTTTCCATTTCCCTTTTCAAATCTCTATTCACATCCTCCAACCAAACACAGCATTAGAAAACACAAATTCGTGTAGATCAAAAACTGGCATGACCAGCTTACTCGGGTAATACTTAAATGCCCTAACAATTGCCCAATCTGAACAAAGTTGCGCAAGAACTCCAGTTATCTCTAAAACAAGGGCTATAACAAGCAAACATATGGTAATCGGAATATCACCTTCTAAAAGCTCACGAGGCTTTTTAAAGAAGCAAAATACCACCAGAAGAGAAACTAATCAATCTAAGACTGCTTCCACAGAATGTAAAAACCCTACCTACTTTGCTCAAGAGGATGTCATACATCAATCCCAACTCAATGTCAATCAATTTGAAAGTATTGTGAGTAGTACCCCTTTCAAGCACCCATTTGCGGAATTCACTAATCAATTCGTGTCTAGGTTTGTTATGCGCATTACTGGGAATAAAGGTCTGGAAATAGGAATAGGCTTGGAGCACTAATTTCACGGTAGGTCGTTGTTCATGTGCAATACTATTTCTAATTTGGGATTCATCTAACACAACAAAACCCTCATACTTTTCCTTAGATCCTGACTTGATTACCCACACTCTCTCTCCATACTTGATAATTCCAGGAAAAAAAAAACATCAACAGAGCCAGAAGAGACAACTTATCATGAATATTCCAGGTTACAATCATGATAACACTTGTTCTTACACCTTGTGTAAGTAGTCCTACAAGTTGTTTCAACCACATGTTGATTTCTTCCAAACGTAGGATAGTTAGGGTATCTGGACCTCCAAGAAAGAAAAAGATTATTGTTGCCCATAAACCTCTCAACAGATTTGTTGAATTAATATCAGAGGCGTCAGCATTGAGCTTGGAGTCCTTTCCAAGAGCAATTGTTGCCAGCAACTCAGCGAGCAAGTATAATAACCAAACACCCACATCATTCATCAGCCCTGCTGTACTCTTTCGACGGCGTTGTCCGAAAATATGAAGGTATAATTGAGTAAAGAGGATACATATAGCTAGAACCCTCAAGTCCCAAACATCCCAGATTTTCCTCAAGGCTTCACGAGTATTCCTATGGATTATCTTACAGATCCTGATGCACGACATGATTCTCTCTTCTGTGATGCACATGTAGATTAAAAAAATAAAAAAAATGGGAAAAAATTAAACACTTACAATCCTAGTAACATGGGAACCAAATGCAAGAGAGAGCCCCACAATTACACTATGTCGGTAACCGAGGAGATAAGAGAAAAGAAATGATTATGTAAGTTATGAGAGAAAATAAATTATTGTGATTTCTCTCATATTTGTTTGAATGAATAGGAGAAAAAAGAAAATAAAAGATATTGATTTATCTCCTATCTTATTTAGTTAAGCTATATAAAAGAATTGAAATGAAATGATATCATGTTCTATTGCTAAATTAACCTTTTATAGATGCTAGTCTTTATTTCTTCTATATCTAAAAGAATAGTTTTGGTATTATAACAGAATAATATTTTGTTCAGCAATGTTAGGTATCATGAAAAATCTTTCATGAAAATAATCATGAAAGTTTTGTGACCCTTGAATTGCATTTAGAATAAAGCACCACACACTAATCAAGGTAATCCAAGGATTATAAATTTTTTATGATCATTTTCATGAAAAAAATTTCATGATCCCTAACTTTTCCCTATTTTGTTATTTCTTTTCTCTTCTAATCTCTCTATTTTCGAAGAGATTCAAAATGGGGGTTAGGAGAGAAGATGCTCTCCATTTTTTTCCATTTTACTCAATACTTATCTAAACAAGTGATATAAACTAAGAAAAATACATTTATTTTATTTTCTTCCCAAATCACCCAATCCAAATTGCCTGTACATCTTTTGCGTTCGATGCATATTTAAGTGTTAATAGCAACACTAAACAAAAATGGAACAGTAAGCAATCATGACTCCGTGTCTCATAGAAATGTGAAAACTCTTCATTGGATTTCATACATTGAAAAAAAAGGATTCCAATGGTATTGCATCTGAGGTTGGCATTAGTGAAAAATGTCTACTCTGGACTCAGTTCATTTAAAAATTGTAAATTATACCACTATGTCCTCATAATTTAAGTGAAGTGTTATTTTAATCTTTGTAGCTGTAATTTGAAAATTTTAAACTTGAAATTTTCAATTCCGTTACAATGTTGTCCCAATCATATGTCGATAACATTTTAACAGAAAAAGGCTATATGCAAAATTAGTGGGATTAAAGTGAAATTCAAAAGAAATTAAATTTCACTTTGGTTTTTTTAGTTTTGCATATGATTTTTTTTCCGTTCAAAATTTAAAAGTGACAAGGGATGACATTGCAACAAAATTAAAAATATACAATTTCAAATTGTGCAATTGAATACTACAAGGACCAAAGTGATAATTCACTCAAATTAGAAGGATCAACAGTGTAACTTACCTTTTAAAATTTGAATAATTGACAATTTTAGATGTGAAAGTGAAGCAACTCGATCTAAAATATTTAATTTCTTTATGAAAATTTAAATTAGATATGTTTAAATAATTTTAATTCAAAGTAAAATATTCACAAAATAAGGCAATTCAAACAACCAAACTAGTCCTTAAACTTTTCAAAAGGAAGCTAGAAGTCATTGTACAATTTAAAATTCTATTTGATATAAGGAAACTATCACTTTTAACTTGACGGCCAAACCAAGTATATTAGTCTAATAGCTATGTAACACCATTTTATGGTGTAAGCTTATAGGTTCAACTCTTATGAAAAATAGTTTAAATCGTTTCTGGTGTATATTTATCCCTTATTATGAAAGTTGTACGTACTTATTTATTGCTTCCCAAGTTTGAGCTATTATTGGACTTTAATCGTCCAATTTGAATCTCCTAGTAGGGATTGTCTAGCTCGCTATGATATTTTTTGCACCCTCCATCTTTATTGATTGCATCCTATTTTCTTTTTAGATTATCAATAAAGTTTCATTTGCTAATATATATATATAGCATTTCTCTTCTTAAAAATGAATGCAAATAAACCAAATTAATTTCATATTAAATAGACAGTGTATTGAGCTAATTTGTTCAAATATGGATATTACTTCCTAAAAGAACACTAAAGCATGTGATGCAATGGAATAAAAGCATATAAGTAATTACTTAAGGAAAAGAAGAACAAAATATAAATTTCAAAATGTAATAGTTTTTATGAAATCTAAAAGCATTTACTGGAAAGCGAGAATGACTATGTTTGGCCCAAACTTTTTATTTATAAAAAGCTGTGATTTCAAATGGTGGTATATTTTGACAAAAATAAAAAATATATATAGTATTTTTATAAATATTTATTATTCAATCAAAATGCTCGTAGGAACATGGAATTATATATATATATTTTTTTTTTGTGTATTATTTAACATTATAACTTCGAAATTGGGAACGTATGATGGGTTCGTAAACAAATAATTAAAAAGAAGAAGATTATTTTAAGATTAAAAAAAAAATTATGATAGAGCTACTTTTCCAGTAGTTCGCATGAAAAAACATAGAGTAATATCTTTATGTTATTAAGCAAGGACATAATAAGCATAGAAAAGAGTCTCTCTATCTCTTCCTCTGTAAGTATATGTAAAACTGTAATTTTTTATTCTATTACTGGGTTCGATGCACGCAACAAAATCAATAATAATCCTAAATATGATGTTAGCACACAAAAATTAGAGTGATAATAGAACATAAAATAAAAAACAAGTAGGACAAAATTCTTATTGATTTAAATTTTATTTATAAAAAAAAAAAAAACTAATTCCTTGAAGCTTTTTATTTTTATTTTTATTATTATCAGCAAAATAAGGGAAATCTTTATTGATATAAACCAACAAACAAAGAGGAATTACATTAATAGAGACAGAAGAAATGGATGCAAAAAGTATCATAATTACACAAAATTATTCCAACTAAGTTGACACCAAAATATGAGCACAATCATATGCTTATACACCACCCGGTTGGAGAGGATCCAACCAAAATAAAAAACAGTGTGACGCACCAATAGAAACTGAGTGCAAGATTGTGGAAAGGTAAGGAAACAAAAAAACACCATTCCAACAATAATGTTATAATAATGCTCAATTCTATTTTATTGAAGGGTAAGGAAATTGAGAGAAAATAGCTTTTCAACTTACCAGTTATGTGAATGCGATCAACGAGTGCTCTTCAGAAGTAGTTGTTGATGTGGAGAGTACGGAGAGTTTTGTCGTTGAAAATCACTAAAAACTTTCACACGTGATGACTTGAGAGAGAGAAAGAGAGAGAGAGTGAGAGAGAGAGAGAGAGAGAGAGAATGAACAAGTGTCATTAATTTATAGGAGTGGATACTGAGAGCTTAGATGAAGATTTGTTCCACTGTTATATGAATAAGATAATAAATAAATAGAAAACAGTGCAAAAGAGTAAAAGTTTGAAAGATACTTTACTTGCTTATAGCATATCATATATGCTTTGATTGTGAGTATGAGAGAGTGTTTGAACAACTTTCATTTGAAGATTCATTCTATTTTATTTTGTTATTATAAATTATAAATATACTTTTTGAGATTTATTTTAAATATTTTTTTTTATAATTTTGAAATCATATCTTATTCTTTAAAATTTTTCGTTGCATAACAAATAACTCATTTTATTAATCAATCATTAAATCGATTAATAGATTTTAATGATATCAGTAATATATTTCAATTAATAGTTTTGATAATTTTTCTTATTGTATAAAAGCACAATTATGAATTTTATTCTTTTTGTTAACTTTATTAAATGAAAAATTCTGAAAGCGAAGTTTTACAATTTCTACAATCACAAAGAGCCATTCATATTTTAATTTTATTTTATTTTTTTAAATCTTGAAGAAAAAATCTTTACTGCAAAATCAAAAAAAAAAAAAATTAAATTAATTCAGTACAGTGATATAACAAAATCTAAAAAAGAGATAAATAACTTCCATAAAATGAAGGATCTAAACAATTTTTAAAATGTTTATCACACTTCATTATTATTCTATTATATGAAATCCCTTTTTCTAGTTTTTTTTTTTTTTTTTTCCTCTTCTTGGTTCCCCATTATATACCTGTAATTACTCATCTCCAATTGTTGCTCAAAAAATCTTTTGACCTATCGCCACTTTGAAGATTCAATATAATTAATTTCACTTCCTTTAAATCATTTATTTGTACTAATGGTGATTTCGTTAAACAGAGACACAACCTTACAGTTGTAGATTTTTTTTTTTTTTTTTTTTTTTTTCCTATAGAACTAGATTGCTAAGATCTAGTAAAAACGAAAAAGAAAAAACAGAGCATTGAAAAAACACGAGGTTAGGTGCAGAGGCTTTTCAACAGCCCTGCAATCCTTTATGAAAAATGTTATGGATCTTAAATGAATTATCAAATTTTTTACCAAATCTTTTATATAGTTGTCGAACTCACACAAATCACATATCCATACCCATGTAAGAGATTTAATAGAAAATTTGATAATTTATTTAAGATTCTTAACATAACTGATCCTTTATATTTGTTCCAAGCATTACACAGTTCATTGCATGTCTACCAGATCGGTGGTTATTTGTTGCTTCCTCTTCTACACCACTTTGTCATCGGCCATGGTTATGTTGTATTTGATTAGAGGTTTTGGAAAAGAATTTGGAAAGGAAAAAAAAAAAAGTACGTGAAACTAGCTGAAATTCAGATATATTTTATTCACATTTCACTTACCTTTTTCATTTCTTTTTTCAAATTCCTCCTCAAATCCCTTAACCAAAAACAAGATAAAGTAATTCCTCTTCTCAAGAATCAATCCTATGGTGCAAGCCTAAAGTTTTAGTTCTATGCAAGATGACGTGGCATCATCTAAGATCTCAAGCGGGATGGCATCAAAATGGATTTCTAGGCCCCACGCGCGGACAAATGAAGGCAATGAGGGTGAGTTAGTTTTATAATTTTTAAAATGGAAATATTAATAAAAATTATAAATAATATAATATATTGTATAAGAGTTAAAGATTTAATATGAAAAATAAATGAGTAAAAAATGAATATTAAGTGTAATATTTTAGTATTTTAATTTTATTATATTGAAAAAAATATAAATTATATATATGTTATATACATATAAATATATTTAATAAATGTAATCGAAACAAGAATGTGGTGGTGAAGCAAATCCCCTCCCTACCCAACTTGCTCATCAGGTAAGGAAAATCGTGCGACACAGGGCTAAGGATACTGACGGGAAAAAATTTGCATCCCTAGATGGCAGCATAAATCTGCAAAAGGAAAACAAGAAAAAATTGAGGATTTTGAAACAAATATATGGGTCATGTATATTATTTAGTCAGTGTTTGTATTCTGTCAACTCTACAAAGTCCCACACTCATGGATGGACTAAAGGGGCTGAGGCTGACAGGGGCAATTTTTATCCCAAACTTTTGAACTCTACTTAAATATAGTAATAGTAGCTATGAATTTTTTAAAATTATATAGGTTTATCGCCTAGATATTTTTGAGAAATTTAATACTCATTCCTCTTAACAGTTTAAGTTTCAATCTTTACGCTCTAGTCGTAAAGTGAATTTTTTTCCCACTCTCTGTGTATATACATACACATATATATATATATATTCTTCTGTTTCTTTATTTTGGTTCTTTCTCGATTTTTCCTTCTTTTTTTTTTGGTTCGATTTTTCCTTTTTCTTGTATTTTTTGTTCTCTATCAACTCGATCTCTATTTTTGAATTCTTTTTCCTCGTCTCTATATACGTTTCAAAACTTATTCTCCTGCTTCATTTCTTTCTCTTTTTCTTGTTTCTCTATTCCGGATCTCTCTTTTTTCTTATTATTCTTCTTCTTCAGTCTCCTTCAACAATTGCATTTGAAATTTTAATTGCAAAACTATGAAACTGACATCTTTAAACATCTAGAATTTTGAAAGTTGTTAACAATTTTTAAGTTGTGCCAATTGTTGATAAAACTAAAATGTTAGATGATTTTTTAACAAGTCGTTTGGTCACATATCCTAGTTTATTTTGATTATATTTTTAATTATATACTTTGAATAAAAATATCTAATTAAATAATACTGTGATGTATTTTACAATTTGTTTTGATAAAAATTAAAATTGTATTTCTTGTCCCCAAGATTAAAGTCATGCTTACCTCCATTTATGCCTCATTCCAACAAGTAATCAAAACATCCCAAAATATACAGGGAAAATCTACTCTTAATAACATTTCATCACACACTTATCGAAGTTTGCCATTCCTCTATCCCTGGTAGAACACCCTTGTTTTTCACCAAATTTCTAATCTTATTAACACTCCTTTTGTTTGGATAGAAAATATTTTCTAGAAAATATTTTTCGTATTTTCTGTTGTTTGGCACGATGGAAAACGAAAGTCAACGAAAAACATTTTTCATGGTCAATGAAAAGCAAGTTTATTTAGATGGAAAATGTTTCCCACTTTTAAAAAACGAAAAACGTTTTCTAGACTAAAATTTTACCAATGTTATCACACCACCACCACTACCCTCACCTCCACCACGACACCACCATCACCGCCGCCATCGCTCCACCACCATGCCACTACCTTCATTCCGCCACCACCTTCATTCCACCACCATCAAACACAAAAAAATGTTTTCTCTGAAAAGTATTTTCTGGAAAAGTTTTCTATTAGAAAATATTTTCCGCCCAAACAAATGGTGCGTGAAACCTACTCTTAATACCAGAGAGAAGCAAAACAAGCTTTCATGAAAATTATTAAATACCAAATCCTTTTCCTATATAACCACAATGTGAGGAACATAAATATTAAAAATTGTACAAGTAAAATTGGGGAGAATAATACCCTTTAACATGATGAAATTCCTATTGCAGTAAGAGTGAAATTTCAGCAAGTTTTTAATATTGTGAAATTTCACACTTTTGAACTAAAAAAATGTTGACTTTTGCTTTCTTTTTCTTTTTTCCTTTTTCCTTTAGCATAATTTTACATTCAATAGAGCTCACTAAAATTATGTAAAAGAAAAAGAAAAAATAGATTTTACATTTTTTTGAGTCTAGAAATCATAGACTTTTAACAAATTTAAAAACATGAAATGAAGAAATTGAGTTTTTTTTTTTTTTTTTGGGGGAGGGAGGGGGGTTGGGGGTTATATTTCAAAGTGTGAAATCTCACAATACTAGAAATTGAAATTCTAAAAAAAATTGAATTTTGAACAGAAAAATTACTTTTGAAAGTTATGAAATTTCACAATTTTTTTTGATGATACAGTTTGTTCTCGGTAGATGGGCTGGACTGATCCAAGCTTCTCGAGCCCACGTCTGGGTGGCGGGGCCTGCTAGATGACCTGCAAGCAAGTTCAGCGGGGAACAGGGTAGTCCTCCGGCGAACTCTCCGACGAGCAAGTTAGCAAGTAAGAAAGGAGATGAAGTATGTAGAGAGAGATTGGAGATAGAAAAGCTTTACCTTCTTCTTGTCTTCGATGCTTGCTTATATCCTTTGGTAATCATTTCACTGTTCCTTCCGACGCGTCTGCCTCGCCCCAACTTTGTCAGTAGCTTATCTTGTTCAGGTAAGGCGCTGCTCCTACCGAGGGGTGTTGTCGCAATAAATTCTGTGATGGGCTGCATTAATGGTGATGTGTTGTGGCAATAACTTTGCGCATCTACTTTGCCGATGTGGCTCTCCGCACCGCCATATGTCCGAATGCCATTGGCCCTTCATGTCCAGTTGGCCTCCAGCTGTCATGGACTTTACCAACCGGGTTATGCAATGGGGTCCAAATGGTGGGCTTGGGTTTGTTCGTTGTGGGCTGTGGCCTTTATGGGCCTATCCATGTCAGTAGTCCCCCATTCCCGAGTGCAGCTTCAGTCCAACGAAGGGAATAGTAATGAGGAAGATGTGCCCGGCTGTCGGGGGGGTCGAGTTAGCGGACCGAGCGGGAAAGGGTCTGACCGCGAGGGGAGCCGAGTGGGAGGGGCGACCGTGAGGTGGGCCGAGTGGGAGGACCGACCGCGAGGAGTGCCGACCGCGAGGGGAGCCGAGTGGGAGGGCCGACCGCGAGGAGTGCCGACCGCGAGGGGAGCCGAGTGGGATGGCTGACCGTAAGGAGTGCCGACCGTGAGGAAAGCCGAGTGGGAGGGCCGACCGCGAGGAGTGCCGACCCCGAGGGGAGCCGAGTGGGAGGGCCGACCGCGAGGAGTGTCGACCCCGAGGGGAGCCGAGTGGGAGTGCCGACCGCGAGGAGTGCCTACCCCGAGGGGAGCCGAGTAGGAGGGCCGACCACGAGGAGTGCCGACCTTGAGGGGAGTCAAGTGGGAGTGCCGACCGCGAGGAGTGCCGAGTGGGAGGGCCGATCACAAGAAGTGCCGACCACGAGAGGAAGGCCGACCGTGAGGGGGGTTGACTGCGTGAAGGCCGAGCGGAGGGCTGCGGGGCTCAAGAGGCAGCGTGTGAAATGAGGATTTGAAGTGGAAAAGACAGGGGAAGTGTAGACACCCCATTTTTGACCGACCTTAAGACTCAGACGTCACCTACCGAGGCCATGATATTTCATTTGTGCTCATCCAAGTTTCAGAGTCATGCACATACCGCCTCCGGACTTCCGGGCTTTCCTATGCTTTGCCTTGGTTTGCGAACCAGGCTCAGTTTTCTCTGTTTTTCTTCCTAAGGGGAGGGAGAAGTCTCGAAGACTATCTCTCAATGGCCGCAGGCTATTTTTCGTGGTCACAGGCCATTTTGCCCATTTCGGCCCCTTGCTGAGCCGTCAGGCCGTGTGCCTCGGTTCGGGACCGCCTAACCATCTCCGATTGCTCCGATTTTTGGCATACATCTTATTTACTCCCTTTCAAGGGACACTGGGGTCTCAGATACCCACTTCGTGGCCGAATGCCACTTTCGGTGCCCGGCAGCCTGTTTTCGGGATCCCGAACTGCGTGTTTTGGCTCCCGAGCATTCGTTTTGCATCGATTTTCGTTCATTTTTGGCAGGTACCTCTGTTTTATCATTACGAAGGACACTGAAGGGTGGGAGGATAGTAATTGTCTCAGCAACCAGTTATCTCCTTCCGGAGCCCTTCGGCGCCCGTTTTTTCTCACTTCCGGACTAATGTTGAACACCCTAGGGCCATTTTCTTCAAGCCCAAACCACATATTTGTGTTGTACACACCTGGGAGGATCCTAAAAACACATGGCCGGCCAGAAATTCTCATTTTCATTTTTGAGCCTCTTCTTCAATTGGATTGTTGTCTCCCCTGTTTCAAAGTTGCCAAATTCCAACTATAGGGTGTTGTAGAGGAGACCTGGGAGGACCCTAAAAAGTGGTGGCCGGCCAGAAATTTTGTGTTCCATTTTTTACCCCTTGGCCGGCCGGCCATGGGGGTAGCCGGCCGGCCACCTCCACCAAAAGTGGGGTGCCGGCCATGCTCCTTGAGATGTGTGCATGGCAGCTGTATACCTGTTTCCCCCAGAAAATATCTGTATCTGGGGGATATTTCGGAGGGAAGCACTTGGGTGCATTTCCCTCCTCTTTTACACCCGCTTTTAGGTGCATATAAGGAGCTGGCCAACTCCTTTGCTAGGGTTACAAAAACTTCCTAAAAGAGCTCTTTTGCATTTGCCTACATCTTGCTACCCAAAAACCTCCAAAATCTTCAAGTCTTGGCTCCATTTGTTCATCAACACCAAGCCCCACCATCACCACTTCCATTCCAGCAGCAAGGGAAGGTTTTTCAGAGGCTAAGAAGTAGCAAACTCAAGCCAAGAAGCAACAAAAGTTGAGTCTTCAAGGGTAAGTTACTATTTCCCCTTTTCTAGCTTATTTTTGCTTCATTTTTCTACCCTATTTTCTTGTGGTTTTGGGATCCGACCCTAACTGAGTTTGTGCTTATTTTGAGCCCCTCTACAACATTGTAGAAGGGCTCAACCTTGTTTGGTGCTTCTACATACCACTTGCTTCAATATCCACCTTATTTACCGTAAACTTGCATGCTATTTTTAGCTTATGTACATTTGTTTTTGGAGCATGCCATAAACTGTGATTGAGCTTATTTTGAGCTCCTCTACAACATTGTAGGAGGGCTCAACCTTGTTTGGTGCTTCCATGCATGACCTCTCTTTATAGCCCCTATTTGGTCCATATCTTGCATGATTTTTTAGGCCTATCTTGCTTCTGTTGTTGGCCATGATCAGAACTGGAAATAGTATTAAAATGATCCACTCTTCATGTTTCGTTAAGGGTCTTAGGATGTTTGGAGAATGCTTGGTATACCTCTCTTTATAGCCCTCTTTTGGTCCATATTTTGCATGCTATGCTTGCCATATTTGTACACTGTTTTGAGGGATTCCATAAGCTGTAAATGTTCATATTTTTGGACCCTCTTCAATGTTGTAGAACTGTGTTTTTCATTTTGAGCATTGTATATACCACTTGCTTCATATTCCCACCTTTTTTCCCCATTTTTGCATGCTGTTTTTTCCATATTTGTGATTGTTGTTTGACCATTCTTTGTACTGGAAAAATGCTAGTTTGGGGACTTCCTAGCATCTGTCTTTACATGTCATGTCCATATTCTGCATATTTGGCATAGCAGCAAGTCATTTCGGGTGCTTAGCATAGCATTTCGGGCATCGGGTGTACTTTTGCTATAATTCGGGGGCTGTTTTGCATCATATTGGCTGCTGAAATTTGCACTTTCCATATGCCATATGCCACGTCTCATTCCGTATGCCATTTCATGCCTTAGGGCCATTGCCTCGGTATGCGTGCCCACGGACACGCATTTCGAGGCACTTCATTTTTATCCGACGGCATCTTATGTGAGTGCAGCCGAGGCTCTCTCATGTTAGTGTAAGCCCAATTTGCATTGCGTATGCTGTTTCATGCTTTAGGATCATTGCCTCGGTTCGCGTGCCCACGGGCACGCATTTCGAGGCATCTCTTTTTTCATCTCTCGGCCTCTTATGTGAGTGTGGCTGAGGCTCTCTCATGTTAGTGTAAGTCCATTTTGCATTCTGTATGCCATTTTAGTCTCATTACATCGTGTATGCCATTGTCTCGGTTTGCGTGCCCGTGTGCACGCATTTCGAGGCATCTCTTTTTATCCGACGGCCTCTTATGTGAGTGTGGCTGAGGCTCTCTCTCATGTTAGTATAAGCCCATACTGTATTGTTTATGTCATTTTAGCATCATTGCATTTCGTATGCCATTGCCTCGGTTTGCGTACATGTGTGCACGCATTTTGAGGCACTTCTTCTTTTATCCGACGGCCTCTTATGTGAGTGTGGCTGAGGCTCACTCACGTTAGTTTAAGTCCAATTGCATTGCGTATGCCATTTTATACCTTAGGATCATTTCCTCGATTTGCGTGCCTGTGGGCACGCATTTCGAGGCATCTCATTTTCATAGCATTGTGTATGCTAGGATTGTATTTTAGTTGCATTCATGCATATCATGCATATTACATCGTGTTCAGGATAGGAGTTACCCCGGGCACGGGAAACGAGGCGCGTTTCGTACTCCGAGTGACGGAACGGGTCTCAATTCCCAAATCATCGACACTCCGGATTATCCATGATAGAGTTAGGTTTTGTTGTAGCATTCATATGCATTCATCCTATATTGAGTTGTGCAATTCGGTTCCTCGGCCATCATGCATCGATATGCGTGATTGGTGGTACGAGAATCGAGGCATGCATATATTTGTGAAATACATTGCTATGCCCCTTTCCTGCTCTCTGTTGCAGCAAAATGAAGAATCAGCAATTTTTCGAGACTTGGCACGCATTTCAAAAAAAAGTGCAAACAGAGGCTAATCGGGGCATCGTCGTGGATTTCAAATAAAAGACCCAACATGCATCATTCATCGAATCGAGGCGGCTTTCAAGGCCAGTTCTGACTTTCTTAATTTGATAATTAATTAGGGATTTGTATATTATCCGGGCTGTATATTTCGGACTGTATTATTTTATTCGGACCCTCTGCGCGAGGGCATAATTGTAATAAGTGTGCGTGAGTGTGATGTATGTCTTCCAACCCCACGTCTTTCTTCCCTTTTATTTACCCGCTTACGATGGTTAGATGTAGGGCATATTTCAATTAGCATACAGTATGACAGCATGTTTGCATCATTCATCTGTTTTGCACGCACCAGGCTCGGCGCATCATACAAACTGCATTTGTATTTCAATTCCAAATTGAGTACTTGATAGCTGTTGCATTCCATATGCCATGTTTAGAATAGCCGAGCCTGCTATAGTTGCATTTTTGCATGTGTTGCATTAGGCATTGCTGTATACTTAGGATCATGCATGTTTACTAATCAGTTTTCTGTTTTGGCTTGGAGTACTCGGTGAGTTTTACGCTTTAGCATCCTTGCATGCGTGTGAGTGTTGCCATGATAGCATGCTTACCATGAGGCTAAATGCTTATGTGATATAACTGTCTTGAATGCCTGTGGGTGGAGGTTGAGTTATTTGAATTGGGACAATTCATCAAATGTTTGTTTTAAGCCCACTAGACAGTGGCAAAATCATGTTTTTCTAAGCCCACCCGAGGGTGGCAAAATCCGCGTTTCAAGCCTACTTGCGAGTAGCAAACCATTTTCACAAACAAACATGCAATGTTTTGTTCCAATTCAGGCGATTCAGTCTATACTTGTATGTTGTGCGCATCACATAGTAACCTAGGCTAATAACCGGAATAAGAACTCACAATGTTTTCAAAATCAGATATCGTGGTTAGTAGAGGCCGGTCTTTGACGGGCGAAGTGGTGCTCACGGTGACCTTCTAATCGTCCCCAAGTTCCCGAGCCGAGGCAACTTTGGTGATGACGGACACGTGGCCTTTGGCACCGAGTCAGGGTTTCCTAAATTCCCCCATTAAAAAATATTTAGGTGGCGACTCTGTATCTGGCAAAGCAGTCCATGTTTGGCACTTCTTTCAAAAAATCTGTTTTCAAAACGATTTGCCGGATTTGGACTCTTTGGTTCAGACTAAGAACCGTGACATTTGAGTCCTTTGAACTGTAGTAGACCCAATATCGAACCAGAACGGGGGGGACGCGCAATCCTTTCCCCGGGATGCGTTCGGGGACGTCTACAGTTTCTGGAGACTCTGCTGGGGAGTTAGAGAACTTGACTCGAACTCATGATATCTGGTTTTGACTACACTTGTGTGTTTCTTTGCATTGCATTTGCATTGGTGCGCCTAGGACACCGTGTTTGCCATCTGCTATTCTGGCGATTTCTTGGGAGGCTTGTCTTGTCAAGGCATGTCCATAAGGCGACGGTTCACGAGCCAAGATGGGAACACAAACCCTGGTTTTACCAGGCCCCCCTTTTTGAGCATTCGACCTAGTGTATATTTGGATCCATAGTGACCATTCCAAACTAGGACAGGTTGCTTACCCGTTTATAGGTTGTTTGAAAGGGTTGCGTGCGTAGTGAAACCCTAGTTCGACAAAATAGGGCGAAACCCTACCCCAACATAGGGGTGTTTTGGCTCTCACTTATCTGCTATGTGCTTGTTAGAGTCGTCTCTAGGAATGTATGTATCGAGTTGAGTTTGGGCATCGAACTGCGAGCATCGGTCGATATCGAGAATCGGTTGTCTGCGGATATCGGATTCGATTTTGAAACGATGATCTGAGAACGATGATAAGTTATTGAGGGATGTATTTTCACTTATCAATGCGTGTTGCATACTGTTGTGTGTTGTGTGTATTTAAATTAATTTGTTATCTTTGCCCGTTTTTACGGTTATTTATTTCCTTTTCTTTATTATCTTTTTGCTAGGCGGGGTTTTTAGCACAATTGCTTCGAACCACTAGATACTCCCCAAGCACTTTGGACACGGGTCGCCGACTTATTCGATCCGAGGATCTAGTTGTGAACATCCGGTGTTCCATTCACTACCCGGTTATTAGAAGGAGGCGAGAAGCGCGATCCATCAGGAGATTACCGAGACAAAGCTAATTTTAGCAATGAACGATCGAGAGATTCTGTTTCGCTATAGAGATACATCGCGATTATTCGGATGAACCCTTGAATACATCAGGGATGGAGGGGATGATGCGCCAAATGCGTGAGAGCATGAGACAGATGCAAGAGGATGCTGCCCGCCAGGCAGAGTTCTCCAAGCAAGAAGCATTGTCATGGCCCAGCCGAGCCGATCACGGTACAAGAATGAGAATCGACATTTGCTTCACATCAGTCCTCCTCCACCGGCTCCATTGCGAACAAGCATCTCTCAAGAATCCTCCAAATCCCCGAATCCCCGCCAAATCCCCAGAATGCCCTCCCAAACACCCAAAATACTCTGCCTAATGTCCAAAATGTTCAAGAGGACACAAGCCATCCAACGGGGCTAGCTCCGCCCCTACTTCTGCCGCAACTGTCTAAGAATCTTACACCCCACCACCCGGACTCTCCATTTGAGTTCGAGGTAGACCACACAGCTCTGAAATTGAGCAAGCTGGAAAAGCTCTTCAAGAAATCACAGGGGGTGAAGGCCATCCCGGACATCGAAGACGGCTACACTGACGTGGCTGTAACATTGCCGGACAGATTTAAGATGCCACAGATTGATCGTTTTGATGGGTCTGGGGACCCCATGGTCCATCTCCGGCTATTTTCAGATATCTTGAGGCCAATGGGCCTAACCAGACTACAGAAACTCTCGCTGTTTGGCCGAACCCTGTCGGGAGTGGCCGCCAACTGGTATGCAAAGTTGGACAATGATGTTAAGAGGAACTGGGATGAGATGGCTGAGGCCTTCGTTGCACAATACTCATATAATACACAGATCGAGATTACAACACGTGATCTCGAAACCACGAGGCAGGAACAAAAGGAGTCTTTCTCTGACTTTGTAACCCGGTGGAGAGCGAAGGCATCGATGATGACCTTGAGGCCAACAGATAAAGGTCAAATTCGGATGATTGTGTGCAATCTCCAACCGAGACTTATGCAGAAGATGATTGTAGTTCCCTTCCCCACTTTCGCAGATCTGCACGATATGGGGGTACAAATCGAGGATGCAATGAAGCAAGGTCTGATAGACCAGGACCGAGAGCAACCCCGAAGGACATTCAACCGTAATAACACTGCAGGCCCGAGCGGCACTGCCAACACAAGAACTTCAGAGGTCGGTATGGTCACCACCACTCCCCCTCCCCATCCAAGGCCTGCGGCGGCCACACCCTTTTCTAGCACATCCGGAAGTAACACCCAAAACAACAGATTCCAACCCTGGGGCCAAAGAACCTTCACTCCACTATACATGCCCCTGTCCAAGGCTCTGGGGGTGTTAATCAGGAAGAAGCATTTGACGCCCCTAGAACCGAGGCCACTACCAAATCCAGTTCCCCCTTCCCACAACCCAGCCAAGTACTGTGTGTACCACCAGCAGCATGGCCATGACACAGATCAATGTTTCCGGCTGCGTCACGAGATTCAAGACCTCGTCGACAAGAATATCATTGTGCCTCCCGAAAGACCCAACGTCACAACTAATCCACTCCCCGTACATAACCAAGATCCACCACCCAAAGGAGTCAACTTCATCCAAAATGGGGTCGTTTCCTACGATCCTAGTATCTATATTACTCCCTCCCACTTACCCAAGCCGGAGGTGGTCCTTCCTGATTGCACTGACTTGTGCATGTTGGACACCTTCACAACCCAATCCGAGCCAGAGGTGGTGACCTCCGAAGATGGAACGGGGCAGGTTTCAGAAGAGAACACAATTGGTGAGTCTGGGATGGGACTGACCGAATGGTCTTTGGAAGAGCTTATGATCCAAGTGGATATATTTTATCGATAAGCTGGAGCCGAGGTGTGAGCCGTAAAAAGTTGAATTGTGCATGATTCAGGGAGATGGACTAGAGCAAGGGGCAGATGGTCTGACAACGGTGGAAGAAGATTTTGCTAACCTCCAGTTCTTCAATGACCAAGAAGCCGGGGATGCAACAATCAATTGGTTTGAATATGGGGAGTCGGTTGAGGTTGTCGGATGGTTAGATGATCAGCCAGATGTTGTGGAAATTCAGCCAGAGCAAGGCCCGGCAGGGGCAGAAGTATCAATGATGGCCGGAAGGGCCGAGAGTCAGAATGAACCGCCGGAGAGCGCCGGTGCAAAGAATTTCGCTCGGGATCAAGATATTGTGAAAACCGAACAACAAACCGTACTAACACAGGAGGAGTAAGAGGAGAGGTGGGATTCTGAGAGGATCCGGAAAGCCAAGAACCATGAAGAGGTTGAAAGTGCTGCGAGCACGAAATCAGGACATGCTGTGAGCATGTGGGATGAAAGTACTGAGAGTACAAACTTGCCAGAACCAGATAAGTGTCTGTTGAATGCTAGCAGAATGTGGTGGGAAGACGATGACTTGTGTCTTGCCCACACGGATGAAGATTGGGCAGGCGCCCAACCAGATGATACTTGGTACCTCGATGAGGTGGACCACATGACCAGGAGTGGGCGGTACTTCAAGCCCCCACACCTTGACCAACCCGAGGCATCAGGGAAAGATAAAGAGGCAGAAAAGCAGAGGGAGAAGCAGATTGAAGAAGAAGCTGTGCTCAAGCAGTTAAAGAAAATACAGGCAGACATCTCCATCTGGGGACTGCTTATGGCTTCAAGGGTGCACAGACAGGCTGTCCTATCTGCTATGGACAAGGCCAAACTCTCCATCGAAACTACGCCAGAGCAGCTGGTTGGGCTGGTTTTTCCGGGAGGAGGTTCCCCGACATTGACCTTTACAGACAAGGAATTGCCGCCTGAGGGCGTGAATCATAACAAACCCCTCTACATCTCCGTGGAGTGTAGAGATAAGTGGATACCAGTGGTACTTGTTGATACCGGGTCTGCTATCAATGTCTGCCCAGTCAGAACGGCATATGCAATCGGGTTGAAACCCGCAGACTTTATACCAACCACTCAGGTGATCAGAGCTTATGATAATACCAGTAGGGAAGTGATGGGGACTGTCAAGGTTCAGACCCAGGTTGGTCCAGGACAACAAAACATTGAATTTCATGTCTTGGACGTTCCTGCAACCTTCAACTTGCTCTTGGGGCGGCCGTGGTTGCACCAAGTAAAAGCGCTTCTTCCACTGCACCGGATGTTGAAATACCCTCACGAAGGGGTTGCAATTGTTTTAAAATTCATCCATCCATCCGCCGCCAAGTGTCTCGCCATTTGGAAATCGAGCACGCGGAGGATGTGTTCTTATCAGATTCACTTTGGCGGAGGCGGGTAGTGCGTAATAAAATGGTCGGAATGAAGGCGTGTACGTCAGTGCTCAATCCGTCTACCTCATGAACAAGCTACAACATATTCCCGGGATGGGATTAGGAAGGAGCGGCAGGAAAGGAGTCGCCGCATTGGCCGAAGTGCCACATAACTCGCATACCTTTGGGGTGGGTTATCGCCCACCAAAGAAGACTGGTGAGGAAAGGAAAGGAAATGGCCGTGAGCAGGCGGCAGCCGAAGCCTTTTGATTTAATGCACAGCCCATCCAGTACCTAACGGACGCATTCCCGGAGGGGAGGACTTTCCCTTTTGCGGCTTCCCAGAGCCATGGTTAAACGCGGAAAAGAAGCGCGTACCAGGTTTCGAAATCTTCTTCGACCTACAACTATCCAGGGATGATGTTGCCACCGAGCAGACAGACCCAACAACTGAGGTTGAGCAGAATAAGGCAGTGGATCCTGAGGGCGCAGAATTGGAAATGGGGGTAGCACTGGCATGTCTCCTCTCTGATCATCCGATCGACCAAGAGTGCTTGGGGGATAGCTTCGTGGTTTCTATGATTGGGGATGAAACGGCTGCGAGCCGACCAGCAGCTATCTTGGATGCATCAATCGCACCCTCTCTCACTTGGCAGTACGAGGAGGGATTTTTGTCCAAAGAAGACCGGTCGGTAGTGAGCCGGAATCTGATTCCACCGAGTCCTGTGAGTCGGAATCAGGTTCCAGCTCGACTGAATCTGAGTCTGGTACTCCTGGGGATGTTAACCCGGATGCCACAGTCCTGTCCAGGTCGTCTTTTTCCTTTTCATTTGAGTCTGTTGTAACCGATGAATTGGACGATTTGGATGCACCTAATGAGAATGAGCTATCTGTGGTTTCCGAGTAATTTTCTGTGCCCCTAATTTATTGCATTAATTCAGACTTTCAAATTTTTGATCAAAACGACGAGGACGAAGTTCTTCCGGTTTTACAACGTTTAATTGAGCAAGAGCAAGAGAGATTTGTTAGACCATTAATGGATGAAATCATTACTGTGAACATTGGTACTGAGGAGGACCCGCGGCTGGTCCAGATCGGGTCCACGTTGTCTTCGGAGGAACGCGAGCGCTTAGTCGCTTTATTAAAAGATTTCAAAGATGTTTTCGCGTGGTCCTACGAAGACATGCCTGGAATCGATCCTGAGATTGTACAGCATCGGATCCCCCTTGACCCCGAGGCCCGACCTGTCAAGCAGAAACTCAAAAGAATCCGCCCGGATTGGGCTCTCAAGATTAAGGAAGAGGTCACCAAACAAATCGACGCAGGTTTCCTGCTGGTATCTGAATATCCGACTTGGTTGGCCAACATTGTTCCGGTGCCGAAGAAAGATGGCAGGATCCGGGTGTGTGTAGACTTCAGGGATTTGAACAAAGCTAGTCCGGCGACTTACTTTCCTTACCGCACATCGATGAGTTGGTAGACTTCTGACAGGCATGCATTGCTCTCATTCATGGATGGCTTCTCGTGATACAACCGTATAGTGATGGCGCCGAAGACAGAGAAAGATCAGATACACCACCCCGTGGGGAACATACTGCTACCGGGTAATGCCGTTTGGGTTGAAGAACGCTGGAGCTACTTATCAACGGGCCGCGACCACAATACTACATGATATGATCCACAAAGAGGTTGAGGTGTATGTGGACGACATGATTGTCAAGTCCAAAGAAAGAGAGGGCCACTACACCGCCTTGCACAAGTTTTTCCAAAGGATCAGGGAATTCCGGTTGCGGCTAAACCCTCAGAAATGTACATTCGGTGTTACAGCGGGAAAGATGCTAGGGTTTCTGATTACACAAAGAGGCATCGAGGTCGATCCTTCCAAAATCAAGGCCATCCTAGAAATGCCACCACCAAGGACTGAAAAGGAGGTGCGTGGCTTCCTGGGTAAAGTGCAATTCATAAGACGGTTTATTTCAAAATTAACCTTGACTTGTGAACCATTTTTTGGCCTCCTCAAGAAAGGAAAGAAGTTTCAATGGGACGGCCGATGTCAAGCTGCATTTGAACAGATCAAAGAATATCTACAGAACCCACCCGTTTTGTCGCCACCAGAACCAGAGAAACCGTTGATTTTGTATCTGTCAGTGACTGAAACTACAATGGGCTGCATGCTTGCACAAGAATCAGAAGACAAGGCAGAAAGAGCCATCTACTATCTCAGCAAAAAGATGCTAGAGTATGAGACCCGGTATACACCGCTGGAAAAGGCTTGCTTAGCTCTGGTATGGGCTACCAGGAAGCTGCGGCACTACCTGTTAGCTCACTCTGTAATGTTGGTTTCGCGACTTGATCCCATCAAATATCTCTTCGAGAAACCAGCGCTTACGGGTAGGCTAGCTCGTTGGTTGCTGTTGTTCTCGGAATTTGATCTCACATATGTGACACGCAAGTTAGTGAAAGGAAGAGCAGTGGCAGAGTTCCTTGCCGACCACCCGGTTGAGGGGGATGAAGCAATTGAATATTTGTTCCCGGATGAATCAATTTTGCATATCGACGAAGAAACTTGGACGATGTACTTTGACGGAGCATCAAATCAACATGGGTGTGGGATAGGAGTGTTGCTGATAGCACCCGATGATTCCCGTATCCCTCTAGCCTTCAAGCTCCAGTTCAAAGTCTCGAATAATGAAGCAGAATATGAGGCGTGTATCGCTGGTTTAGAAGCAGCCCTGGAACTAGGGGCAAGACGGTTGGACGTTATTGGGGATTCGAACCTTGTTGTGTCTCAAGCTAAAGGAGACTGGAAAGTAAAAGAGGAAAAGATGATGATGTATCACCAAACCTTGGATTTGCTGATTCCGCGGTTTGAAAAGCTAAGTTTTACTCATCTACTAAGAGAGAACAACAGGTTCGCAGATTCGCTAGCAACTCTATCATCTATGATAGACATCCCGTGTGGAGTCCGAATGCGTCCAGTCATCATCGACCAGAAATTTGCACCTGCCTATGAGTCGATTGCAGCCATAGATGAAGTTCAGGACGAACACCCCTGGTATTACGACATCTGGAACTTCTTGGAGACAGAAACATACCCGCCGGGGGTAAATGCCAAAGACAAGAGGGCAATCAGAAGAATGGCAGTCCAGTTCATCATCTGCAGGGGTAAACTGTATAAACGGGGTCATCTAGGGATGCATAAACTGTGCGTTGATGCTGAAGAATCAGGCCGTCTGATGGAAGCCATCCACGGGGGTGAATGTGGTGCACACATGAATGGGGTAATGTTGGCGCGGAAGATCCTTAGACAAGGTTATTACTGGTCCACCATGGAGGAGGATTGTATTAGCTTCGTCCGGTGATGTCATAAGTATCAAATTCATGCAAATCGCATGAATATCCCGCCGTCAAAACTGTACGACATGACTTCGCCATGGCCGTTTTCTATCTGGGGAATTGATGTAATCGGAGCTGTTACGCCAAAGGGGTCGAATGGGCATGAGTTCATTTTGGTAGCGATAGATTAGTTCACAAAGTGGGTTGAGGCCCAATCTTATGCAGTGTTGAAGGCTTCGCACGTAGCAAAATTTATCAGAAACAACATTATCTGTCGCTACGGAGTCCCAAATGAAATCGTTTCAGACAATGGTTCCCACTTCAAAAAGGAAGTGATTGATTTGTTGGAGAAATACAATGTGGCTTTTCATAAGTCATCTACTTACCGGCCGCAAACCAACGGAGCAGTTGAAGCCGCCAACAAGAACATCAAGCGCATACTACAGAAGATGGTGGACACCTATCGGGACTGGCCAGATAAGCTGCCGTTCGCTCTGTGGGGCTACAGGACTTCGATCAGAACTTCTACTGGGACGACTCCGTACTCATTGGTTTATGGGATGGAGGCCGTTCTGCCTATTGAGATTGAGGTCCCGTCATTACGAGTATTGGCTGAGTGCCAGATAGCCGAAGCAGATTGGCAGCAAAACAGATTTGAGGAACTCATGCTTTTCGATGAAAGAAGGCTGAAAGCACTGTACCACATCCAAGGTTATCAACGCAGAATCGCTCGGGCTTTTAACAAGAAGGTAAAGTCCAGGAATTTAAAAGAAGGAGATTTGGTACTCAAAGACAACCGAGCTCCCATCCACGACCCAAGGGGCAAGTTCAGACCCAATTGGACTGGTCCCTACATTATCAAGTCAATCTGGTCCGGTGGAGCTGTGGTTCTGATGGATTTAGATGGCTTAGAGTTTTCTCAACCGATCAACATGGACAAGTTGAAGAAATATTATCCCTGAGAGGCTCGCTAGGCCGAAAACCCGAAAGGGCGACCTAGGCAAAATTCAGAGCATAGAAAATTTGAAATTATAAAAACTGAGCTCGCAAGGTTGAAAACCCGCAAAGGGCGGCCTTGGCAAAAGTTAGAGCGCAAAAGGAGAGTAAAAATACCCGAGCGAACCCGAGCCTGAACTACGTAAGGCTTGATTCCCATCTTTGGGATACGTAGGCAACTTTATCCTGAAGTTCAGCCACAATCTTTTCCCCGATCAACTTTGTCCATATTGATCATCTCAGTTATCTCTATTCATCAGCATTTATTGTGATCTCCGGTACAGTGTTATCCAGACTAGGGGCAACTTTCCGTTACCACACATTGCCGAGGCACTTTTTCAGACTAGGGGCAACTTTCCAGTTGCTGGAATCCGGGGTTGTGCATCTCAGTGATAGATCTCAGGCGTGTCCAGTTCCGATCCATATCGAAAATAGTTTTGAAAAGTTTTAATAAAAGTTGACTTTGTTCAAATTAATCTTTTCACAACTAAGACCATTCTTGGACCAAAAACGGAGAATTTTCAGTACCACAACCTTCAATTTCATTTGATTTCAAAACAGAATTCTTTCGCTCTTGCATACAATTGAAGTTGCTTTTTATTACATTCGTAACGAAAACTTGAAAAGACTAATAAAGTAATAAATCTGGGGCATAGTCAAGTCAGGTGTCCCTGCGCCCCCTGCCAGAGCTAGTTGAAGCCTCCGATGCCAACTTAGGCCCAGCCTGTGCTTCTTCGTTGAGCCAATCCCAGCGCTCGTCAGATAAAGTGCAACTGAAAACAGGGGCAGGGGATAGGAGCTCTCTAGTCCTCCAGGCCGAAGTATGTCGGGCAAGGTGTGCACCTCGAAACGGGAAAGTGGCTGGGTACTCAATCCCCTCCGGAGGGCAAGTCTGATCATGGCCAAACTGACGCAGAATGCGGAATGGGAAATAAAATACGCAGTGAGTCAAGCCGACCAACCGGATCCCAGTATCCTGAAACATGCTATAGCTCATCGCCGGAAGGTTAAGCCAAGGACAGCGCCAAGCAATGCAATCAGCAGACAAATTGCACATCCATTCAAACCGCCATCACTCATCAAGGGCGTCAAGCAGGCGTTGTCGAAAGAAGTAGCCACTGCCGAGTAAGCAGGCAAGAGTCCACAACTTGCAATTTATCCATCAACCATATCTGGGGAGGGATGAAAAATGAGAGAATAAAGAATAAAGAGATGTGCGATGAGAGAAAAGTAAGATAGCGGTTTTGTGAGAAAAAAATTGAGCCCGAGGGCCGAGTGATGTAAGCAAATACATATCTGAAGCTTGGGAAACATTACCTGTAGCAGTAGTGGACTCCCTGCAAATCTGGTTGTCTCTTGGCGGTAGAAGGCATCCAAACCTAGCAGCGTCTCGGCCAATGTCATGACGATACAGCTCTTTCCTTCCCTCAAGCCTTGAGCGACTTCAATTAAACGGATGCTAGCCTCCCGAGCTGAGACAAAGTAAAATGAGATAACATGCACAAAGAGGGCATGTTGTCAAACCTGCCAATGATGGTTCTTTGCCGCGTCACCGCATCGAGAATCGGTAAATCGGGCTCGGGACATCCAACATGCCATTATCAATCGAGATCGAGCATCATACGTTGAGACCGCACATCCGCCCTAAAGCTTGGGCATGGCCAAAACGAGACTGAGGCAAGATCTCTTCTGAGCGTTCAGACTCCATCAAAGCTTGAAAATCTTCAAAAGTAGGACATACCTCTTGCCCTCCGAAGCTGAAGACATGCGTCACCGGGTTCCAAAACCTTGCCGCGACATGAAGGAAAGAAAGGTGCAGTGGAGTCCGCCTCAACGTAAATAGTGCATTCAAGCCGAAACCCCGGAAGTTCAACTTTTCCGAGCCATCTAGAGAAGAAATCCAAGAGGTGAGATTTTCTGCGAGAAATGCCTCCATTTTCTTTGTGAGAAACGGTGATGAAATGAATAAGTTCCAAGGCTGGGGCTTTTATAGGGGAGAAAACACTATTCATGGGGACACGTGTCAAAAATCTGATGGCTGCTGAGAAAAGTGGCCGGCCGGCTACCTTTTCTGGCCGGCCGGCCATCTTCTTTTTCAAAAAATGGCCGGCAGTCTCTCCTCCCCAATATAACTGGCCGGCTATGCTCCTGGGCCTGCCTTTAGTCCTGTATCACCCTCCGGAGGAAAGTTCAAGGCATTTTCCAAGCATCGGGAGTGTCAAAAGCCTCCATTTCCTTCGGATTCGGACGTGTTCCGTTGCCCAGATTGTCTGAAGTACGTGTTGTTTTGATTATCGAGTTGTCGTTTTGCTTATCGAGTTGATTATCGAGTCGTAGTTTTGATTATCAAGTTGTTTGTCAAGCTGTCGTGTTTTGTTTTGTTTACGAGTCCTTACTCTCTGTGTAAACAATTTTTGTTAAGTCTTGTTTTTCGAGTCGTCAACATTGTTGTACTTTGCTTATCGAGTTGTAAACTTGTTAAGATTTTGTCTTCTCTTAATGAGTTAATTTGTTTAAGTTGTCGCGTCGGTTCACTACCTGACCAGGTCAATACAGTGCACATTTCCTTTCAATTCCATTTTTGTGCAAATGATGCGATGCGATGCTAAGAATTTCAAATACAAACATCTTTTCAAAAGCTATTTCATTCCATCATGTTTTACAACCAAGCAAAGGTACAAGTTTTACTGAAAATAAAACTGCCTAACAATTGTGCAAAGTGTTACAAACTACTAGTAAAAAGGTAAATAAAGCAGGGAGCAACATCAGTGTCCTCGGGATCGGGAATAAGGGGCACTCCTCGTCTTCTCAAGGGATAACCTCCGCACCATCATCATCATCAGGGTCAGAGCTGTCATCCTCAGGATCCTCCTCAGCCTCGCCTCCACTCCCGGAACCAAGACCGGAACCCTCCTCCTCCTCCTCACCATCAGGCTCCACCTCTATGATATGAGCCCTACGTCTTCGAGACGGCCTGGATGGCCCAACTCCTCGGGAAGGCCTAGATGGTCCGACTCCCCCAGCTCCCCGAGCTCCTCGGAAGGGCCCAGATGGCCTATCTCCTCGGGATGGTCCAGATGATCTACCTCCCTAAGAAGGTCCAGGTGGCCCACCCCGCGGCGGAGCATACACAGGAGGCATCTGCAAATTCAAAGTTCAATACATCAGTTCAAATATGAAAATCGGATGTAAACACAGTATGTGGTGTGTGTGTCAGATGTGCTCTACACGAGTAGCCTATCAATGCAGTAATATGTTCAAGGTCAGCATGTCATCAGAAGTATGATAAATGCAAGAGAGCTAAAGAGTACCTGAAAGCCCATGATAGACATCTGTGCCTCCCGACGCAGGACCATCCCCTCAAGTGAGGCTATCATCTCGAGCATCTGGTTCATGTATGCGCGAGGTGGCTGCAGATACAAGCTCAAATCATCAATAAATAAGCAATTGCCAAAACATCTGTGTGATAAATGGAAAATGATGGAACATACCGATGGCGAGTCAGGGTCACTGACATATCTGTGGCCAGGTACCGGAGGCTCAATCGGAATCGGAATCGGAGAGGTAGCCCCGTATTGCCATCCCATCAACTCGGTCGGCATATCTGGCCACCCAGGATGATCAAAAGTCGGAGGAATAGGGGGAATCGATCCACCCCCACCTCTGGATGTACCAGCCCTGCTGGAGGAAGGAATGTCTGTAGCATGTGCCTGACTCGAAGAAGGCATGCTAGTAGGCCTCATCGAAGGAGTACGCACCCCCATCAAGGGAGGCATCAGATATGTGTGGCGATAGGTGGCGTAGTCCCCCTCCTCAAGGTATAGCAGAGCATCAGTGCCTAGCATAGCACTAACAACCTCCTGGGCAGAAAGTCTATCAGCAGTCCGCATAGTAACTGGGGGCGCTGAGGGGGGATCCTGAGAGATATAGCCCCACACCTGACGCAAGAAGCGCTCCCCCAAAAACCATGCTCTACCGACGGGTCCCTCAAATAACATCCTGTACTGGGAACTGCCCGATCCTCCGGGGTACTGATATCGGAGACCATCTCCCAAGGGCACCCAGGGCTGCCACGTGATCTGCGGGTAATCAGTGCATAAACCAATCAGAAATCAGGAATGTATAAGACAGGGCAAAAATGAAAATAGAAGGGACTGTGAGTTCTAAAATACCTCTGTCGACCGCACAGTGTCAAAATATTGTCGCAGATGAGGAAGAGACTCCCGCGGCCTCGCCCGATGCTCGCCTTCGAATACCAATGAATATGGGGTTATGGGGAACCCTGCCACCGCCATCTCTGGGCCCAATGCAGGGAAGTACACATAAACCCACAGCTGTGGAACATAATGCAAAGCGTGATGTATAGAATGCTGAGGGCAAAATACAGAATATGGAATGCGCTGTGTGTGTGCAATGTACGAGTAATGAGAAGCTGCAATGTAAATCAAGAGGGCAGAAAGTACCTCCCAGGCTCGCCAGTAGCCACCCAATAAGTCGCCTCGCTCATGAGGTCGCGCCATATAACAAGACAGGTAGCTGCCGCGCCACCCCAGTCAGACGCTGACCTGTGACAGGTCTACTAGGGCGCTCAACAGATATAGCCCAACTGTGTTCCCTCTGTCAGCAAACAATGTAGTCCCGAAGAGGAACATCAAGAAACCGCGGGCATACTGCTCCACCTCCTCAGGAGTCTCGGGCTCCATCATCCGAAAATGGGTAGAGAACCAGGTGTATCTGACTCTCCCCGAATCTCTCTCAATGGGTGGGCGAGCCCCCAACAAATGCATCCATGCGGCCTCCCACGTGCCCATATCCTCATCGTAGGGAATAGACCAGCCTCCCACATCAAGGCCGGTCAACACAGCGAAGTCTAGAGGAGTCATGGTCAGATCTCCGGTAGCGAAAAAATGGAAAGAATTGGTGGTGTCCCACCATCTCTCCGCTAAGGCAGCCATCATCACCCTCCTGGCAGGACAGCGTGATAACCCTAGGCAGAAAGTCCCAAGCCCTGTCGAATCTACCAGATCCCTGACAGCCTCCGGAAGCACTGCATACCAATCTCTAGCTGCGGTGGAGCCATATCCCCGCACCGTCCGAGAATCGACCTACATTTAGAATGAATACACGTTTCAGAACGAAATGAAAGATGCTGTGTGCAAATTTTATTTGGGCTGCGTGCTCAAATTTCAGAAAAATCAGAGTTTGGGACTGTGTGTTCTACTCTCTATCTCAGTGTGGGTTGTGTGTTCACTTCAAATCTGGGCTGCGTGTTCAGTAAATCAGAGTTTGGGACTGTGTGTTCTACTCTATCTCGATTAGTAGGTGTGTGTTCACTTCAAATCTGGGTGCGTGTTGATAAATTCGAGTTTGGGACCTGTGTTCTACTCTCTATCTCAAGTGATGTGGTTGTGTGTTCACTTCAAATCTGGGCTGCGTGTTCAGTAAATCAGAGTTTGGGACTGTGTGTTCTACTCTATCTCAGTGTGGGCTGTGTGTTCACTTCAAATCTGGGCTGCGTGTTCAGTAAATCAGAGTTTGGGACTGTGTGTTCTACTCTATCTCAGTGTGGGCTGTGTGTTCACTTCAAATCTGGGCTGCGTGTTCATGAAATTCGAGTTTGAAATCGAGTTTGGGATGTGTGTTCTCTATCTCGATGTGGGTGTGTTCACTTCAAATCTGGCTGCGTGTTCAAGAATCGATGTGTTCTATCTCAGTGTGGGCTGTGTGTTCACTTCAAATCTGGGCTGCGTGTTCAGTAAATCAGAGTTTGGAACTGTGTGTTCTACTCTCTATCTCAGTGTGGGCTGTGTGTTCACTTCAAATCTGGGCTGCGTGTTCAGTAAATCAGAGTTTGGAACTGTGTGTTCTACTCTCTATCTCAGTGTGGGCTGTGTGTTCACTTCAAATCTGAAACGCGTGTTGATGAAATCGAGTTTGGAAGCTGTGTTCTACTCTCTATCTCAGTGTAAATTTGTGTGTTCACTTCAAATCTGGGCGTGTTCGAGAAATGTGTGTGTTCACTTCAAATCTGGGCTGCGTGTTCAGAAAATCAGAGTTTGGGACTGTGTGTTCTACTCTCTACTCTCAATCGGTGTCATGTGTTCGTGTTCAACTTGAACTGTGTGTTCAGAAAATCAGTGTTTGAGCCGTGTGTTCAATTCTTAACTAATGTGTACCATGCGTTCACAATCAATCAGTTAGTGAGCCAAGTGCTCAGAAATTCAAGTGTTCGATTCATGTGTTCAAGATGCAAATAAAGTGCTGTGTCATAGACTAGACTGTGTATTCAAACATGGCAAAAGCACGGAATGTATGAAAAATACGTAAAGCGGAAAAACCTCTCGTGCCCCATGGGAGAGATGATGTTAGGAGCTCTCGTGAAGCGGATCTTCTTTGGTGCTCGATCATTAAAAGCCGTAAAATGACGAAAAGTGGCTCGTGGAAATCGTTGCCTTCTTTGAAGCGTACTCAGGGATAAATGGGCGAACCCTCGGAGGCAATGACATGACATCGAAGTCGTCTCCGGCACCTGGAGCACCTCCACCATGAGGAAATTGGCCGGCCATTTCTGAAAATCTGCAAAAAGGAGCAAAAATGAGCGAAATGAGCCAAAATTGGAAAAAGTCAACAAAAGTCAAACCCCGAGAAGTGAAAAAGTCAACAAAAGTCAACTCCCGAGAAAATTTTCCAAATGTTGAGACAAACTTACCCCAAGTGGTGAAAATGAGAAAAGAAGCTCCGAAATCAAAATTTAATCGGTCCAAAGTGCTTGAAACTGAATGATTTAACAGAAACAACTTGCGTGGGAGGCTGAAAAGCACGTATAAAGTGCAGATCTGAAAGAAAAAATGGTTTGGGAGGCAAGAGGGAAGAATTTTGAATTTGATGGTGTGAGCTCGAAGTGAAATGGATGAGGGAATATAAAGAAATGGGCAAAATGACAAAATTACCCCCGGATTCTAGACAGATGGCCGGCTGGCCCCCTTTTCTGGCCGGCCAGCCAGTTGCTTTTTGGTTTTCTAGCCGACAGCCTCCCCTCCCCCAACCACCTGGCCGGCCATGTCCCCCACATGCTCCCCTAGTTCTCTGCAAATTTTGAGGAAGATTGGAGTTCCCGGGACCCGAAAAAGTTCAAGAAAAGTGCACCTCCGGTCGCGAAATCGTTCCGCTGGAACGCCAGCTTCAACTCCTGACATATGCCTCATCATTTCTCACCAGAATCAAGGTGTATCCTTTTTGAGCATGTTGTTACTTCTCCGGGAGGTGAACCGGAGGCTGCGTTCGAGTCGCCCTCGCCAAAACGCGCGTTTTATGCTCGGTGTTTCGCAACAAACTTGTATCCTGATTTATGCTTGTTTTGCATTGTCATGCTCATAGCTTGCATTTTCATGAACATACTTGCATTGTTGTGCACGTCTTCTTGTATTACCATGCCCCTGTGCTTAAGTTTGCGTTGTCACGCATTCTCCTTTCTTGCATTGCGATGCATTCACTCACCGACACCGTGGGTGTCAAACTTTCGATATCACATTGAATATATGTTGCTAAACGTGTTGTGCTTGCTGAGTTTTTCTCTGTTGCAGGCACGATATTGTATGTACGGTTCATTCAAGGCTGGTGCAACCAGACGAATCGCGCAGGTATTGTATCTTCTCCGTGTGAGACGTGGCGAGAATTGAAAATTCTCCGCATTCCTAACTGCATGAAATGTAGTTGTTGCTTTGCATTCTTGCTTAAAACTGTTGCATCTATTTGCGAATACTTGCCTCATTACAGCTTGCTGCATTTGCACGATCATTTGGCTCTGTGCATATCATTTGCATTCCCCCCCCCCCCCCCCCGCCTGCGGGCACATATCTCTGTTCATCTTGTATGATTGTCTAAGTCTTCGGCCTTGTCAAAAATGGGTCGTCTCTGGGCTTTGACATTCACTCCCGTCATTGTTATGACTTAGGGTTCTGTCAAAGAGGGCAACAGAGACACCCCATTTTTGACCGACCTTAAGACTCGACGTCATCGGTGGCCTTCGGTGATATTTCATTTTGTGCTCATCGAAGTTTGAGTCGCGGCGGTACCGCCTCCGGACTTAGGGCTTTCCTATGCTTTGCCTCGGTTTGCGAACCGTGCTCGGTTTTCTCATTTTTCTTCCTAAGGGAGGAGAAGTCTCAAGACTATCTTCAATGGTCATGAGCTATTTTTCGTGGTCACAGCCATTTTGCCCATTTGGAGCCGGTTCCGGTTTTGAGCCGTCGGGTGTGCCTCGGTTCGGGACCGCCTAACCATCTCCGATTCCTCCGGTTTTTGGCATACATCTTATTTACTCCCTTTCAAGGGACACTGGGGTCTCAGATACCCACTTCGTGGCCGAATGCCACTTTCGGTGCCCGACAGCCTGTTTTCGGGATCCCGAACTGCGTGTTTTGGCTCCCGAGCATTCGTTTTGCATCGATTTTCGTTCATTTTTGGCAGGTACCTCTGTTTTATCATTACAAAGGACACTGAAGGGTGGGAGGATAGTAATTGTCTCAACAACCAGTTATCTCCTTCCAGAGCCCTTCGACGCCCGTTTTTTCTCACTTCCGGACTAATGTTGAACACCCTAGGGCCATTTTCTTCAAGCCCAAACCACATATTTGTGTTGTACACACCTGGGAGGACCCTAAAAACACATGGCCGGCCAGAAATTCTCATTTTCATTTTTGAGCCTCTTCTTCAATTGGATTGTTGTCTCTCCTGTTTCAAAGTTGCCAAATTCCAACTATAGGGTGTTGTAGATGAGACCTGGGAGGACCCTAAAAAGTGGTGGCCGGCCAGAAATTTTGTGTTCCATTTTTTACCCCTTGGCCGGCCGGCCATGGGGGTAGCCGGCCGGCCACCTCCACCAAAAGTGGGGTCCGCCATGCTCCTGGGATGTGTGCATGGCAACAGTATACTGCTTCCCCGGAAAATATCTCAGTCTGGGGATATTTGGAGGAAGCACTTGGGTGCATTTCCCTCCTCTTTTACACCCTCTTTTAGGTGCATATAAGGAGCTGGCCAACTCCTTTGCTAGGGTTACAAAAACTTCCTAGAAGAGCTCTTTTGCATTTGCCTACATCTTGCTACTCAAAAACCTCCAAAATCTTCAAGTCTTGGCTCCATTTGTTCATCAACACCAAGCCCCACCATCACCACTTCCATTCCAGTAGCAAGGGAAGGTTTTTCAGAGGCTAAGAAGTAGCAAACTCAAGCCAAGAAGCAACAAAAGTTGAGTCTTCAAGGGTAAGTTACTATTTCCCCTTTTCTAGCTTATTTTTGCTTCATTTTTCTACCCTATTTTCTTGTGGTTTTGGGCTCCGACCCTAACTGAGTTTGTGCTTATTTTGAGCCCCTCTACAACATTGTAGAAGGGCTCAACCTTGTTTGGTGCTTCTACATACCACTTGCTTCAATATCCACCTTATTTACCGTAAACTTGCATGCTATTTTTAGCTTATGTACATTTGTTTTTGGAGCATTCCATAAACTGTGATTGAGCTTATTTTGAGCTCCTCTACAACATTGTAGGAGGGCTCAACCTTGTTTGGTGCTTCCATGCATGACCTCTCTTTATAGCCCCTATTTGGTCCATATCTTGCATGATTTTTTAGGCCTATCTTGCTTCTGTTGTTGGCCATGATCAGAACTGGAAATAGTCTTAAAATGATCCACTCTTCATGTTTTATTAAGGGTCTTAGGATGTTTTGGAGAATACTTGGTATACCTCTCTTTATAGCCCTCTTTTGGTCCATATTTTGCATGCTATGCTTGCCATATTTGTACACTGTTTTGAGGGCTTCCATAAGCTATAAATGTTCATATTTTTGGACCCTCTTCAATGTTGTAGAACTGTGTTTTTCATTTTGAGCATTGTATATACCACTTGCTTCATATTCCCACATTTTTTCCCCATTTTTGCATGCTGTTTTTGCCATATTTGTGATTGTTGTTTGACCATTCTTTGTACTGGAAAAATGCTAGTTTGGGGACTTCCTAGCATCTGCCTTTACATGTCATGTCCATATTCTGCATATTTGGCATAGCAGCAAGTCATTTCGGGTGCTTAGCATAGCATTTGACATCGGTGTACTTTTGCTATAATTCGGGGGCTGTTTTGCATCATATTGGCTGCTGAAATTTGCACTTTCCATATGCCATATGCCACGTCTCATTCCGTATGCCATTTCATGCCTTAGGGCCATTGCCTCGGTATGCGTGCCCACGGACACGCATTTCGAGGCACTTCATTTATCCAAGCGGCATCTTATGTGAGTGCGGTGAGGCTCTCTCATGTTAGTGTAAGCCCAATTTGCATTGCGTATGCTGTTTCATGCTTTAGGATCATTGCCTCGGTTCGCGTGCCCGCACGCATTTCGAGGCATCTCTTTTTTCATCTCTCGGCCTCTTATGTGAGTGTGGCTGAGGCTCTCTCATGTTAGTGTAAGTCCATTTTGCATTCTGTATGCCATTTTAGTCTCATTACATCGTGTATGCCATTGTCTCGGTTTGCGTGCCCGTGTGCACGCATTTCGAGGCATCTCTTTTTATCCGACGGCCTCTTATGTGAGTGTGGCTGAGGCTCTCTCTCATGTTAGTGTAAGCCCATACTGTATTGTTTATGTCATTTTAGCATCATTGCATTTCGTATGCCATTGCCTTGGTTTGCGTACATGTGTGCACGCATTTCGAGGCACTTCTTGTTTTATCCGACGGCCTCTTATGTGAGTGTGGCTGAGGCTCACTCACGTTAGTTTAAGTCCAATTGCATTGCGTATGCCATTTTATACCTTAGGATCATTTCCTCGATTTGCGTGCCTGTGGGCACGCATTTCGAGGCATCTCATTTTCATAGCATTGTGTATGCTAGGATTGTATTTTAGTTGCATTCATGCATATCATGCATATTACATCGTGTTCGGGATAGGAGTTACCCTGCACGGAACGAGGCGCTTTCAGACGAGTGACTAACGGGTCTCAATTCCCAAATCATCGACACTCCGGATTATCCATGATAGAGTTAGGTTTTGTTGTAGCATTCATATGCATTCATCCTATATTGAGTTGTGCAATTCGGTTCCTCGGCCATCATGCATCGATATGCGTGATTGGTGGTACGAGAATCGAGGCATGCATATATTTGTGAAATACATTGCTATGCCCCTTTCCTGCTCTCTGTTGCAGCAAAATGAAGAATCAGCAATTTTTCGAGACTTGGCACGCATTTCAAAAAAAAGTGCAAACAGAGGCTAATCGGGGCATCGTCGTGGATTTCAGCCAAGACAAATTTCAACATGCATCATTCATCGATCGAGGGCACCGCATGCCGCTTTTACAGCTTTCTTAATTTGATAATTAATTAGGAATTTGTATATTATTCGGGCTGTATATTTCGGACTGTATTATTTTATTCGGACCCTCTGCGCGAGGGCATAATTGTAATAAGTGTGCGTGAGTGTGATGTATGTCTTCCAACCCCCACTTCTTTCTCCCTTTTATTTACCCGCCATTTATGGTTAGATGTAGGGCATATTTCAATTAGCATACAGTATGACAGCATGTTTGCATCATTCATCTGTTTTGCACGCACCAGGCTCGACGCATCATACAAACTGCATTTGTATTTCAATTCCAAATTGAGTACTTGATAGCTGTTGCATTCCATATGCCATGTTTAGAATAGCCGAGCCTGCTATAGTTGCATTTTTGCATGTGTTGCATTAGGCATTGCTGTATACTTAGGATCATGCATGTTTACTAATCAGTTTTCTGTTTTGGCTTGGAGTACTCGGTGAGTTTTATGCTTTAGCATCCTTGCATGCGTGTGAGTGTTGCCATGATAGCATGCTTACCATGAGGCTAAATGCTTATGTGATATAACTGTCTTGAATGCCTGTGGGTGGAGGTTGAGTTATTTGAATTGGGACAATTCATCAAATGTTTGTTTTAAGCCCACTAGACAGTGGCAAAATCATGTTTTTCTAAGCCCACCCGAGGGTGGCAAAATCCGCGTTTCAAGCCTACTTGCGAGTAGCAAACCATTTTCACAAACAAACATGCAATGTTTTGTTCCAATTCAGGCGATTCAGTCTATACTTGTATGTTGTGCGCATCACATAGTAACCTAGGCTAATAACCGGAATAAGAACTCACAATGTTTTCAAAATCAGATATCGTGGTTAGTAGAGGCCGGTCTTTGACCGGGCGAAAGGGTGCTCACGGCGACCTTCTAATCGTACCCAAGTCCCCGAGCCGAGGCAACTTTGGTGATGACGGACACGTGGCCTTTGGCACCGAGTCAGGGTTTCCTAAATTCCCCCATTAAAAAATATTTAGGTGGCGACTCTGTATCTGGCAAAGCAGTCCATGTTTGGCACTTCTTTCAAAAAATCTGTTTTCAAAACGATTTGCCGGATTTGGACTCTTTGGTTCAGACTAAGAACCGTGACATTTGAGTCCTTTGAACTGTAGTAGACCCAATATCGAACCAGAACAGGGGGGACTCGCACTCCTTTCCCCGGGATGCGTTCGGGGACGTCTACAGGAAGTTGTTGGGGCAGTGCATCGCGGCCATACACGTGGCGGTATCGTGGGGTGTAAGTGAGGCGTTGGAGCTATAATGAAACGATAGGTCATTATGGGGTTGAAAAGACAGTTTTAGCGGATGATTTGAAAAGTTTTCAAACTGGCAAAAATTAATTGGGATCCTTGGAATACGGGCAAACCGTGGGCTTTTGGCGTTGTGCGATTCACTTACTTGTTTACAAAAAACCAAAACATTCCAAGTCTTACTTCATTTTTCGCTCACGATACCCCTTTGTAACATTTCTTCAATTTTCTTGCTCCTGCATCAGAAGCAATTCGTAAACATACCCTAGAAATGGCACAAGAAGGAGCTGTGAATGTGAGGGTAGACCCCCTTGGAGACGACGATGCAGAGGAGCTAGCGGCGCAATATAGGTCAGAGAGGGTGGGGGAGCCGGTGGTGCGATCCCATGGTTCCACCATAATAGCAGCGCCAAAGCCAATCAGCCAGGTGGAACCAGACCACTGGCACACGAAGGCTGACAAATCCACGATTACGGCGGCGGAGTTGGAGGTGATCCGTGAAAAGTACCAGATCCCTGCAGAGGTGGAGCTATCGCTGCCGACATCGACGGAAAGGCCGTCTGACGCCAGGGCAGGAGAGTTTTCCCTCTATGAGGAAGCGCTAAAGGGTGGACTGAGGTTGCCACTACCGCAAATAGTGGTGGACGTGCTTAACCGTTTAGAGGTAGCACCAGGGCAACTAATGCCCAATGCCTGGAAGATCGTGCTAGCTTGCGCAAGTGCCTGGCCGAAGGCGAATGGGGGCAGGCCATGACAGTGGATGAGTTCTTTGGCTGCTACAAGGCCGTAGGGCAGCAGGAGACCTGGGTCACCCTGCAGGCGGTGGCAGGGAAGGGTTTGGTGGCAGGGTTGCCAACGTCGATCAAGGGCTGGAGACCCAGGTGGTTCTATGTGTCCACCGCTGGAGGCGCTGGGGTGCGTACGATGTGGAAGGTGCCCACACGCTTTATGGAGCTAAAGTTAGGGGCAGAAGCAGAGGAAAGGATAAGCAAAGTGAAGGCCTGGAGGGAGAAAGAGGGGGCCAGGTGGGATGAACTCGTGCAGCCATCAGCTTTGTTTGAGGCAGGGTTAGGTCCAAGGCCAAGTAGTGGGGACCTCGACCGAGCGGAGTTGGAGGCGAGGAGAAAAGCACAGGAGGCTGAAGATAGGTCCATACTGGCCAGGGCCACAGAGTTTAAAGAAGCTCAAGGAGACCGACCACGTCAACCGATTGCGCGGGAGAGGATCCGACCGCGCCCAAGGCCATTGGGGGGTAAGGACTTAGGCAGTTTCGAGCCCCGACCGCCCCCAGTTGATCCTGTGAAAGAACAGGCGAGAAGGGAGGGTGAGGCTCTGAAGAAGAAGAAGAAGAAAAGAAGTGCCCCTGAGGAGGCTGCAGATGAGCCTGGGTCCAAGAAAGCTAAGGTTGTTCCAGCTGGGGTGGAGACCCCTGCGGCTAAGGATACCCCAGAAGTGGTGGGGGTCATCCCAGCGCTGGAGGTTGTGGAGATGGCCCCAGCAGGACAAGGAGGAGTTGGGGTAACTGATGCTGAACCGAGTGGGAGGGAACAGACCCAAAGGGGCCCTGTACCCCAGGAAGGAGGAGTCGGTCTGGCCACAGCAATCTATCATGCTCGTGCGGTGGCCGGACGGCTGGAGGGAGAGGAAGGCCCAGCCAGGGCGGGGGCAGACCGCCTGGTGAAGATCGTGGAGGAGGCAGCTCTGCGCTCGGCGTCTAAGTTCAGTGAGGCTGACCTGCTGAGGGGGTTATGCTCCGCCCAAATGGAGGTAACCACCTTGGCAGGGGCCCTTCTGAGGAAGGCGGGGGCTGCCAAATTAAAGGCAGAGGAGGCTAAGTCTCAACTTACAAAATTGAAGGAGGAGAAGGCAAGCTGGGAGAGTGCTCATGCCGATCTGCAAGTGGCCAAGATGGAGCTGGAGAGCGCACGCCGCCAAGTTGTGTAGCTCGAGTTCCAGCTCGCTGGCGAGCAGAAGAAGGTGGATGAGGCCCAGAAAGCTTGCGCAGTCGCAATTGAACGCCATGAAGAGGCGATGAACAACAATGAAGAGCTGGTCAGGCAAAAAAATGAGGCAGATGTGAAAGTTGACGCTCTGCAAAAGGAGCTGGAGGGCGAGCGTGCCAAAGCAAAGGAGCAGAGGGAGAGCCTGCGTAAGGAGTTGGAGATGGAGAGAGGAAGAGCGATTGCTGAGAGGGAGACTCTACAGAAGGAGTTGGAGACTGAGAGGGCCAAGGCCGCTTCTAAGAAGGCGATCCTTCAGAAAGAGCTGGATGAAGAAAGGGCGAAGGCAGCCTCTGAAAGGGTGGCCTACCCCGATCTGTGCATTGCAGCAGTTGACCAATTCAAAGGATCGCCTGAATTTCAGATGGCGGTTGATGCCGCAGTCACCATCAGCTTAGCTAGGGAGGAAACTGGGGGGGCTGGGCCATCAAGGACGACTGCTGGGGAGAGGACTGAGTCTGAAGTCATTGAGAGTTTCCAGCAGTCAGACTTCTACAAGCACGAAATGGCTGAGTACTGGGACAGCGGATGGAAAATGTTCAAACGTAGAGCGGAGGAGCTGTTCCCAAAGCTTGACCTGAGTAGTGTTACGATTGGGGAGGATGACGTGGCCCAGACCCCCCTAGATGAAGGAATTGAAGAGGCAGACCTTGTCTCTAGTGATGAAGAGGAATGAAGTGAAGATGTGTGCGCTGAAGAGTTTTTGTTTTGTTTTTGTCTACACATTGTATCTCTTTTCTCTTTTTTTTTTTTTTTTGAAGTACTGTAGTGGACTGATGTACATATTTTTGAACAAATGAAATTTTAATTTTATTTCGCAATTGAGTATGTTTACCCATGTCTGAAATAGATGAAGATTGGTGATAGAAACTGGTGATAATAGCTGAGTAAGGCTAGGGACGCCTAAATGCAGAATGAAATTGAATTCGCAATAATATAGAGTTAAGTTAGAAATTCCGCTTTGTACAGTGAAACTGAATTTGTAATAATGTAAAGTGCAAGAAATTCAACGTAGATCAGAGTTGGAGTATTGAACTTATGATGGAGTTGTGTGTTGGTGTTCGTCGTGCTATTGAGGAAGTAATCTGATTGGTGAAGAAAAAGTGCAAGGAAGTCTCTGGGAGTTTAACTAAGCAAGGGGTGGTATAAAAATGTTGACCTTAAATTGTGACTAAGTGTGCTATTAAGGGTAAATTGAAGCTTGAGGCTTGCACGCATGTATGTATTTGGAAGTTTTGAGGTTGTAAGTTCATAATGCCTCACATGAAATGTTTGAAAGATTTAGTTCATTTAAGCGTGTCACTTAATTATAAATGTGTATCTTGATTGCTAGAACTATGTGTCTTGCTCATGTCTTGTGGAGTTTTTAGAATCATCACAATGATGGCATTCCGTTTGGTTGAGGTGATCATGGTGCTCAGTCTGACTGAGACTTTGGAAGTGCTCAATCTGGCTAAGGCTTTTGAAGTGCTCGGTCTGGCTGAGGCTTTTGAAGTGCTCAGTCTGGCTGAGGCTTTGGAAGTGCTCGGTCTGGCTGAGGTTTTTGAATTGCTCAGTCTGGCTGAGGCTTTGAGAGTGCTCGGTCTGGCCGAGGCTTTTGAAGTGCTCAGTCTGGCTGAGGCTTTGGAAGTGCTCGGTCTGGCTGAGGCTTTGGAAATGCTCGGTCTGGCCGAGTCTAGCTGAGGCTTTGGGAGTGCTCGGTCTGGCCGAGGCTTTTGAAGTGCTCGGTTTGGCCGAGGCTTTTGAAGTGCTCAGTCTGGCTGAGGCTTTGGGAGTGCTCGGCCTGGCCGAGGCTTTTGAAGTGCTCGGTCTGGTTGAGGCTTTTGAGGTGCTCCATCTGGCTGAGGCTTTTGAAGTGCTCAGTCTGGCTAAGGCTTTGGAAGTGCTCAGTCTGGCTGAGGCTTTGGAGGCTTTTGAAGTAAAACGTCATTGAGACACCATATATATGACTGAAAGATATAAATGTCAATAAATTACATTGCACAAAAGGATGACAGGAATGTTTAAGCGTGTAACTTCTCGAAAAGAAAATACAATAACTGAGCAACTCAAAAGCAGTAGTTTATTGAAAATAACGTTTCAAGTGTTCGGCGTTCTAGGGGTGTGGGAGGTCTCGTCCTTCCGGATCTTGAAGCCGGTAAGTGCCTGGACGTGGTCTGGCTTTCACAACATAAGGTCCCTCTCATTTGGCTACCAATTGACCCTCAGTCGGATTCTTGGTGGCAAGGGTTGCTTCTCTCAACACTAGGTCCCCAATAGCAAACTCCCTTGGTCGAACCTTGCGGTTGTAATGTGTTCTCATTTTTTGTTAGTATGAGGCCAGTCTGACTGCAGTGGTCTCCCTGAGTTCTTCAATTAGGTCTAGGTCCGCTCGGCGGAGCTTGTCAGTGAGCGCTGGATCTGGGTGTAAAACTCTGGGGGTCAGCAGACCGACTTCCACTGGAATAACCGCCTCAGCACCGTATGTTAGGCGGAAAGGGGTTTCCCCGGTGGGAGTTCGAGCTGTAGTTCGGTAGGCCCAGAGTACATTTGGTAGTTCCTCGGCCCAGAGTCCTGTAGTAGCTTCCAGCTTAGTCTTGATGATCTTCAGAAGAGAACGATTGGTGACCTCAACCTAGCCATTAGCTTGGGGATGACCGGGGGAGGAGAAACATGGTTGGATCTGGAGGTCTGCACAGAACTTTCTGTATCTGGCGTTGTCGAATTGTTTGCCGTTGTCGGACACGATGGCCTGAAGGATGCCAAACCTGCAAACAATTGACTGCCAGATGAACTTGGTTGTGTTCCATTCGGTGATAGTGGCAAGAGGTTCTGCCTCGACCCACTTGGTGAAGTAATCAATGGCAACAATCGCGAACTTGGTCTGGCCTCGGCCGGTGGGAAGTGGACCAATTAGGTCGATCCCCCACTTGGCGAACGGGTACGGGCTGCAGAGCATAATCAGTTCAGTGGGAGGAGCATGGAGGATGTTGGCAAAGCGCTGGCACTTATCGCATTTGAGGACAAAATCAGTGGCATCTTGATTGAGGGTCGGCCAGAAATAACCAGTACGGAGTATTTTGTGGGCCAAAGACCTGCCGCCCGAATGATTGCTGCAAATGCCCTCATGGATTTCTTGTATTACATAGGTTGCTTGAGTTGGGTTGAGGCATCGCAGATATGGTTGTGAAAAACCACGTTTATACAAGACGCCATCGACCAGGACGTAGTTAGACGATAGAGTCTTGACCTTGGCGGCCTGCTGTTGGTCATCTGGGAGTTCGCCTGTTGTCAAAAATTGGATGATGTCGGATGCCCAGGGAATGGGTTCATGTTGGAGGAATTGCACCTCGTGCGGGTCGGGTGAGATGGCCGGATGAGTCAGGTATTCAAGGAGGACTCCGTGGCTGAGGTCGGACTGATCTGCAGAGGCTAACTGAGCCATCTCATCTGCTTTGGAGTTTTCCGCCCGGGGTATGTGCTTGATCTGGAAAGTGTTGAAAAGGCGGACGAGGGGGAGCGCCGTGTCCCTGTAAGCCTGCATTGTGCCATCCTTGGCATCGAATTCCCCCGTAATCTGACCGACGATGAGTTGGGAGTCACTGAACACTCGGAGGTGGCTGACACCAATATCCTTGGCCAGACGGAGTCCTACTATCAATGCTTCATATTCGGCCTCATTGTTGCTGGCCTCAAACAAGAGACGGAGAGCACATTTGAAATAACCACCTTCAGGGGAAGTAAGGATGAGGCCAGCCCCACTACCTTCCCTCCGGGATGACCCGTCGACGTTGAGAATCCAAGAATGGGGGTCTTCTGGTTCGGTAGGAGTTGGCAGGGGTGGGGAGGTAGTGGTTGGGGTGGGGTTGGTGAATTCCAGGATGAAGTCGGCGATGGCCTGTCCCTTAATTGCTGTGCGAGGGCGGTAGGAGATGTCAAACTGGCTGAGTTTCACTGACCACTGCATAAGTCGGCCAGAGAGCTCTAGTTGTTGCATGACCTTCCTCAGGGGCTGGTCGGTGAGGACCACTATGGAATGGGCCTGGAAGTAAGGACGAAGTCATCTGGAGGCGGTGACCAAGGCCAGGGACAACTTTTCTAGCAGTGGGTAATTTTGCTCTGCTCTCCTGAGAGCTTGACTGATGTAGTAGACCGACCGTTGGACCGAGCCGTCTTCCCTAATAAGAGCTGCACTGACAGCGGTGGTCGATACTGCTAAATAGAGGAAGAGGGGCTCGCCCGTAATTGCTTGTGAAAGAAGGGGGGGATTGGCCATGCATTGCTTTGACTACTGAAAAGCTTTTTCGGATTCAGCTGTCCATTCAAAAGTTTGCCGAAGAACTTTGAAAAATGGTAGGCACTTATCTGTTGCGCGGGAAATGAAGCGGTTGAGGGCCGCCACTCTGCCGGTGAGTCTTTGAACTTCTTTAACAGTTTTGGGTGACTGCATCTCAATCAGAGCCTTGATCTTTTCAGGGTTGGCCTCAATGCCGCGTTGACTGACCATAAACCCCAAGAACTTTCCAGATCCTACGCCAAAAGCGCACTTCTCTGGGTTGAGCTTCATCTGATACTTGCGAAGGGTGGCAAAGGTCTCTCGTAGGTCGGTCAGATGGTCAGTGGAGAGTTTGCTCTTGACTAGTATGTCGTCCATATACACTTCCATGTTCCGACCGATCTGATGGTGGAAAACGGCATTGACTAACCGTTGGTAAGTGGCCCCAGCATTTTTTAGTCCGAACGGCATTACACAGTAGTGGTATGTACCTCGGTCGGTGATGAAGGATGTGTGTTCCTGATCGGTTGAGTGCATCATGATTTGATTGTACCCGGAGAAAGCATCCATGAAGCTGAGCATTTGGTGACCAGCCGTGGCGTCGACCAGCAGATCTATGCAGAGGAGTGGATAGCTATCTTTGGGGCAAGCTCGGTTCAGGTCAGAGTAATCGACGTAGAGTCGCCACTTGCCATTGTTCTTGCGGACCAGAACCACATTGGATAGCCACTTAAGATAGTCCACATTTCGGATGAATTAAGCCTCAAGGAGTTTGTCAACTTCTGCGGCTATGAGATTATTGCGCTCTGGGTGGAAAATACGCTGCTTTTGTCTGTATTGTCGGAAATGAGGTTCGATGCTGAGGCGGTGAGTTATGAAGGTGGGGTCAATGCCTGGCATGTCTGAATGGGTCCAAGCAAAGATGTCATTGTGCTCGGTCAAAAGCGCAGTAAGATCGGATTTCGCCAGGGGTAGTTGGTCACGATCTTAGCGATTTCAATGGGTTGGTGGGGTCAATAGGACCTCAACGAGCTCCTCCATCGTTCTCCTCGACCAGCTCGTCTCATCCCGGACGTCAAGTCCTTCGATGATCATTGCCTCATTCACTTGACTTTTAAGTGAAGCAACATAACACCTCGCCACGATGCTCTCCTTTGATCGTTCGACTCGAGATCGTGGGAAACTTGAGGGCAAGATGATAGGTGGATGTGATGGCTTGAAAGCGTTTAGGCGTGCGCCAAGGATGATGTTGTAATCGATGGGCAATCGACCACAAGGAAGGTGAGCAACTTCGGCCCGCCAGGGTATTCGCCGATGGTGATGGGAAGGTCAATGGAACCAATGGAGGTCACACTGTCGCCAAGGAAGCCGACTGTGGGGTTTGGAGGAAATGCTTTCTTCCCCAATCTTGAGTCGGGCGGAAGGCTGAGGAAGATAATGTCTGAAGAGTTGCCGTTGTTGATGAGAACTCGTCTGACCTTGTAATTGGAGAGGATGGCCGAAATGACAAGGGGGTCATCATGTGGGTAACGGATGCCCGTCTGATCGGCGTAGAAGGTGATGGGCTCTGCCCACTGTTTGGGTCTTTGAAGGTCGGTCTCACAAAGAGCGATCGCCTTTGTCTGAGCCCCGCCAGATTTTTTCGATTCCGCCTCGAGCCGAATGGGATGGGCCCCGCAGTAAGTCCACCGAATAACTCGATTTCACCAACAAAGTGGGGTGGGTTACCTTGTGCCGAGGTCTAGGAGGTCGATCATGGCCTTGATTTGGTTGAGACGGCCGCCGCGGTGGGGTGTGCCGGCGATTGTCTCTGTGAGTTTCGGTTCTTTGCCTTTGCTGAGGGCGGGTGTCGGTGAACCGGCTTAGGCACCCCTGGCGAATGAGGGTCTCCACTTGATCCTTGAGGTTGATGCAGTCATCAGTGTTATGGCCATGGTCCTGATGGAAACGGAAATATTTGGACTGGTCTTTCTAGTTGGAAGGGTTCCGCGGAGGGGGAGGCCATTTGAGGGGGTAGTCCCGTTGGATTTGATTGAGGACATGTTCCATGGGAGAATTGAGGGGTTTATATCGCTCGAACCGACCGGGCGGTCGGACTGGTGCCGTCCGGTCTGCACGAGGGGGTCGGTCTGTATAGTGGGGTGTTTGGCTATGATACTGGGCGTTTTTGGGTTCTGAGTCTTTTCTCTTTTCCCTTGGGGTCGGGTTTTTAGCTGTTGGATCCTGCCGAGCGGCTAGTGAGTCCTCGGCATTCATGTATTTTTGGGCTTTGGAGAGTAGGATTGCCATTGAGGTCGGGGGGTTTTTAGAGAGGGAGAAAAGGAAATCAGACGATCGCAGACCGGCCATGAAAGCTGTGAGGATGACCTTGTCGTCATTTTCAGAACTTGCGTGGCTTTGTTGAAGCGAGTAAACGGTTGCGCAGTTGATTCCCCTGGTATGACGAATATTAAGGAGTTGGGTGGCCGGGCGTCGCTGACGCTGGGCTCCGATAAAATGGCTCAGGAAAGAGTCACTGAGATGTTGGAAGGTGGAGACAGAGTCTGGTGGTAGCTGGCTAAACCACAGCCGAGCTGACCCCTTCAGAGTCACGGGAAAGGCCCGGCACATGATTTCGTCCGGGAAGGCATGAAGGATCATGAGGGTGCGGTAGGTCTCCAGGTGGTCGACGGGGTCGGTCGTTCCGTCGAAGGAGTCGATGATGGGCATTTTGAATTTGGCGGGAAGGGGTTTGTCTCAGATGAAGGCGACAAATGGTGAGTCTGCCGTAGTGGAAGGCTTATGCTGGATATTCTGCATAACCCCTTGGAGCTGAAGCTTCATGGCTCGGAGTTCAGCGTCCCAAAGGGGAATGTTGTCGTCACCTGAGGGAGGTAGGTGTTGGACGCTGCTGGCCTCTCCCTCAGAAGGTGGTGTTACGACTGATGGACGTGGGGGTGGAGGTGGTGGATTTACGTGTGGGTTAGGAGGTTGTAAAACTCCCGAGTTAGGTGTATTGGGTTGTGGGACAGTATGGCTCGGAGTTTGTTCTGGATAGGGTGGAATATCTGGAGGTGGCGGTGGAGGAATGGGGAGGTTTCTCTGGAGCAGAGCATTTATTAAGGCCTGGTTTTGCTCGGCCATTGTAGACGTCCCCGAACGCCCCGGGGGGATGAACCCCCGTTCTGTTCATATTTGGGCTTACTACAGTTCGGATTCGATTTGTTGTCACGGTTCTTAATCTTAAACCAAAGAGTCCAAATCCGGCAAATCGTTTTTAGAAAATAGATTTTGAAAGAAGTGCCAAACATGGACTGCTTTGCCAGATACAGAGTCACCACCTAAATATTTTTTAATGGGGGAATTTAGGAAACCCTGACTCGGTGCCAAAGGCCACGTGTCCGTCATCACCAAAGTTGCCTTGGCTTGGGAACTTGGGTACGATTGGGGAAGGTCAGCTATGAGCACCCCCTCTCGCCCGATCAAAGATCGGCCTCTACTAACCGTGATATCTTGTTTTGAAAACGTTATGTGCTCTTATTCCGGTTATTAGCCTAGAATTACTATGTTATGCGCGCAGCAAACAAGCATAGACCAAATTGCCTAAATTGGAACAAAACATTTCATGTTTGTTTTGAAAATGGTTTGCTACTCGCAAGTAGGCTAAAATGCAGGTTTTGCTACCCTCGAGTGGGCTTTTTTAGAAAAGATGGTTTTGCCACTATCTAGTGGGCTTAAAACTCGCGTTCAATGCATTGTTCCAATTTAGGTAATTCAACCTCCATCCACAGACATTCAAGCAGTTATAACACATAAGCAGCTAGCCTCATGGTAATCATGCTATTATGGCAACACTCACACGCATGCGGTATGCTAAAGCATAAAAGCTTACCTAGTACTCCAAGCCAAAACAAGAAACTAGTTAGTAATCATATGCATGATCCTAGTTCATGTTAAGATGGCTAATGTAACACATGCGGGATGCCACTAGAATAGGCTCGGCTAGTCTATGGATGGCATGTGAAATGCAACAACTAACACGTATTCAAGTTAGATTTGAAATACAATGCAGTTTGCATGATGCGCCCAGCTCGGTGCATGCAATACAAATGAATGATGCACGCATGCATAGCATAAGGTATGCTAAATTAAATATGTCCTAATACTAATCATCAAAGCAGGTAAGTAAAAGGGAGAAAGAAGTGGGGGTTGGAAGACATGCACACACGCACCCACACTTATTACAAATACGTCCTCGCTCGGAGGGACCAAAAGAATACACAATTTAATTAACCTACAAGCTAATTAAATAATTACAGTCCACTTAACTAATTAATAAATCAATTAAGCTACTGAACGCAAAGAAAGGGCCTCGAAGAGGGATGCACGATGCTCGATTGGCTTCGCCGAAATCCAACGCCATGCGCAAGTTGCCTCGCTTTTCTCGCTTTGCTCCTCTGAAAATTGCACAATTCCCAAGGTATGCTCCATGGACATTGGGGAACACTACCGGCCAAGAGGAATGGCCACCGGCCAAAGGAGATGATCACCGGCTACTTGTGAAGCCATTGGCCACTGATGGATGGCCGGTCGGCACTGCAGATGGCCGGCCGGCCAAATCTTCCTGCAGAATCCTGTTTTGACAGCAGCAAAGGGCAAAACAAGGCATGGCAATGCATTTCAAGCAAATGTATGCACCACCACATCCCTTATCATATTTATGACTCAAAGGAGCATGGTCCTTGATTCTCGGACCACCAATCGCGCATTTCAATGCGTGATGGCCCAAGAAACCAAATATGCATTTTGATTTCAAATGAAATGCAATGCAAACAAGCACAAAGAGACCCAACCTCTATCATACTCACTTCAAGAGGCAAGGCAATGCATGCACAATGCAATGCAACCTAGGCATGTGAGCTAAGGATGCAACATGTCAATGCAAGCAAACATACAAGGTATATAACAACCTAGGCAAGCAAGCATGCAAGGCATGAAGCAATGTGACTACATTTGAACAACATGCGAAAGGTGGTCTCAGACCAATATGGACAAGCCTCGGCCATGTCTAAATAGGAAGCCAAAATGCTATGGAATGGAGGCAAATACACACACAAACAATGCATGCAAACATGGCCCAACACTTAAGCATTAAAGAGCATATTTTAAGCACACTTAAAAGAGGACAATCATGGACGAATAGCATGCATGGAAAGCTCTGAAATCATGTCATAGATGGTGCCAAGCCAAGTAAGCAAAACAAGCAAAGCATGCATAGAAGCTTGGAATTAGCCCAAGGACTTAAACCATGATCATATGACACATGAAGCAAATGATCAAAGTGAATCAAAACAGTCCCAAATCATGTCAAAGTAAGCCCCAAAACATCACTTAGATGGCATCTAAATGACCTACACATGGAAGCATACACAAATGTCTAAACATAGAGCATGAAACACCAACCTTATAAAGCATTAAAGGGGCATCAAATGCAAGCATACGAGCATGGAGCAAGAACTGAAATATCATAACTAATGGTGCCAAACCACTGAAATGATGCAAATAGAGCATGGTAGAGGAGCCAACACTCAAGGCATACAAGCTAGATTGCATAGTAGCCATACAAAGCAAGTCATGGATGACCCAAATAACCAAAGTCAGACCTAAATCATGCCAAAATATTCATAAAAGCTTCACAAAGCTAAGCCAAAATCATGCTAGAAACAAGGCTCAAAACACAAAGCATGTTAAGGCAATTTCATGGCATTACAAGACAAGTATGCTAAGCATGCATGGTGTGTCTAAACCAAGTAAAAACAGAGGTAATACATGGCAAAATATTACCAAATAACACTTAAGACATGGCCAACATGCACTTAAAAATGGTGCTCACACATGAGGCTAAAATGGCACTTTTTGAAGACAACAAGGAGAGGGGGTGGCCCTCTCCTTCTTAGGACCCTAAAACACCATCCTCACCACTGAAATCCCTCAAGATTTCAGTGGTGAGGAGGCCCAAACAAGGTGGTCCCGAAGTTCACCAAAAATAGCACAAAATGAGGCCAAACAAGGCCTAAGAGGGGGTAAACGACCCCAAACACAAAAGTGTCCTTAATGAAGTATCTTAAACACAAAAAAAAAAAAAATATAACTTTTTTATGTTATACACAAAGCTCAAAACAGCAAGAAAGATAGGCTAAAAGCTGGTGCAAAAACGGGGAATAAAAGAGGGTTAGATGCTCACCCTTGTAGACCCATGGGGACAGCAGCCTTTGGTCCCAAAAATCAATTCCTTAGCCTCTGAAAATGGCCTCCAAGAAGCTTAGATGGATGATGGAGAGGTGTGGTTTAGAGGTGGTGTGCAAAGGGGCCAAGAACAAACACTTATGGAGCTTGGATGTAGAGATATAGAGAGATACAACTCTTGTATGCCTTAAACCAATTCTTGGAACCCTTGCAATAGAAGAGAAGCTCTTCTTTTATAGAGAAGATGGAGGCTTGAAGCTTCTCAGAGAAGCTAAGCAAAAAGGGTCAAGGGAGTCAAGCTTCTCTTAGAAGCTTGGAGCAAAAGGGCCAAGAAGGCCAAGCTTCTTGGAGAAGCTAGGCAAAAGGTTCAAGAGGTGCAAGCTTCTCTTGGAAGCTTAGAAGGGTTCAAGCTTCTTGGAGAAGCTAGGCAAAGGTGCAAAAGGTTCAAGCTTCTAGGAGAAGCTAAACCAAGGTGCAAAAGGTTCAAGCTTCTTGAAGAAGCTAAACCAAGGGTTCAAAAGGTTCAAGCTTCCTCAAGAAGCTAAAACTAATGGTTCAAAAGGTTCAAGCTTCTTGGAGAAGCTAAACCAAGAGTTCAAAAGGTTCAAGCTTCCTCAAGAATCTAGAACCAAGGGTTCAAAAGGGTCAAGCTTCCTCAAGAAGCTAAAACAGGGGGTTCAAAAGGTTCAAACTCCCCTCAAGAAGAGGTCTCAGCCAGAAAAAGAGTCAATCGGCCAAATAAAGATGGCCGACCGACCAAACAGAGTGCCGACCGGCCAAATATATGGCCGATGGCAACAAAACACTGGTCGGTGGCCTCTAGCCATGGCCGGTGATGGGTGGGGATGGTCTACAAACCCTACCCTGCCTTTCAAAGGCAAAACACAAGTGTTTGGTGTCAAACCAAGCGCAGAACAGTCGAGTCGAGAGATCCTGAGGCGAGGCGCGTTGCCAAGGCTTCCGGGAACTCAAGACGAACACAAACAAGGGTGATCGCTGAGTGTTCAATCAGTGACGTCCAAGTCTTGAGGACGGTCAAAAATGGGGTGTCTACAGTTGCCCCTCTTTGACAGAGCTCGAAAGTCATAACAATGACGGGAGTGAATGTCAAAGCCCAGAGACGACCCATTTTTGACAAGGCCAAAGACTTAGACAAACATGCAAGACAAACAAGATATGCGCCCGAAGGCAGGGGCAAAATGCAAGACAATGCAAGAAGCTGAGCATAACTTATGATCATGCAAAGAAAGCTGTAGCAAAGCACACATGCGACAGTTTTAAGCTAGCATACGCCAAACTACACTACAATGCAGAAAGGATGTAAGAGAATTATGCGATTCTCGATACGTCTCACGCAGAGGATACAATACCTGTCCGGTTCGTCTGGTTCTACCAGTCGCAAATGAACCGTACATACAATATCGTGCCTGCAAAGAAAACAAACTTAATAGGTACAATGTGATTAGCAACCTGCATATTAATGTACTTGAAAATGCGTGACAACGCAAAGTAAGTGGGAAGCATAACAATGCTGTGAAGGCACAGACATGTAAGTGGAGCATGCGGTCTACGTAGGCAACGAAATTGAACACGAGCATGCGGTTTACGCAAGCAATGAAATTGAACATAAGAATGCGGTCCACGCAAGCAATGACATTGATTACAAACATGCGGTCTACGCAAGTAGTGTAATTAATTATAAACATGCGGTCTACGCAAGCAAAACATGCGGTCTACGCAAGTAATGAATTTAATTATAAACATGCGGTCTACGCAAGCAAAACATGCGGTCTACGCAAGTAATGAATTTGAACATAAGAATGCGGTCCACGCAAACAAAACATGCGGTCTACGCAAGTAGTGGAATTGTTCATAAACATGCGGTCTACGCAAGTAGTGTAATTAGTTATAAACATGCGGTCTACGCAAGCAAAACATGCGGTCTACGCAGGTAATGGAATTGAATATACACATGCGGTCTACGCAGGTAATGGGATTGAATATACATATGCGGTCTACGCAAGTAGTGTAATTATTTATAAACATGCGGTCTACGCAAGCAAAACATGCGGTCTACGCAGGTAATGGAATTGAATATACACATGCGGTCTACGCAAGTAGTGTAATTAGTTATAAACATGCGGTCTATGCAAGCAAAACATGCGGTCTACGCAGGCAAAACATGCGGTCTACGCAAGCAAAATATGCGGTCTACGCAAGTAATGAAATTGAATATAAGCATGCGGTCTACGCAAGCAATGAAATCGATTACAAACATGCGGTCTACGCAAGCAATGAAATTGAATATACACATGCAGTCTACGCAAGTAATGAAATTGAACATAAGAATGCGGTCCACGCAAGCAATGACATTGATTACAAACATGCGGTCTACGCAAGTAGTGTAATTAATTATAAACATGCGGTCTACGCAAGCAAAACATGCGGTCTACACAAGTAATGAATTTGAACATAAGAATGCGGTCCACGCAAGCAAAACATGCGGTCTACGCAAGTAGTGGAATTGTTCATAAACATGCGGTCTACGCAATGTAATTAGTTAGGCAAGGGTTCAAGCTTCTTGGAGAAGCTAGGCAAAGGTGCAAAAGGTTCAAGCTTCTAGGAGAAGCTAAACCAAGGTGCAAAAGGTTCAAGCTTCTTGGAGAAGCAAAACCAAGGGTTCAAAAGGTTCAAGCTTCCTCAAGAAGCTAAAACCAAGGGTTCAAAAGGTTCAAGCTTCCTCAAGAAGCTAAAACTAATGGTTCAAAAGGTTCAAGCTTCTTGGAGAAGCTAAACCAAGAGTTCAAAAGGTTCAAGCTTCCTCAAGAAGCTAGAACCAAGGGTTCAAAAGGTTCAAGCTTCTTGGAGAAGGTAAACCAAGAGTTCAAAAGGTTCAAGCTTCCTCAAGAATCTAGAACCAAGGGTTCAAAAGGGTCAAGCTTCCTCAAGAAGCTAAAACAGGGGGTTCAAAAGGTTCAAACTCCCCTCAAGAAGAGGTCTCGGCCAGAAAAAGAGTCAATCGGCCAAATAAAGATGGCCGACCGACCAAACAGAGTGCCGACTGGCCAAATATATGGCCGATGGCAACAAAACACTGGTCGGTGGCCTCCAGCCATGGCCGGTGATGGGTGGGGATGGTCTACAAACCCTACCATGCCTCTCAAAGGCAAAACACAAGTGTTTGGTATCAAACCAAGCGTAGAACAGTCGAGTCGAGAGTTTCTGAGGCGAGGCGCGTTGCCAAGGCTTCCGGGAACTCAAGACGAACACAAACAAGGGTGATCACTGAGTGTTCAATCAGTGACGTCCAAGTCTTGAGGACGGTCAAAAATGGGGTGTCTATAGCCATGCGGTTGATGCTGTTGGTAAGTTCGATGAAGTATTGTGGTGGGTTGTTTGGATTGGGAGGGTCGGTTTGATGATCGGTAGTATTATGGTGGGAAGCCATGGATCTAGTCGTGACCATACACTTGACGGGTGAGGTGAAAAGGTTATCGAATGGGTCTCCGCCGTGGCGGAACACAAATCGGGCGCGACGACAAACCAAGGTTCCTCACAGACGGCTCTGATGATACAGCTTGTTCTCTCAGATGGTTGGACCGATCCAAGCTCCTCGAGCCCACGTCTGGGTGGCGGGGCCTGCTAGATGACCTGCAAGCAAGTTCAGTGGGGAACGGGGTAGTCCCCCGGCGAACCCTCCGACGAGCAAGTTAGCAAGTAAGAAAGGAGATGAAGTATGTAGAGAGAGATTGGAGATAGAAAAGCTTTACCTTCTTCTTGTCTTCGATGCTTGCTTATATCCTTTGGTAATCATTTTACTGTCCCTTTCGACGTGCCCGTCTCGCCCCCAGCCTGTGCTGTAGCTTACCTTGTTCAGGGTAAGGCGCGCCGTTCTAGCTGAGGGGTGTTGTCGCAATAAATGCTGTGATGGGCTGCATTAATGGTGATGTGTTGTGGCAATAACTTTGCAGATCTTTGTCTGCTGATGTGGCCTGTCCTGCACCTGCCATATGTCCGAATGCCATTGGCCCTTCATGTCCAGTTGGCCTCCAGCTGTCATGGACTTTACCAACCGGGTTATGCAATGGGGTCCAAATGGTGGGCTTGGGTTTGTTCGTTGTGGACTGTGGCCTTTATGGGCCTATCCATGTCATTTTTTATTGAAAAATAGTATGAAGTTTAACAACTTCTTCTTCTTCTTCTTCTTCTTCTTCTTCTTAGTAATTAGATATTCAATAGAGATCCTTTCTCTCTGTATTGTTTCTTTTCAATTTTGCTTTAGTTCTTTCTCAAGGGATTACATTGGTGTCTTGCCTTTTACGCATTTTCTATTCATGCTTTGGGTCGCATATTATTTTGCTTTTTGTTTGGGTGCCAACCTAGTTAGAATTCATCTCAAAGCTTTGATACCTCCCCCTGCCCTATTTGCATCTTTTGTTTTGTTGTTGTATCTCCTTTCGCTATTTTCCCACAGTTTGATGCATTAATAAAACTTTCTTTTACTGATCAAAAAAAAAAAAAAAAAGGGCTAACTTTCACGCTTTCTTGATTCTAGAAATTGTGAAATTTCACACTTCTAAAAAGAAATTTTACAAATTTATAAATTTTGACATATGGTGTTAATATTTTTTTGTTCATTTTATGTAATTTTATATTCAGTTATAATCTTGCTTGATAGATCTTATTGAGTAGGTTTAGTGGGAAGCAGATTCTTTTGGAAGAGTTCTGTGAATTGATCATGGTAAGAATTGCAATATAGATTAAAGCTCAATCAAAAGGGTGTCCATATTCAATCTAGGATTTCATTTGTAACTTGCAGCAAATCAGATATGCGTCTAAGTCCTAATACTAATGAGTTGTGCGTTGTTGGAGCGCTTGATTGGTTGTTGTTTTTTGTTGGTTTTTGTATCAGACTAGTCTTGCGAGGGGGAGTGTTGTACTAGATGGTCCTGCTGATCATATGGGTTGTAGCTGGGGAAGTTATAGGTGTATTGCTGGTTGGTCTTTGTGACCTGTTTGTTTTATTTGTTTTGTTTTCTTCTGTGGTGTTGGTCTCTCACCAACCCTTTGGCCAGAGCTAGCAAATGATAGGGTGTTGCTTTTGGTGTCAACCTAGTTGGAATGAAAAGTAGCACTACGATGCTCGTTGCTCTTCACCCTTGCTTTATTGATATAATCCAATTGCTGATATCAATAAAGTTGTTTCCTTTTGCTGATAAAAAAGAAAAAATTGAGTAGGTAACACAAATATAAATTCGAAAGCCACTATGTTATGGACTCGTCAACCACGTGCAATTGAATTTTCCTTACTATATTGAGAGTTATTCATAATTTTTCCGTGCTCAAACGAGAGTCTCTATGCAAGTCCAACATGGGTTTAACTAGGAAACTTAAATTTGCCCATAAATTGTCAATCATTAGCTCTGGTACCGCTTGTTGGGGAATTAAGAGAGCTTTACAAATGTGCAACTACACTGTCCCAATCTATCAGAAAGAAACTCCATAATGTATAAGCATAACACTAATGGCTAACATATATTATTTAGAATTCATACCTACTTACAAAATTTGAGGAGGGTACGACCAAATAGATCACAGTTCATGTGACAAAGAAAGAAAGGAGTGAGGGATTGGAAAGAAAATATCACAACTATAAAAATTTTGAGGAGGCTACGACCAAATAGATCACGGTTCATGTGCCAAAAAAAGAGAGGAGTGACGGATTGGAAATAAAATATCACAACCAAAAACCATGATCCCTTACCATTTTTGTAGTAGTGACCAACGTCAACTCAATCTACGAGAAGGAAAACCCTTTCCACTTTTGTAGTAGTGACCAATATCAACTCAATCTATCAGAAAAAAATTCTAGAGTCCACAAGTATAAAGACTGTCGAGAAAAAATTCCAGAATCCACATGCATAAAACATTGTTCAAAACTCATACCTATTCAAAACTCATACCTACTCAAAAATTAAATTTATAAGTGCATAATCCATTATGCAATTAGACCACTTTATTTATTTTTTATCCGAAAACACATGTTTTCACATAATGCTTTGGACGAATACCATAAGGAATAAAATAAAGTCTACCCATTTGTTTATGTTTATGATATCATGCACTTTGATATAGAGAGAATAATATCTTTCTAGTTTTTTTTTTTTTTTTTTGGTATAGGGCAAGAAGCATATTGAGCATAACTATTGGTGACTTTTTTATATGAAAACGAAAGGACGCTAAATAAGGAAATGGTTCTTTATCGGGAAATAGAAAAGACAAGTGAGTAATCCCCATTCACTTCATCCTTTGCTTACATAGGAGGGATGCTCATCTTTATCAGGGAAACTACCACTTTATTTTTAATATTGTTCCTTTTTGTCTAACACAATTCACACAGTTCGTAATCCCCATTCACTTCATCCTTTTTGTCTAACACAGTTCACCTGGAAATGGGATTTAGTGAGGATTGAATTGATCAGAAATGGGTAATGTCTACTTCTGTGTGAGGATATGGCTGTGTGTTTAGTGAGGATTCTGCTTGGATTGGCTCTGTGTTTTTGCTTCTGTTTGTTGTCCTTTCTCTTTCTCTCTTTTTGTTGGTTTCTCACCAACTGGCGCTTGGTGCTTTTCTAGCCCCAAGCTTCTCTTTATTGATATAATCTTTCATACTTTGTATGTTTCATCAATAAAAATTTTCTTTGCCGATAAAAAAAAAAGCAGTTCACACATATTTCAGTATTGTTCCTTTTTGTCTAACACATTCCACACATATAACGTAAAGTAGTACCTAGTGATGCAAATGCAAGTCAGAGAGAGAGAGAGAGAGAGAGAGAGAGAGAGAGAGAGAAGATGAAGTCTCATTAGCGAGTGTCATTTATAGCCCTGGCTCTGTTAGATAGGAAAGCTTATGATAGTATGCACTTTATTATAAATTAATGTAATTTTATTATAAAATTTTATAATATTAATCATAATAAAATGCATAATATTATCACAAATTAATGTAACAAAAAATATCATAACTAAAGTCACAAACTTTTGCAACATCAACCATAAAATTTTAAATATTTTGTTATGTTAATTTGTAGCGAGATTACACATTTTATAGTTAATATTAAGAAATTTTATGGCAAAGTTATGTCAATTTGTGATAGGGTGCATATGGTATGCACCCCTAAGAGGGTGTTAAATGTGTGGAATATAGGTGTAATTTTATTTCTACACATCATTTAATCCCTGTACATATATTTAAGAATAAAATTTATTTTACTTCCTTGTGATTTTCTCTCATTGTGTATGCCTCGTTTATAGCCGTATATTGTTCTTATTTACTTCTTAAATAACTAGAGGGTAAAATCCAGGTACAATTCAAGACCTGGTGTATGCTTATTTGCCATGATATATACATTACATTTATGTATTGTTGTATATATGTGTATAATTTGTACAACGATGCTAGAAATCTATATTTTGCACTTACAAATGCATTCACAATGATATAACAAAGATGGTGGGTTGGGTTCCATATAATTGAGTGTATGACCAATTAAAAATTGACACTTGTCAGATCACATCATTATGGGTTAAATTGTAAGAGGTTTTTGAGAGTCTCAAACATTTTCCTAATTTGTAATGTTGATTCATGGATAAAAAATTGACTTAAAATTTTATTAATATGTTGTTTTGTTTGTGTTAACATTTGGTTTGAATTAGTTAAAAAGTGTTTTAAGTTGCAAATTACATGTAACACGGAGGAGAGAGAGCACGCTATGAGATTAAGAAAGAAAACAAAGAAGGTAGCAAAGTGACTTTTAGTGATATCACTAAAAATCAATTTTCATGTTGTATTGAGTTATTACCTCTTCCAAATCAATTTGTATTTAATGTGGTCCTTCCAGAATGTCTTTCATTCATTCATTGTCCTCCCAATTTAACAATTCCAATGCATCCCTTTCTAACTATAGAAAATTATTTAGTCATCTTGGGGTAAGTTCATGTAGCACTCCAATTTAATTTTTATTGGTCAATATGATATGACTTAATACTTTTTATTTGATTTATAAAAAAATAACTTGATAAATATTATATGTTGAATGATGTGAAGCATTACTCTCATATGATCAAATAATCACTCACTAACTACAGCTTATATATGTATTGACGGTGCAGAAACTAGCTTCTAAGTTATTTTTAATGTCTACCCCAACTCTTGCTCCAAAAACTAACTATTTTCCATTTGAATATGAGAGTTATGATCTAAGACAAATTATAATTTTTAAATATGAGTAGGCAAATTTTTAGATTTTTACAAAATAGACAGAATAATTACTACGTTGAATGTAATTTACCATATTATTGGCAAAACTTTGACATAGAATAAACTAAAATTACAAAACTCATATAATGAAATTTATTAATTTTTTTTTATCATAAATGTAATTTTTGTAATTTATCTTTTTTTTTTTTTTTTTTTTGCCAATTAAACGATGATATGTATTTTTTTATTTCTAAGAACTTAGAATACACAATTAAAGTAAAAAAATAATTTTAAAAAGGCCAAAACTTAATTGATTCTAAATTATTATTTTTATATATTTTAAATAAATTTTATATTAGTGTTTAATTTTTAATTATTTATTTATGTCTGTGCATAGAACGGTATATATATTGACATTATTGTTTCTGTATGAGCACAGAAATAATCTTCTCGTATAATCCTGTTGATCAAGTTTGCACTCCTCCAAATGTCGTCTCTTTACTTCCTGAAAACACAAACGTGAGCTAACCGGCTGGTGTGTGCCGGAAACCTCTCCGATGCCTAAGTCAGCCAATAGACAGAAAACACAAAAGCTCTGTGTTTATGAGAGTAAAAATTGTGATACCTGTATATAGGTTCTGCTATGAACTTTTATAAATTCTGCTTGGCACAATCCTAGTAGGATTTCAACTCTCCTTATGAGAGTCCTCCTAGGAATCACGCACCCTACTCACTACCAACCAAGTGAGATGGTTTGCACAATCCTAGTAGGACTCTACTCTCCTTAGCAGAGTCCTCCTAGGAGTCTCATCACTACAAGCCAAGTGAGATGACTCTACCACGGTGGAATAACAGTATGACCGAGCTAACACTAGCCATTTGACATACCCTATCCGGTGCTTCCATATGCAATGCCTAGCTCGGTCCTTGTCCACTTATATCTCGGTTTGTGCTGTTTAGACCAAGCTAACTGCAGCATTCTCTAACAGAGCTAACAAGGGTGAGGTCCAAGTTGTGAAGCCCAAACACCTCGGACCATAGCTCGGCCCAAACTTCACCTGGTCCTAGCTCGTTAGTTTTAAGACTGAGCTACACCAGCTCTTATCCCGGCCCAATGTGTGGCCCAACTTCCAAAGAAGACTCTTCCTTAGCACGACCCAATTTATTTATAAATTACTCTCTCAATTGCCCCTTAATCCCATCTGCATCGCATGATTTGAAATTACTTGTTACCAGCTGAGCTAAAAGTTCAAACCTTCAACCGAGCTTAATTGTTACCGGGCTACCGATTTGTTCGGTCAAAAAACGTCTTTTCAGTCACGCCGCACATCTGAATTGCTTTCTATTCTCTTGGACACGTGGCTGGCTCCCATTGGTCAAGTATAGTTGTCACAGTCGTCTTCATACTTCGAAATTTTTGAACAGTCCCGCCCATTTCGTGTGCTTTATACAAAAGAACCCTTATTTTGAAAAAAACTCCCATTGTTCATCTTCTCTCCTTTGTCCTCTGAGAACCTCTGCATTCGAAGCTCCATACTCACACCTTCAACTTCGTTGGCTACTATTTCTTCACGCCTTCACACTTGTAAGTTTACTAATACCTCTTTTTGTTGTTCTTTTTTAACTATTTCTTCATTTTCGATATTCAATCCCCACATACATGTGTTTATATACACTAGATATCCATCAGAATATTGAGCAAATGCTATAAACCCCAAACCTTAGGCTCGAGCTCAAAAACACACCGTCTGGATTCAGAAAACATGAAGTTGAATCTAGAATCGTGCTGTAACCGAGCTAAATTCCCGTTTAGGCAACTTTAGGCTTAAACACAACCGAACTGAAAGCTCAGTTATAACCATGTATACCCATCTTCAACCGGGCTAGGGGCCTTAGATTGGCCCCTCTTTACGACCGAACTGAGAGCCTTCCTGCTCAATAACCGAACTAAGAACTTGGATGACCTTGCAAACTAACCTCCAACTAAGATAGAAGACTTGTGTTATCCCTTATGTATGACCGAACTGAGAACCCCACGTTCTCTGTATGTTACCAAGTTAAGCTTTCACAATTCTGTTGTAAATTGACTGTTTACTTAGTTCAGTCCAACTGTCTGGGCATAACACTTCTTATTTTCCACTTTGCAGACTTGACTAGGTTGGCCAGGCACGCCCTTGCCCCCTGCCTCTAGGCAGCTTTGCCCAACCGAGCCAACTAAAGCCTCAGTTGCGCCGAGCTAGGCGTAATTTATTTACAACTTAAGTTAATCATGGGTAAATACCGGTTTTTAGTAAACTCTCCTGGGGCCATAGCCGAGTTCCGAAAGGACTATCAAATTCCAGATGACATTCATCTATCCTTAGCCGAACTAGAAACAACACCCTGGGGCAAACCGAGCTTCGTTCCATTCACCGTGATATCGATTGTCGAAGCCGGCCTTCGGTTTCCTGTTCAGCCTCTTATTTGTGAATTTCTCAGGCAAACAAGACTCTGCCCAACCCAACTCAGCACCAATTCTTATAAGATAATAAATGGCATCGCCGAGCTAAACCGTCGGCTTGGCCTCAATCTCGGATTGGCCGAGCTATTTCACCAATACTCGCTCGACCAAAATGACGACGGTTGGGTGTATTATTTAAGAATAAGGAGAGGCTAAGAGAAAATTGTAAAAAACACTCCGGATAAGGACGTTAATGACAATGGCTTCTTCTGGGTCTCTGGCAATTTTGAAGACCAAGAGGCCCAGATACCAGGCTACAATGTCAATTCGAATAAAGGGACTGCTGGTAAGGATACCTCGGCTTAGATATCTATTTTGTATTCCCTTGCTTATAATTTTTCGCCGTGCTAACCGTTGCCTTTTCTTTTCTGCAAACCTGAACCAGCTAAAATCTCAATAGCAATACGCCAATCAAGGCGCTCTCTGTGCCGCACTTCGGTACCACAATCGAGGTTGGGCCGAGCTACTCAACTTTGAACCGACTTATCGATACAGTGGAAGGAGGAAGGTTATGGTAACTGACTTTCTTCTGGAACCATCATCAGAACCGGACCCAAACTTGCCACAAATCAACCTCATACCCCTAACTGAAGAACAAGAAATGGCCAAGTGCCAAGCTGTTCGAGCACTGATCACCGAAACAACATCAACTCCAGCCGGCGAGGCTCAAACTGAGGTAACACAAGCCGGCCAAACAACCGAGGCAGTGGTGGCCCTCCCTACAGCCCGAGCCTCCTCATCCCGGCCGAGTAAGCGTGCTTGCACTTCCTCAACCGAGCCACAATGCCTTGTTGATGAAAATGACACTGTGCTCCCTCAAACCACGCTGCCAAGTCCAGAACTTGTGCGTTCTGACTGGGATAGCTCTTCAGAGTGGGCACCAAAAATAACATACAAGAACCGAGCCATAACAAACACAGACTCAGTGGTGGCAGACAAAGACCACATGCTTGCCTTCAACCTTGCAAAAAGTGTGTGTCTGCCACCCGATATGGAACACCACGAACATCTCACCGAGCTCAAGGCCATCCGCTCGGCCACTAAGTCGATGGTGCTGGTATGTGCTCAAGTCCATTTGTTTCTCCATTTTACACAACGGTTTGCTCGATTTTTGTCATGATTGCTCTCCCCTTCTGTAGGCCATATAGAAGAACCACGTTGTCGATAAGCATGTGCTGGAACTGCGCAAAACAACATGGCTGGCTGTGGTAAAAGCCAAAACTAAAATAGCTGAGTTGAACGAAGCTACCCAAAAAATGACCGAGCTCGAATCTCAAATCACCCGGCTCCCTGAGCTAGTCAACTCGGCGAAAGCGGTCAAGCAGAAGGCTTTAGCTTGAGAAGAAGAAGGATGTAGAAATAGTTGAGCTAAAAAAGAGCTAGGAAGATGTTGAGGACCGCGGCTACAAGGAGGCGGAGGCCACATATGTTTTGCAGTGCGAGGTTGCAAAAGACATCTTTTTCAAATGTGGCTGGAAGGCAGCTGTGTCGAAGCTCGGTCTGGGTCCAGAAATTGAGGTCTTTCAGAACCCTCCCCCTCACTTTATCCTAATTTATATGGCGGATTATGCCAGTGCCGTCCAGCAGAAGCCTCTTCAGGAGTGGGAGGAAGAAGGAATACCTGATTCAAACAATGCCCCAACTGATAGTAATGATCGAAGTCTCCAAACTAGTCAAACAGCTCGGGTGGAGCCACCGGTGTCAAGCACTGTTGACGATGCGCCTCTGACCGATGTACTTGTTAAACCGGGCTACCAACTGGCGAAGCTCGGGTTGTCCTTGATGCAGACTTGGATGACCTTTTTGCTTGATCTAGATTTTTCTCTTTTAATGCTGACTTTTTGAAAGAATTTGTAACCGGGCTTAAGCCCTTTCTATTGTAATGCATATTTTCAAATGGAATGAAATCTTCAATTTTTCCACATCTTTTTGTTCGGTTCACTCCATAATTGTTATGGCCGAGATATCCATCTCGATTTAAGAGCTTTGTCATCTGTTTGCTGTGTTGGTCATTCCTGTCAATTTTTTCCAGCCGAGATCCTTATCTTGGCTGAAAAGAGCTAAACGTTGGCTACTCCTGCCAACCTTCTTCAACCTAGGTCCTTATCTCGGCTGAAGAGAGCTAAATGTTGGTTATTCCTGCCAACTTTATTCAGCCTAGATCCTTATCTCGGTTGAAGAGAGCTAAATGTTGGTTATTCCTGCCAACCTTCTTTAGCCTAAATCCTTATGTCGGCTGAAGAGAGCTAAATGTTGGTTATTCCTGCCAACTTCTTCAGCCTAGATCTTGATCTCGGCTGAAGAGAGCTAAATGTTGGTTATTCCTGCCAACCTTCTTCAGCCTAGATCCTGATCTCGGCTGAAGAGAGCTCAATATTGGTTATTCTTGCCAACTTCTTCAGCCTAGATCCTTATCTCAGCTGAAGAGAGCTAAATGTTGGTTATTCTTGCTAACTTCTTCAGCCTAGATCCTTATCTCAGCTGAAGAGAGCTAAATGTTGGTTATTTCTGCCAACCTTCTTCAGCCTAGATCCTGATCTTGGCTAAAGAGAGCTCAATGTTTGGTTATTCCTGCCAAACTTTCTGATTGCCCCCTGCTGGCAACGACTGAGAACAACTTTTACACTGAAAAAGAATTATGCTAAAAAACTACTTGTTTTATTTAAAAAAGGGAAAAATTACAAGTATTTTAAGAAAAAGCTAAAAATAAAATAACTTGAGATTGACAATGTTCCATGGCTTGGGAATAGCCTTGTTGTCTCCATTTTCCAAGTGATATGCCCATTTTCCTGCTAAACCAACCACTTTGTATGGCCCTTTCCAGTTAGCTCCTAACTTGCCGTCTCCAGGTACTAAAGTGTTTCCCATTACTTTGTGTAGTACCCACTCTCCAATCTTGAATTGCCTCGGATGTACTATTTTGTTGTATTTTCTAGACAACTCCTACTGATATGAGGCAATGTGAACTAGTGCTCTTTCCCTTCTTTCTTCTGCGAGGTCGAGTTCCAAGGTTATGGCTTCTTTATTCAAGTTTGGGTCAAAATTTTCACTTCTAATGGTGGGGAGGCCTACTTCCAATGGGATTACTGCCTCTATGCCATAGGCCAAGGAAAAAGGTGTCTCTCCAGTTGACCGTCGAGGTGTGGTATGGTAAGCCCATAAAACGTGAGAAAACTCCTCAGCCCACTTGCCTTTTGCTCTCTCTAACCTCTTCTTCAAACCATCTAGGATGACTTTGTTTGATGCTTCTGCCTGGCCATTCATTTGAGGGTATGCTGTTGTAGAGTTGTAGAATTTTATCTTGTGTTCCTCGCAAAAGCCGCTGAAGATTTTGCCATCGAACTGAGTGCCATTATCAGATATTAGAGCCTTGGGTATGCCGAATCGAGTTATGATATTCTGCCAGACGAACTTCTTAACATCTTTCTCCTTTATTGTCGCGAGTGCTTTAGCCTCCACCCACTTTGTGAAGTAGTCCGTTGCTGGGAGGAAGAACTTTCTGTTGCCGGGTGCTGTTGGAAATGATCCCACTATGTCCAGGCCCCACATTGCGAAGGGCCATGGGCTAGTTAATGGTAGAAGCTCTCTAGCTGGTTGATGTATTTGGTGTGCGAACTTCTGACATTTTTTGCACCTCTTGACATACTTCTCAAAATCTGCTTGCATGTATGGCCACCAATATCCTTGTAAGATTGCTCTGTAAGCCAATGATCTTCCCCTTTTGTGGCTTCCGCATACGCCTTCATATATTTCAAACAGAAATGCCTCGACCTTGCTAGGATGGACATATTTCAAGTAAGGCCCTGTGAAGGATTTTTTGTATAACCCCAATCATGGAAAGAGCTAAAATTGCTGTGACTTTGCTGTAATTTTGTTGGCCTCTTTCTTTTCTTCAGGCAAGGTGTCGTCTTTCAAAAACACTATGATAGGGTCTATCCATGAAGGGTAGTTTGGCACAACACACTTCAGCTAGTTCGAGTTCTTCAATGCTTGGTCTGGGTAGGAAGTCGATCAGTAATGAGTGTAGGATAGATGTGTCTGCTATTGAAGTAAAATCTGCCAGTTCGTCTGCTCTACTGTTTTCTTCTTGGCCGATTTCCTCTATCCGAGCTACTTCGAACTTCATGATCTCCTTTCTGACTAACTCTCCGTACTTAGCCATCCTCTCATCTTTTGCCTCGTAGTCGCCTGAAATCTGGTTTATGACCAGCTGGGAGTCACTATAAACCATTAGCTTGGTGGCCTTCATGAAAAGTGCTGAATTTAGGCCTGCTAAAAGTGCATCATACTCCACCTCATTGTTTGATGCTGGGAAGCCAAGGTTGAATGCCTGTTCTACTATTAGGCCATCTGGTGAGATAAGGACTATGCCAAGTCTTGCATTGTGCCTATTGGATGCTCCATCCACGAAGAGTTTCCATATCTCTCCGACGAATAGTTACCAACAAGTAGAGGGATCAGATGGTGTCTTGGGATCATGGGTGTTGCTGATATTTTCTTCCAAGTCGATGTCTGCTGTTAGGGTTTGGTCTTCACCATCTGACTGCCTCAAGTCTTCATTTTTTGATGAGTCTTGACTAGGAATAGCATGGTTTTCCCCTTTCTTGATGTCCTCAATCCTATAAGGCTTGCTATGTGGCTGGGCATCTTGCTTTAGCGGCTGCGAAATTCCTGTGGCACTTTCCCCCCTTCTTTCGGTTGCATCGGTCAAATCGACCGGGCAGATGTGATGACTTCCTGGTGTGAACTCAGCCACAAAGTCTACTAAAGCTTGGGCTTTTATCGCTGTTCTGGGTTGAAACTTGATGTCAAATTGCCCTAATTCCATCGCCCATTTCAAGATTCGCCCAGAGAAATCCACCCTCTCAAACAAGGCCTTTAATGGAAAAGCCGTTAGGACTATCACGGTGTAGGCATGGAAGTAGTGTGATAATTTTCTTGAGGCCATCATCAAAGCCAATGCTAGTTTTTCCAATGGTAGGTACCTGGTTTCTACGCTCAGCAAGGTTTTGCTAACATAAAAGATAGGCAGGTGTTGGATTCCTTCTGCCCTGACCAACACTACGCTGACTGCATGTTGTGAAACCGCTAAGTACAAAAAGAGTTCTTCTGTGACACCCCATATTTTTAGTGTCTTTTCATAATCCAACTAGTGACTTGTCTATTCATATCCAAATAGTAGGCTTTTATGACAAACTTGTTCATTTAATATCCTTATTAGTGATTCATTTACTATCATTATTAGTGGTTCATTCATATTCAAACTTGTCCTTTCAAATTCCAACTAGTAGACTTTAATTTCAAGTAAATCCTAATGTGTCCTTTCATATTCCAACTAGTATGTTACACCAAGTTGCCTATAAATTGAGCTCACCTCTCAACTTCTTTCTATGGTTTTTCCATATCTCTTTCCATTTGTTATATAAATTTAGAGTTTAGATTAAGAATGTTTAAAGTGAGAGTAAGCATTTTCATAAAGGAGAAGAGTTGTAGATTTTGTGAAACCTTACATACCTTATGGCTTAGAATTTGGAGATTTATGGAGAAAGATCGAGATTCGAGTGTTGGAGACGGAGGAGATTGATTTGAGGTAATTGAATTGGTATACAATATGCTTCCCAAATTCTCTTTGCAAAGAGTTTATTTTTAATTCCCATAAAGTTGTACTCCTCGTGATTATTCTAATTGTTTGATAAATTCTATGGAATTATTTGTTGTTGATTCATTTGATTACTCTAATCATTTGATGAACTCTGTGTAGTTATTCTGTGTTGGAAATGTTGATTTGTGCAGCTAAATGTGGAAATGCTTCGTACATGGATCGAGTGGACTTTGCCAATATACTCTGTACCAATAGCCCGGATAAGCGGTTGTGCTTGGGTAAGGGGGGTGAGGCCGGTCACTGGTCATGTACCGAGTAGGACCGGGTATTTGGTTCTGGATAAATTATCATATGTCAAGTTGACTTGTTTGTGCAATTTGGTAAATTGCTTGTTTATTGAATCTAATCGGTTGTGTAATTGCTGGATCTCTGTTAATTTATTTTCTGTCTGAACCTTGCTATTCCTGTTGTAATGTATACTTCCCGAATTAATTTATTTTTCAGGCACGGAGCAAATTTAGTGGCGGTGGGAGTTGAAGCATCTAAAGAGATTGTTTGAGTTGGAGATTCTTTTAGTCCACAACTATATATTATTTTTGGAGATTTGTATAATTATTGTTTTGGAGACATTTGAGTTAATTATTTGTGGAGATGATTTGTATATTTGGGATTATGAGTTATCTGCGATTATAAATTTGAGGTTGATTTGATTTATTAACGATCCGGAAGTCGGGGCGTTACATCTTCTCCTAGCACTGGGGTTACTAACAACAGAGGAGAGGTCATGTAGTCTTTCAAGCTTTCTAGGGCACGGTCGCATTTTTCATCCCACTCAAATTTGGCCTTCAATGCTTTGAAGAATGGTCGACATCTATCTGACTACCAACTTATGAACCGGTTGAGCGCAGCTGCACGGCCAGTGAGATGCTGCACCTCTTCGACTGTGTTGGGCCTCTCAAGATCCTGGATTGCTTTGATCTGAGAAGGGTCAGCCTCTATATCACGGTTGGTTACCAGAAAGCCTAGGAATTTTCCTGATCCTACGCCGAATGCGCACTTAGATGCGTTTAGATGCAACTTGTTCTTCTTCAGAATTTGGAACATTTCATCTAGGTCCCTGAGATGGTCATTCTCATCCTTGCTTTTGACCGCCATGTTATCTACGTAAGCCTCCATTATTTTTCCTAACAACGGTTCAAACATTTTGGTGATCATCCGTTGGAATGTAGCCCCTGCATTCTTTAGGCCAAAGGGCATGACCTTGTAACAATACAGTCCTCTAGGCATCGTAAATGAAGTGGCCTCCTGGTCTGGTTCATACATAGCGATCTGATGGTATCCTCTATACGCATCAAGGAAGCTAAGTCGATTATGTCCTGCCGTCAGGTCTACCAATTGGTCTGTCCGTGGTAAGAGAAAACTGTCCTTTGGGCATACCTTGTTGATTGTTTTGTAGTCCACGTAAACACGTCATTTTCCGTTCTTCTTTGGTACTACAACAGTGTTGGAGATCCACCTGGGATAGTGCATTTCTCTGATGGCTTCCGCCTCCAGCAAGTTTCCCACTTCCTCCGCCACTATCTCCGTGTGGTGGAGTGCCGATCTGCGAGTGCGTTGTATAATTGGTCTGGCAATTGGGTGGACATTAAGTTGGTGGCAGATGAAGTTTAGGTCAATGCCTAGCATGTCGTACAGTGTCCAGGCAAACACTTCGATGTTGGAGGTTAAGAATTCTATGACCTCTATTCTCTCAGTGCTGGACAGGAACGAACCAAGCAGAAAGAACTTTTCTGGGTTCTTTTCATCTATTCTTGCCTCTACCAAATCTTCCACTGCTTTCTGTTCCGCTGCTTTGCCGACATCTGCGAACAGTTCATTGCTTTCTGGCTCTTCCACTATTTGTACATACCCCTTTGCAGCCCGACTGCCATTTATTGTGACGAAGCACTGTTTTGACATAATCTGATCTCCCAAGACTTCTTCGATCACTCCGGCTTTGTTGGGGAACCGCAATGCTTGATGGTAGGTTGATACCACTGAGTACATGGCATGTAGCCACGTCCTTCTCAAGATTATGTTGTAAGTGGAAGGGACCTTCAATACCTAGAATTCCACCTGTTTTGTCATGGTTCCTGCCTTGACTGGGAGGATTATCTTGCCTACTGGCCACTCTGGCATTAAGTTGAAACCGACAAGGGGTGATGTCGTTGGTGCCAAATCTTTGTCCTCTAATTTCAGTTGTTTGAAGGTCTTGTAGTACATTATCTCGCATGAGCTTCATTGGTCAATCAGAATCCGCTTAATGTCGAAATTCTTGATGCGCAAAGTGACCACCAGTGCGTTATTGTGAGGGCAATGTAACCTTGCTAGATCCTTATCTAAGAAGGATATGACGTTCGTGGCTTCAGTCCTGCCCTTTTTGATGGTAGGTTGTGCACTTAATACCTCTCTCAAGTGCTCAGCCTTTTTGATCATCCCTCTAAGCTCACATACTCGCTCGGGTTCGACGATCCCATGTATAACATTGATTATGCCTTGTGGTGGACCATCGACCGGCACCCCATTTGGTTTATTGAGGTCTTGGGGGGCAGGCTGTGTTCCCCCTTCAGTGTACTGGTCCAGGTGCCCAATGGCCACTAATTCCTCCAGATGTTGTCTCAATGGTGTGCAATTTTCAATACGGTGGCCCTTCTCATCATGGAAGGTACAACGGGACCTCTCATCATATCCTCTTTGTGCTTCTTCCAACTTGGCTGGCTGCCGAACGAAGGGTTCATTACGTATCTCGCTGAGAATCCGGTAGATAGGTTTATTGAACACAGTGGTGATGGCAGTGCGGACTCTTAACTTCCTTTTTTCTGGGTCCTCTCTGTTGGCTCGCCTGCCTCGCCTGCCTCGCCCATTCCTGCTAGGTTGTTCTACCGTGTTAACTTTTGCGGTAGTCTTTTTATCTGGTATCGCCGCTGTGCTAGATTTGCTTTAGCACGGGCGCTATCTTTCTCTACTCAGACATGTTGATGTACCCTCTCCATTAGGGCCTCCATTGTAAGGGGTGGCGTCATCGTGATTGAGTCCCTCAATTTGTTACCGACTGGTAAACTCCGTTTGTATTGTGCGATGGCGAGATTCGTAGGGTGATCCCCAATTTGGTTGAAAGTCTCCTAGTAGCGACTGTTGTAAGACCTCAATGTCTCCTTTTCGCCCATGTCAATGGAGAGTAACTGGTCAATCTCCACTGGCATCTTGGCATTCGTTCTGAATCTCATCATTTAACGCTTCGCTTCGCCCCATGAGGCTATCTTTGCCTTCGACCTTTCGAACTGTGTTAGGCCAGTCACCAAGGCTGGATGGAAACAAGATGCACATTAGGGCCTCGTTTCGCCGGTATACTGCCATAACCTAGCGAAAGTGGCTCAAGTGCATGTAGGGGTCTGACTTCCCTTCATATGTGGTGAATTTGGGTTGGTGGAAACCTGAAGGTAGTGGTGCGTTCTCAATTGCCAGAACGAACGGCGAGCTTTGCAACCTTGCCAAAACTTTATCCGCTGGTTCGTAAGCAAGGCGCGGCATCGGCATCCCTACCTCGACACTCCCATGTGTCCTAGGGGCCAATCGTTGCAGGGCTGAAACTCTGCGAGGATCACGAGCCCTGGTATCCTCCTTCCACCGGGCCCTTTCTTCGAGCACTGTTCGTAAGTTCCTGACCTAGGCAACTCCGTGTGCCTAGATGTCGTTTGGTGCGTGTGCGAGAGCCGATAGTTGCTCCCCTCTATATGTGACCTTTCAGTCCTCGTTCTCTCAGATCTGGAGCAACGAGACCTGGAAGTCCTTGATTGAGTGTCGCCTGTTCTAAGGCTCTTACTTTCTACTTGTGATGGTGTGGTATGTCTGCCACGATCTTCCAAGTGGCGAGGGAGCGTGTTGTCTTTGCACCCCTCTCCAGTTGCCACTCCTTTTTCCCTTTATCTGGCACTTCATTGTCTCCATGTCTACCGCTATCCTTCTTATTAATTCCTCTTGCTCCCTCATGCAATCCTCCAGAACTTAAGGATCCAACCTACGCCTCTGTCTTTCAGAACTTTGAGAGCGATGGGGACTAGCACCCCGTCTCTCCCTTGTGTCCCTCTGGGAGTTTTTGGGGTTCTAATTCTGCCATGGGTGGAATAGAAGGTAAACCTTTGCGCCTTCCACCTCCCTCTGGGGTTTGTCCATCAATAGCAGATTGTGGCAAATCTTCATTGTGCATCATTGGTTTTAGTTGAAAGATGACTTGATCAAGAGGTTTGTTCTTTGTGATTGCTTTCCCACAGACGGCGCCAATTGTATGAGCACAGAAATAATCTTCTCGTATAATCCTGTTGATCAAGTTTGCACTCCTCCAAACATCGTCGCTTTACTTCTTGAAAACACAAACGTGAGCTAACTGGCGCGTGTGTGCCGGAAACCTCTCCGATGCCTAAGTCAGCCAATAGGTAGAAGACACAAAAGCTCTGTGTTTATGAGAGTAAAAATTGTGATACCTGTACATAGGTTCTGCTATGAGCTTTTATAGATTCTGCCTGGCATAATCTTAGTAGGATTCTAACTCTCCTTACGAGAGTCCTCCTATGAATCACACATCCTACTCACTACCAACCCAGTGAGATGGTTTGTACAATCCTAGTAGGACTCTACTCTCCTTAGCAGAGTCCTCTTCGGAGTCTCATCACTGCAAGCCAAGTGAGATGACTCTACCACGATAGAATAACAGTATGACCGAGCTAACACTAGTCATTTGACATATCCTATCCAGTGCTTCCATATGCAATGCCTTGCTCGGTCCTTATCCACTTATATCTTGGTTTGGGCTGTTTAGACCGAGCTAACTACATCAATCTCTGACCGAGCTAACAAGGGTGAGGTCCAAGTTGTGAAGCCCAAACACCTTGACCTATAGCTCGGCCCAAACTTCACCTGGTCCTAGCTCATTAGTTTTAAGACCGAGCTACACCAGCTCTTATCCCGGCCCAATGTGCGGCCTAACTTCCAAAGAAGACTCTTCCTTAGCTCGGCCCAATTTATTTATAAATTACCCTCTCAGTTTCAATATAAAGAAAAGTATTAAATATATATATATTGAGTTCTTCAATTGCTTTGGACGATTCATTCTACTCAACTTATTAGTCTTCATGGAGCTTCAAGATCTTCTTCTTCTTTTTTTAATAATTAATTTAGTGTCATAATTCAACATAACTATATCTACTGAGAGAGCTTTGTTTTGTGTATTATTTTCTATTTATTTATTTCTTAATCTGTGGGTAGTTTAGTCTTTGGGTAAGGATACACTATTGTTATGTTTTTCGATCAACAAAGTGAAAATTTCATAAAAAATATAAAATTACAAGTATAAGAAGATGCAATGCATCAAGAGAGATTCGAACAGTATAAAATATCCCTACTACTGCTAATTGTAAACATATAATCAACCCCTTGGCCTCATAATTTTTTTTTTTAAACAAAAGAAAAAAAAACAAGACCAAAGCAATAAACAACAAAATTAAGGACTCAACTAAAAAAACCAAAAAACTTGAACCTCCAAAATCAAAACCGCATAGACACTAACAGACACCCACAAGCACACTCCTCAACTCCCAAGGCAAAGCCCCATTACTCCCAAGGAAAAACTCTATGTCTCTCATGCTTGTCCCTTCCGTCGGACTTCACCATCCTCCGTTGAACTTCACCCACTACCGACTCACCCAAGGCGGAAACACATCCTCCGCTGGACTTCAATGTTGGTCCTTCTTTCATTGGCCTTTGTCATCACATATAAGAATTTCAAATAACTATTTATTTTTGTCCAAAAGAGTAAAAAATTTCTAATAAAAATAATTGGAGACCAATTTTATTAGTCATGTGAGTCGTCACGAAAAACTATCCTAAAAAGTCAAAAAATGCATTTTTCGATAAAATTTTGAGAAAGTCACCGATGCATAAGGCCAACAATTTTATGTCAAAAGTTTATTTTTTTAGACAAAAAATTGATTTAAAAAAAAAATATTACTAAATATTCAATTGTCGCTAAAAATACAATAATGATGCTTTGTAAAAATACAACGATGACATTTTTAACAACTAAAATATTTCATTCCTATATTTTTGTTTCTAAAATTTAATTGTTGTAGTGGTTTTGAAAAATTGGAAGTGTCTGAGTAGGGTTTCAAAGATGGGTATTCAAAATATATGATACTGAGTGTTTAAAATATAAAGAATTTACTTATTAACAAATATAATATTTATATATACAAAGAAAAACAAAATCATGATATTCAATTGAATACACTAAACTACTACTATCATCCCCTCTAGTTGGGAAGGGGTGGCTGAAGCTCGAGAGGGGTTCGTCGGAGCTGGAATTAAAATTGGTCTTTTTTTTAAAATTTGATTTAAGAGTAAAGTGGTATTATTTAAGAGGGCAATTTACATGTAAATTGAGCCGACCTAAGTCCGTTTGTTGAAATTAGGCCGAGTTAGGTAGTCTCCTCTAGTCGTTGGCTGCGTTGTGGGCCGAGATAAGAACTTAAGTCCGGTCTTAAGCCGAGTGGAAATTGGGCTAAAGCCTGGACCGAGTTGACTGGATGTGGTCCGGGAGCAAACCGTGGTAACACCGATACAGGGGGCTGAACTGAATTCAGCTCGGTAGACCGTCATCTTGGTTCTGTCTTGCTTAAGACAGGGCCATGTTAGCTCGATTGACCGTCCTATTAGCCGAGGTAAAGGATTTGAGCCATCTCACTTGGCTTACAGTGATAAGAGTGTTCTGAGGGTAGGCATTATCCTTGGGAGTGTGATTCCTAGGAGGACTCTTATAATGAGAGGTGGAGTTCTACTAGGATCGTGCCAGTCAGAATCTATGAAAGTTCACGACAGGATCTATGTACAAGTATCACAATTCTTACTGTCAAATACGCAGAACTTTTGTGTCCATTATCTATTTTGCTTACTTAGGCATCAGAGAGGTTTCCAGCACACCCCCGCCGGCTAGCTCATGTTTGTGTTTTCAGGTAATAAAGCGACGATGTTTTGAGGAGTGCAAACTTGATCAATAAGAATATACGAGAAGATTATTTTGTTCTCGTACAATTGACGCCATTTGTGGTAAATGTGACAAAGAATGAACCTTTTGATCAGATTCTCCTTCAACTAATTTCAATGGCACACAATGACGACTTGCCACACTTTGCTATTGATGGACAAACCTCAGAGGGGGGCACGAGGCGTGAAGGTTTACCCTTTGTCCCTACCATGGCAGAGTTAGACCCCCAGTGACGGAACTCACGAAGAGACACGCGAGAGAGGCAAGGCATTAGTCCTCATCGCTCTCAAAGCCTTGATAGGCAAAAGCGAAGGATTGATCCTCAAGTTCTAGAAGATTGCGTAAAGGAGCAAGACGAATTAATAAAGAGAATGGCGGCTGACATGGAGACTATAAAACGCCAGATAAAGGGTAAATGGATAGCAAAAGAAGAGATTCGCGAGGGTAGAATGCGTTTTCACCACTCAGGGGATCGTGATAAGCAAATCACATTATCCCAGACTGAAAGTAGGAGCCTCAGGACAGGCTAGACACAGTCAAGGACTTCCAGGACTCGTTTCTCTAGATATGAGAGAACGAGGATTGAAAGGTCTTGTACAGAGAGAAGCAGTTATCGGCCCTCACATACACACCAAACGACATCTAAGAACACAAAATTGCCTAGGTTGACAGACTTGCGGACAGTATTGGAAAAGAGAGCTCAAATGAGAGAAGAAGCCCATGCATGCAACCCCCAAAGGGTCTTTGCTTTGCGGCGGTTGGCTCCTTGGATACATAGAAGTGTTGAGGTTGGAATGCGAGTACTCCGCCTTGCTTATGAGCCAGCAGAAAAAGCATTAGCAAGGTTGCAAAGCTCGCCGTTCATTCCGGCAATTGAGAACGCACTGTTATCCTTGGGCTTCCATCGGCCCAAGTTCACCACTTATGAAGAGAAGTCAGGCCCCTACATGCACTTGAGTCACTTCCGCTAGGTCATGGCTGTATACCAACGGAACGAGGCTCTAATGTGTATCTTATTTCTCTCAAGCCTAGGTGACCTGGGCTTGACATGGTTTGAAAGATTGCTAGAAGGTAGCATAGCTTCATGGACGCAACTTGCAGAGGCGTTTGTTACCAGGTTTGAGACATGCACCAAGACACCAGTGGAGATAGACCAACTGCTGTCCATCGACATTGGCGAGAAAGAAACAACTAAAATCTTACAATAACTGGTATTGGGAGATTTTTAATCAAATTGGAGAATGCCCCACAAACTTAGCTATCGCACAATAAAAACGAGGTTTACCGGCAGGCAATAAATTGAGGGATTCAATGACAATGACGCCACCCCTCACAATGGAATCCCTAATGGAGAGAGTGCATCAGCATATCAAAGTAGATGAAGATGGCGCTCGCGCCAAGGCAAAGTTCAGCACAACAACGATGTCGGACAAAAAGCCCACGGCAAAGGTAAACACAATTGGCTGTGATGACCGACCAAACAAGAATGGTTGAGACAGGCGACCAAGCGGCGAGGACATCCAGGCAAGGAGGTTGAGAGTTCACACCGCCATCACCACGATGTTCAATAAACCTATCTACCAAATTCTTAGTGAGATACGCGATAAAACCTTCGTTCGGCGACTCGCCAAGTTGGGAGAAGCGCAAAGGGGTTATGACGCTAGGTACCGATGCACTTTCCATGATGAAGTGGGGCACCGAACTAAAAATTGTACATCCTTAAGACAACATCTGGAAGAGTTAGTGGTCACAGGCTACCTAGACCAGTATATTGAGAGGGGAGCTCAGCCAGCCCCCTAGAACCGCAACGGACCAGATTGGATGCCAACCAACGGTCTGCCCCAAGGCATAATCAATGTGATACATGAGATCATTGAGCCTGAACGAGTATGTGAGCTCAGGGGCATGATCAAAAAAGCTAAGCACATGAAGGAGGTACAGAGTGCACAGCTTGCCGTGAAAAAGGGGAAAACAGAGGTAACTAATGTCATTACCTTTTCTAACAAGGACTTAGCAAGATTACAAAGCCCTCACAACGATGCATTAGTGGTTACTTTACGTGTCAAAAATTTTGACATCAAACGGATTCTGATTGACCAAGAGAGCTCATGCAAGATAATGTATTATGAGACCTTCAAGCAACTTAAACTGGAGGACAAAGATTTAATGCCTGTGACATCTCCCTTGGTTAGTTTCAACTCAATGCCAGAATGGCCGGTCGGCAAGATAATTCTGCTGGTGAAAGCTGCAACAATGGCGAAACAAGTGGAGTTCTGGGTGTTAAAAGTCCTTTCCACTTACAACATAATCTTGGGAAGAGCATGGTTGAATGCCATACGAGCGGTAGCGTCAACCTACCATCAGGTGATACGATTTCCTAATGAAGCTGGAGTGATTGAAGAGGTATTGGGAGACCAAATCATGTCCAAACAATGCTTCATAACTGTGAATGACAGTCGAGTTACCAAACGGTCTGTACAAATAGTGGAGGAGCCTGAAAGCAACAAGTTATTCACAGACGTCGGCAAGGCAGCCAAACAAAAGGTAGTAGAGGAATTGGTAGAGGTCAGAATAAACGAGAAGGACCCAGAGAAATTCTTTATGCTTGGCTCATTTTTGTCTAGCACCAAGAGAATAGAGATCATGGAGTTCTTGATCTCTAATATCGAGGTGTTTTCCTGGATATCGTACGACATGCCGGGCATCGACCCTAACTTCATCTGCCATAAACTTAATGTTCACCCAACCACCAGACCAATGTACAACGAACTCACCGATTGGTACTCCGCCATGCCGAGGCAGTGGCTAAGGAAGTGGGAAACCTACTAGAAGCAGGGGCAATTAGAGAGGTTCACTATCCCAAGTGGTTCTCCAATACCATGGTGGTACCAAAGAAGAATGGCAAGTGGCATGTTTGTGTGGATTACAAAACAGTCGAAAAAGCATGCCCAAAAGACAACTTTCCTCTGCCACGGATAGACTAACTGGTGGACCTAACTGTAGGACACGACCGACTTAGCTTTCTTGATGCATATCGTGGTTATCATTAAATTGCTATGTATGAACCGGACCAAGAGGTCACATCCTTCACAACACCGAGGGGATTATATTGCTATAAGGTCATACCCTTTGGCCTAAAAAATGCAGGGGTAACATTCCAATAAATGATCACTAAAATGTTCGAGCCATTGTTAGGCAGGACAATGGAAGCTTACATAGATAACATGGTGGTCAAGAGCAAGAGTGAAGGAGACCATCTCAAGGACCTAGCTGAGATATTTTAAATTTTGAAGACCCACAAATTATGACTGAACGCAGCCAAGTGTGCATTTGGCGTGGGATTAGGAAAGTTTCTAGGCTTGCTAGTGACAAACCGTGGGATAGAAGCTGATCCGTTACAAATCAAAGCCATTCAAGAGCTAGAAAGGCCCCACATCGTCAAAGAAGTACGACATCTCACAGGCCTGGCTGCTGTGCTTAACCGATTCATAAGTCGGTCATCCGACAGATGTCGATCGTTCTTCTAAGCAATGAAGGCCAAGTTTGAACGGGATAACGAGTGCGACCGAGCTCTACAAAGCCTGAAAGAATATATGACCTCTCCGTCGTTGTTGGCTACCCCAGTTCCCAAAGAAGAACTTTTTCTATACTTAGCAGTCTTCCAACACGCAGTTAGCGTAGTGTTGGTACGAGCAGAGGGAATACAACACTTGCCTATCTTTTACGTCAGCAAGAATTTGTTGGGCGCTGAAACGAGGTACCTGTTGTTGGAGAAGTTGGCTTTAGCGTTGATGATGACCTCAAGAAAATTGTTGCACTACTTCCATGCCTACACAGTGATCATCTTAACAGTCTTTCCTTTAAAAGCCTTGTTCAAAAGGGCGGACTTTTCTGGGAAAATTTTGAAGTGGACCGTGGAGTTAAGACAGTTAGACATTAAGTTCCAACCAAGAACTGCAATAAAGGCCCAAGCCTTGGCAGAATTTGCGGCTGAATTTTCTCCAGGAAGTCATCATGTTTTGCTTGGTCAACTTGACCAAGGCAACCGAACAAAGAGGGAAAAGTGTCGCCGGGACAGTGCAGCCCATGCAGCAAGTCGCTCAACTGTGCAGCAAACCACTCAGCCTTGCAAAAAGAGAAGAAAGAGCAGGCCGCACTACGACGAGCAAGGACTCAACTAAAAGTGAAGTCCTAAGACAACTAGGCAGTGAGGACCAGATCATAACGACAGGCAACAACTTAGAAGAAGACAGCATCAGCATCAGCGTCAACGCCCCTAATCCTAAGGCGTCATCAGATCCCTCCACTTGCTGGAAGTTGTTTGTAGGAGAGATGTGGAAACTCTTTGTAGATAGAGCGTCCAACAGGAACGGTGTGGGACTCGGCATAGTTCTCATCTCACCAGATGGCTTAACCATTGAACAGGCAATCAACCTTAGATTTCCAGCATCCAACAACGAGGCGGCGTATGAAGCATTATTAGCTAGTTTAAAGTCAGTATTTCATATGAAAACCACCGAGCTGATGGTATACAGTGACTCCCAACTTGTAGTCAACGAAATTTCGGGCATCTATGAAGTAAAAGATGATAGAATGGCCAAGTACCAAGAGTTGGTCAGAAAGGAGATCATGAAATTTGAAGTGGTTAGGATAGAGCAAATTAGCCGTGAGGAAAATAGTAAAGCAGATGAGCTAGTCGGTTTTGCGTTAATGGCAGATACGTCTATCCCACACCCATTGTTAATAGACTTCTTGCCAAGACCAAGTATTGAAGACTTAAAGCGGCCGAAGCATGTTACGCCGATCTAGGTCCTTCCTGGATGGACCCTATCATAGTATTTTTAAAAGACGACATTTTACCTGAAGAAAAAAAGGAAGCCAACCAAATTCACGCCAAATCACAGCAGTTTTGGCTTTCCCCATCCCTGGCATTATACAAGAAATCCTTCATAGGACCATATTTGATGTGTGCCCATCCTAGCAAGGTCGAGGCATTCTTGTTTGAAATTCACGAAGGCGTGTGGAAGTCATCAAGGAAGGCGATACTTGGCCTACCGAGCTATTTCACAAGGGTATTGGTGGCCATACATGCAAGCGGACACAGAGAAGTACGTCCAGAAGTGTGAGAAATGTCAGAAGTTCGCACATCAAATACATCAACCAGTCGGAGAGCTCTTACCTTTCACCAGCCTTTGGCCCTTTGCAATGTGGGGCTTGGATATAGTAGGACCGCTCCCAACCGCGGCGGGCAACAGGAAGTTCTTTCTCGCAGCAACAGACTACTTTACAAAGTGGGTGGTGGCAGAAGCACTTGCATCCGTCAAAGAAAAAGACGTCAAGAAGTTTGTCTGGCATAACATCATAACCCGATTTGGAATTCCCAAGGCTTTGATATCTGACAACGGCACTTAGTTTGATGGAAAAATCTGTAGGGGTTTTTGTAAAGAATACAAGATAGAATTTTACAACTCTACGCCGGCGTACCCGCAAGCCAATGGCCAAGCTGAAGCTTCCAACAAGGTAGTCTTAGATGGTCTGAAAAATAGGCAAGAAAAAGTAAAAGGCAAATGGGCTAAGGAACTTCCCCACGTCTTATGGGCTTACCGAACTCCACCTCGGCGGTCAACTGGAGAAACACCTTTTTTCCTTGGCTTATGGCATAGAGGCAGTAATCCCTCTGGAAGTTGGCATTCCCACCATTAGAAGCGAAAATTTTGATCTAGACTTGAATGGAGAGGCCATAGCCCTAGAGTTGGACCTTGCAGAAGAGAGAAGAGAAAGGGCACTAGTACACAATGCTAGATATCAACAGGAGTTGTCCATGAAATATAATAAAGCAGTGCACCCAAGGCAATTCAAGATTGGAGATTGGGTACTGCGCAAAGTAATGGAAAACACTTTGGTGCCTGGAGATGGCAAATTGGGACCTAATTGGGAAGGACCGTACATAGTGATTAGTTTGGCAGGAAAATAGGCATATCACCTAGAAGATGCGGACGACCGAGCTATTCTAAGGCCATGGAATATAGCCAATCTCAAAGTATTTTATTTTTAGCTTTCTTAAACACTTGTAATTTTTCTTTTTGGTATTCAATAAAACAAGTAGACATTTTTTCTATAAAACTTCTTTCCTCTGTTTGTAAAATTGTTCATACTCATTGCCCGACTGGGGGGCAATGAAGAAGGTTAGCAAATTTGGCCAACACTTTTTTCATTCTTTAGCCGAGATAAGGATCTAGGCTCAAGAAGGTTGGCAGGCTTGACCAACACTTTTTTCATAATTTTAGCCGAGATAAAGATCTAGGCTCAAGAAGGTTAGCAGGTTTGACCAACACTTGTTTCATTCTTTAGCCGAGATAAGATTTTGGGCTTAAGAAGGTTGGCAGGTGTGACTAACATTTTTTTCATTCTTTAGCCGAGATAAGGATTTAGGCTTAAGAGGTTGGTAGGTTTGACCAACAGTTTGCACTCTTTAGCCGAGATAAGGATCTAGGCTAAAGAAGGTTGGCAGGTTTAACCAACATTTTTTGCACTCTTTAGCCGAGATAAGGTTCTAGGCTAAAGAAGGTTGGCAGGTTTAACCAACATTTTTTGCACTCTTTAGCCGAGATAAGGATCTAGGCTAAAGAAGGTTTGCAAGTTTTGGCCAACATTTTTTGTACTGTTTAGCCGAGATGAGGATCTAAGCTAAAGAAGGTTGGCAGGGTAGTGTAAGGCCGAGCCAATTAGTTTGGTTAGGCGTGCAGTCGAAATAATGCGAGACCTTACGGAAAAAATTTAGTAACCGCACTGAAAGATGGAAAATTTTCATTGACACAAAAATGTTTACAAAAGGTGGGGCTTCTAGCCCGGTTTCAAAGCAAAGAAAAAGCAAACAAAGTTAAAACGAGGGACAAGAGAAGGGATCACGGTCATGTAGACAGATCTTCTAGCTCGGCATCATGGTCACCGCGTGCCTCACTGCTGGACAGAGTAATCCCAAGATCAGCATCCTGGGTCAGGTCGGTTACGTCTCCCCTGCCGGTCAAAGTTAGCTCGGTCTGAACGGGCATTTCTAGCTGAGCCGATAAAGTGGTAGAGAGGCTAGGGTCAATGTTTATGGGTGCAGTGTCAAGGGGATCTGGGACCCCTTTCTCTTTCTCTTGAAGGAATCTGGACTACATTGGCGTAGTCTGTCATATAGCTCGGTATATAATGGGAAGAAGGATTGGGGAATATTTCATAATCGTGATATTGGCCAAGCTTTTTAACAGCAGCCTTCCAGTCGCACTTAAAAAAGATGTCTTTAGCCACCTCACATTGTTAGACGCAGGTTTCTTCCCCCTCCTTGAAACCCCGGTCCTCTGCGTCCTCCATTTTCTTTTTCAGCTCTTGGATCTTGGCATTTTTCTTCTTTTCTATCTTTGCGAGTTCACGCAAGTAGCGTTCTTTCTTCTCGGCCAAGGCTTTTTGTTTGTCTACTTCGGACGCACTAACCAGCTTGGCTAGTTTTTCTTTTTTGATAGTTAACTCGGCTAGAGATGCCTTAACTGTTTTTAGCTCGGCTTCCTTGGAGCTTATTTCAGTGATGGTCGCCTTGGCCGTTCTTCGTAGCTCAAGTACACGTTGGTGGGCAACTTGGTTCTTCTGTATGGCCTGCGCAGATACAAAGCGGTTAGCCAGGCCACACAGACAATATTGCAAATTTTAATCAGAGAGTTTCAATTTTAACAAAATAGGGGACTTGGTAGGGGACCGAATCGTCTTCAGCTCGATCAAGTACGCGTGTCACTCCATGTCGGCTAGCAGGTAGACACTCTTGGCTAAGTTGAAGGCCAAAAAGTGGTCCTTGTTAGCACTCACGGAATCATGGGTGGTCACAGCACAGCCTTTGAAGGTCACAGTTGGTGCCTACGTCGGAGTTGAAGAAGGATTGGTGCAGCCGAAGCCTCAGTTTCCTTAGGGCAATTCAGTTTCAACTCGTTCAGTCTCCAGCTGCTCAAGGTCTTCATCAACTAGGCGCTGTGGCACGGCAGAGCTAATGCGAGGCCTTTTGCTTGGCCGAGATCCATCGGCACGGGTGGATGGAAGAGCCATAATTGCGTCACATGGTTGACCAATCTGCGGTAGCTCGAGCTGGACTTCAGTATTGGAGGCAGAGGCCTGTTCGATAATCAGGGCACGAATGGCTCATTTTCTGGCCATTTCTTGTTCTTCGGTGAGAAGAATGAGATTGATCTGGGAAATATTGGGGTCCGGTTCAGGCAACGACTCAAGCACAAAATCAATGACTTTGCTTTTTCTTTTGCCGCTATAGCGGTAGGACCTAATAGCTCGGTCCGATCGCGGTGGCGGTATCGTAGCACAACACATAGTGTGGCTTGATTGGTGTAAATGTAATCGGTCTTCAAATGATTCAAATCTGCGAGAATTGCGAGTGTTAGTACAGCTAAATAGTAGTACAGGTTTTGTAACACAGAAAGAGAAATCGAGTTATTCTCACCAGGCACCCCCTTGTTTCGATTGATATTATTGCTCGGTATTTGAGTATTCTAGTCTTCGAAATTGCCAGAAACCCAAAAGAAATCGTCATCATTCAAGCCTTTATCCGGTGTGCTTTTAATGATTTTTTCTCGGCCCTTTCTTATTTTGAGATAGTAAACCCAACCGTCATCATTTTGCCCGAGTGAATATTGGTGAAAAAGCTCAGCCAATCCGAGGTTAAGACTAAGGCGGCAATTTAGTTCAGCTATTCCATTTATTATTCTATATGTATTAGTGGATAATTGAGTAGGGCATAGTCTGGTTTGCCTAAGAAACTTGTAAATATGGGACTGGACAGGGAACCAAAGCCCACCCTCTATAATGGATATAAGAGTGAAGGAGACGAAATCGGGCTTGCCCCATGTGTGGTGTCCAGCTCGGCGAGGGTAAATTATATGTCGTCAGGGATTTGGTAGTCCCTTTGGAACTTAGCTATTGCACCAAGCGAACTCACCATAGATTGATATCTACTCATGCGTGCAGTCTTAGTTTGTTTACAAATAATCTGCTCAGCTCCTTAACTCGGTGCCGATGTGAATGGTATGCCTGAAATAAACCTAGTCCGAGTCTGCAAAGTGAAGAACAGAGAGTGTGTTATGGCCATATGATGACCAAGCTAAGGCAACAATGTGTTAACTCATATTTGTTCGACCGAGCGAGTGTGTGTCGCATGTAGCTCGACTAAAGTGTGGTCTAGGTTTTAGCTCGGTTGTTTAAAGGGCCTGGCCTCTAAATTCGGCTACATACACGTGGGGTGTACCCCGGTCCAAACCAGGGTCACGGGAGCTAGTTCGGTTTTGAAGGAAATCACTAGTCCGGTCATACTCATGTATATAGACTACCAACAGTTGTTCGTGGTTTTAGATCAAAATTGCAGGGGATTACTGGTTTATATCCTAATGGATTGATAAGCATTCCATTCTGTGGAAAACATGTTTTTAGTGGTTTTAAGGTTTAAAACTTACTCTAAGGCATACATAGTGGGGTGATGGAATGGAAACGTCATAAGAAATAGATAACAGTAAGCAAATATCAACAAAAACATTGAATAGTATTTTGAAGCACACCAGTTTGTAGGACAAATCTGATTTCGCACAATAGGCGTGATTCGTTGTTTGATTACGAGTTCACAGGGACATGATTCAGCTTTCACCAGTGGCAACAATGGACAGATCGCAACAATATGAGCTAGGATTGAAGTTTGGCAAATGAACAATGAAGGTGGTTTTTCGACTGCGTTGGTATTATATGCACAAGTTGAAAGGGCGGGCCCTTTTGAATTTCTAGGGTAGTGTGTGACGGCTGTCACAGATGGTGAGGGCAATCGCCGCATGCCACATGTCCCAGTCAGAACGCGATGACAGAAAAGTGAAAAGACGAATTGTACGACCAGGGCAAATTCTGGTAGCCAAGCGAGCCCTAGCTCAGTTGGTATGAATACTTTAGCATGGCCAGGGGACAAATAATCCCAATCATGCTGGACAGATGGAATTAACGTGCAATTGAGAGGGTAATTTACGTATAAATTGGGCCGACCTAATCTGTTGCAATTAGACCAAGTTAGGTAAAGTAAGTTCAGTCTTAAGCCGAGCGAAAATTGGGCCAAAGCCTAGACCGGGTTGACTAGATGTGGTCTGGGAGCAGGCCATGGTATCACCAGTACAGGGGGCTAAACTGAATTTAGCTCGGTAGAGCGTCATCTTGGTTCTGTCTAGCTCAAGACAGGGCCATGTTAGCTTGGTTGACCGTCCTATTAGCCGAGGTAAGGGATTTGAGCCATCTCACTTGGTTTGCAGTGATGAGGGTGTTCTAAGGATAGGCATTATCCTTGGGAGTGTGATTCCTAAGAGGACTCTTATAAGGAGAGATGGAGTCCTACTAGAATTGTGCCAGTCAGAATATATAAAAGCTCATGATAGAACCTATGTACAGGTATTACAATTCTTACTCTCAAATACACAGTATTTTTGTGTCCATTGTCTATTTTGCTAACTTACGCATCAAAGAGGTTTTCGGCACACCCTGTCGGCTAGCTTATGTTTGTGTTTTCAGGTAATAAAGCGACAACGTTTGGAGGAGTGCAAACTTGATCAACAAAATTATACGAGAAGATTATTTTGTACTCATACAATTATTATTATTGTTAAAAAATAAATAAATAAATAAATAAGTTGCAGCAATGTTTTTAGGGTGCAAGTTCACCATTAACAACATGTAAAAGAACCATCAGAAAAAACGATTGAGATTCCTAAAAAGGCTTAATTAGTTTATCCACAATAAGATGTTATATCATGTGTTAATTTGCAGACACCTCATTTTTGACCGACCTTAAGACTCAGATGTCATCGATTGAGCGCTCGGTGATCGCGCATGTTTGTGCTCGTTTTGAGGTTTCCAGAGTTTTCGGTTGAGTGCCTTGCCTTCGGGCCTCTGAACTCTTCCTCCTCTTGGCTTGGTTTTTGAACCATGCCTTGTTTTCTTTGCCTAGAGGGACACTGAGGTCTCGTAGACCACTTTTTGTGGTCGTAGACCATTTTCCCTCTTGTAGGCTAGTTTCCGGTTTCCGGAGCCTTCGGCTGCGCACCTTGTCTCGGAACGTCTTAATGTTCTCTGTTTGGCTTGGTTTTTGAATCATGCCTTGTTGACCTTGCCTAGAGGGATACAAAGGTTTCGTAGACCACTTTTCCCTCGTAGACCACTTTTGGTGCCCGTAGACTAGTTTTCGAGGCTTCCGGCTGCGCACCTTGACCCGCAGACTCTTGTCTTGCATCCTTTTTGGTTTGTTTTTGGCACAAACCTTGTTTTCCTTGCTTGGAGGGTGGAATAAGGGTGAGAGACCAGTTTCTCTCCCTGAAAACCACTTTTCTTCCCTGTCAACCAGTTTTCTGGTCGGCTAACTGGTCTTGGTGGTCATTGGACCACCAAAAGTGGTCAACCACCATGCCACTGGCTTGCTTTCATTGTGCAGACCACTCCTCCCCCCTTGCCGACCACTTTCTTTCCTTGCAGACCAGTTGTGGTGGTTGGCCGACCACTACAAGTAGCTAGCCGACCACTTCAAGTGGTCAGCAGCTTTCTAGCAGTTTCCTGGAGATCTTTTCTTGCCAGCTGTGCCAGCTGTTGGGCACAAAAGTCATCCTCCATAGTGTATGGAGGGATGGCTTAAGGCCTTAAGCTTGTTCAACAAGCTTGAACTTTGGTTTTCTATAAAAGGGAACCTTCCCCCTCTTGCTTTAGGTTCAGAAAAAGTTGCTTGAGCTATACATATCATCTATCTCTATACTTCTTCATTTCACTTCATATTTGTGCTCAAAAGTGCTTATTCTTCACACTTTTGCACACAAACACATAGTGAAACACCATACTCTTGTTGCTGAGGCACTTTGAAGTTGGTTTTGGTGTTTTTGGACTGGTTTTGATCCAAAAAAGCTGCTGGAGTTGTTGCTCTAAAGTTGTTCTACAAGGGTGAGCTTCTAACCTCTTAAACCCTTGTTTTTTTATTAAGCTTTTGGCCCTATTTGCATGTTGTTTTAGGCCTAACTTTCTACTGCAAAAAGTTCTGATTTTTGGTGCTTAACATGTTTATTTAAGGCTTCTTTGGTTTTGGGGGTGATCTACTCCCTTGCATGCCTTGTTTGGCTTTGTTTTGCACCATCACTTTAGGCCCTTGAGATCACTTTCTCTTGGCCTTTTAACACTGCAATCCAGTGGATTTTCAGTGATAAAACTTGTGTTTTGAGGTCTTAAATAGGAGAGGGTCATCCCCTCTCCTTGTATCTTGGTTACTTGCCTTGTATGCCTCATGTTTGAGCATGTTTGTTAAGCTTGTGTTGGATTGTTCTCAGCCTATTTTTGGCCTTATTTCAGCATGGCATACCACTGTTTTGGCTTGGTTTGGTCATCCCTTGCATGCTTTATGCACTTGTAGTGTAATTCTTACAAACTTGCCTCGTATGCCTTATGAAGTAGTATGTCTTTCTAGCATGTTTTGGCTCCATCTTAGCTTGTTTTTGGTGTTGTTTTAGCATGCCATAACTCTGTTTTGGGTTGGTTTGATAGCCCCTTGCATGCTCCTTGCACTTGTAGTGCATTTCCATTCACTAGCCTAATGTGTATCATGCTTTAGACCATCATTCTAGCATGATTTTGGCTTAACTTCAGCAAGATTTTGGTCATGTTTTAGCATGCTCTAGCTCTATTTCATGTTTTTTGGGTCATGCATGAATTGCTTTGTATAGCCATGGTTCAATCTAGCTCACTAGCTTTGAGTTTCCAAGCCACCAGTATGCATTGCTTGGACTATTTTCATGATTTGGCATCATTTCATATGTGATTTCAGTGCATGTAGTGTGGTCGTGCACTCACATCTTTCACTCTTTCAATGCATTGGAGAGTTTGTGCTTTATGCCTTAAACATAAGCCATTGTGTATGCCTTCATGCCTAAGCTTGTGAGCTATCATTTTAGTGTGTTTTGGGGGTTATTTTGCCATGATATAACTTTGATTTTTGTTGGTGAAGCCATCTCATGCTTGGTTTTGGTAGGTGTAGTGTAATCCTCCCTTTTGGCCTTGCATACTCCATGCTTCATGCCTTCATGCTAGCTTGTTTTGGCTATACTCTGTGTATGTTTTAACCTTGATTTAAGATGATCTAGGACTATTTTGAGTTATATTTTCCATATGGTTCATGTTTTGTATAGCTATAGTGCAAGTGCCTATGCTAGTTTCAAGCTTTGGACACCATAGCATGCTTCATTTGTATCATGTGCATGGTTTGGCATCATTTAACATGTTATTTCAGAGCATATACCATTGCCATGTTCCCATTTCTTTCACCCTTTGAGTGCCTCTAAGGGTTGTGCATTGTTGCCTCGTTTGTGGCCTAGTGTGCTTGCATGCATGCTTAGACATTTGAGCCCCCATCTCAGCATGTTTTGGTCTTTGTTTTGACCTATTTGAACTCTGTCCATGGTTGGTTCTTTTATTTGTGCCATGTATTGCATGCCTCTTGTGTGGTCCTCTTTGGTAGCTTTATGCTTTAAGGACCCTAGCATGCCATGCTTATGTTGATTGGATGATTTGGCATCATTTCATACCTTATTTCAGTGCATATAGTGTTGTCACACTTCCACATTTGTCACTCCTTGAGCACTTTTGAGAGTTGTGTTCTTAGGCCTAGTTGATGAGCCAATGCATGAGCATGCATTTCCTTGCTTTCATGCCATCATTTCATAGCATTATGGCCACTGTTTTGGGCATGACTGAGGTCTGTCCATATTCGGTTTAAGTCCATTGAGCATGTTTGTTTTCATGTTGTTTGCATGCTTATGTTGCATTGCATTGTGTATGCATGCCATTAGCATTGATAGGTTGCTCATGTTGCATTACATTGCGTATGCATGCATTGCATTGTGTTTAACATGCTTGAGTTACATTGCATGTGTTTGGATTGGGTGTTAGTCCAAACACGAGAAACGAGGGACGTTTCATACTTGAAGTGATGAAACGTCCCTCATTTCTCGATCGCTGACCCTCTTGATCATGCATAATAGAGGTTAAGGCATTTATGTGTTATGTGTGCATTCATTTATATTGATTCGTGCAATCTTGGCTTCTCGGCCTTCATGCATTACAATGCTCGGTTGGTGGCCCGAGAGTCGAGAACCACACTCCCTTAAGCTCATGAAATGATAGGGAGGGTGGTTGTGCACACATATCTTGCAAATACACTGCCATGCCCCTTCTTGTTCTCTGTTGTAGCAAACTGGAAGTGTGGCAGCAAAAAGTGGTCGGCAGACCAGTAAAGTGGCTGGCCGACCACTTTTTCTGGTTTGCAGCAAAGGTAAGTGGTCAGCAAGTGGTTGGCAACACCAACAAGTGGTCGGCAGCCTTCCTACAGGTCTCTTTGATGGAGTAGAAGCTATCTGGAGCTTTGTACAGTGTTCTAAGAACAATTGCAAACAGAGGCAAGTTGGGGCATCGCGATGGATTTCCGAACGAGGCGACCGAGCATGCATGCACTTCTTGTTCCAAGGCTCCTTTCTATTTGTTGTACTTAGTGGCTTTGCTTAAGCTAGCTAGTGATTTGTTTTTGTACTTAAGTAGTTAATGTTCTTAGCTATTTATTTGTGTTTATAATAACTAGTTAGTTAACTTGGTAGTTAATTGGCTTTATTTTGTAATAATTAGTTAACTTGTTAGTTAATTAGTTTTGTGATGTAATAATTAGTTTAATTAGCTTAGATTAGCTAGTTAGCCTATTATTCGGACCCTCTGTCGAGAGGACACAACTGTTGTAATAAGCGTGCGTGTGTGCGATGCATGTCTTCCAACCCCCATTTCTTTCTCCCTTTTACTTAATCGCTTTTGATGGTTAGTTTTAGGGCATGTTTCAATTAGCATATTTATGCTTCGCATACGTGCACCCATTCATCTGTTTTGCATGCACCGGGCTCGGCGCTTCATACAAACTGCATTGTATTTCAATACATTTACTTGAATACGTGTTCAACAGCATGTTATTGAGTTACATTCACATGACATCTTAGAATAGCCAAGCCTATCTTAATTGCAATTTTGTATGTGTTGCATTAGCTATCTTAACATGAACTAGGATCATGCATGATTTCTAATTAGTTCTCTGTTTTGGCTCGGAGTACACTGTGAGTGTTTACGCTTTAGCATACTGCATGAGATGTGTATGTTGCCATGTTAGCATGCTTGCCATGAGGCTAACTGCTTAAGTGTTTAACTACATGAATGCCTGTGGATGAAGGTTGGATTGCTTGAATTGGAACAATTCATCAAAATGTGAGTTTTAAGCCCACTTTGCGGAGTGGCAAAATCATGTTTTCTAAGCCCACTTGAGGGTGGCAAATCCACAACTTAGCCTACTTGCGAGTAGCAAATTTCAAACCATTTTCAAACAAGCAAACATGAGACGTTTTGTTCCAATTTAGGCGATCTAGTCTATACTTATATGTTGTGCGCATCACATAGTAATTGTAGATTAATAAATCGGAATAAGAACACGTGTTTTCAAAAAAAAAAAAAAAAATCATGTTACTAGAGGCTGATCCTTTGATCGGGCGAGCGGGGGTGCTCATTTCAGGACCTTCCCCTCTTGTACCCAAGTTCCCGAGCCGAGGCAACTTTGGTGATGACGGACACGTAGCCTTTGGCACAAGTCAGGGTTTCCTAAATTTTTCCAAAACAAAACATTTAGGTGGCGACTCTGAAATCTGGCAAAATAGTCAATGTTTGGCACTTTTTGATTAAAATCGATTTTCCAAAACGATTTGCCGGATTTGGACTCTTTGGTGATTTATCAGTCTTACATTGCACTTTGTGAGATTAAATTCAAAACCGTGACATGAATCCGAACTGTAGTAGCTAAGAACCACAATTCGCGCCCTCGCGCGTGGAGCGAAGTTCCGGGCGGTCTACATAATTTTTTAAAGAAAAATATTAGCCAGTGATATTGTCAAAAAGTTGTTACAAATTAATACATTTTTTTATGTTTTTAATTATTAATTCTTTTATAGTTTACCATTTATTTGTGATTCTTTTTACAAACTTATACTAATTAGGTCGATCTGATGATCATAGTGAGGTTTAGTACAAGTCTTGCTTCATTAATTCAAATAATTTATTTTAGAGGGTCATTTATATATACCATCTATACAAAGAAATTAGGTTGATTTAATAATCATAATCTATTTTAATTATCACATTTGTCACTAAAAAATGAATGGTCTATTTTGAAAACACACTTACCGTCTATTTTTTTAGAGACAAACACGATAAATGAAACATGCAACCATCATTGAATGGACTTAATTTTTTATGTGAATGATATACTCACAAATGACTCTAATATATACACAAGTGAATCTAAGATATACACAAATGACTCTATAAATAAACATTTTAAATTATCAAAACATGATCCATAATGAGTCTTATTGGCCCAAACAAAGCCAGCTAGATCTTTTTTTTTTACAATCGATAGAAGAATATTTACAAGTAATTAAGAAATATTACATCTTTAAACAGACTAGTAGCCTAGTCACTCACATAGTTAGAAAGTCAACAAAGCCTACTAACCCACATATTAAGCCCAAACCCACCCAACAATGAGAGATAAAATTATCGAAACGGGATCCATAATGTGTCTCATTGGCCCAAACAAAACAAGCTAAACCTTCTTTTTTTTTAACAATCAATAGAAGAATATTTACAAGTAATTAAGAAATACTACATCTTTAAACAAACTACTAGCCTAGTTGCTCATATAGGTAGAAAGTCAACAAAACCTACTAACCCACATACTAAGGTGTCGTTTGGGATGTGGTTTGGGTTTCCTTTTTGGCTAAATTAGCCCCCCCCCCCCCCCCCCCCCCCACACACACACACACACACACACACACAAAAAAAAACAAAACAAAAAACAAAAAACAAACAAACAAATAAACAAACAAAATAGGTTAAAAAGCTAATAAGATAAAGCGGTGGCTTAGAAAGTTGGTAAAAAGCTAGCTTTGTCTAACTTTTTGGCTTTTTTGTGCTAAAAAAGCTAGCTTTTTTGTGTCTTTTTTGGTTAAAAAAACTAAAAAGCCTAAAAGTTGGCTTTTAACTATGTACCCAAAACACCCCAAAATGTTACATCTAAATCATAATCATTTCACTTTTTCTCTTACAAAAGTCAAAAAAGCAAAAAAGTCAACCAAATGAACTTGTTAGCCTATGCTAAAATTGCCAAAAAGCCAACCCAACTTCCCAAACGAAGCCTAAGCCCAAACCTACCCAACAACCCCCCAAAATGGGGAAGAAATAATCACCATCATAAAAGGTATCAAACTCCTCTCCATATGAGTCCGAGACCTCATACCACAAAGGGTGTTACACAATCACTAGGCCAAATGCCTTGGTTAAGCTAGACCTATTACTTTATATATATATATATATACATACGTGGATTATATATAAGCCTTCCATGTATCGAAAAATTAGTGTGATAAGATAATCATAATTTTTTCATTTTATCGCTTTAATGGATGGTTTATTTTAAAAAACACTTATCTATTTTTTTACAGGCAAACATAATAAAATAAAAAAATTATGATTATCGAATCAATATAATTTTTTTAATGAGAGATATACATAGAGGGCCTTATCAAAAAAAAAAAAAAAAAATTGATTCGAATTATTAAAACGAGACTCTTAATGAGTTTCACAGTCCCAAACAACACCCACCATTCAATCTAAATTGTGAATCGGAGAAAAGCCCGAACCCTATATATAATCAAGAAACAAAAATGATATAACCCAGATTTCTTGTCCTAGATTTTGGGTGATGTAGATTGAATTGGTATAGGTTCAAGTGTGAAGTCAATTTGAGGCACATATTGATGTTTTTGGATAAAATTCGAGATAAATTTTTTAAAATTATAGCATTATTAAATCAAAAATTGGATAGAGAATACAAATATTTAAAAGCTATGAGACCCATGATGCATGAACAATGATCTCCATATTTAAAAAAATTAAAAATTACAAATTAAAATGAAAATTAAGTCTGATTACCCAAAAAAGGATAATATTGATAAAAAAAAAAATGGTTAATTGGTAAAGATGAGCATCAACCCAACTGTAAGGAAAGGATCAGTGGATCAGTGTGGATGGGTAAGACTATCATTTTTCTTTTTTGCGGTTTTGTTCTTTGTCGTAGTCTTGTTCTTTGCTTATATAAAATTATTTCTTTATTTATAGAATCCTTTTTTTATTCATAAAAAAAATAATGTTGGTTTATTTATAGAGTTCTTTTTTCTATAAAACAAAAGGACCAATAGTTATGCATGAATGCTAAATTCTTCTTGCCTAAGACGAAAGAAAAAGAGAGGGGAATGACTCCACTCTATATTCTTATCTTCTATATATATCTTTTTTTTTTTTTTTTTTTTTTTTTTTTCATAGTTCATCTTTTAGTCGCATTCTAGGCCCACAATGATAATTTAAACCGTTCTTGTAATTTCAATAATTTAGATGAGTTACACAAAAAAATAATTTCATCAGATATTACTAAATATATGAATAAATTGCATTTTTTTTTTAATGGATGATCACTATGAGTTTAAAGTTAAACCTTTTATTTTATAAAACAAATAGTGATTTGTTCATGTATGCATTGATATCTGATGAAGCTAGTTTTTTGCACAGATAGTCATCACTGTGAAATTTATGAGATAAATGGTTTAGATTATCATTGAAAGTGTAGAATGGGGCTAAAAAAATGATGTATAAAGAAGTATAGAGGATAAGAGTATGGAAACTAGACATTCCCAAAAAGAAAATGTGTTCAATATTCTCTTTCTAGATAAAACTCTATGATATTACACACACTCCATCTCTTCTTTGTTTAAATCAAGCATACCACTTAAAATTAAAGATTTTAAATTCTAAGAGTCAAATATGAGAAATTTTACAAAAATTTAAAAAAAAAAAAGTGATTTGCAAAAATAAAATTCATACAAAAAACAAATTCAGAATGATGTGTTAATGACATTTGTAAAATTATGAAGACAATAGCAGATTTTTTTATGGAAAATGAAATAACCACAATAACTCATTCTCTATACAAATTTTGTACAAACATTTTGTTTACTCATCATTACTCTTTCAAAAAATAATGATAAATTGTTCATATTTTTTGGACATAAAAAAATAATATGGTATTTCTATCTCCAATTACAAGTAGGATTATTTTTGTCTTGGAAATTTTTCTTAAGAGACAATTTTATTTTATTTTTATTAACTTTTTAGGTCAGTTGAGCATAAATATTTTTAGAAAGTCCACTCAAGATAGAATAAGCGTACTTTTTTGGTTTTCTGATAGAATTGACTTGTTTTTTATTGTGAACTTTTTTATTTTATATTTTTTTCAATTTTTTAAAATTCATCTAAAAATAATAAATTGATTTAAAGTTGAAAATTTTGTTTTATATATAAAATAAATTATTAATTAAACTTTGTAAGGTGCTTTGGGCTCAATTATATTTGTCTTTCTTTAGTAAACCACGGTCTTAATCTTTTCCTTGTGTTACTAATTGGTTTGCTATTGATTTTCTTCATTGCTATTTCTTTAGAAAAGCTTTCAAATTTATGAACTCAATATAACACGAACAATGGCTCATTAAGAAATATGATTTGGTGCAAAACCTAATTCATTCAAAGAGTGGGGTGTCTTATTAATGAGGCTAGATTGAATTGTGTTTTTTTGTAGCTGTGAGATGGAATCAGGGTGTCATGTTCTAGGGTAGTGCCCTTTTGTTTGGAGGATCTAGACAAATATGCTGAATTGGTAGGGTTTGATTTGGGTAATACCTGAAAAGTCAAAAGGGGTATTGGATTGGTGGAGAGGGTACAAATGGAGAAAGATTGAACAAAAAATCTAGGACAATTCCTTTGGCAATCTTCTGGTCTATGTGGAGGCTACAAAATGAGTGTATATTTAATAAAAAAAAACAACCTATTGGAGGAGGTTTGTGAGCTGATTAAAACTAGAGTTGCATTGTGGATTATAGCAACCTCTAGTGAGTTCTAGTACTCAATGCATGATGTGGTGGCCAATTTGGAACAGGTAAGATATGCATTACATTGAGGCATATTGTTTTTTAGTGATACATCCCCATCAGTTTAAGGGGTGGCTCAGGAGATTAATGGTTATTGTAATGATTTGGTTGCTGCTGTTATGGATGATGATGTAAAGGGATGCTCTTGGCGTGTTATTGCTGTTATGGTTGCTGCTGTTAGTATTGATATTGTTATGGTTGCTGTTAGTAGCAGATGGTAAATGCTGTTAGCAGATGGTTGCTGCTGCTAGTATTGATGCTGTTATGGTTGATGTTGTTAGTATCGATGTTGTTATTTGCTGCTATGGTTGCTGCTGTTATGGTTGATGCCTTTTGGATGCTATTTTTTAGGGGGTGTTTTGCTAGGTGGAGTTCACAATTGAATGGGGGTGTGTTTTGCCATTGGTTGAGCCTCAGGGATGCTTAGTTGTAATCGTTGGTGTTTGCTTTTGTCTGTTGCTTGTTTATTTTGCTCTGTATCTTGGTTTTTCACCAACTTGGAGTTTGGAGTCTGTGCTAGTAGATAATTTGGTGAGCATTTTGGTGCCAACCTAGTTGGGATCTTGATGTTTCACCGTGATACTTTTTGCACTCTCTTCTTTATTGATATATCTTCTCATACTTTGTATGTGTTTTCATCAATAAAACTTTCTCTTTACTGATAAAAAAAAAAGAAAAAAAAAAGAAATATGATTTGGTGGATAAAATGCTCCTTATTAGTGTGATGGAATTGGTTCGAGTTTTATTATTGCCAATTTCATTTTTCTTCCTCCATTTCAGATATATATATACATATTTTAATAAGTAAGTCATAAAATAAAATAATAAAATATACAAGTTTACAAGGGACATACCCTAGGAAACTAAACTCTATACAATTTCTAACATCACCCCCTTAAGAAATAGGGGGGACAACCAAAAAAATAAGTAACATAATTTGTTACCAATGTATTTTGCACCTAATTGTTTCTGCCATCAAAAGAATAAAGACAAAGAACTAGGCTGGTACATTAACAACAATAACAAAATGATAAATAGCAAACGATACATTAAACCTAAGCTTTGCTCACACTACCACCAAAATGATCAACCGAAACCACAAACACCGACCAATAGACACAACATCAGTAAGAATACGCACAACAAACCTAGCTGACATAAACAATGAGAGTCCACCTGATCGTGCCAATAGCCCTTGCATCTCCAATCTCAGCCGTAGCTAATAAAAAAGGCTCGATTTGCTATAACAGTGACTCCCTCAATCACTATCAAACCATGCAGGAAGTGGCCTCAAAACAAACCAGGTTGAATCACTTGAAGATGTACTGACATGATAACAATAACTCGCATAGCTTAAAAGTAGTCAAAACGGAGGACCATTAACCAAAACAGAATAAACTATTAAGAAACCACAAACCAACCTAAACAATCCAATAGTCCTCATTACTCCCAGACTCTATCACGACTAATCAACACACTTTAATTCCCCATAACAGTGACCCCCAAATTGCTCATGCTGGAAGTGGCCCAAGAATAACCTCAGTTGGAAACACATGAAGTTTGCAAGCCAATCTTCATGACCAAATCGACTAGGGTTTTAGACCATAATCAGTCCCAAAACCCAATGCCTATATGGATTACAATAAGCCACTAAAAAACATAGCCCATAACCCAACATAAAACAGCAAAGGGAAACAACGCCCAATTAATACATTCAACCATTAGCAACCCACACTTTAGCTAGGGGAATTCTATTTACATCCACCAATGTTTAAATGAGTCTAATTTTTTAGTATATTCTATTAAATTATTTATAATTATAATTTATTTTAAATACACTCTATTTTTTTTCTAAATTACTCTTTTGAGATACATCCAAACAAAATAAATTGAAAAATTCAAATTACTTTTGAAAAATTCTTTGAAAAATCTTTCTTTTATTCACATACATATAGAGAATATGACTAGGGAACCTCGCATTGGCAAAAGCGGCACCGGCGAAGGAGGACAGCAAAAGAGAAGAAGAGAGCGAACTTCATGTTCGGACTTTCAAAATCTATACTTCCAAATAAAGTAAACGTGTTCAATTCTGAAAATCCGAACAATAATGATGAATAATAAGCTAAATATTCGCTTTCATATAAGAAAAACACATAAATCAATTGTATTTTAATATTTATGTGAATATTAATCTCCTCTTTGATGGGTTTCTTCAAAAAGTTATTTTGATTATTACTCTAATCCATTATGAAATTTTGTTCAAACTTCTATTTGCAAGTAATAATATAATAAAAAAACAATTATGTTAATAATAATGGTGAGTTTTGGTGTGGTGGATTGGAGTTTTGGAATGAGGAAGAATAAGAAGAAGAATAATAAATAATTGAAACTTGGGAAAGGAGATAAAAATATTTAAATAGGAAGAATATGTATAATTAATTAGGGTGTACCACAAGAAAAAAATTATATTTTATTTTAAGATTTAATAAGTATTATCTTTATTAGTAAATTCACATTAAAATATAATAAAAATTTAAAATTTAAAATTTGAAATTTAAAATTTAAAATTTAAAATTTGAATAAAGGGTACTAGATAATTTTTTTGATTCAAATAGAATGGTCATTTTTTATGACCCAAAATAGTTGAATTCTACACCAAGTGGCCCCTCCAGCCCATGCATGGTGGGCCCAACGTAAAGCTCCCATGAAAATTTGAAGGATTTTATTTACTCTTAAAAATTAATTAGCACGCTTAATTTTAACGTACTCTTTATTAAATTATTTAAATATATAATTTACTTTTCATACACTTTATAATTTTTCTTGAATGATATAATATTTTAATTTTATATTATACTCAAATAATAACCTTAATATAAAATTAATTTTTAAAAAAATTCTTTTTTTTCTATTCTCAGTCACATCTTATTCTCACATCTCAATCATGTGATTATCTTCTTAGGCCCCGTTTGTTTTCAGAAGTAAATGGAGGGAATTCATAGTAAGGAGATTGATAGTGAAGAGATTAAGTCAAAATTGTATTTGTTTTGATAATAGTTGTTGGTATAGGGATCATTAAATTATTTTTTATATAAAATAAATAAAAAATAATAAAATAAATAAAAAATTACAAAAACATTAAACATTAATGTTCAAAAAAAAATGTCCAACATGTAAAAAATTTTAAAAAATTTAAAAAAATATAAAAAAATAAAACAAATAAAACAATAATTTTTACTTAACAAAAAAATAAAAAAATATTAAACATTAATGTTAAAAAAAAATGCCCAACATATAAAAAATAAAATATAGAATATAAAAAATAGTCCGGCAGACTATTTTCTAATACCAAGTGCTGGAGATCCATCCGAATCCTTTCTCTGAGGAGATTCATAATCCGGAGGGAATTACGCATCATCTTTCCATCTCCCAAAACAAACACAAGAATAGTGGATTTCAGCTCACTATTAATCTCAATCCCCTCTATATAACTCCAAACAAATGGGCTCTTAGTATTTTCATTATCAATATTCTAAGAAGTACACTAGATCTAAGTTGAAGAAGGAAAAGGACGATACGAAGGTCGGTGTGGTTTGGTTTGGAAGTGGGTGCACTGGATCATCATTGAGTAGGTAAAATCCTCGTGTTTTTCCATTCATTACATTTTCATGTTTTTTCATTCATTAGTTTGGTATAGTGGCTTAGGTTTTTTTGTGCCGTAACGTTTGATTTCATCTTTTGTTGGCTTGTACGGCCGTCTAGTGTTGAATAAGATTGTTATTTAAAATTTCAAATATTTGCTTTTACGTTAAAAAAAATACAGAAATCAAGAATTGTATTTTGATATTTATGTGAATATTTACCTTTTCTTTAATGGGTTGATTCAAAAATTAGTTTTGATTATTATTTTTATTCATTGATTTTGTTTAAACTTTATTGTATTTACAAGTAACAACACAATAAGAAACAATAATATTGATGACAATGGTGAGTTTTGGTGGGGTAAATTGGCATTTTGAAGTGAGAAAGGAAAAGAAGAGAATAATTGAAATTTTAGAAAAATATAAAAAATAAAAAAAACTTGAATATGAAGAATACGTATAAATGATTAGGATGTATTATGAGAAAAAATATAATATTTTATTTTGAGATTTAATATGTGTTACTCTTATTAATTTATTTATATTAAAATATAATAAAATTAAAATTTTAAATAAGCATATTGATTATTATTTTTTAGTGCAAATAAAATCATACTGAAAACCCACTTCGTACATCTAAAAATACACAGCACAGGTCGTGGCCCAGCAAAACCATTACCAAAAACAATAATCACAACCATGGGCTAGTTCAAAAACAAAAATCACAACTATGGGCCCATCTATTGTGACAACACCAATGTGCTTCTTGGGATCAAATAGGATGGCTTAACAAATTAAGTTCTTCACAATGGGCCTCACCAGCCCATATTTAAACAAGCAAACGAATCTGTACATTATTGAAGGAGGCCTACGTGACATTCCACAAAAAAAGCTACTCTAATATTGTGTTTGGTTGAAAGATTTGAAAAGAAATTTAAAAATAAAAAGAAAAAAGGTAGGTAAAATATAAATAAAATATAATTTATATTTCAGTTAGTTTCACATATTTTTTTCTTTCTTTTTTCAAATCCTTCAATCAAACACAATGTAAATGACAAGTTTTTAAAGACAAAACCAACCCATGGCTTATAGCCCACCGTTTTCATGAGCAAAACCATGGGCCAACAACATAACCGGTTTTGTTCCACAAACTTTAATTTAGCAACATTACGAACCCAAATTTAATAATTTATAAATTATTTAAAATTATCATTTTATGATTCAAATTTAAGTAATATTTGATAAAGTTGAAAACTAAAAATTGAAAACTGAAAATTTGTTCATATTTAAGATTTTCTTTTTTTTTTGGACATAAAAAAATAATAAGGTATTTCTGGCTCCAATTACAAGTAGGATTATTTTTGTCTTCGAAATTTTTCTTAAGAGACAATTTTATTTTATTTTTATTAACTTTTTAGGTCGGTTGAGCATAAATATTTTTAGAAAGTCCACTCAAGATAGAATAAGCCTACTTTTTTGGTATTTTGATAGAATTGACTTGTCTTTTATTGTGAACTTTTTTATTTTATATTTTTTTTTCCAATTTTTTTAAATTCATCTAAACATAATATATTGATTTAGAGTTGAAAATTTTGTTTTATATATAAAATAAATTATTAATTAAACTTTGTAAGGTGCTTTGAGCTCAATTATATTTGTCTTTCTTTAATAAACTACGGTCTTAATCTTTTCCTTGTGTTACTAGTTGGTTTGCTATTGATTTTCTTCATTGCTATTTTTTTAGAAAAGCTTCCAAATTTATGAACTCAATATAACACGAACAATGACTCATTAAGAAATATGATTTGGTGCAAAACCTAATTCATTCAAAGAGTGGGGTGTCTTAGTAATGAGGCTAGATTGAACTCTGTTTTTTGCAGCTGTGAGGTCAAGGTTTTAAAAAGCGGTCGCAACCATTACGTAGCGCCGTTACGTAACGGTTGTGGTAGTTACGGCCACTTTTGCAGTGTGATTGAGATTCACAGGTGTGTCGGCCGTAACGGCCTATTACGCATCGTTACGTAATGGTTCCGAATTGCTTCTTTAAAAAAAAAAAAATGAAAATGGGGGAAGAGAGATAGAGAGAGAAGAGGGAAGATGAAGAAGGAAGATGAAGGAACAAGAGATAGAGAGAGACAAGAGAGAAGATGAAGAACATGTTATTGATTTGTTGAAACTGTAAGACCTATACTATTCTATTTAGCTGCTATCACTCAACCATTTCGTTTGTGTGTATCTATCTACATATTGTTTGAAAATAATAATAATAATAAGTGTGGTCATTATCTATTTGGCTTGATTAAAATATATATATATATATATATTTAAGCTTTTATTTATTCTCTTACTTTTGTCATTGTTTATCTCATATGTAATAGTTAGTGATTGATTTTTTGTATAATATACAGTCATTAATTATTAAAATAAAATGTAAAAAACTCAATTTATAGTGATTTAAAAATATTAAATATATTGGATCAAACTTAAAAATTTATAAAAATTGATCAATATTTATTTTAAAACCCAACAAATATGATCATGGAAAAAAAATATGCGTATCGGTAAGTTTTTTTCAAATTGTGTAGAAAAAAAAATTCACAGTTCGATTACATCATCGTTATACTTACCTTTACACCCAAGAATCAAGAATCAAGAATCAAGGCCACCACCACCGTTCTGGCGATCAAGTTTTTGGAACCTTGTGTGAGGTGGATTAGGGTGTCATGTTATGGTGCAGTGCCCTTTTGTTTGGAGGATCCGGACAAATATGCTGAATTGGTGGGATTTGATTTGGGTGATACCTAAAAAGTCGAAAGGGGTATTGGATTAGTGAAGAGGGTACAAATGAAGAAAGATTGAACAAAAAATTTGGGAGGCAATTCCTTTGGCAGTCTTGTGGTCTATGTAGAGGCTACGAAATGAGTGTATATTTAATCAAAAACAAGCTATTGGAAGAGGTTTGTGAGCTGATTAAAACTAGAGTTGCATTGTGGATTATACCAACCTCTAGTGGGTTCTAGTACTCAGTGCATGGCGTGGTGGCCAATTTGGAACAGGTAAGAAATGCATTACATTGAGGCATATTGTTTTTTAGTGATGCATCTCCATCAGTTTAAGGGATGGCTCAGGGGATTAATGGTTATTGTAATGATTTGGTTGCTGCTGTTATGGATGCTGATGTAAAGGGATGCTCTTGGCGTGTTATTGCTGCTATGGTTGCTGGTGTTAGTATTGATGTTGTTATGGTTGCTGCTGCTAGTATTGATGCTGTTATGGTTACTGCTGTTAGTATTGATGCTGTTATTTGCTACTATGGTTATTGCTGTTATGGTTGATGCCTTTTGGATGCTGTTTTTTAGGGGGTGTTTTGCTGGGTGGAGTTCACAGCTGAATGGGGATGCGTTTTGCCATTTGTTGAGCCTTAGGAATGCTTAGTTGTAATCGTTGGTGTTTGCTTTTGTCTATTGCTTGTTTATTTTGCTTTGTATCTTAGTTTCTCACCAACTTCAAGCTTGGAGTCTGTGCTAGCAGATGATTTGGTGAGCATTTTGGTGCCAACCTGGTTGGGATCTTGATGTTTCACCGTGATACTTTTTGCACTCTTCTCTTTATTGATGTATCTTCTAATACTTTGTATGTGTTTTTATCAATAAAACTTTCTCTTTACTGATAAAAAAACAAGAAAAAAAAAGAAATATGATTTGGTGGATAAAATGCTCCTTATTAGTGTGATGCAATTGGTTCGAGTTTTGTTATTGCCAATTTCATTTTTCTTCCTCTATTTCAGATATATATATATATATATATATATTTTGATAAGTAAGTCATAAAATAAAACAATAAAATATATATGTTTACAAGGGACATACCCTAGGAAACTAAACTCTATACAATTTCTAACATCACCCCCTTAAGAAATAGGGGGGACAACCAAAAAAATAAAAATAAAAAATAACATAATTTGTTGCCAATATATTTTGCTCCTAGTTGTTTGTGCCATCAAAAGAATGAAGACAAAGAACTAGGCCGGTACATTAACAACAATAACAAAATGATAAATAGCAAACAATACATAAAACCTAAGCTTTGCTCATATTACCACCAAAACGATCAACCGAAACCACAAACACTGACCAATCGGCAGAACATCAGTAAGAATACGCACAACAAACCATACCCCATGAACTATCCATGCTACCCCCCAGTCTTTACCACGGCTTATCAAGAGCCTCAATTCCCCATAGCAATGGCCCTTTAATCACTCTCAAGCCATGCTGGAAGTGTCCTCAAAACAAACCAGGTTGAATCACATGAAGATGTATTGACAGGATAACAACAACTCACATAGCTTAAAAGTATAGTCAAAACGGAGGACCATTAACCAAAACAGAATAAACTTTTAAGAAACCACAAACCAACCTGAACAATCCAATAGTCCTCATAACTCCCAGACTCTATCACAACTAATCAACGCACTTTAATTCCCCATAACAGTGACCCCCAAATAGTTCATGCTGGAAGTGGCCCAAGAATAACCTTAGTTGGAATCACAAGAAGTTTGCAAAGCCAATCTTCATGACCAAATCGGCTATGGTTTTAGACCATAATTAGTCCCAAAACCCAATGCCTATATGGATTACAATAAGCCACTAAAAAACATAGCCCATAACCCAACATAAAACAGCAAAGGGAAACAAATCTCACAAGGGCCAACCCGCCCAATTAATACATCCAATCATTAGCAACCCACACTTTAGCTGAGGGAATTCTATTTACATTCAACAATGTTTAATTGAGTCTGATTTTTCAGTATATCTTATTAAATTATTTATAATTATAATTTATTTTCAGTACATCCTATTTTTTTTTTTTTTCTAAATTACCCTTTTGAGGTACGTCCAAACAAAATAAATTAAAAAATTCAAATTAGTTTTGAAAAATCTTTCTTTTATTCACATATATATAGGGAATATGACCAGGGAACCTGGCACCGGCGAAAGCAACATTAGCAAAGAAGGACAGCAAGGGTGAACTTCATGTTTGGACTTTCAGAACCGAACAAATTCACTTTGTTTGTCTATATACTGCCAAATAAAGTGAATTTATTCGGTTCTGAAAGTTCGAACAATAATACTGAAAAACAAGATAAATATTCGCTTTTATGTAAGAAAAACACGTAAATCAATTGTATTTTGATATTTATGTGAATACTTATCTCCTCTTTGATGGGTTTCTTCAAAAAACTATTTTGATTATTACTCCCATCAATTGTTTGACTTTGTTCAAATTTCATTCTATTTGTAAGTAATAATATAATAATAAAAAAAAAACAATGATATTAATGATAAAGGTGAGTTTTGGTGTGGTAGATTGAAATTTTGGAGTGAGGAAGAAGAAGAATAATAAATAATTGAAACTTAGGCGAGAAGATGAAAATATTTGAATATGAAGAAAATGTATAATTGATTAGAGTATACCACAAGATAAAATAATATTTTATTTTAAAATTTAATATATGTTGTCATTATTAATAAATTCTCATTAAAATATAATAAAAATTTAAATTAGGCGTACTAAATAATTTTTTAATTCAAATATAATGATTATTTTTTATCACCCAAAATAGTTGAATTCTACACCAAGTGGCCCCTCCAGCCCATGCATGGTGGGCCAAACCTAAAGCTCCCATGAAAATTCGAGAGATTTTATTTACTCCAACAAATTAATTATTAATACTTTTTATTAAATTATTTAAATATATAATTTACTTTCCACATATCTTATAATTTTTTACAAATTACTTAAATAATATAATATTTTAATTTTATGTTACATCTAAATAATAACGTCAATATAAAATCAATTCAAAATTTTTTTTATCTTTTTTGTTCTCAGCCACAAACATCTTATTCTCACATCTCAATTACGTCATTATCTTCTCACTCTTTTCATTATCAATTTTTTAAGAAGAAATACATTGAATCCAAGTTGAAGAAGGAAAAGGACCAAACGAAAGTCGGTCTGGTTTGGTTTGGAAGTGGGTGCACTGGATCATCATTTTTTCATTCATTACGTTTTCATGTTTTTTCATTCAAGAAATACATTGACTCGCTCATGTTTTTTCATTCATTACGTTTTCATATTTTTTCATTCATTTGTTTGGGATGGTGGTTTTAGGTTTTTTGGCGCCGTAATATTTGATTTTACCCTCTGGTGGTTTTGGGTTTTTTAGTGCCATAATTTTTTATTTTACCCTCTGATGGCTTGCGGTCTAGTGTTGAACAAGATTGTTTTATTTAAATTTTTAAATATTTATTTTTATGTAAAAAAATATATAAATTAAGAATTATATTTTTGATATTTATGTGAATACTTACCTCTTCTTCGAAGGGTTGATCCGAAAATTAGTTTTAATTATTATTCTCATCCATTGATTTTGTTTAAACTTTATTCTATTTATTCTATTTGCAAGTAACAACATAATAAGAAATAATAATATTGATGACAATAGTGAGTTTTGATAGGATAAATTAGTGTTTTGAAGTAAGAAAGAATAAAAAAGAATAATTGATATTTTAGAAGGAAAATGAAAAGACTTAACATGAAAAATAAGTATATGTAATTAGGATATATTATGAGAAACAATATAATATTTTATTTTAAAATTTAATATGTATTACTCTTATTAATAAATTTATATCAAAATATAATAAAAATTAAAATCTTAATTAAATATTATAGCGATCTTGGTTTTTTCCCATTTGGTTGTGGTATTCTGGACTTAGGTTTCATGATGTTGGTTGTTGTATATATCTTGTTGTCATCCTTTAATTCTTTATATTCGAGTTTTGGGATGTGTTGGGCAGGTTTGTTACAGGTTGGTAGTGAGTTTAAACCAATAGTTGCTGTCCAGAATTTTGTTTCTTCGCTCGAGCGAGGCTTTTGTTGCTCGAGCAAGCTCTGTGTTTTAGATCCTTCGCTCGAGCCAGGGTTCCTTCGCTCGAGCGAGAGTTGAGTGTTTGTGTCTGGTGGCTCGAGCGAGAAGTCTTGCCCTCGAGCTTGCATCTGCGTCTGGTTCTAGATCTGAAGGTTGCAATTCTTGGCTCGAGCAAGCAATCCTTCGCTCGAGCGAGCAAAGACTATGTTTTGGTTTCCTTCGCTCGAGCGTGCTTCTAGGTTGCAGACCTGAAACTTCGTGTTGTTGGCTCGAGCGAGGCTTTCTGCGCTCGAGCGAGGCTTCTTTGTGTCTGGTCGCTCGAGCGACCACTCCTTCGCTCGAGCGAGGATCAAATATCTCAGTTGGCAGCAGCTTCTTCTTCTTCACTTTTCTTCATCTCTTTTGGTTCAAACCCTAGATTAGCTGCTCCCTCTCTCTATATATACCTTCTCTCTAGGAATACACCTAGTTCTAGTGTGTTTCTAGCCTAGTCCCTTTGTAAGAAAGGTTGTGCTTGGTGCGGGCTTCACTTTGATCCGAAAATCTTTTGGTTTGGAGCATCTTGAGTTTTCTCCATCTTCTCCTCTTCATTTCGAGGTAGGGATAACCTACTCTATTCTATGAGTTTTAACATAAATTTTGGTCATTTTGATTAAATGGTGTTGCTTAGTCATTTTGAGAAAGTTAGGGTTTGATTTGAGGTTATAAAAAGGGGGGTTTTCAAATGTTAAAACCTATGTGTGTATGAGACATTGAAAAATGAAATTGTTGTTATTAAATCGATGAAATTGAGCCTTTGGGCTAATATTGAGAAAAGGGGAAAAATGCCCTAATTATGTTGAATAATTAATTTGGGAAAATGTGAAATTGAAGTGAAATTCATGAAATTAGAAAATCGTGGGAGTAAATGGTGTAGTTGGATAATTTAATCACTTATCTATGAAAATGTCGATATTTTATCTGTTGATAAATTTATTATCTGTTTAGAGATAACTGCTTTGGGCTATCGGTGGAGGATAGTCTTGATTGTTGTAGATATTGTATGATGATTAGGGAAAACTGAAACTAATCACATTGAATATGTCATTGAATATGACGGTTGGAATAATACAGCAAATGTGTGTATTGATAGATCATTGTATATGATAAGTATTTAAATACATTGTATATGTATATTGTTTGGGAGGAGATAGGAGATGTACTCCATGGTTTGAGAGGAGATAGGGGATGGACTCTCAAACCTGTTTGGGAGGAGATAGGGTATGGACTCCACTGATACAGCAAATCTGTGTATCACTTGAAATATGGAAGTGTTTTAATATGAGTTATATTCTCATGTGAATTGTGAAGTATGGAAGTGTTTTAATATGTGTTATAGTTTCATTGCATTGTTTGGCCAAGTTCTGAGCCATAATTATGAATCGAAACTGTATAAGTGAAGGAAACTAAAATGAAAAATTGATGTACTTGATGTTGAATTGAAAAGTGTTGTAAGTTGGTTTATAAGTGTCAACCATATATCAAATGCTATTGTTTTAGTTCTTTCTGATACTTGGTTTAGTATATCTCTAGTAGGCATTGGCTCACCCTATATGGGACATCATTTTCAGGTTCAGGTGATATGCCACCTCCAAGGACATAGCTTGGGAGGCTTGAAGATCTTTTGTTGTTTTCTTTATGTATTACATGTTAATCAAGCCAAGGGCTTATTTTGTATAAAGAGTTAGAACTTTTCTTTTGTTGAACCCAAGTGTTGACTTGGAAAGTTGTAAGCCCATACGACATTTACTTTTGTTGTCAACATGTAATATTTTTGTACTTAATACTCTGATGAATGGAAATATGCTTTATTCTCTTATGTCTATGTAGGTCAAGAATGTTGGGTTTATATATATTATTTGAGGGCGTTACAACTTGGTATTAGAGCGTACCAGGTTTGAATACTTCGGGTACGTGGGAAGTGATTAGTATCACAATGGGTTTGTCTCACTTGTTAGAGACTTATGTATGATGTTGTGTGTTTATATGATAACATGTTTATGTGGTTATATGGGTATGGGATTTAGTTTCTAGGATATTGATTGGATCCTTGGGTTTTTGGGAGTCCTATTAGAAAAGCACTTGATCAATGCTGTTTCTAACCGGAACTCTAGCAACGCCTCGGGACTGTCATTATCCAAAAATGAAATTCGTAAGTGCTTATGTGATTATGTGCTTACGTGGAATGAATTACTGTTGTCCAATGCTTTAGGACGCGGGTGAAATAGCTTCGGCACATTTGTGAATGTGCTAATGTCTTTGTTACCTTTATTAGGATGTGAGGATGAGGACGTGGTGGTAGGCGAGATAGGCCTAGGAGGCAGGAGATGCCTATACCGGATGAGATTTCGGCGTAGCAGGAGGGGGTTAGTCAGGCCAATGTGGCCGAGCCAGTAGGTCAGCAGGCCATGGGCGCTTTAGCCCGCAAGATGACAAGAGCATTGAGGGAATCCATAGACATTCTCAGAGCTGAGAATCAAGTCCAGGCCTATGTTACTGAGGCAGGGCCTTCTTTTCTGAAGAGGGAGTTTTTCCGATCTAATCCGGATGAGTTTCTAGGGGATCCGAAAGAGCCACTTAAGGCTGATGAGTGGCTTGAGTAGATGACGAAGACGTTTGAGATGCTTGGCATCGAAGACGGGGCTTTGAAGGTGACCTTGGCATCCTTCTAGCTGAAGGGAGACGCGGGTCAGTGATGGAAGTTTGTTCGGGGCCGTATTGGTGGGACTTGGGAGGCTTTCGTTGACGCCTTCCAGGATAAGTTTTTGTCTCCCGCTGTCAGGGAGAAGTTGAGAGATCAGTTCTGTCAGCTCAAGCAACTGAGTTCATCAGTGGCCGAGTTTGAGGCCACATTTACTAGTTTATTTAGGTTTGCACCTGAGCTAGTGGCGTCTGAGGAATGCCGTTGTCTAGAGTTCGAAAGGAAGTTGAGGCACGGACTCAAGGTTAGGGTTGCTGGGTCCATGACTCGGGAGTATGGATGCCTTGTGGATGTTGCGGCCCATATAAAGATTATTATGCATGAGGAGGAGGAGAGATTGAGGGGCTCCAGGATGGCCAGGGGGATAGCAGGAGGCAGAGGGGTTCTAACACTCAGCAGTCACAGGGTGCTTTTGTGAGATCTACCTTTCCAGTGCCGAGTTCAGGTTCTGGGAGAGGCAATCAGGGAGATGTTACTTGTTACAAATGTGGTCAGCTGGGCCACAAGTCTCCAGCTTGCCCGCAGAGGAAAGGAGGGCAGAGAGCAGCTTCATCTTCGGCTCATCCTTAGAGCCAGAGTCAGGGCCGAGGTTAGCCGATTTCTTGTTACCAGTGTGGTCAGGCGAGGCACCTGAAGAGGTTTTCCCCGCAGTTGAGTGGCACATCTGGTGTATCTGGTTCGAGGCAGACTCAGAGCCATGCTTGACTCGGTCGATTCGAGCCTCGAGGGTTAATCAGGGAGCCTCATCGTCTCAGTCTGACTGATGAGACTTATGCTTGAGAGGTGGCGGTGTAGATCGAAGACCTTGAGCGTGTGTATCTTTGTTACCACGGAGGATCTTGTACCGGCTCCATCTGTTGTGAGAGGTACCTTTTTGTTTTGCAACTCGGTTGCTAATGTGTTGATTGATACGGGTGCATCCCATTCCTTTATATCTGCTGCATTTGCATATGTTTTGGGGTTGGAGTTGGCGCAGTTAGCATCTCCTATTTGTGTTGTATCACCTGTTGGGGGTGAGTTGATTTTGAAGCAGGAGCGTAGGGGTTGTGATATTGAGGTCGCCGGCCACCAGCTTTTATTTTCTTTTGTAGTTATGGCTATGTCGGGTTTTGATGTGATTTTGGGTATGGACTGGCTATCGTCATATCGTGCTATTATTGATTGCTACCGCCAGCGGGTTACTGTGTGTACCTTGAGCGGGGATTGTTTCCACTTCTTGGGAGACCGGGTTGGTAGTGTTTTGCCACCAGTGTATGATCCGCGAGGGCGGAGTGAGCTTAGTTGTCTTCTCGCTAGCTGTATGAATAGTGAGTGTGATGAGACCCAGACTGTATTGCCGAGAGTGGTTTGTGAGTACTCAGACGTCTTTCCCGAGGATCTTGTTAGTTTGCCACCCCATCGAGAGGTGGAGTTTTCTATTGATTTAGTGCCCGGCACAGCGCCAATTTCCATGGCACCTTACCGTTTTGCCCCAGCTGAGTTGAGTGAGTTGAGATTCAACTCCAGGAAATTCGCCCTAGTACTTCGCCGTGGGGAGCACAAGCCCTCTTTGCTAAGAAGAAAGATGGGGCTTTGAGACTTTACATTGATTATCGAAAATTGAATCGGGCTACGGTTAAGAACAAGTACCATATGCCTCGCATTAATGATTTGTTTGACCAGTTGAAAGGGTCATGTTGTTTCTCTAAGATAGACTTGAGATCGGGTTACCATTAGTTGAGGGTTAAGGAGGAAGATGTTCCAAAGACGGGATTTCATACGCGGTATGGCCACTACGAGTTTCTGGTGATGCCTTTTGGGCTCACCAATGCACTGGCAGTGTTTATGGACTTGATGAACCGGATATTCTGGGAATTCTTAGATCGTTTTGTAGTCATTTTCGTGGACGACATTCTGATTTATTCACCTTCTGAGGAAGAGCACGAGGAACACTTGAGAGTGGTGCTTGAGTTGCTTAGAGCCCATAAGCCGTATGCCAAGTTTGGGAAGTGTGAGTTCTGGCTAAGTGAGGACAAGTTCTTAGGCCATGTGGTCTCCGGGGAAAGGGTGTCTATTGATACATCCAAGATAGAGGCAGTGCAAGATTGGGCACAACCTAAGAGTGTTTTTGAGATCCGCAGTTTTCTGGGATTAGCTGGGTATTACCGCCGGTTCGTGAAAGATTTCTCCAGGCTAGCTTTACCATTGACTAGATTGACGCGGAAAGGGGTCAAATTTGCATGGAGTGAGACTTGTGAAAAGTCGTTCCAAGAGCTGACAGTTAAACTTACTAGCGCTCCGATTTTGATTATTCGGGAGAGAGGCTTGGGTTGTGCGGTTTATTGCGATGCTTCACGAGAGGGTCTGGGTTGTGTGTTGATGCAAGAGGGAAAAGTGGTAGCCTATGGCTCGCGGCAGTTGAAAATACACGAGAGGAATTACCCTACGCATGACCTAGAGTTAGCAGCTGTGATTTTTGCCTTGAAGATTTGGAGGCATTACCTGTATGGTGAGAGGTTCGAGGTGTTCTCGGATCATAAGAGTTTGAAGTATTTGTTTACACAGAAAGACTTGAACTTGAGGCAGAGGAGGTGGATGGAATTTATTGAGGATTACGACTTCGAGTTGCATTATCATCCGGGGAAGGCCAATGTTGTGGCCGATGCCCTTAGCAGGAAATCCATTAGTGATGTAGCTTGTATAACCATCCGGAAGTGGGAGATGTTGGGTGCACTTGGCGAGTTTGATTTGCTTCTAGGCAAATCTGTTGAGTTGCGGCTTTGTTTTCAGTAGTTGCGCAGCCTACACTTGTGAATCGAGTATTAGAGGCATAGAGAGGTGACCTTGAGGTAGAATCCCTCTGGGGGAAGATCTCCAGTGGGAAGGTTGAGAAGGGTTTGACTATGTATCCCGACCTGAGTGTGAGATACCGAGACCGTTTGTTTGTACCAGAGTCTTGCCGAGAGGAGGTACTCCGAGAGTTTCAGCATTCACGCCTTGCGGTGCATCCAGGAGGCACAAAGATGTATCATGATTTGGGTCACCAGTTTTGGTGGCGGGATATGAAGAAAGATGTCGCAGTTTTTGTATCTAAGTGCCTTACTTGTCAGCAAATGAAGGTCGAGCATCAGAGGCCAGCGGGTTTGTTGCAACCCTTGCCTATAGTCGAGTGGTAGTGGGAGCATGTCACTATGGACTTCGTTGTAGGTCTTCCGAGGACTCAGCAAGGTAGTGATGCTATTTGGGTGGTTGTAGACCGGTTGACTAAGTCGGCGCACTTTATTCCTATGCGCGTGAGAGATTCGGTAGATTATCTTGCCGACTTGTATATTCGGGACATAGTGAGGTTGCACGGGGTCCCAGTGTCGATCGTCTCAGATAGAGATCCACGTTTTACTGTTAGGTTGTGGCAGAGTTTGCAGAGTGCCTTGGGTACTAGATTGACCTTTAGTACGGCTTATCATCCTCAGACTGACAGGCAGTCCGAGTGTACTATTTAGATCCTTGAGGATATGTTTCGAGGCTGTGTCCTTGACTTTAGTGGGTCGTGGGAGAGACACTTGCCTTTAGTGGAGTTTGCCTACAACAACAGTTTCCAGTCGAGTATTGGTATGGCACTGTTTGAGGCCTTGTATGGCCGATCGTGTAGGTCTCCAGTTTGTTGGGCCGAGGTGGGTGATGCACCTTTGTTAGGCCCGGAGTTGGTTCGGGAGACGACGGAGAAAGTTGAGCTTATCCGTAAGAGACTTGTCACAGCCCAGAGTCGTCAAAAGTGTTATGCCGACCGTGGGAGGAGGCCTTTGGTATTTGGGGTGGGTGATCATGTTTTCTTGAAAATATCACCTAGGCGGGGATTGATGAGGTTTGGTAAGAGTGGGAAGTTGTCCCCTCAATTTATTGGCCCTTTCGAGATCCTTGAGAGGATTGGCGAGGTTGCCTACCGTTTAGCTTTGCCGCCGCAGTTGTCCGGAGTGCATGACGTGTTTCATGTTAGTATGCTTCGGAAATACGAGCCGGATCCATCGCATGTATTGGATTAGACCGACTTAGAGGTAGATGAGGATGCCTCGTATGAGGAGAGACCGGTTCGGGTCTTGGATAGGCGGGATCAAGTCTTGCGAGGCAAGACGATACCCTTGGTGAAAGTTTTGTGGAAAGATCACGGGGTTGAGGAAGCCACTTGGGAACATGAGTTGGAAGTCCAAGAGAAGTATCCGGATGTATTTGTGGATGTATGATCGTATGTTGAATATTTTGTTGTATTGATAAACTTTAAGAGCATTGAATATGTCTTAAGTTGTAAAACATTGTATATGTTTCGGTTTATGGGAGTATTATGGTAAATGCCTTGAAAATGAAAGTTAATGTAGCATTGTATATGTTGAATGTACTGTGGCAATGCAAATATATCTTTAACATTGAATATGTTATGAAATGGTGGAATATGATATTGGAAATTTTTGAATTTCAAAGAAAGGCATGTTGTTAATGCATATTGAATTATATTGTGAATTGCCTCTTGAATAGAGATGGGATGACCGGTAATGGGTCAAGATGTTGGTTATTGAATTGTAATATTGTTGGGAATTAAGAAATCATGTTCTTGAAACTTATATCTAATTTCGGGGACGAAATTCTTTAAGGGGGGAAGGTTATAGCGATCCTGGTTTTTCCCCATTTGGTTGTGGTATTCCGGACTTAGGTTCCGTGGTGTTAGTTGTTGTATATATCTTGTTGTCATCCTTTAATTCTTTATATTCGAGTTTTGGGATGTGTTGAGCAAGTTTGTTACAGGTTGGTAGTGAGTTTAAACCAATAGTTGCTGCCTAGAATTTTGTTTCTTCGCTCGAGCGAGGCTTTTGTCGCTCGAGCGAGCTCTGTGTTTTAGATCCTTTGCTCGAGCCAGGGTTCCTTCGCTCGAGCGAGAGTTGAGTGTTTGTGTCTGGTGGCTCGAGCGAGAAGTCTTGCGCTCGAGCTTGCGTCTGCATCTGGTTCTGGACCTGAAGGTTACAATTCATGGCTCGAGCAAGCAATCCTTCGCTCGAGCGAGCAAAGACTATGTTTTGGTTTCCTTCGCTCGAGCGAGCTTTTCTTCGCTCGAGCGTGCTTCTGGGTTGCAGACTTGAAACTTCGTGTTGTTGGCTCGAGCGAGGCTTTCTACGCTCGAGCGAGGTTTCTTTGTGTCTGGTCGCTCGAGCGACCACTCCTTCGCTCGAGCGAGGATCGAATATATCAGTTGGCAGCAGCTTCTTCTTCTTCACTTTTCTTCATCTCTTTTGGTTCAAACCCTAGATCGACTGCTCCCTTTCTCTATATATACCTTCTCTCTAGGAATACACCTAGTTCTAGTGTGTTTCTAGCCTAGTCCCTTTGTAAGAATGGTTGTGCTTGGTGCGGGCTTCACTTTGATCCGAAAATCTTTTGGTTTGGAGCATCTTGAGTTTTCTCCATCTTCTCCTCTTCATTTCGAGGTAGGGATAACCTACTCTATTCTATGAGTTTTAACATAAATTTTGGTCATTTTGATTAAATGGTGTTGCTTAGTCATTTTGAGAAAGTTAGGGTTTGATTTGAGGTTATAAAAAGGGGGGTTTTCAAATGTTAAAACCTATGTGTGTATGAGACATTGAAAAATGAAATTGTTGTTGTTAAATCAATGAAATTGAGCCTTTGGGCTAATATTGAGAAAAGGGGAAAAATGCCCTAATTATGTTGAATAATTAGTTTGAATAATTAATTTGGGAAAATGTGAAATTGAAGTGAAATTCATGAAATTGGAAAATTGTGGGAGTAAATGGTGTAGTTGGATAAATTAATAACTCACCTATGAAAATGTCGATATTTTATCTGTTGATAAATTTATTATCTGTTTAGAGATAACTACTTTGGGCTATCAGTGGAGGATAGTCTTGATTGTTGTAGATATTGTATGATGATTAGGAAAAACTGAAACTAATCACATTGAATATGTCATTGAATATGACGGTTGGAATAATACAGCAAATGTGTGTATTGATAGATCATTGTATATGATAAGTGTTTAAATACATTGTATATGTATATTGTTTAGGAGGAGATAGGGGATGTACTCCATGGTTTGAGAGGAGATAAGGGATGGACTCTCAAACCTGTTTGGGAGGAGATAGGGGATGGACTCCACTGATACAGCAAATCTGTGTATCACTTGAAATATGGAAGTGTTGAAATATGGAAGTGTTTTAATATGAGTTATATTCTCATGTGAATTGTGAAGTATGGAAGTGTTTTAATGTGTTATAGTCTCATTGCATTGTTTGGCCAGGTTTTGAGCCATAATTATGAATTGAAACTGTATAAGTGATGGAAATTGAAATGAAAAATGGATGTACTTGATGTTGAATTGAAAAGTGTTGTAAGTTGGTTTATAAGTGTCAACCATATATCAAATGCTATTGTTTTAGTTATTTCTGATACTTGGTTTAGTATATCTCTAATGGGCATTGGCTCACCGTATATGAGACATCATTTTCAGGTTCAGGTGATATGCCACCTCCAAGGACATAGCTTGGGAGGCTTGAAGATCTTTTTGTTGTTTTCTTTATGTATTAAATGTTAATCAAACCAAGGGCTTATTTTGTATAAAGAGTTAGAACTCTTCTTTTGTTGAACCCAAGTGTTGACTTGGAAAGTTGAAAGCCCATACGGCATTTACTTTTGTTGTCAACATGTAATATTTTTGTACTTAATACTCTGATGAATGGAAATATGCTTTATTCTCTTATGTCTATGTGTAGACACCCCATTTTTTACCGACCTTAAGACTCAGACGTCACCGATTGAGCGCTTGGTGATGTTGCATATCGTGCCCGTTCAGAGGTTTCAGAGTCTCGGCTGCGAGCGTTGCCTCCGGACTTCCGGACTCTTTCGTGCCTTGCCTCGGTTTGCGAACCAGGCTTTGTTTTCTTTGTTTTCTCTTCTTGAAGGGAGGGAGAGGTCTCGTAGATCATCTCTCAGTGGCCGTAGGCTACGTTTCGTGGTCATAGACCATTTTTCCTGTTTGGAGCCCGGTTTCCGATTTTTCAGAGCCGTCGACCGCGTGCCTCGATTCGGGACCGCTTAACCACCTCCGTTTGTTTCGGTTTTTGGCACATTCCGTATTTGCTCCCTTTTGAGGGACACTGTGGCTCGAGAGACCAACTTCGTGGTCGAACGTCACCTCCGGTGCTTAACAGTAAGTTTTCGGGGCCCCGGGCTGCGTGTTTCGGCCCCCAAAGCTTCGTTTGTATCGGTTTGAGTTCATTTTTGGCAGGGACCTCTGTTTCATTGTTAGGAAGGTCGTAGAAGGGTGGGAGGCCAGCAATTGTTCTGAGGACTAGTTTTATTTCTTCATCACCCTCTGTCGCCCGTTTTTCTCACTAGAAAGCCAATGTTGACCACCCTAAGGCCACTTTTTCTAGCCCTAAACCACATATTTGTGTTGTAGACACCTGGGAGGCCACCAACATGATATGGCCGGCCAGTAATTGTCTCTGACCCTTTTGAACCTCTCTAAAAAATGGGCTTGTCTCTCTCCTGGTTCACTTTCTCCAGTTTTTGACCACATGGTTGTATTGTGCACACATGGGAGGCCATCTTTTTGGCATGGCCAGCCACTAATCATGATTGACCCTTTTGACCCTTGGCCGACCGGCCATGGGGGAGGCCAGCCGGCCACCTAAACCCTAGAAAACCGGCCGGCCAGAATCCTCTCTTCAAGTACTTTACAAATATACCCTCTATTTCCCCCCAGATTTTGTATCCGGGGGGCTAACTTTTTGTGGGGAAATTTGAATTTCATTTCCCTCCTTTTTCCCCCACTCCTTTGCCTATATAACCAGCCCTCCAGCTCTTGTTTTGGGGTTGAAAAAAATTGTTTAAGGCTCTTGCATACATACATTCTCCATCCCTCTTTTCCAAGCTCCAAAATCCTAAGGTTTTTGCCTCATTCCTACGCCAACCCATAGCACCACTACTCCTCACTCCATTCCAGCAGCTTCAAGGCCATTTCCAGAGCTTAGGAGCAACATTTCTTGGACCAAAAGTTGTTGAAGTTTGGCTCTTCAAGGGTAAGTGTTCTTCTCCTCTCTTTGGCCCTATTTTTGCATACGATCTAAGCCATACTTGCTTGCATTTTTGGGCTCCAACCCAAACTGTAAATAGTCATGTTTTATTAAGGGTCTTTCCCTGTTTTGAGGTCTTTTTCATGTTTTATTAAGGGTCTTTCCCTGTTTGAGGCTTCCTACTATCACTTGCCTCTTTAGCTCTCCTTTATGCCTTTTTTTTGCATAGTATTTTAGGCCCATTTGTGAGCTGTTTCAGACTTTTCTATAAACTGTGACATACCTTTCTTTGAGCCCCTCTTCAACTTTTTTGAAGGGATCTTCACTGTTTGAGACTTCCTTCTGTCACTTGCCTCTTTATCCCTCTTTTGGCCCTATTTTTGCATATTTTTTTAGCTCCTTGTGCTTGTATTTTTGGGCTCCGACCCAAACTGTAAATAGTCATATTTTGACCCCCTCTTAATGTTTGATGAAGGGTCTTTTGCTGTTTGAGGCTCCCTTTTTACTCCTTGTGTTTAAACCTTCTTTTAGGCCTATTTTTTGCATAGTATTTTAAGCTTACTTTTGCACTGTTTTGGACGTGGTCATAAACTGTAAGATACCTTGCTTTGAGCCCCTCTTCAACTTTGTTGAAGGGCTCTTCATGGTTTGGGGCCCGCAGCTGCTACTTGCCTCTTTACCTCTCTTTTGGGGCCATTTTTGCATGTTAACTTAGCCCTATTTGTGTTCACTTTTTGGAATTTCTTGAAACTGAAAATATGCATATTTTGGGACTGCCTTGATTCTATATTTATGCTTCATGTTCAAATAATGCATGCTTTGTATAGCTATAAGTCATTCCATGTGCCTATTTTCGAGTTTCGGGTCTCATTTCATGCATCGGGTGCCATGCTTTCATGTTTCGGGGCTTTTTTGCATCATATTTTGGTACTGAAATTTGCATGCTTGTATGCCATATTCCATGCCTTGCCATGTTTTGTTGGAGTGGCATTCATGCCTTAGGTTCGGTCCTCGGTTTGCGTACACGTGCACGCATCTCGAGTGTCTCATTTTTATCTGATGGCCTCTTATGTGAGTGTGGCCGAGGTCCACTTGTGTTGGTGTAAGTCCATTATGCATTGTGTATGCCATTTCATTTCATAGCATTGTGTATGCTAGGTTGTATGTTAGCGCATTGTGTATGCCATGTTACCTCGTGCATCGTGTATGCCATTTCATAGCATTGTGCATGTTAGGTTGTATCTTAGTTGCATTCATGCATGTCATGCACATTGCATTGTGCTTGGGATAGGAGTTAGCCCGAGCATGGGAAACGAGGTACGTTTCGTACTCCGAGTGACGGAACGTGTCTCAATTCCCCAGTCACCGACACTCTGGATTATCCATGATGGAGTCTTGGTCTTGTTGTGTTTACATGTGCATTCACTTCATATTGAGTTGTGCAATTCGACTCCTCGGCCATCGTGCATCGAGATGCGTGATTGGTGGCACGAGGATCAAGGCATGCATACATATGTGAAAATACATTGCTATGCCCCTTTCCTGCTCTCTGTTACAGCAAATCAAGAATCAACAGCCTTTCGGGGCTTGGCGCGCTTTCCAAGAACAATTGCAAACAAATGCTAATTGGGGCATCGCAGTGGATTTCTGCGCAAAAGTAACCCGAACATGCATCATTCATCATCCGGAGCAGAGTCGAGACAGTCCCTGGCTTGCATGCCAATTTATTGCCTGCCTAGTTTAATTTGTTAATTAATTAGTGTTTTGTATTGTATTCGGACTGTAATTATTCATTTGGGACTGTATTATTCTTTCGGACCCTCTGCTCGAGGGCAATGTTGTAATAAGTGTGCGTGAGTGTGATGTATGTCTTCCAACCCCACGTCTTTCTTTCCTTTTATTTACCAGCTTATGATGGTTAGATTAGGGCATGTTTCAAGTAGCATACAGTATGATAGCATGTTTGCATTCATTCATCTGTTTTGCATGCACCGGGCTCGGCGCATCATACTAGCTGCATTTGTATTTCCATTCCGAGTTGAATACTTGATAGCTGTTGCATCTCATATGCCATGTTTAGAATAGCTGAGCCTGCTATAGTTGCATTTTTGCATGTGTTGCATTAGACATTTCTGTATAGTTAGGATCATGCATGGATTTCTAATTAGCTTCTGTTTTGGCTTGGAGTACTCGGTAAGTTCTACGCTTTAGCATCCTTGCATGTGTGTGAGTGACTGCCATGATAGCATGCTTACCATGAGGCTATGTGCTTATGTGATATAATTACCTGTATGCCTGTGGGTGAAGGTTGGGTTATTTGGATTAGAACAAATCATCGACTGTGAGTTTTAAGCCCACTAGATAGTGGCAAAATCATCTTTTCTAAGCCCACCCGAGGGTGGCAAAATCTGCATTTTAAGCCTACCTGTGGGTAGCAAACCATCTTTCAAAAACAAACATGAAATGTTTTATTTCAATTCAGGTGATCCAGTCTATACTTGTATGCTGTGCGCATCACATAGTAAATCTAGGCTAATAACCGGAATAAGAACACATAATGTTTTCAAAACTAGATATCATGGTTAGTAGAGGCCGATCTTTGATCAGGCGAGTGGGGGTGCTCACGAAGTGACCTTCCTCAATCGTACCCAAGTTCCCAAGCCGAGGCAACTTTGGTAATGATGGACACGTGGCCTTAGGCAACGAGTCAGGGTTTCCTAAATTTCCTAAAATAAAATATTTAGGTGGCGACTTTGTATCTAGCAAAGCAGTCCATGTTTGGCACTTCTTTCAAAAAAATCTGTTTTCTCAAAATGATTTGCGGATTTGGACTCTTTGGTTCAGATTAAGAACCGTGACAAAAATCGAGTCTGAGCTGTAGTGAGGTCCCCCGCGGACTTGTTACCGTTTCTGGCGACTCCGCTGGGGATTTAGAAAACTTGACTCGAACTCATGATATCTAGTTTTGACTACACTTGTGTGTTTCTTTGCATTTCATTTGCATTGGTGCGCCTAGGACACCGTGTTCGCCATCTGCTATTCCTGAACGGTTTGCCGGAGGCTTGTCTTGTCAAGGCATGACCATAAGGCTGACCGATTGTGGGCTCTGTCAGTATGGGAACACAAACCCTGGTTTTACCGGGGCACCCTTTTGACCATTCGACCTAGTGCATATTCGGAATCCATAGCGACCATTCCAAACTAGGACAGGATGCTTACCCGATGTTAGGTTGTTTGAAACTGCTGCGTGCATAGTGAAACCCTAGCTCCTGACAAAATAGGACAGGGAAACCCTACCCCAACATAAGGGTGTTTTGGCTCTCACTTATCTGTTATGTGCTTTTAGAGTGCGTCACTACAGGGAATGCATGTATCAGTTTATGAGTTTGGGCATCGAACTGCGGGCATCGATCGATGTTTGAGAATCGATTATCTGCGGTATCGAGATTGATTTCGGACAAATGATTGAGGGTAATGATCAGTGTTTGAGGACAGTGTGTATTCAGCTTATCGACCGTGTGTTGTTATGCCCAGCCGTGTGTTGTGTATTTATTTTAAGCTGTTATGTTGTCCATTTATCTGGTTGTTTATTTCCTTATTGCTTTATTTATCTTTTGCTAGGACAGTTTTAGCACAATTGCTTCAGACCCAGTAGATATTCCCCAAGCACTTTGGACAAGAGGTCATCGGCTCAATCGATCTGAGGATCTGGTTGACGGACAGCCAGTGTTCCATTCTCTACCCCTAGTTGTCAGAAGAAGGCCGAGAAGGCACAGTGTGTCTGAGCAGAGGTTACCAGAGCAGTGGCCTACCCTAGCAGTGAACAGTCGGGCTGAGGTCTTAGTTTCTGCCATAGAGATACACATACCAGTCAGTCAGCAGGATCAGCAGAATATTGCTAGGATGGAAGAAATGATGCGCCAGCTCCAAGAGAGCATGAGGCAGATGCAAGAGGACGCTGTCCGCCAAGCGGAGTTCGCTAAACAGCAGGCCACAATCATGGCCCAGCAGGCGGAGCTAATTACCCGGCTCCAGCAGCAAGCCGGAGCATCAGCTTCGCACCCAAACCCTCCTCCACCAGGAGTCCCATTACCCGAGCAGACACCAACTGTCCAAAATGTCCTGCCAAACACCCAAAACACCTTGCCAAATGTCCAGAACATCCAGGAGGACACAGACATTCTAGCGGGGCCAGCTCCACCCCCACTTCCTCCTCAACTATCCAAAACCCATCCACCCGCCAACCACCCGGACTCTCCTTTCGAGTTCGAAATAGATCATACTGCACTGAAATTGAGCAAGCTCGAGAAGCTATTCAAGAAATCCCAGGGAGTAAAAGCTATTCCGGATATCGAGGACGGATATACCGATGTGGCTGTGACATTGCTGGATAGATTCAAAATGCCGCAGATTGATCGCTTCGATGGATCCGGGGACCCCATGGTCCACCTCCGTCTATTTTCAGATATACTGCGGCCAATGGGCCTAACCAGACCACAGAAGCTTTCGCTATTCAGCTGGACCTTGTCAGGTGTCGCCACTATCTGGTATGCGAAGTTGGAGGATGATGTCAAAAGAAGTTGGGATGAAATGGCCGAGGCCTTTGTTGCCCAATACTCGTACAACACCCAGATCGAGATTACGACTTGCGATCTCGAAACAACCAGGCAGGAGCCCAAAGAGACTTTCTCAGATTTCGTAACCCGATGGAGGGCGAAGGCATCGATGATGACCCTAAGGCCTACCAACAAAGATCAGATCAGGATGATTATGCGCAATCTCCAGCCAAAACTCATGCAAAAGATGATTGTACTCCCCTTCCCCACTTTTTCAGATCTGCACGAGATGGGAGTACAGATCGAAGATGCAATGAAACAGGGTCTGATTGACCAAGACAGGGAGCAACCTCGGAGAACCTTTAACCGCAATAACAATGCAGGCCCAAGTGGTGCTGCAACTGCAAGAACTTCGGAGATAAACATGGTCGCCACCATTCCCCCTCCCTCTCCAAGGCCCACGCCAGCCACACCCTTCTCCAATGCATCCGGAAGCAATACACAGACCACTAAATACCAACCCAGAGGCCAAAGAACCTTCACCCCACTGTACATGCCCCTGTCTAAAGCTCTAGGGGTCTTAATCAGAAAAGGGCACCTAAAACCCTTGGAGCCGAGGCCGTTACCAAATCCACTTCCCCCTACTCACAACCCAGCCAAGTACTGTGCATATCACCAGCAGCACGGTCATGATACCGACCAATGTTTCAGACTGCGTCACGAGATTCAAGACCTCGTTGACCCAAACTCCACCTCCCGAAAGACCCAATGTTACCACCAACCCACTCCCTACACACAACCAAACTCCACCTCCCAAAAGAATTAACCTTATCCAGACTGGGGTCGTGTCTTACGATCCTAGCATTTATATCACTCCTACCCATCTACCTAAGCCGGAGGTACTCCTTCCCGACTGCACTGACTTTTTATGCATGTTGGACACCTCTACAACCCAACCTGAGTCAATGGTGGTGGCCGCTGAAGAGAGTACAGGGGAGATTGCAGAGGAGGATAGAATTGTTGAATCTGGGTTTGAGCAGTCTGGGAATTTCGCTAGGGAAGCCTACGATCCAAGTGAGTACATTCTATCAACAGGCCAGCCAGAGCCAAGTGTAGAATTGCCAGAGAAAGCAGAATTGTGTGTGATCCGGGGGGATAGATTTGAGCAGGGGACAGGTGATCTGATGGCTATAGAAGAAGACTTTGCTAACCCACAGTTTTTCAATGACCAAGAATCAGGCGACGTGGCAGTCAACTGGTTTGAGTATGAGGAATCGGCAGAGGCTACCGGATGGCTGGATGATCAACCAGATGTTATAAAGTTCCAACCAGAACAGAGCCCAGCAGAGGCGGGGGTACCAGTGATGGCCGGAAGGGCTGAAAGTCAGGGTATATTGCCGGAGAGCGCCGGTACGAAGAATTTCGCTCAGGACAACAACATTGTGAATACAGGGAAAGTTGAACAACAAACTGCGTTGACGCAGGTGGAACAACAGGGTCTTGAGAGAAACGGGAAAGCCAAAGTCCATGAAGGGATTGAAAGTGCTGTGGGCACGAAGACGGAGGATGCTGTGAGCATGCAGGCTGAAAGTGCTGTGAGTACAAACATGCTCGAGCCAGACAGGTGCCTTTTGAATGCCAACGGAATGTGGTGGGAAAACGATGATTTATGTCTTGCCCATACAGACGACGACTGGGGAAGCAATCAACCAGACGACACCTGGTACCTCGATAAGGTTGATCACATGACAAGAAGCGGGCGGTACTTCAAGCCCCCGCACCTAGACTAACCTGAGGCATCTAGGAAAGACAAGGAAGGTGAGAAACAGAGGGAGAAGCAGATTGAGGAGGAAGCTGTATTGAAGCAGCTGAAGAAGATACAAGCAGACATCTCCATCTGGGGACTGCTTATGGCGTCACGAGTGCACAGGCAGGCCGTCCTATCTGCCATGGACAAGGCTAAACTCTCTATAGATACCACACCAGAGCAGTTGGTTGGACTGGTCTTTCTGGGAGGAGGTTCCCCGACGATAACCTTTTCAGACAAAGAACTGCTGCCTGAGGGCACAAATCATAACAAACCCCTCTACATCTCTGTGGAATGTAGGGACAAATGGGTGCCGTCGACACGGGATCCGCCATTAATGTATGCCCGTCAAGAACGACATATGCAATCAGGTTAAAGCCCACAGACTTCATGCCGACTACTCAAGTGATCAGAGCCTATGATAACACCAGCAGGGAGATGATGGGGACTGTCAAAATTCATACCCAGGTTGGTCCAGGACAACACAACATTGAATTCCATGTCTTGGACGTTCCCGCAACCTTTAATCTACTCTTGGGGCGGCCGTGGTTGCACTAAGTGAGGGCAGTCTCTTCCGCTCTACATCAGATGGTGAAATACCCCTATGAAAAGGGAGTAGCCACTGTTTTCGGGAATTCATCAATCCATCCACCTCCAGAGGTATCTACACCAGTCCTAGAAATCGAGCATGGCACGGAGGATATGTTCTTATCAGGGTTTACCTTAGCTGAGGCTAGGGTAGTGCAGAATATCATGGCTGTCAATGAGGGAGTGTACGTCAGTGCCCAATCTGTATACCTCATGAACAAGCTACAACACATCCCTGGGATGGGATTGGGCAGGAGCGGCCGGAAGGGCGTCGCAGTGTTGGCCGAGGTGCCGCATAACCCTCATACCTTTGGCTTGGGTTATCTGCCCACCAAAGAGGACTGGATGCGAAAGGGGAAGGAAATGGCTGGGAGAGCCAAAGCGAAGAAGGTGGGGAAGCCTTTTGACTTAATGCACAGGCCCATTCAGGGTACCCTGAACGGACGCTTCGTCCGGGACGGGGAGGACTTTCCGTTTTCTGGCTTCCCCGAGCCGTGGCTGAACGCGGAGAAGAAACGCATGCCAGGCTTCGAGATTTTCTATGATCTACAATTACCCAGGGATGACGTTGCCACAGAGCAGACAGACCCATCAGCTGAGTTTGAGCAGTGTAAGGTAGTGGATTCCGAGGGCGCTAAAATTGAAATGGGGGTAGCATTGGCATGTCTACTTTCAGATCCTCCGATCGACCATAAGTGCTTGGGGGATAACTTCTCGGTTTCCATGATTGGGGATGAAACGGCTGCGAGCCTACCAGCAACTATTTTGGATGCATCTATCGCACCCTCTCTCACTTGGCAATACGATGAGGGGTTTTTGTCCAGCAGCACCGGGTCAAGTAGTGAGCCGGAATCTGATTCCACCGAATCTTGTGAGTCGGAATCAGGTTCCAGCTCGACTGAGTCTGAGTCTGGTAATCCTGGGGATGATAACCCGGATACCACAGTTTTGTCCAGGTCGTCTTTTTCTTTCTCATTTGAGTCTGTTGTAATCGAGAATTCGGACGATTTGGATGTGCTTAATGAGAATTAAGTAACTGTGGTTTGTGAGTACTTTTCTGTGCCCTTGATTTATTGCATTAATTCAGACTTTCAAAACTTTGATAAAAACGACGAGGACAAAATTCCTCCGATTTTGCAACGTTTAATTGAGCAGGAGCAGGAGAGATTTGTCAAACCCTTAATGGATGAAATCATTACCATGAATATTGGTACTGAGGAGGACCTGTGGCTGGTCCAGATCGGGTGTACGTTGTCTTCGAAGGAACGCGAGCGCTTAGTCGCTTTATTAAAAGATTTCAAAGATGTTTTCGCGTAGTCCTACGAAGACATGCCTGGGATCGATCTTGAGATTGTACATCACCGGATCCCCCTTGACCCCAAGGCCTGACCTGTCAAACAGAAACTCAGAAGGATCCGCCCGGACTGGGCTCTCAAGATTAAGGAAGAGGTCACCAAGCAAATCGACGCAGGCTTCCTGCTGGTATCCGAATACCCGACTTGGTTGGCCAACATTGTTCCAATGCCGAAGAAAGATGGTAGGATCCGGGTATGTGTGGATTTCAGGGATTTGAACAGAGCTAGTTCGAAGGGCGACTTTCCCTTGCCGCATATTGATGAGTTGGTGGATTTCACAGCAGGGCATGCTTTGCTCTCATTCATGGATGGCTTCTCAGGCTACAATCAGATAGTGATGGCACTAGAAGACCGGGAAAAGACTGCGTTCACCACCCCGTGGGGGACATACTGCTACAGAGTAATGCTATTTGGGTTGAAGAATGCTGGAGCTACTTATCAACGGGCCGCGACCACAATATTGCACGACATGATCCACAAAGAGGTTGAGGTGTACGTGGACGACATGATTGTCAAGTCCAAAGAAAGAGAGGGCCACTACACTGCCTTGCAAAAGTTCTTCCAAAGGATCAGAGAATTTCGGTTGCGGCTAAATCCTCAGAAATGTACATTCGGTGTTACAGCGGGAAAAATGCTGGGGTTTCTAATTACACAGAGAGATATCGAAGTCGACCCTTCCAAAATCAAGGCCATCTTAGAAATCCCCCCACCAAGGACTGAAAAGGAGGTGCGAGGCTTTCTGGGTAAAGTGCAATTCATAAGACGGTTTATCTCAAAATTAACCTTGACTTGTGAACCACTTTTTGGTCTCCTGAAGAAAGGAAAGAAATTCCAATGGGACGGCCGATGCTAAGCTGCTTTTGAACAGATCAAGGAATACTTACAGAACCCGCCCGTGTTGTCACCGCCAGAGCCGGGGAGACCGTTGATATTGTACCTTTCAGTGACTGAGACTACGATGGGCTATATGCTCGCACAGGAATCAGAAGACAAGGTGGAGAATGCCATCTATTATCTGAGCAAGAAGATGCTAGAATATGAGACTCGCTACACACCTTTGGAAAAGGCTTGCCTAGCTTTGGTATGGGCTACCAGGAAGCTGCGGCACAACCTGTTAGCTCACTCCGTAATGTTGGTTTCACGACTTGATCCCATCAAATATCTTTTCGAGAAACCAGCACTTATGGGTAGGCTAGCTCGTTGGTTGCTGTTGCTCTCCGAATTTGATTTGAAATATGTAACACGCAAGTCAGTCAAGGGAAGAGTAGTGGCAGAGTTCTTAGCCGACCATCGAAGGAAGGGGTGAAGCGATCGAGTACTTATTCCCGAGATGAGGCCATTTGCATATCGACGACGAAACTTGGGCGATGTACTTTGTGGAGCGTCAAATCAATACGTATATGGGATAGGAGTGTTCTTGTGCTTGACAATTCCCGTATCCCTCTAGCCTTCAAACTCTGATTCAAAGTCTCGAATAACGAAGCAGCATATGAGGCATGCATCGTCGGTCTAGAAGCAGCCCTGGAACTAGGGGCAAGACAGTTGGACGTCATCGGGGACTCGAACCTTGTTGTGTCTCAAGCAAAGGAGGGGAAAGTAAGAGGAAAAGATGATGATGTATCACCAGACCTTGGACTTGCTAATTCCTCGGTTTGAGAAGCTAAGTTTTACTCATCTACTAAGAGAGAACAACAGGTTCGCAAATTCTTTAGCAACTTTATCTTCCATGATAGACATCCCGTGTGGAGTCCGGATGCGTCCAGTCATCATTGACCAGAAATTTGCACCTGCCTACGAGTCGATTGCTGCTATAGATGAGGTTCAGGACGAAAACCCCTGGTATTACGACATTTGGAATTTCTTGGAGAAAGAAGCATACCCGCCAGGGGTAAATGCCAAGGATAAAAGGGCAATCAGGAGAATGGCCGTTCAGTTCATCATCTGTCGGGGTAAGCTGTATAAGAGGGGCCATCTGGGAGTGCATAAGCTGTGTGTTGATGCCGAAGAGTCAAAACGTCTAATGGAAGCCATCCATGGAGGGGAATGCGGTGCGCATATGAACGGAGTAATGCTGGCACAGAAGATCCTCAGACAGGGTTACTACTGGTCCACCATGGAGGAGGATTGTATCGGCTTTGTTCGGCGATGCCACAAATGTTAGATCCATGCAAATCGCATGAACATCCCGCCGTCGAAGCTGTAAAACATGACTTCGCCATGGCCATTTTCAGTTTGGGGAATTGATGTGATCGGGGCTGTCACTCCGAAGGGGTCGAATGGGCATGAGTTCATCTTGGTCACGATAGATTATTTCACGAAGTGGGTCGAGACCCAATCTTATGCGGTGTTGAAGGCTTTACATGTTGCGAAGTTTATCAGAAACAACATCATCTGTCGCTACGGAGTCCCAAACGAAATAATTTCTGATAACGGTTCCCACTTCAAGAAGGAAGTGATTGACTTGTTGGAAAAATACAACGTGGCTTTTCATAAGTCCTCTACCTATCGGCCGCAGACCAATGGAGCGGTTGAGGCCGCCAATAAGAATATCAGGCACATACTACAGAAGATGATGGAAACCTATCGGGATTGGCCAGATAAGCTACCGTTTGCTCTGTGGGGCTACCAGACTTTAATCAGAACTTCTACTGGGGCGACTCCGTATTCATTGGTTTATGGGATGGAGGCCGTTCTACCTATCGAGATTGAGGTTCCATCATTACGAGTATTGGCTGAATGTCGAATAGCCGAAGCAGACTGGCAGCAGAGTAGGTTTGAAGAACTCATGCTCTTTGATGAAAGAAGACTGAAAGCACTGTACCATGTTCAGGGTTATCAGCGCAGGATTGCCTGGGCTTTCAACAAGAGGGTGAAGTCCAGAAATCTAAAAGAAGGAGATTTGGTACTCAAGGACAACCGAGCTCCCATCCACGACCCAAGGGGCAAGTTCAGGCCTAATTGGACTGGTCCTTACATCATTAAGTCTATCTGGTTAGGTGGAGCTGTGGTTCTGATGGATCTAGATGGCTTGGAGTTTTCACAACCGATCAACATGGACAAGTTGAAGAAATATTACCCTTGAGATGCTCGCTAGGCCGAAAACCCAAAAGGGCGACCTAGGCAAAACTCAGAGCACGAAAAATTTGAAACTACAAAAACTGAGCTCGCAAGGTTGAAAACCCGCAAAGGGCGGCCTTGGCAAAAGTTAGAGCGTAAAAAGAGAGTGAAAATACCCGAGTGAACCCGAGCCTGAACTACGTAAGGCTTGATTCCCATCTTTGGGATACGTAGGCAACTTCATCCTGAAGTTCAGCCATAAACTTTTCCCCGATCAACTTTGTCCATTTGGTCATCTCGGTCATCTTTGTCCATCAGCATTTATCGCGATCTCCGGTATAGTACTTTTCAAACTAGGGGCAACTTTCCGTTGCCACACAGTGCCGCGGTACTATTCAGACTAGGGGTAACTTTCCAGTTGCTAGGATCCGGGGTTGTGCATCTTAGTGACAGATCTCAAGCGTGTCCAGTTCTAATCCATATCGAAAATAGTTTTGAAAAGTTTTAATAAAAGTTGACTTTGTTCAAATTAATCTTTTTACAATTAAGACCATTTTTGGACCAAAGTGGAAAATTTTCAGTACCACAACCTTCAATTTCATTGATTTCAATACAGAGTTCTCTTGCTTTTGCATACAATTGAAGTTGCTTTTTATTACACTCATAAAGAAAACTTGAAAGTACTAATAAAGCAATAAATCCGGGGCATAGTCAAGTCAAGTGTCCCCGCGCCCCCTCCCAGAGCTAGTCGAAGCCTTTGATGCCAAGCTAGGCCCAATCTGTGCCTCTTCATTAAGCCAATCCCAGCACTCGTCAGACAAAGTGCAACTGAAAGTAGGAGCCGGGGCCAGGAGCTCTCTGGTCCTCCATGCTGTGGCATATCGGGCAAGCTGTGCACCTCGGACCGGGAAAGCAGCCGGGTACTCAATCCCCTCTGGCGGGCAAGTCTGGTCATGACCGAACTGGCGCAGGAACCGGAATGGAAAGTAGAACACACAGTGGGTCAGACCAATCAACTGGATCCCGATCAGCCGGGACATGCTATAGCTTATTGCCGGGAGATTGAGCCTAGGACAACGCCAAGCAATGCGATCTGCAGACAAATTGCACATCCAGTCAAACCACCACCTTTCATCAGGGGTGTCGACTAGGCGTTGTCGAAAGAAGTAGCCGCGGGCTGAGTAGGCAGGACAAGAGTCCACAACCTGCAATTTATCCATCAACCATACCTGGGAAGGGACGAAAAATGAGAGAATAAAGAATAGAGAGATGTGCGATGAGAGAAAAGTAAGACAAGGGTTTTGTGAGAAAAACTGACCCTGAGGGCCGAGTGATGTGAGCAATATATATGTAAGATTGGGTGGGAAACATTACCTGCAGCAGTAGTGGACTCCCCGCGAATCTAGTCGTCTCCCGGCGATAGATAGCATCCAAGCCCGTCAGTGTCTCGGCCAAGGTCATGGCGATGCAGCTCTTTCCTTCTTTCAAGCCTTGAGCAACTTCAATCAGATGAATGCTATATCCGCCGAAGCCCGGGGAAAGCAGAAAGTGAGACAGTAGGCACAAGCAGAGAGCATGTTGTCGGAAACCTTGCCAATAATGGTCGCCGCGGTCACCGGCCTCAGAAAAGCGATGAATTAAGCCGAGGATGTCCAGTTCCCCATTACAGATCAGAGACCGAGCGTCATGTATGGTGAGTCCACACATCCGCCCTAAAGCTTGGGCGTGGCCAAAGCGGAACTGGGGCAAGATCTCTTCATGACATTCAGATTCCATCAAAACTTGAAAATCTTCAAAAGTTGGACATACCTCTTGCCCGCCAAAGCTAAACACATGCGTTACCGGGTTCCAAAACCTCGCCGCGGCATGGAGAAAAGGGAGGTGCAGCGGAGTGCGGCTCAGCGTGAATAGTGCATTCAAGCCGAAACCCCGGAAGTTCAACTTTTCTGAGCCATCTAGAGAAGCGATCCAAGCTGTGAGATTTTCGATGAGAAACGCCTCCATTTTGGTGCAAAATTGAGATGAAATGAATCAACCACAAAGCTAGAGCTTTTAAAGAGGACAAGACACTGTTCGGGAGACACGTGTCAAAAATTTGGTGGTTTCTGGGCTAAGTGGCCGGCCGGCCACCTTTTCTAGCAGGCCAGCCACCTCTCTCCCCTCAAATGCAAAAAAATTGGCCGGCCAGTTCCCAAAGGTGGCTGGCCATGCTCCAATATGTGTCTTTGGTAATGTTTTACCCTCTGGAAGGAAGTTCCAAGCATTTCCATGCGTTGGGAGTGTCGAAGGCCTCCATTTCCCTCAATTTCGGATGCGTTCCGTCACCCAGATCGTCCGAAATGCACTTCGTTCATAGAGTTGTTGTTAAGTCTTGCTTATCGAGTTGTTGTCTTGCTTATAGAGTTGTTGTTTTTCTTATCGAGTTGTTAAGTTTGTCGAGCTGTCGAGTTTCGTGCATTGAGTTGCTTAAACAATTTTGTTGTGCTTTACTTATCGAGTCACCAATCTTGTTATGTTTTGTTTTGCTTATCGAGTTGTAAACTTGCTAAGGTTTTGTTATTTCTTAGTAAGTTAGGTTGTTTAGTCTGTTGTGTCGGTTCACTACCTGACTTGGCAATTTTCAGTGCACAATTCCATTCAATCTCATTTTGGTGCAAAATAATGCGATACGATGCTGAAAGCATAAAATACAACACTTTTTCAAAAGCTGTTTCATTCTATCATCATTCCTTTGTTCCAACAATTTACAACAAGGGTACAAGTTTTACAGAAAATAAAACTGCCTAACAACATACAATGTGCTATAACTACTAGTAAAAAGGTAAACAAAGCAGGGAACAGCTGCATCTATGCTCTCAAGAGCAGGAATAAGAGGCCCTCTTCGTCCTCTTCTGCGGAATAGACTCTGCGCCACCATCACCATCATCATCATCTGAATCGGAGCTGCCATCCTCGGAGCCCTCCTCAGCCTCATCTCCACTCCTGGAACCAGGACCGGAGCCCTCCTCTCTGTCAGCAGATGTCTCCGACTGACAATCTGCAGCCTCCTCCTCCTCCTCATCCTCACCGGGCTCCTCCTCTAAAATGTGTGCTCTGCGTCTGCGAGACGACCCCCCTCCTCGGGCTCCTCGAAAAGGCCCAGATGGCCCAGCTCCTCGAAAAGGCCTAGATGGCCCAGCTCCTCGAAAAGGCCCAGATGGCCTAGCTCCTCGAAAAGGCCCAGATGGTCCACCTCTCCGAGAAGGCCCAGGTGGCCCGGCCTGCGGCTGAGCTATACCGGGGGCATCTGAGAATAAAGAGTTCAATTTGAATACATCAATTCGAATATGTACATCAGATGCAAATACAAGAAAACTACATGAAGTGGGTACATGTAAATACAGTGTGTAAGTGGGGTGTGTGTCAGATGTGCTCTACACAAGTAGCCTATCAATGCAGTAGAATGTTCAAAATCAGCATGTCATCGGAAATATGATAAATGCAAGAAAACTGGACAATACCTGGACACCCATAATGGACAACTGTGCCTCTCTCCGCAGGACCATGCCCTCGAGCGCGGCCATCATCCCGAGCATCTCATCCATATACTCAATAGGAGGCTGTAGATACAAATGCAGAACTATTAGTAAGAGAATGAATGTCCAAGTGCCTGGCTGATAAATCAAAGATGTAAAAGCATACCGGTGGTGAATCAAGATCTCTGACGTATCTGTGGTCAAGTAGGGGAGGCTCTATCGGGATCGGGTAGGGAGTCTCGAATCGCCATCCCATCAACTCGGCCGGCATGGCTGGCCACCCAACATGATGATGAGTCGGAGGAATCAGGGGAACCAATCCATCCCCACCTCTAGATATACCAGCCCTGCTGGTGGAAGGGGCGTCTGTAGCCCGAGCCTGGGCCTAGCTCGAAGATGGCATACCAGCAGGCCTCATCGTCAGAGTACGGACTCCCGTCAATGGAGGCATCAGGTATATGTGACGGTAAGTAGCATAATCCCCCTCCTTAAGATGTAGTAAGGCATCAGTACCTAGCATAGCACTAACAACATCCCGGGAAGAAAGCCTATCAGCAATCCGCATATCGACTGGGGATGCTGAGGGAGGGTCCTGAGAAGTGTACCCCCAGACCTGACGCAAGAAGCGGTCCCCCAAAAACCAGGCCCTACCAACTGGCCCTTCGAATAGGATCCTGTACCGGGAGGCACCCCACTCTCCGGCAAATTGGAATCGGAGACCTTCACCTAAGGGCGCCTAGGGCTGCCATGTGATCTGCAGATAACATATGCATAAACCAAGCAGAAATCGAGAATGTACAAGACAAATCAAAGAGGAAAACAGAAAGAACTGAGAGTTCTGAAATACCTCTGTCGACCGCACTGCGTCGGCATCGCCAGAGATAAAGGAGAGACTCCGAGGTCTCACCAGGTCTTGCCCTCGAATACGAAAGTGAATACGGGGTCATGGGGGGGCCCTCCACCACCAACTCTGGGGCTAATGTCGGGAAGTACACATAGACCCATAACTGTGGAAAACAATGCAGAATACAAAGTGCTGAGGGCAAAGTGCATGATACAGAGTATAAAGTGCGCCGTGTGTGCAATGTACAAATAATGAGGAGCAGAAACGTAAATCAAGAGGGCGTAGTACCTCCTGTGCTCTCCAATAGCCGCCAAGTAAGTCCCCCCGTCCGCGGGAGGTCGCGCTCATGTAGCAATAAAGGGTAGCCAAGCCGGCGCCACCCCAGTCATACCGTCTGACCTGTGATAGGTCCACCAAAGCACTCAACAGATAAAGCCCAACAGTGTTCCCCCTATCGGCAAACAAAGTGGTCCCGAAGAGGAACATCAGAAAGCCGCGGGCATACTGTGTTGCCTCCTCAGGAGTCCCAGGCTCCATCTCCACCCTCCGGAAATGGGAAGAGAACTAGGTGTATCGGACTCTCCCCGAAGATCTATCAACAGGCAGGCGAGCCCCGAATAAAAATATCCAAGTGGCCTCCCACTGGCCCATGTCCTCGTCGTAAGGGATGGCCCAACCTCCCACGTCAAGGCCAGTCAATACGGTAAAGTCAAACGAGGTCATAGTCAAGTCCCCCGTGGCAGAGAAATGAAAGGAGTTGGTGGTGTCCCACCATCTCTCCACCAAGGCGCCCATCAACGTCCTCCTGGCAGGACAGCGAGATAGCCCAGTACAGAAGGCCCAAACCCCGCCAAGTCAACCAAATCCCGGACAGCCTCCGGAAGCTCTAAGATACCAATCTCGCCATGAGAGCCATATCCCCGCCAGGCGAGAAGTCACCGTGATTCGAATGAATACATGTTTCAAAGATAAAATGAATAAGTCATGCGTAATGAAATGAATAAGCTGTGTGTGCAAAGGAAATGAATGGGCTGTGTGTTCATCATCGAATTATGGGCTGTGTGTTCAGAAAATCAGTGTTTGGGCTGTGTGTTCAACTCTCAATCAGCGTGTGCTGCGTGTTCACCTCAACAATGGGCTGTGTGTTCAGAAAATCAGTGTTTGGGCTGCGTGTTCAACTCTCAATCAGTGTGTGCTGCGTGTTCACCTCAACAATGGGCTGTGTGTTCAGAAAATCAGTGTTTGGGCTGCATGTTCAACTCTCAATCAGTGTGTGCTACGTGTTCACCTCAATAATGGGCTATGTGTTCTGAAAATCAGTGTTTGGGCTGCGTGTTCAACTCTCAATCAGTTTGTGCTGCATGTTCACCTCAACAATGGGCTGTGTGTTCAGAAAATCAGTGTCTGGGCTGCGTGTTCAACTTTCAATCAGTGTGTGCTGCGTGTTCACCTCAACAATGGGCTGTGGGTTCAAAAAATCAGAGTTCGGGCTGCGTGTTCTACTCTCAACAAGTGTGTGCTGCGTGTTCACCTTCAATTTGGGCTGTGTGTTTAGAGATTCAGGGTTTGGGCTGTGTGTTCTATTCTCAACAAGTGCAGGCTGTGTGTCCACAATTAATTTATGGGTTGCGTGTTCAGAAATTCAAAATGATTGAATTGTGTGTTCGAATGTAAATGCACGTCAGGTCATAGACTAAACATTCTAAATAAGCTGTGTACTAAAAAATGAGCAGACAAACATGGCAAAGGCACGAAATGCATGAAAAATACAGAATACATTGCAGAAAATGTAAAAGCGAAGTAAATACCTCTCGTGCCTCATGGGAAAGGTGAGACTCGCTCCGCAGGCAAATCCCCAGCGCCGCCACAAAATCAAGAAGTGATAGAAAATTTCATGAAGAATATGTGCTGGTGGGTCGTACCTCTTGGGTATGAAAAGTCAAACCCTCGGGGGCAGAGCCATAATATCAGGATCATCCCCGGCACCCAGAGGACCTCCACCGTGAGGGAAATGACCAGCCATTTCAGGAAATCTGCAAAAAGGAGCAAAAACGAGCAAAATGAGCCAAAATCGGAAAAAGTCAACAAAAGTCAACTCTCGAGAAAATCTTCCAAATATTGAGACAAACTCACCTCAAGTGGCGAAAATGAGAAAAAAAGCCCTGAAATCAAAATTTAATCGGTTCAAAATGAAGAGAACTGAAAGTTTTCGTGAAAACAACTTGCATGGGGCGTTGGAAAACGCGTATAGGGCACAGATCTGAGAGAGAAAGTGGTCTATGAAGATAGAGAAGGTGTTTTCGGAGCTGGAGTTGTGAGGAGAAATGCTTTGGCTGAATGGATTTAAAGAAAAGAGGATGAAAGTACCAAAATGCCCACGGTTTTGGCAAAGTGGCCGGCCGGCCAACTTTTCAGGCAGGCCGGCCATTCCTTTTCAAAAAACTGGCCGGTGGCCTCCCACTTGCAATAAAGCTGGCCGATGGTGTTCCCTAGGTGGGCCCCAAGGTCTCTGCAAATTTTGATGATGATTGGAGTCCCCGGGACTTGAAAAAGTACAAGAGAAGTGCACTTTCCGACGCGAAATCGCTCCGCCGGAACTTCAACTTCAACTTTCGATGACTGTCTCATCATTACTCATCAAAAGCAAGGTGTATCCTTTTGAATATGTTGTGACCCTTCCGGGGGGTGAACCGGGGGTCGCGATCGAGCCACCCTTGCCGAAACGCGCACTTCTTTGCTTGTTGTTTTGCAACAAACGTGCATCCTAGTCCTGCATTGGTATGCACATCACTTGCATTCTCATGCATATACTTGCATTGTTATGCACGTTTCATTGGTATTATCATGCCTCCATGTTTAAAACTTGCATTGTTGCGCACGTTGCTTCCCGCATTGCAATGCACTCACCCATCAACACCGCATTTGTCTACACTCGATATCACATTGAACACATGTTGCTAACTATGTTGTGCTTGTTAAAGTTCTTCATTTTTCAGGCACGATATTGTATGTACGGTTCATTTGAAGTCAAAAGACTGCATCGAATCGCGCAGGTATCGTATCTTCTCCGTGTGAGACGTCGCGGGAGTTGAACAATTCTCCGCATTCTTAACTGCATGAAATGTAGTTGTTGCTTTGCATCCTTGCTTAAAATTGTTGCATCTATTTGTGAATACTTACTTCATTACAGCTTGCTGCATTTACATGATCATTGAGTTACGACCGGCTTTGTGCATATTGTTTTGCATTTTGCCCCCCCTGCCTGTGGGCATGCCTGCGGGCACATCTTGGTTTATCTTGTATGTTTGTCTAAGTCTTCGGCCTTGTCAAAAATGGGTCGTCTCTGCGCTTTGACATTCACTCCCGTCACTTGTGACTTCCGAGTTCTGTCAAAGAGGGGCAACTGTAGACACCCCATTTTTTACCGACCTTAAGACTCAGACGTCACCGATTGAGCGCTTGGTGATGTTGCATATCGTGCCCATTCAGAGGTTTCAGAGTCTCGGCTGCGAGCCTTGCCTCCGGACTTCCGGACTCTTTTGTGCCTTGCCTCGGTTTGCGAACCAGGCTCTGTTTTCTTTGTTTTCTCTTCTCGAAGAGAGGGAGAGGTCTCATAGACCATCTCTCAGTGGTCGTAGGCCATTTTTCTCGTTTGGAGCCCGATTTCCGATTTTTCGCAGCCGTCGGCCGCGTGCCTCGGTTCGGGACCGCTTAACCACCTCCGTTTGTTCCGGTTTTTGGCACATGCCTTATTTGCTCCCTTTTGAGGGACACTGTGGCTCGAGAGACCAACTTCGTGGTCGAACGCCACCTCCGGTGCTTAACAGTCAGTTTTCGGGGCCCCAGGCTGCGTGTTTCGGCCCCCGAACCTTCGTTTTGCATCGGTTTGAGTTCATTTTTGGCAGGGACCTCTGTTTCATTGTTATGAAGATCGTAGAAGGATGGGAGGCCAGCAATTTTTCTGAGGACCAATTTTATTTCTTCATCGCCCTCTGTCGCCCGTTTTTCTCACTAGAAAGCCAATGTTGACCACCCTAAGGCCACTTTTTCTAGCCCTAAACCACATATTTTTGTTGTAGACACCTGGGAGGCCACCAATATGATATGGCCGGCCAGTAATTGTCTCTGACCCTTTTGAACCTCTCTAAAAAATGAGCTTTTCTCTCTCCTGGTTCACTTTCTCCAGTTTTTGACCACATGGTTGTGTTGTGCACACATGGGAGGCCATCTTTTTGGCATGGCCGGCCACTAATCATGATTGACCCTTTTGACCCTTGGCCGACCGGCCATGGGGGAGGCCAGCCGGCCACCTAAACCCTAGAAAACCGGCCGGCCAGAATCCTCTCTTCAGGTACTTTACAAATATACCCTATGTTTCCCCCCAGATTTTGTATCCGGGGAGCTAACTTTTTGGGAGGAAATTTGAATTTCATTTCCCCCCTTTTTCCCCCACTCCTTTGCCTATATAACTAGCCCCCTAGCTCTTGTTTTGGGGTTGAAAAAAATTGTTTAAGGCTCTTGCATACATACATTCTCCATCCCTCTTTTCCAAGCTCCAAAATCCTAAGGTTTTTGCCTCATTCCTACACCAACCCATAGCATCACTCCTCCTCACTCCATTCCAGCAGCTTCAAGGCCATTTCCAGAGCTTAGGAGCAACATTTCTTGGATCAAAAGTTTTTGAAGTTTGGCTCTTCAAGGGTAAGTCTTCTTCTCCTCTCTTTGGCCCTATTTTTGCATATGATCTAAGCCATACTTTATTGCATTTTTGGGCTTCGACCCAAACTGTAAATAGTCATTTTTTGAGGTCCTTTTCATGTTTTATTTAGGGTCTTTCCCTGTTTGAGGCTTCCTACTATCACTTGCCTCTTTAACTCTTCTTTATGCCTTTTTTTTGTATAGTATTTTAGGCCCATTTGTGAGCTGTTTCAGACTTTGATATAAACTGTGATATATCTTTTTTTGAGCCCCTCTTTAACTTTGTTGAAGGGATATTTACTGTTTGAGACTTCCTTCTGTCACTTGCCTCTTTATCCCTCTTTTAGCCCTATTTTTGCATCTTTTGCTGTTTGAGGCTCCCTTTTTACTCCTTGTGTTTAAACCTTCTTTTAGGCCTATTTTTTGCATAGTATTTTAAGCTTACTTTTGCACTGTTTTGGACTTGGTCATAAACTGTAAGATACCTTGTTTTGAGCCCCTCTTCAACTTTTTTGAAGGGCTCTTTATGGTTTGGGGCCCGCATCTGCTACTTGCCTCTTTACCTCTCTTTTGGGGCCATTTTTGCATGTTAACTTAGCCCTATTTGTGTTCACTTTTTGGACTTGCTTGAAATAGGAAATATGCATATTTTGGGACTGCCTTGATTCTTTATTTATGCTTCATATTCAAATAATGCATGCTTTGTATAGCTATAAGTCATTCCATGTGCCTAGTTTCGAGTTTCGGGTCTCATTTCATGCATCGGGTGCCATGTTTCCATGTTTCGGGGCTGTTTTGCATCATATTTTGGTACTGAAATTTGCATGCTTGTATGCCATATTCCATTCCTTGCCATGTTTTGTTGGAGTGGCATTCGTGCCTTAGGTTCGGTCCTCGGTTTGCGTGCACGTGTGCACGCATCTCGAGTGTCTCATTTTTATCTGATGGCCTCTTATGTGAGTGTGGCCAAGGTCCACTTGTGTTGGTGTAAGTCCATTATGCATTGTGTATGCCATTTCGTTTCATAGCATTGTGTATGCTAGGTTGTATGTTAGCGCATTGTGTATGCCATGTTACCTCGTACATCGTGTATGCCATTTCATAGCATTGTGCATGTTAGGTTGTATCTTAGTTGCATTCATGCATGTCATGCATATCGCATTCTGTTTGGGATAGGAGTTAGCCCGAGCACGGGAAACGAGGTACGTTTCGTACTCCGAGTGACGGAACGTGTCTCAATTCCCCAGTCACCGACACTCCGGATTATCCATGATGGAGTCTTGGTCTTGTTGTGTTTACATGTGCATTCATTTCATATTGAGTTATGCAATTTGACTCCTCGGCCATCGTGCATCGAGATGCATGATTGGTGGCACGAGGATCGAGGCATGCATACATATGTGAAAATACATTGCTATGCCCCTTTCCTGCTCTCTGTTGCAGCAAATCAAGAATCAGCAGCCTTTCGGGGCTTGGCGCGCTTTCCTAGAACAATTGCAAACAAAGGCTAATTGGGGCATCGCAGTGGATTTCCTCGCAAAAGCAACCCGAACATGCATCATTCATCATCCGGAGCAGAGTCGAGACAGTCCCTGGCTTGCATGCCAATTTATTGCTTGCCTAGTTTAATTTGTTAATTAATTAGGGTTTTGTACTATATTCGGACTGTAATTATTCATTTGGGACTGTATTATTCTTTCGGACCCTTTGCGCGAGGGCAATGTTGTAATAAGTGTGCGTGAGTGTGATGTATGTCTTCCAACCCCACGTCTTTCTTCCCTTTTATTTACCAGCTTATGATGGTTAGATTAGGGCATGTTTCAATTAACATACAGTATAATAGCATGTTTGCATTCATTCATCTGTTTTGCATGCATCGGGCTCGGCGTATCATACTAACTGCATTTGTATTTCAATTCCGAGTTGAATACTTGATAGCTGTTGCATCTCATATGCCATGTTTAGAATAGCCGAGCCTGCTATGGTTGCATTTTTGCATGTGTTGCATTAGACATTTCTGTATAGTTAGGATCATGCATGGATTTCTAATTAGCTTTTGTTTTGGCTTGGAGTACTCGGTAAGTTCTACGCTTTAGCATCCTTGCATGTGTGTGAGTGACTGCCATGATAGCATGCTTACCATGAGACTATGTGCTTATGTGATACAATTGCCTGTATGCCTGTGGGTGAAGGTTGGGTTATTTGGATTGGAACAAATCATCGACTGTAAGTTTTAAGCCCACTAGATAGTGGCAAAACCATCTTTTCTAAGCCCACCCGAGGGTGGCAAAATCTGCATTTTAAGCCTACCTGCGGGTAGCAAACCATCTTTCAAAAACAAACATGAAATGTTTTGTTCCAATTCAAAGGATCCATCTATACTTGTATCTTTGTCATGATCACATAGTAACTCTAGGCTAATACCCGGAATAAGAACACATAATGTTTTCAAAACTAGATATCATGGTTAGTAGAGGCCGATCTTTGATCGGGCGAGTGGGGGTGCTCACGAAGTGACCTTCCCCAATCGTACCCAAGTTCCCGAGCCGAGGCAACTTTAGTAATGATGGACATGTGGCCTTAGGCAACGAGTCAGGGTTTCCTAAATTTCCTAAAATAAAATATTTAGGTGGCAACTCTGTATCTGGCAAAACAGTCCATGTTTGACACTTCTTTCAAAAAAATCTGTTTTCTCAAAACGATTTACCGGATTTGGACTCTTTGGTTCAGATTAAGAACTGTGACAAAAATCGAGTCCGAGCTGTAGCGAGGTCCCCCGCGAACTTGTTACACTATGTAGGTCAAGAATGTTCGGATTATATGTTTTATTTGAGGGCGTTACAAATATATTAAATTAGTATTTTTTTAGTGCCAATAAAATCGCCTTGAAAACCCACTTCATACATCTAATAATACACAGCACAGGTCGTGGCCCAGCAAAACGATTACCAAACTACAACAATAATCAACCATGGGCTAGTTCAAAAAAAAAAAAAAAAGAAGGAAAAAATCACCAACAAAGGATCAAATAGGATGGTTTAACAAATTAAAAGTTCTTCACAGTTCGGCCTCACCAGCCCATATTTAAACAAGCAAACAAATTTGTACATTATTGAAGGAGACCCACGAGACACTCTACAAAACAGTTACTCTAAAGAACAAGTTTTCAAAGACAAAACCAGCCTAGCCCACCGTTTTCTTGAACAAAACCATGGGCCAACAACATAACCGGTTTTGTTCCACAAGCTTTAAGTCAGCAATATTACGAAGGGATGTTGATCAATAAATTTTATATTTTGGATTTGTAATTTACATAATTTCATTTTTTTTTTTTTGATCTATTTAATCCTTTTAGATGTGTAATGACTCATTTGTCCGTTACATTGGAGTGTCATATTTGGAAAAAAAAGTATTCTAAAGAGTTTTTTAGTGTCACATCATACCCGTTACGTTAGGGTGTCACATTTGAGAAAAGTACACTAAATAATTTCTAATTTTTCTAGAGTGTCACATCATACCCGCCACGTTGGAGTGTCATATGTCATATTTGGGAAAAGTACACTAACTAATTTTTAATTATTTTTAGAGTATCACATCATACCCGTCACGTTTGAGAAAAGTGCACTAAGGAGTTTTTATTTATTTTTGAAGTGTCACATCATATTTGTCACGTTGTCGCATTTGAGAAAAGTGCATTAAAGAGTTTTTTTTTTTTTTTTGAATAAAAGTTTCAGAGTGTCATGTCATAGCCGCCACGTTGTCACATTTAGAAAAAGTACACTAAGGAGTTTTTAATTGTTTTAGAGTGTTACATCATTGGAGTGTCACGTTAATACCTACCACATTGGAGTATCACATCATACTTATCACAATAATAAAAATATATAACTGTCCACCAAAATACTACCAAAATCAAAAATAGGACCACATGGAAAACTCTCCACTAATAGGTCTTAACAGATCAATAAAAAAAACTTGGGACTAATTGAAATACTTGTTTGTGAGATGGGATTTATTTGCAAATATTCCTATTATGAACTCAAATTTAATAATTCATAAATTCTTTAGAATTATTGTTTTATGATTCAAATTTTGGTGGTATTTGATAAAGTTGAGATTTGAAAATTGAAGACTGAAAATTAAGCATTAAAAATTGAATGCTTAATTTTTTAAGTTAAAAAATTGTTTGATAAAAATTTAAGTGCTGAATTAAAAATAAATTATTTGATATATATAAGATAAAATTTGAAATTTATTATTTTTAATTTTTATATTGTGATGATGGTGGTGGTGGTGGTGGAGTGGCATAGTGGTTGTGGTGGTAGTGACATTGGTGGCGGTGTGATGGTGGTGGTGGTAGCGATGATAATAGTAATAAAATAATGGTGATGGTCATGGCAATAATGACAATGGTGATGAAGGTGAAGGTGATAGTAGTAACAGTGGTGGTGGTGGTTGCGACACATGATGGCGGCAGTGGTAGTGGTAGTGGTAGTAGTGGCATGGTGGTGGTGGTAGTGATGGTGGCGATAGTGGTGGTGACATGATGGCGGTGGTTGTGGTGGCAATGGCAGTGGCAGTGGCATGGCAGTAGTGGTGGCGGTGGCATGATGGTGGTAGTAATGGTAGCGGTGGTGGTAATGAGTTTATAATTGTGTATATCAATATTTATGTTTAATATTTATAAATTCAGTCAGAATTAAGTAAATTTTATATGACTTAAATTTTTCTTAAGTTTTAACCTACATTTTAAGAGGCACTTAAATTTTTAAGTGATATCAATTATGGTTATCAAACGAGTTTAATTGATTATCACTTAATCAATTCAGTTTTAAGTGTTAAATCATATTATCAAACACCCCCTATTTTGTACATGAATCGTACACTACACAAATTCAATATCCACCACACAATCTCTCACCCTAAAAAATTTAGGTGGTTAAATCTGGAACTCAGACTTTTTCAATCCAATAATGCTACAGACCCAAACATAAAAACTTAGAATTATCCAAAATTTTACATTAATGGCTTAGATTCATTTCATATATAGACCCCCACATACATTCACTTTACCCAAAATAATCTCGGTAGGGAAAATTATTAGGTACTCTCGGAGTGCCACGTGAACATACTCCCTCACCAATCACTATTTCTTATGCCATCTCATATTCCTCAATTACCAATACAAATAATTAATGCCCCAATTTCTCCATCAATCATACTATCATAGAGTATCACGTGACCATACTCCTGAACTACTGAATAATCACCCTGTAATAGGGTCAGCTCTGACTTTTTTGAGACGAAAGGTGAACTTTCAACACGGGACCTTTCATATATTTTTTAAAAGTAATAATAATTACGTGTCTTAATTTATTTATTTATTTTTTTTATATTTGACAGTCATCGTGAAAAGGTTACTTTTAGTATACATTACAATAAGAAAAATGATTAAAATAATCTAAACTAAAGTATCAATAAAAAATGAACAAATTGTAACAAAAATCACTTAAACATCATTCTTCTTGCATTTTTAGCTATAAAATTAATAATCTAGTTCACATAATCCAACTTATAAGCTAAATCATTTTCGATGGATAAAATTGCTAATCCATTTAATATTTCATTTAACATAGTTGAGCAAAGATAAGATTTTTTTTTTTTGATAAATAAAATTTATTGAGAAAAAGTATCCAGAAGATGCTAAAGAATATAAAAATTTTAATTTGAAAATAACAATTGTAAATAGTATAGTCAATCGTATTTTATATATAATCCATACATTTAAAAAATAATCATTCAATAATTTCAAAGAATTCACCACATCAATAAGTTTTTGGTTTCTTTCAATAAAAAGCAACTATCTATTAGTTTTAAGAATTTACCACATCAACCATCTATTAGTTTTGAATCATAACTGAATTTTGTTGAAACTCGTTAAATTCTAGTAAGATTTTTTTAAAAAAATAAGCTAATATATTAGTTAAGAAAATTTTAAAACTTTTTTAGGCCTTGTTTGGCAAGTGGCTTTTTTAGCCAAAAAGTCAAAAAGTCACTAAAAAAATCAAAAAGCCAACAACCTATACAAAAAAGTTAAATATTCTCTTTTCTCTATACTTTTTGCACATCTTTTCGTAAAAAGTCAAAAAGTCATCCCAAACATATTAGTTTTTTTAGCTCATATTTTAGCCAAATAGCCAAAAAGTTACTAAATTAGCCTGTCAAATTTTCGAAACCCAAAGCAACGACTTTACTGGCTTAGAGCATCTCCAAAGTTAATTGTCAGAATAACATTACCAAAACTATAATTTAATATGCTGCAGTAGTAAAATATCAAATTATAATAATGGTACTCCAACAGTGCAGTGCCATTTTGGCATATTCCCAATCAACTTTCCCTCATATTTTTAAGGTGGTGTTTGAATATAATTTTTTGAGTATTTTTTGTTTTTTATTTTTGTTTGTCTTTTATGATCTTTTTATAATTCTTTCTATAAAAAAAATTAAATATTTACAATCTATCACAAATATAAAAAATTTAGAAAAAAAATATATATAAATCCACCCCACCATTCACATCCAACGGCTCACAACCACCTTTGCTTTTTCTCACTCATTCACTCTTTCCTTTGTCTCTATCTCCTATCTCTCGTCTTTCTTCCTCATCTTTTCCCTACCACCACTCCCCTCTTTCTTTCTCTTTCTCTCAATCTCTGTCTCACACAATCCCAGAATCACGCCCTTGTTTCTTTATCTTTCTCTTCATCTTCGGTGAAGATCAATTGATGAGGATCACAGATCACAAAGCATTATTCGATAGAACATAGGATTTCGGCTTCATCTTCTCTAACCCTCTATTTTATTTCTCTCTAAACCCTAGCCCTTGAAATCGAAACCCTATTGTAGCTTCGATCTATGTCTGAAATAAACCGAAACCCTTGATTGAATCAAGTCGAAACCCTTGAAATCACTTGATGAAACCCTTGAAATGAAACTTAGAGCATCCAAATTGGCTTTCTAAAGAAGATGAAAACGAAGAAGATGAAGCTGACTCTTTAGAATGCTGAAATCATCTGAAATTCGTCAACCATCTTCAAATCCAGGTAGTTTTTTTGTTAAAATTCGATTCAGATTTCTTGAGATTTGTTAAGATTATTTGAAATTTGTTTGAGATTGCTTCGAATTTGTTTGAAATTACTTCATTGTTGTTGTTGTTGTTGTCAGATCTGTTGAGCAAGTTTTGGTGAATTTTGCTATAAAAAAAAAATGCGAAATTTGTATAAACAAATGAAAAATTTGTCTATAAATCTCATATTGATGAATGATGATCTATTTAGTCCTAAGGATTTTCTTATAGATCAATTAGTCTCAATGATTTTGGAAATATAGATTTAATATATTATTTGGAAATTAGATTTACAATTATATACCCTTGTTTCTATTATGTGTCATTCACTTCTTTTTTTTTTTTTTTTTTGTGCGAGAAAGCACACAATCTATGGGAATCAAATTTAGGATGATTTTTATATGAGAATCTTTTTTATTAAAAAAACTATTTTAAAAGAAGTGAAAAAACGACTTGAAATATAAAGATTATTCAAACATTTCAAAAGGAGTACAAAAACTCCTTAATAAAATTTGGACAAATGTATAATTTCAAACTGTAACCAAACCAAACCAAACAAACTAAAAAATTTTCTTAGTGTAACACTCCAATGTAATATAAAAAAAAAAACTCATTAGTGTACTTTTTTCAAGCGTAACACTAATGTAGCACTCCAAAAAAAGGATGTAGGATTCTTCAAACCATTCCAAAAGAAGTACAAAAATGCATTAATAAGCTTTGGACTAATGTATAATTTCAAACTGTGATTGTTATGCTTGACAACAAGGTACATCAAGGAGTTTTTTGGTGTTTTGTGTGTGTTACATTGGAGTGATTACATTGATTGGAGTTTTACGTTTGAGAAAAGTACACCAAAGAGTTTTTTAGTGTGTTACATTGGAGTATTACGTTATTGGAGTGTTACATTTTTGTTCATAATGTGAGATTTTTTCCAGAAGGAAGGAAAATCCAAAACCTCTATAATGCAGATTGCCCAAATGTGTAATTTTACATTTGGAGAAACTCATTTTTATCCATAAAAAATTAAATCCAAACATGTAAGTGACTACCCTTTTATATATAATTTCCACTTTAATGGGACCTTTGGGATTATAAGAAAAAAGTAAGGACATAAGATCACATTTTGGGATTTATTGGTGCTTCACCCTAAACAAGTTGGTGAATTCTAAATTATCTGTTTTGGAGCTTTTTCTAGGAAAGGATAAGAAAAAAGAAAGAGGGAGAGAGGGAGAGAGGAAGGAAAGGAAGGAAAGCAGTTGGTTTTGGGTGACCTGGCAGACTTGGTAGCTGCCAAAGCTTGTGCCAACTTTGACATAAGATTTGGCAAATGCCAAATTTGGCAGCTTCTATAGGATGCCACTGGAGAACTCATCTTTGCCCAAGTTGCCATATTTTGGCAATAGCAGGTCTTTTAGCAATCCATTGGAGATACGGTTAGTAGAGTAATCTGTGGGGCCCATCAAAACCATATTTGGTTATATTAAAATGTTATAGGACTATTAGTATAACAACCCTCACTTTGTCTTAGTCACGCTCACGTGCATTTGCATGATCTTTATCTTGATTAAACTTGCATTTTGCAGACTTTGATTTGTTCTGTCTAAGTGTTGCTTGCATGCTTTATTTCTTGCTTAGTGTGTGTTAAGCTGAGGCCATCTTAATCCTAGGTCACACCTTTGAACCTCTTACACCTAGGACCAGCTGTAACATGCCCGCGAGGGACCTCAAATGGTGTTATAGTTCGGACTCAATTTGTCACGGTTCTTAATCTTGAACCAAAGAGTCCAAATCCGGCAAATCGTTTTGAGAAAAACAGATTTTTAGAAAAGAAGTGCCAAACATGGACTGCTTTGCCAGATACAGAGTCGCCACCTAAATATTTTATAATGGGAAAATTCAGGAAACCCTGACTCGGTGCCAAAGGCCACGTGTCCGTCATCACCAAAGTTGCCTCGGCTCGGGAACTTGGGTACGATTGGGGAAGGTCAGCTATGAGCACCCCCTCTCGCCCGATCCAAAGATCGGCCTCTACTAACCATGATATCTCGTTTTTGAAAACACATGCGTTCTTATTCCGATTAATTAGCTAGAATTACTATGTGATGCGCACAACAAAACAAGTATAGACTAGATCGCCTAATTTGGAACAAAGCATTGCATATCCGTTTGTTTGGAAATGTTTTAAGATTTGCTACTCGTAAGTAGGCTAAAACACCGATTTCAACGAGTTGTTCCAACTCAAATAATCCAACCTTCACCCACAGGCATTCAGGCAGTTTATCACATAAGCATTTAGCCACATAGTAAGCATGCTGTCATGTTAACATTCACACTCATGTGAGATGCTAAAGCATAAAAGACTTACAGCAGTACTCGTACAAAACAATGAAGCTAGTTAGCAAAACATGCATGACCCTAGTTCATGTTAAATGGCTAATGCATCGCATACAAAAATGCAACTAAGTAGGCTCGGCTACTAATGACATGGCATGGCACTTACTTCAAAACATGCTTCGAAACACGTATTCAAGAAAGTGTATTGAAAATTGCAATGCAGGTTGAATGATGAACCGAGCCTTCGGTGCATGCAAGACAAATGAATGAATGCAAACATGCGAAGCATAAGAATGCTAATTGAGATATGCCCTAAATCTAACCATTATAAGCGGTTAAATAAAAGGGAGAAAGAAAGGGGATTGGAAGACATGCACACACGCACGCACCCTTATTACAAATTAGCCCTCACTCGGAGAGACCGAATAAAAGAGTCTGAATGTTCAAAATAGGTACAGTCCAAAGCAAAATAAACAACTAGCTAATCTAAGCTAATTACTTATTACATCACAAACTAATTTAATCAACTGTCTAAGCTAATTAAATAATTACAAAACAAACGAGCCAATTGACAAATTAACTAACTTCAACTGAGCATGCATCTAGCTAGCTACTGAAGCTAATTCATCTAAGTTATTACATAATTAGAAACCTAGGGACACGAGGGATGCACATGCTCGCTTCGGTTCCTTGCCTTGGAATGCCTTCCATTTGCTCTTTGGAGGCTCTGTTTGCAGGGTGTCCTCCAGTTCTGGGTGCTGAAACTTACCAAAACACTGCAGGGGAAGCTACCAGTGGCCTGCTGGACATGAAAGGAGTACTGCCGGCCAGAGATGGCCCACTGCCGGCCAAAGGTGGCACACTGCCGGCCATCAATGGCAGGCTGCCGGCCACTGGTGTGCTGTGACACCAAACTGCAACGAAGCACAAAATAGAGGAAAATGAGGGTTTCCCTAGGACATGTATGCACCGTGGCACTCCAAATCACCTCGAAACATCAAGGGAGAGGCCAAGTCGGATCCACAACCATCAATCACGCATTTCGATGCATGATGGCCAAAGATCCAACTTGTGCAAATCAATATAGAAATGAATGCACAAATACAACAAATAAAGCCTAGAACTCTATCATGAATCATCAAGAGCTTCGGCGACCGAGAATTGAGACGCGTTCCATCACTTAAAGTATGAAACGCCCCTCGTTCCTCGTGCTCGGATTAACACTTAATCCAAGCAATGCAACACATAAGCAAGGCAAACATGCAACATGACCTAAGTATGCAAACGTGCAATCAAACCGAACATGCAACAAGCATATGAGCATAATGTGAGGCAACAACCTATGACAAAATGCAATATGAACATATGAACATGCAAGGCATGTAAAGCTAAGCAAGTATGCAATAACATACTACATGTAACGAGCATGCGACAACATGGCGAAATGGGCTTACACCAAAGATGGACAACTCTCAACTAGGTCCAAATTAGTAGCCAAAGCGATGAATTAAGCCACACAAAACACTCAAGCATGCAAAATGCAAAAGGTTCAACAAAGGGGCCTAAAAGGGGCAACTCTCAAAAGTGCCTAAGAAGTGACAAATGTGCAAGTGTAACAACACTATATGCACTGAAATGAGATGATAAATGATGCCAAATCATTTAAACAACACAAGTAAAGCATGCGAAGGTCCTGAGTCATGAAAGCTAGCAAAGAGCAATGCAAAGGAGGCATGCAATACATGGCATGAACATATGAACTAAGCATGGACAGAGCTTAATTAGGTCTAAACAAGGACTTAAACATGCTGGAATGAAGGCTCAAACACCTAGACATGCAAGCATACAAGCTAAGCCTTAAACTAGGCAATAACGCACGACATTCCAAGACACTTGAAGCATGGATGAAGTGGGAATTTAACAATGGTACATGCTCTGAAATGAAGCATTAAATGATGCCAAATCATCTAAATATCTCAAAGATAGCATGCATGCATCACCGAAACACAAAGCTTGCAAGGTCAATTACACTACAGCTATACAAAGCACGCATTATTTGACTAAGAAGCATAAATACAAAGGCAAGGCAGCCCCAAAACATGAACATTTCTAGTTCAAAGCATGGCCAAAAGGTGCTAGCATGATGGACTAACATAGCATGCAAGATTGGCCAACAAACATGGTTTACATGGCAAGTGTATGAAGCAGGTAAGAACTCATCAAACCAGCCAAAATCTGTGAACTAATCATGTGAAAATATGCCCAAATAATCATGGAAATACAGCCAATGCATGCCAAAATAAGGGGCCTCTTTGGAGGGCCACACAAGGGATTATTAGGCACATGCAAGATGGACATTCAACAAGGCCAAATCAACTCTGGAAATGGCTCAAGAGGGTCCCAAAACCCACTAAAAAGGGCCTGGAACAAGGCCTAGAGGCATGCAAAATGGGGTCTCTTTGGAAGGCCAAAAAAGGCCACCAAACAAGACAAGGAGAGAGGGGGTCACCCCCCTCTAATTTGGGCTCTCAAAATAGTGTCTAAGCCACTGAAAATCCGCTGGATTTCAGTGGCTAATAGGCCAAAACAAGGCCAATACAAATACTCACATGTATGGCTCTAAACATGAAGAGATAAAGCATGCATGGGAGAAAATGACCCCAAACAGAAAAAGTATCTTAAACAAACATGTTTATAAGCTCAAAAGAAAACTTTTTCTAGTTTATGACCAATCTCGAAAATGCTCACAAGTGGGGCTAAGATATGATGCAAAAATAGGCCTACAAGGAGAGATAAAGCACAAGGGACAGAAGCTGGCCCCAAATGGCAAAGAGCCCTTCAACAAAGTTGAAGAGGGGCTCAAAACAAGGTACTTTACAGTTTACATCAAGCCACGAAAATAATCACAAATAAGGCCAAACTATCATACAAGAAAAAGGCCTAAAAGAGGAATAAAGAGGCAAGTGGTAGAAGGAGGCCTCAAACAGCAAAGAGTCCTTGATCAAACATGTAAAGGAGCTCAAAATATGATATTTTCAGTTTAGGACAAAGTCCAAAAATGCTTGCAAGTAAGGCTTATAGATGAACAAAGAAAGTGCAAGTTTAGGAGAAATAGAGACTTACCCTAGAAGAGCAGCAAACCAGCAGGTTTTGGTTCAAGATTCTGAGCTTTCAACCTCCTCAAATGGCTTCCAAAGTGTTGGAATGGAGGATGGAGGTGTATATCTAGGTGTTTTAGTGCAAAAGTGCAAAGAAATCCAACTATAAGGCACAAAATACATACAATATAGAGAGAGACAGCTTTTTTTCCTCTCCAAAACTCAGAACCTCTGCCTAAGGAAGAAGACTCTTCCTTATATAGAACAATACAAAGCCAAAGCTTCTTGAACAAGCTTTTCAAGGCTTCTATCCCTCCATACACGTGTATGGAGGAGAGCAAATGAAAATCTAGTTGGCTCAAAAGATCCGGCTTGAAAACCAGTGAGGAGTGGTCAAAGGCCACATCGATGGCCAGTGGTTTTCATCGATGGCGGTAGGCAAAGCCATGGCCGCAATGCACTATGAGGGCACTCTAACAGACCCAAACAGGTCCAAAATGAGGCAGAAGGATACAAGGTCCCGAAACTCGAACCGTGTCGTTCCACCTGACAAATGAATCTTGGGCGAAAGCAATCGAACCAGCTTGTTGGGTGTACCTACAAGCACAACCAAGTCTTGAGGACCAAAAATGAGGTGTCTCTGATTGCCCTCTTTGACAGAACTCGGAAGTCACAAAGTGATGGGAGTGAATGTCAAAGCCCAGAGACGACCCATTTTTGACAAGGCCGAAGACTCAGACAATCAATTAGTATAAGCATGCAGGGATGCGCCTGAAGGCTGGGGCAAAATGCAAATGGTATGCAAGATGCAAGGGCATGACTAACAATCATGCCACGGGTGTTGTAATGAAGCAAGACATACAACAGTTCTAAGCAGGCGAACACGAATCCGACTACACTACAATGCAGAAAGGATGTAATAGAATTATGCAATTCTTACCACGTTTCACACGGAGTGAATACAATACCTGTGGGGCTCGTCGAGTTGCACCAAGTTCAAATGAACCGTATATACAATATCGTGCCTGAAAAAGAAATGAACTTAATAGGTACAATATGGTTAGGAAGATGCATAACAATGCATTTGAAAAGTGCGTGACAACGTATGCGATGTGTGCACAAACATGCAATGCACTAACAAGTGCAGGTAGAGTGCGCAAGATAGCGCGATTGAAATGCATGCTAAATGCCAAATGCAAAATGAAATGTAATGCACCAACAAGTGCATATGATGTGCGCAAGATAGCGCGATTGAAATGCATGCTAAATGCAATGGGGTGCACAAAACAGTGCGATGCATAAAATAACGCGAATAATGAATGCATGTCAAAATGCAAACGGGTAAGGTGCGCAAGACAGCGCGATGCGCAAAATAGCGCGAACAATGAATGCATACCAAAAATGCAAACAGGTAGGGTGCGCAAGATAGCGCGATGCGCAAAATAGCGCGAACAATGAATGCATACCAAAAATGCAAACAGGTAAGGTACGCAAGATAGCGCGATGCGCAAAATAGCGCGAACAATGAATACATACCAAAAATGCAAACAGGTAGGGTGCGCAAGATAGCGCGATGCGCAAAATAGCGCGAACAATAAATGCATACCAAAAATGCAAACAGGTAGGGTGCGCAAGATAGCGTGATGCATGAATGCTATGATAGTAAAGATGCAAAAGGGTGGCAAACCCTAACCATGCCAGAATCAAGAGGGGAAGAAAAACAACCAATCGGGCACGTATACGACGCAACCCGAGATAAATTCCAAACACGCTAAAAACGCGTAAGGAACGGGACACTCAAATCACGCTGAAATCGTGAGAGGAGGTCTGACAACCCGCCAAAGCGCCACAACGCGCAACTCGATAAATTCAAATACCGAATCTGTAGCGAACGGGACACTCAAATCACGCTGAAATCGTGAGAGGAGGTCCACCAACCCGCCCAGCGCGTCTACAATGCAACCTGGGATAAATTCCAAACACGCTGAAATCGCGTAAGGAACGGGACACTCAAATCACGCTGAAATCGTGAGAGAAGGTCCGACAACCCGCCCAGCGCGTCTACAACGCAACCTAGGATAAATTTCAAACACGCTGAAATCGCGTAAGGAACGGGACACTCAAATCACGCTGAAGGAGGTCCGACAACCCGCCCAGCGCCTCTACAACGCAACCTGGGATAAATTCCAAACACGCTGAAATCGCGTAAGGAACGAGACACTCAAATCACGCTAAAATCGTGAGAGAAGGTCCGACAACCCGCCCAGCGCGTCTACAACGCAACCTAGGATAAATTCCACACACGCTGAAATCGCGTAAGGAACGGGACACTCAAATCACGCTGAAATCGTGAGAGGAGGTCCGACAAATCGCCCAACGTGTCTATAACGCAACCTGGGATAAATTCCAAACATGCTGAAATCATGTAAGGAACGGGACACTCAAATCACGCTGAAATCGTGAGAGGAGGTACAACAAACCGCCTAGCGCGTCTACAACGCAACCTGGGATAAATTCCAAACACGCTGAAATCACGTAAGGAACGGGACACTCAAATCACGTTGAAATCGTGAGAGGAGGTCCGTCAAACCGCCCAGCGCGTCTACAACGCAACCTGGGATAAATTCCAAACACGCTGAAATCGTGTAAGGAACGGGACACTCAAATCACGCTAAAATCGTGAGAGGAGGTCCGACAACGAGAGAAACAGAGGGAAACAACCCCACGTTTCCAAAAGAAGAAGAGGCATGGTGACATATCCCTGTGTCTCAGAAATGGCGAGAGCATTGAAACGTATTCCAAATGCCTTCAACCGGAGAGAAAGAAACATAGGGACGTATCCTGGTGTTTCAGAAAGATAAAGAGACATAAGGACGTATCCCCGTGTCTCGGAATGGTGTGAGCACCGGAACGTATTCCAAATGCTTTTAACCAGAGGGGAAGAAACATAGGGACATATCCCGGTGTTTCAGAAAGATAAAGAGACATAAGGACGTATCCCCGTGTCTCGGAATGGTGTGAGCACCGGAACGTATTCCAAATGCTTTTAACCAGAGAGGAAGAAACATAGGGACGTATCCCGGTGTTTCAGAAAGATGAGGGCATAACAATGCAAATAAAAAGGTGCATAACAATGCAGGTGGAGTGTACACAACAATGCAAGTAATGAGCATAACAATGCTAGATAGATGTGTATAACCATGCAACGAATGAGCATAACAATGCTAGATAGATGTGCATAACAATGCAATGAATGAGCATAACAATGCTAGTGAAGTGGGTGCATAACAATGTAAGTGGAACGATGCATAACAATGCTAGATAGATGTGCATAACAATGCAACGAATGAGCATAACAATGCTAGTGAAGTGGGTGCATAACAATGCAACGAATGAGCATAACAATGCTAAATAGATGTGCATAACAATGCAATTGGAATGTGCATCACAATGCAAGCATGAGCAGTGCATAACAATGTGGAAGGGATGCAAAACAATGCAACCTAAGCGTGGCGCATAACAATGCGAAAGGGATGCAAAACAATGCAACCTAAGCGTGATGCACGCGAGAGAGAAAAATCTCTCAGCATAGCACACGCGAGAGAGGAAAAAGAAACCTCTTAGCGTAGCACACGCGAGAGGGAGAAGAGAAAAAGCTTCTCAGCATAGCACACGCGAGAGAAGAAAGAGAAAAATCTCTCAGCGTAGCACACGCGAGAGGGGAAAGAGCAAAATCTCTCAGCGTAGCACACGCGAGAGAGGAAAAGGAAAGCCTCTTAGCGTAGTACACGCGAGAGAGGAAAGGAAAACTTCTCAGCGTATCACACGCAAGAGAAGAAAGGAAGCATCTCTCAGCGTATCACACGCAAGAGAGGAAAGGTAAACTTCTCAGCGTATCACACGCAAGAGAAGAAAGGAAGCATCTCTCAGCGTATCACACGCAAGAGAGGAAAGGAAAACTCTTAGCGTAGCACACGCAAGAGAAGAAAGGAAGCATCTCTCAGCGTATCACACGCAAGAGAGGAAAGGTAAACTCTTAGTGTAGCACACGCAAGAGAAGAAAGGAAGCATCTCTCAGCGTATCACATGCAAGAGAGGAAAGGAAAAATCTCTCAGCGTAGTACACGTGAGAGAGGCAAGAGAAAAATCTCTCAGCGTAGTACACGCGAGAGAGGAAAAAGAAAATCTCTCAGTGTAGTACACGCGAGAGAGGGAAGAGAAAAATCTCTCAGTGTAGTACACGCAAGAGAGGAAAGATATCCAAACGCGCGCCAAATGCGAGAGGAGAAGGGTAGGTCCAAATGCATGCCAAATGCAAGAGGGGAAAGGTATCAGTCAAATTGAACTGGAACTTGGCTGAATGAACAGTACATACAATACTGTGCATGAACGAGAAAGAAACTTGATAGGTCGAATGCAACACAATGCATGATGTGTAAGGAATACAATAAATAAAGCGGTGCTTTAGAAAGTACCTCATGGGGTGAGTGGCGATGAACCGCTCTACTCGGACAGGGATCTCCCCTGTGTTCTTCGAACACTAACCTTCAACTCACAGTACAAAAATGTTCTGAAATACTGACAAGGAGCAACATCTGCTGGAGAAACCACGGATGCCGCTTTTCTTCCTAATCATACTGACAACTGAGGTGCCTCTGGCAGGGATTGGTACTCCGAGAGAGCACTTCTGATTGCTATTTTGGCATGAAAATAGTCGGCACAGTATTTGATTTACTTGGAACGCATAGTTCGCACAACATTTCTCATTCTAAACACATGGCCTATTCCAACCACTGCTTATTCTGAACTCACATCCCATAACTTTTAATACATCATACAGCTAATTCTAAACACACGGCCCAATCTGAACACTGCTCATTCTGAACTCACAACCCATAACATAATATTCAGTTTATTCTGCACACGGCTTATTCTAAACACACTGCTCACTCTGAACGCATGGCTCATAACGCAGTAATTGGTTTATTCTGCACACAGCTCATTCCTGATCACACAGCCCATAACATGGTGCTCTGTTCATTTTGAAAACACTGGATGGGAAGATGGAATTTGTAGGAGTCGAAACAAACTCAGATGCTCTAAACTTTTCTTATTTTCTTTTGCATCTCAATCCGGAAACCAAAAAGCTTCAGGCAGGTCCAAGTTTTACCGTTCACACTTATCAGGGGGAGGAACCTGCAGTTCTATGAAAGAACAAATCTTGTTTTGCACAAATGTAGAGAAAGGCGCAGTACTCTGAGCACCAAACGATTTTATTTTCGAAATCAAGAATGAGTTCTAAATCGGGTATTGAGCCTACGGCTGAACACAGTGAAAAAGACTCAACAACGGAAAACAAAAAGGTAAACAACCTAAACACATCGAGACACGCTCGGAACCGTCTCAAAACAAGAGTTGAGGTAATCAAAACAAAACAAAAGACACGACACACAGACGTATTACAACGACGAGAGACCTCAGATCACGAGGAGCCAGTTCCTCCAGGTATGTTTCCCACCCTTTCTGATTTGTGATTCTCACATCACTCGGCCCTCAGGCTCTGTTTTTCTGAAAAAGCCCTTTTCCTCACTTTTCTCTCAGCGCACACCTCTCTATTCTTCAATCTCTCATTTTAAATCCCTCCCCTGGATGGTTGATGGATAAACAAGAGGTTGTGGGTTCATGCCCAACACTGTTTGCTCACAGTTATTTCCTCCGGTGACGTTTAGTTGATGTTCCAGATAAGGGAGTGGAGTGTTTTGATTCATTCCGATTCGTGCTTTGCACTCGGTTTAATACCCCGTTGCTTGGAGGATGTTGAGAGCTTTCAGCCCTTTATAGGCAGCTCCGGTTGTGCCCTTTCTGGCAAATATGGTGCCCTTTCTGGCAAATGCATTGACAACAGGGGAAAGACAGGAAGCCTGACTCAACTGTGCCCCTAATTCATTATTTTGACCATTTTGTTTTGGCTTCTGCTTAAAACACTTTTAACCAAAATGAGAGTTAGATTAATGTGCTCATTCGATTTTTCTGATTTCAAAATCATGCAAGTCAGGCCATAAGCACTGAAAATTTTCCCTTTTAGGTCCCAAAAATGGTCTTAGTTGTAAAAAGGAAATAGTTTTCGAGAAAATAGTCAACCTCAGTAAAAATTTTCAAAAACTATTTTTGCAAACGGCCAATGCTAAACGAGCATGGAACCTACCCTCGAGATACGCAACCCCGGATCGGAGGCAATGGAAAATTGCCCCTTGCTTGGAAGGACTGCACGGCAACGGAAAGTTGCCCCTGGTTTGAACGGTGACTCTTGGCAACTTATGGCAACGGAAAGTTGCCCCTTGTTTGGATGATGCCGCAGCATGCTCTCATCGGTGACGATTGCAAACGAACTCTCGAACACGAAGAAGACGAAGACGGTCAAAACCAATATATGGACACAGTCACTGGGAAAGCTTTGGTGGCTGGACTTCAAGAGGAAGTTGACTTCGTGGTTCCGGTTGTCACAACCAAACTATCGGATTCAGGGGAGGCAAGGGTGATCAAAACCATTACATGGACTGAGACACTATGAAAGCATTGGGGGCTGGACTTCAGGATGAAGTTGCCTACGTATCCCAAACATGGGAATAAAGCCTTACGTAGTTCGGGTAAGGTACACTCGTGTATTAAGCCTCACCTTTTGTTTAGGCTCTAACTTTTGCCAAGGCGCCCGATGCGGGTTTTCGACCTTGCAAGCTTTGTTTTTCTTTTTCTTTTCAATTTTTTTCATTTCTTTTCATCTTTTCTTTGCATTTTTTCTCTTTTTTGTTCTTCGCATTTTTGATTTTCTTCTCTTTTTTTTGATCTTTTTCTTCTTTTCCTTGCTCTAACTTTTGCCTGGGTCGCCCTTCCGAGTTTTCGGCCCAGCAAGCCTCTCAAGGGTAAAAGTGTAACAAGTCCATGCCAAATGGTTTTGAGATTGAAGCCCTCTGAATCCAAGAGAATGGCTATTGTTTTGATTTGCAAAAGGATCCATCTTCGGCTCTACAAGCACATCGGACATTTTTGCCCCTAGTTGGAGGGGTGTTTCTGTTCTAGCTTCACAAGCTTTTACTGATGAGATTTGATCTTCTTGATCTGACTCCGGTGCCTCTTATTCGAGGACCACTTCAAATACAGCCGCATAGGCCTCTCTTGATGATTGATCGTTGAATATGCTGAACCCAAGGTCAAGGTTTCTAAGAATGGAGGGATTGAATCTTGAGGCTGAGAGTGATCCTAAGCTACACAATCTCAAGAGCGATTCCACACAGGTCTTTGCAAGACGGCGCAAAACAGTTTTTTTTTTGAAAGTTTTTAAGAAAGCGACAAATCGCTCGTGCTAAAGACAGTGTGGAGCCAATCTGGATCAAGCCAGGGTCTTTCTCAGTACTCACGCTAACAAGCATGATTTTGATCATTAAGGGCTTAGCACGCCTCTCTTTCTCTCCATTTGATCAAAGTTTTGCAAATCCCGAGAAATTCCTTCCTCTTCGTTTTCATCACCACAGTGTTTAAAAAGGTTTGAAAAACTTAGGCCATTACAATGAGTTTAGAGCACAGAAGAGTAAGTGAGATGCTCCGTCATTTCATTCAAATCCTCTGGCACAACCAGCCCAAAATAGCAATAAGCACGGAAGCATGATAGCCACAGTTGTTTCATTCAGATTTCCTGGTTGCAACTGGCTCCATAGCAGAGACAGACTCAAGAGAAAACAAAAGAGTAATTACAAAATGAAACGGTGTTCGAGGCAACAACCCCAGAATCACCCGACATTCAATACAGTGGGACTAACTCGCTACAACAAGACTGACCCTTAAGTGAAAAAGACTGACTCAAGACAATGAGACAGACTCAAAGCAAAACAAAAGGCTGACTCGACACCCAAGCCAGAATTTACAAAACTAGCATTCGCAAATGCTCAAAAAACGCGTGCCAGACGCCACATCCAAAATACGCCAAGGGTCGCCTACAGGTGGTTCACTCCCCGATCACATACTCGCGGCATTATCAAAATCCAAGAACTCTGTAGTGACCGACTTGGCCGAGGTAGGCGGGAGAATGACCTTATCATCAATCAAATCTTGCACTTCATGACGAAGGCGGAAACAACTGTCGGTGCTGTGACCGGTTTGCTGGTGGTACGCGCAGTACAAAGTAGCATCGTGTTTAGCTGGAAGGGGATGCGGGAGAGGCCGCGGCTCAAGGGGTGTAAGATGCCCCTTTTTAGCCAAAATTAGAAGTGCCCTAGACAAAGGTATGTAGAGGGGATGAAAGACTTTGCGCCCTCGAGGCAGATACTTTGAAGTCTGGGGATTCTCGCTAGACGCACTAGCAAAAGGGTCGGCAGGTGCGGCCTTAGATTTCTGCTCTTTCCCGGGTGCAGGGTTGGGAACGGAAGGAACTGTTCTGGCATGACGAGGCCTATCCCGGTTTTTTGACTGGCTTGTACTGCCCGCGGCTGGAGTGGAGAAAACATCATCCACGATCTTGGTTGTGATTGCAAGCACCTGTTGTTTACTCATCCCCCCGGCTTTCAAAGCCTCGACTGCCCACAGCAGTCGTTCAATGGGATCGGTGTCTGCCTTCATTTTGTTCTTACCTCTGGCCTCAGCTTGATCGAGGGCTTGGGTTGGTGTTGATACGTCATGGTTATAATTGGAGGCCATCTCCGGTTGGCTAAGCTCGATCACAATCTGTCCCAATAGTGGGGGCTCCTATGGTATAAAACTTCCGGCATATGGTGCGGCTGGTGGCAAAGTTGACATTCTGTAAGCGAGATCTGCGACGGACCTCTGGAGGTCACCTATCATCCCCATCAACTCGAATGTGGTGGGCTCACGAGCTTGGTACAACTGGGGGATCCAGACCGGGTGCGCCGCAGGTGACCTGGATGGATGCGGTATATCAACGTCGGTCTCACTTTGCAGTGTGATTCCTTGATCTAACGCGGCTGTCATAACCACGATCTCTTTTGAATTCTGTGTCATGATAAGTCCACTGCTATGAATGGTGACTGACGGATCAGGTATCTGTCTTGCCTCAGCGAAGGAGAATACTAGCTATTCTGAACTAACTCTTTGAACCCCCCTAGAAGAGAAAACACACAGCATTTCAGCCCATGCAGAATAGACACAAGCTTAGCCGAATCATTGTACTCTACTACTGATCACTGTTCTGCAAAATCACTGCCCCAAAACTGAATCTGATACCCACAGATATAACTGATACTCAAGACACTGATACTGGTGCCCTCAGGCCTAATGCCTAAATTTTACAAATTGATATGTGCGTTCCCTGTATAGATACACTCTAAAAGCACATAGCAAGTAAAAAGAACCAAAACACCCCTATGTTGGGGTAGGGTTTCCCTGTCCTATTTTGTCAGGAGCTAGGGTTTCACTACGCATGCAGCAGCTTCAAACAACCTATCATCGGGTAAGTAACCTGTCCCAGTTTGGAATGGTCACTATGGATTTCGATATGCACTAGGTCGAATGGTCAAAAAGGGTGCCCCGGTAAAACTGGGGTTTGTGTTCCCATACTGTCAGAGCCTACAACCGGTCAGCCTTATGGCACGCTTTGACAAAGTCAAGCCTCCGGCAAACCGTTTAGGAATGGCAGATGGCAAACACGGTGTCCTAGGCGCACCAATGCACATGCAATGCAAAGAGACACATAAATGAGATCAAAACAGGATATCACGAGTTTGAGTCAAGCTCTCTAAATCCCCAGCAGAGTCGCCAGAAACTATAACATGCCCGCGAGGGACCTCAAATGGTGTTATAGTTCGGACTCGATTTGTCGCGGTTCTTAATCTTGAACCAAAGAGTCCAAATCCGGAAAATCGTTTTGAGAAAAACAGATTTTTAGAAAAGAAGTACCAAACATGGACTGCTTTGCCAGATACAGAGTCGCCACCTAAATATTTTATAATGGGGAAATTTAGGAAACCCTGACTCGGTGCCAAAGGCCACGTGTCCGTCATCACCAAAGTTGCCTCGGCTCGGGAACTTGGGTACGATTGGGGAAGGTCAGCTATGAGCACCCCCTCTCGCCCGATCCGAAGATCGGCCTCTACTAACCATGATATCTCGTTTTTGAAAACACATGCGTTCTTATTCCGATTAATTAGCTAGAATTACTATGTGATGCGGACAGCAAAACAAGTATAGACTAGATCGCCTAATTTGGAACAAAGCATTGCATATCCTTTTGTTTGGAAATGTTTTAAGATTTGCTACTTGTAAGTAGGCTAAAACACCGATTTCAACGAGTTGTTCCAACTCAAATAATCCAACCTTCACCTAGAGGCATTCAGGCAGTTTATCACAAAAGCATTTAGCCACATGGTAAGCATGCTATCATGTTAACATTCACACTCATGTGAGATGCTAAAGCATAAAAGACTTACAGTGTACTCCGTGCCAAAACAATGAAGCTAGTTAGCAAAACATGCATGACCCTAGTTCATGTTAAATGGCTAATGCATCGCATACAAAAATGCAACTAAGTAGGCTCGGCTACTAATGACATGGCATGGCACTTACTTCAAAACATGCTTTAAAACACGTATTCAAGAAAGTGTATTGAAAATTGCAATGCAGTTTGAATGATGAACCGAGCCTTCGGTGCGTGCAAGACAAATGAATGAATGCAAACATGCGAAGCATAAGAATGCTAATTGAGATATGCCCTAAATCTAACCATTGTAAGCGGTTAAATAAAAGGGAGAAAGAAAGGGGATTGGAAGACATGCACACACGCACGCACCCTTATTACAAATTAGCCCTCACTCGGAGAGACCGAATAAAAGAGTCCGAATGTTCAAAATAGGTACAGTCCAAAGCAAAATAAACAACTAGCTAATCTAAGCTAATTACTTATTACATCACAAACTAATTTAATCAACTGTCTAAGCTAATTAAATAATTACAAAACAAACGAGCCAATTAACAAATTAACTAACTTCAACTGAGCATGCATCTAGCTAGCTACTAAAGCTAATTAATCTAAGTTATTAAATAATTAGAAACCTCGGGACACGAGGGATGCACATGCTCGCTTCGGTTCCTCGCCTTGGAATGCCTTCCATTTGCTCTTTGGAGGCTCTGCTTGGTGGTGTCCTCCGCCTGGTGCTGAAACTTACCAAAACACTGCAGGGGAAGCTACCAGTGGCCTGCCGGCCATGAGAGGAGTACTGCTGGCCAAAGATGGCCCACTGCCGGCGATCAATGGCAGGCTGCCGGCCACTGGTGTGCTGTGACACCAAACTGCAACGAAGCACAAAATAGAGGAAAAGGAGGGTTTCCCTAGGACATGTATGCACCGTGGCACTCCAAATCACCTCGAAACATCAAGGGAGAGGCCAAGTCGGATCCACGACCATCAATCACGCATTCCGATGCATGATGGCCAAAGATCCAACTTGTGCAAATCAATATAGAAATGAATGCACAAATACAACAAATAAAGCCTAGAACTCTATCATGAATCATCAAGAGCTTTGGCGACCGAGAATTGAGACGCGTTCCATCACTTGAAGTATGAAACGCCCCTCGTTCCTCGTGCTCGGATTAACACTTAATCCAAGCAATGCAATACATAAGCATGACAAACATGCAACATGACCTAAGTATGCAAACGTGCAATCAAACCGAACATGCAACAAGCATATGAGCATAATGTGAGGCAACAACCTATGACAAAATGCAATATGAACATATGCAATATGAACATATGAACATGCAAGGCATATAAAGCTAAGCAAGTATGCAACAACATACTACATGTAACGAGCATGCGAAAACATGGCAAAATGGGCTTACACCAAAGATGGAAAACTCTCAACTAGGTCCAAATTAGTAGCCAAAGTGATGAATTAAGCCACACAAAACACTCAAGCATGCAAAATGCGAAAGGTTCAACAAAGGGGCCTAAAAGGGGCAACTCTCAAAAGTGCCTAAGAAGTGACAAATGTGCAAGTGTAACAACACTATATGCACTGAAATGAGATGATAAATGATGCCAAATCATTTAAACAACACAAGTAAAGCATGCGAAGGTCCTGAGTCATGAAAGCTAGCAAAGAGCAATGCAAAGGAGGCATGCAATACATGGCATGAACATATGAACTAAGCATGGACAGAGCTTAATTAGGTCTAAACAAGGACTTAAACATGCTGGAATGAAGGCTCAAACACCTAGACATGCAAGCATACAAGCTAAGCCTTAAACTAGGCAATAACGCACGACATTCCAAGACACTTGAAGCATGGATGAAGTGGGAATTTAACAATGGTACATGCTCTGAAATGAAGCATTAAATGATGCCAAATCATCTAAATATCTCAAAGATAGCATGCATGCATCACCGAAACACAAAGCTTGCAAGGTCAATTACACTACAGTTATACAAAGCATGCATTATTTGACTAAGAAGCATAAATACAGAGGCAAGGTAGCCCCAAAACATGAACATATCTAGTTCAAAGCATGGCCAAAAGGTGCTAGCATGATGGACTAACATAGCATGCAAGATTGGCCAACAAACATGGTTTACATGGAAAGTGTATGAAGCAGGTAAGAACTCATCAAACCAGCCAAAATCAGTGAACTAAACATGTGAAAATATGCCCAAATAATCATGGAAATGCAGCCAATGCATGAAAAATGAGGGGCCTCTTTGGAGGGCCACACAAGGGATTATTAGGCACATGCAAGATGGACATTCAACAAGGCCAAATAAACTCTGGAAATGTCTCAAGAGGGTCCCAAAACCCACTGAAAAGGGCCTGGGACAAGGCCTAGAGGCATGCAAAATGGGGTCTCTTTGGAAGGCCAAAAAGGCCGCCAAACAAGACAAGGAGAGAAGGGATCACCCCCCTCTAATTTGGGCTCTCAAAATAGTGTCTAAGCCACTGAAAATCTGCTGGATTTCAGTGGCTAATAGGCCAAAATAAGGCCAATACAAATACTCACATGTATGGCTCTAAACATGAAAAGATAAAGCATGCATGGGAGAAAATGACCCTAAACAGAAAAAGTATCTTAAACAAACATGTTTATAAGCTCAAAAGGAAACTTTTTCTAGTTTATGACCAATCTCGAAAATGCTCACAAGTAGGACTAAGATATGATGCAGAAATAGGCCTACAAGGAGAGATAAAGCACAAGGGACAGAAGCTGGCCCCAAATGGCAAAGATCCCTTCAATAAAGTTGAAGAGGGGCTCGTTTACATCAAGCTACGAAAATAATCACAAATAAGGCCAAACTATCATACAAGAAAAAGGCCTAAAAGAGAAATAAAGAGGCAAGTGGTAGGAGGAGGCCTCAAACAGCAAAGAGTCCTTGATCAAACATGTAAAGGAGCTCAAAATATGATCTTTTTCAGTTTATTACAAAGTCCAACAATGCTTTCAAGTAAGGCTTATAGATGAACAAAGAAAGTGCAAGTTTAGGGGAAATAGAGACTTACCCTAGAAGAGCAGCAAACCAGCAGGTTTTGGTTCAAGATTCTGAGCTTCCAACCTCCTCAAATGGCTTCCAAAGTGTTGGAATGGAGGATGGAGGTGTATATCTAGGTGTTGTAGTGCAAAAGTGCAAAGAAATCCAACTCTAAGGCACAAAATACATACAATATAGAGAGAGACAGCTTTTTTTCCTCTCCAAAACTCAGAACCTCTGCCTAAGGAAGAAGACTCTTCCTTATATAGAACAATGCGAAGCCAAAGCTTCTTGAACAAGCTTTTCAAGGCTTCTATCCCTCCATACACGTGTATGGAGGGGAGCAAATGAAAATCCAAATGCTCAAAAGATCTCGAAAACCACCGAGATAGGGGGTGCCATCAAGAATGGCCAAGATTACACACCTTGATGGCCGAGGCTTCATCAAGGCCGGCAGGAGCAAAGCCATGGCCGGCAATGCACTATGAGGGCCACTCTGACAGGACCAAAACAGGGTCCAAAAATGAGGCAGAAAGGATACAAGGTCCGGGAAACTCGAACTGGTGTCGTTTACGCTTCTTGATCAAAATGTCAAGCAGCAATCGAACCGATTCTTTGGGTGTACCTACAAGCACAACCAAGTCTTGAGGACGGTCAAAAATGGGGTGTCTACACCAGCTTGGAACCACCTTGGTTGACCTCCACCTTCACCCTGGCATATTGGCCGAGATGTCATCATCTAGGCCGAGGTGTGCATCACCTGGGCCGAGATATGTATCATCTAGGCCAGGATGTTATCATCTGGGCAACCAACATCCTTGATCCTTACACCTAGTGATCTTGTTTCGGGACTGGTATGACCTAGACCGAGGTGTGGCACATCTAGGCCGAGGTGTGGCATAGCTAGGTCAAGTGTTATCCTTCCTAGCCGAGATCATCGAAACCTTTTTGCCAAAGCCTATGTCTTGACCCAAGGTCATTGCCTTGTTAGAGTGCCCTTGTCACCTTACTCTTTGTCACGCTCTTGTCTTGTCAGTTAGTCACCTTTTTGAGGAGAGCCAATCAGTCGTTGCCACGTGTCCCAGCAGAGGGTTAAGTCAGCCGACAGAGTGAGAAAACATATCATTTGTCATATCCTTGTCTTTGAAGAGAGAGAAGTTCTAGGAAGAGGAAGAGGAGTTTTTGAGGGAGAAGTAGATTTCCAAGCTTGATCTTCACACCTTGAACCGTTAGATCCGTGTTTTGAGGTTAGATTCTTGGTTTACTCTTGTTTTTTTTTATGTTTATTCGATCACATTGCATGATCTAGCATGATTCATGAGCCATGCATTGATTTGAAGTTGGTTTTAGAAAGAGAAAATGATGTTCATATGTTCTTGAAGAAAAGCTTTGTTTTGATTCGAAAGTTTATAGCAAGTTCTATGTTTTGTGTTTTTTTCAAGAAGAACTTCAGCTATGGGTACCCAAGTCTGTGTTTTTGAACTCATATCATGAAAACTCAGATTTTGAATAAAGAAATTATGATTTTAACATTCATGTTCTTCATGTTCATATTCTTCATGCTCTTTAAAGGAAACCCAGATTTTCCCAGACTTCATTTCCCTGAGTATGGTCATCGGGACCACACCTCGGCCAAGAGGTGTAGGACCTCGGCCAAGACCTAGTTGGTACCAAGCATGTTTTCTCGAGATGAAAAATAGAGTTTTAACTCCCAGTACATGTTTTGCCTTGTCTTGACTTAGTTTTGAAAGGAATGCCGGGATCATTTGCACTCATGTAAAGCTTGTTCTAGGGATGCATCTCACATCCATCTTTGAGCATCTCTTCTTGTCTTCTTGAAATGCATTCAATGGGGTTTTATTATGTACTTGTAGGCCTTGGATTCTTGCTTTAATCCCCACACTCGAAGAGCTATGTGAGTGGTATTTTTGATAAAGCTATGTTCTAATGTTTTGATAAAAGCTTCCTTGTTTCGTTTTAGAAAAGTGTTTGTTCAAGTATGAATGATTATCCCTAGTTTTGTATCAAGTAATATCTTGTTTTGATGACATTCTTGGAAAGTCCTTAGTGCTAGGGGACTATAATGCAACTAGTACCCTTGTTTGAGATATCTCCCTTGCCACTGACGGCCTTGTGCGGGTGGGTTTGTCTGATCGATTCCGGGTCAATTATTCCTTTGTTTTGTTAGGAATGTCATCCCTTGTTTTATATTGAGGCTAGTAAGCATCCCTTGAAGTTTTGAAAGACTTGATAGATGAATTTGGTTCATCCCTTGATTTTGTACAAGCTATGATATGTATTGTTTTGATAAAGATCTCGGATATCATTCATTTAAACCTTTATTACTAATATCATTCACTGAGTATCCAAGCTTATCCTCTCCTTATATATATGTAGGTGACGTGCAAGAAGGCAATGACGCCTAGATGTGTTTTGCAAGATGTTTTGGATTCATGTTTTTGCTAGCATCTTGAAGATTATGCTTCTTAGCTTTGTATTGCATGTCTTTTGTATATGTCGAATTGAGAAGCCTGTTGATCAAGATGTAACATGCACTTTGTTTTATTTGTATTCAAATTGTAAAACTATGTTAAATGTATGTCATCTCATTTAATCTATGCACAGCTCTTATGGACTAATTAGATTTAAATTTATTGCTTCCGCACATGTAAGCCCCATATGTATACTCTGATTGTGTATGACTTTGCAAGTTGGCCTTTGGTAATCTCGGATTACTAGCCATCATGGCTCTATTCTACTAGGGGCGGAATGGGGTCGTGACAATTAGTTCAATTAGACTATCGATCCTCCCTAAGAATGGGATTAGCATACCCATTGGAGAGTTGGGATTGTTAATCCAATCCCTTTGAATTGAAAATAAAAGACCATTTTTAATATTATTATGTTTTAAATAATTTATTTGTGAAAGAAATATTAATTTTTGTTAATAAATACTAATAAATATATTTTTTTATGTTTAGTGAATTTTTAAATGATTTTAAGCAAAATTTATATTTTTTAGAACCAAAAAAGAAAAAAAATAGTAATTATAATATTGAAAATACTAAAAATTTAAAAATATTAATTTTATATCTTAATACTATCTCTAGCTTTACTAATCTAATAACAAACATTTTTTATCCTACATCTCTAACCTAATACTAGTACATTACTAATCTCTTCACTCAATCACACCATACTCTTAATTCGTTTCATCCTATGGAGCCATGACCTATATGTGTAGAAATTTGTGTGGTCCTACCATGGAGTGGTTATTGGGTATTTTTAAAGTATGGCCATATGGTGTTTTAAGGTATTGTGATTGTTGAAAAAGGTAAGACTCATGCTTTTGTGTCGGGTGATTGAAACATGAAAGGGCATGGCGTATGATGATTAGTGAAGGAGTATGAATACATGACGCTCTAGGAGTATTGAATAGTTTTTCCTTTAACATGAAAAAAAGGATCATATACATAACTGTTTTGGCGCTGAAATAGTCAAAAAGTCACTACAAAAAAGTGAAACTGTTTTCTCTACTTTTTTTTATACGTTCATAAAAAATAAAAAATTCAACTAAAATAATCAGTTTCCAAAACAACCTACAGTTAGGTGGTGTGTTTGTTTCTCTTGATTAGGAGAATCAAACTAAAAAATATAGGGTAAAATATAGTTTTAAATAGATCAATTTTATCTTAATTTTTCATATTGTATCAATTTAATCTAATTAATAATATTGTCACGCCCTCAAAATAAACCCATAATATATACAATATTAACATGCATTGATTAAGAAAAACAAAACCTTATTCCATTCATCAGAGTAATCTTATTAAAAGACATTACATGTAATAACGAAAGTAAATGCCCTACAGGCTTACATCTTTCCAAGCCAACACTTGGACACAAAAGTCTGAGTGCTAACTCAATTACACATTAAGCCCTTGGCTTGAGTTTACATGTAATATCAAAACAAAACAAAATAACAACTAATCTAAACAGGGTCTTCAACTCCAAATCCTTCCAAGCTAATTACCTAGAGGTAGCATATCACCTGAACCTGAAAATGATGTTCCCATATAGGGTGAGCCATAGCCCAGCAAAAATATATTAAACCAAATATAAGAATTAACTAAAGCAATAGCATTTGATAGATGGTTAACACTGTTAAATTCATTATATCTCTTTACAGTTTCATGACAATAATGTCCATGACATGTTTCTCTTTACGTTATTATTCAACTTTCCAATTATATAGACATGGCTCAGAACCTGGCCAAACAATAATAATGAGATTACATCTCATATTAACATTACTTCTAATATCAACAAATCAAATGAGACCAAGGCTCATACTAAAACACTTCCATAAATCAATAAGTACACATATTTGCTGTACTAATGGAGTCCATCCCCTTTCTCCTCCTAAACAGGTTTGAGAGTTGATCCCCTATCTTTCCTCAAACCATGGAGTACATCCCCTATCTCCTCCCAAACAATATGCATATACAATGTATTAAACACTTGTCATACACAATATTCAATCAATACACAGATTCGCTGTATTAATTCTACTGTCATATCTAATGACTCATTCAATGTGATTAGTTTCAGTTTTCCCTAATCAACATACAATGTCTACAACAATCACGACTATCCTCCACCGATAGTCCAAAACAGTTATTTCTGAACAGGAAATAAATGTATCAACAAATGTAAACTCAACATTTTCATAGGTGAGTGATTAAACTATCCAACTACACCATTTAATCCCATAGTTCCCCAATTTCATGAATTAAACTTAATTCCACGATTTTCTCAAAATTAATTATACAAATTAATTTATTACAACAATTAGGGCTTTTCCCCCTTTCCTCAAAATTAACCCTAAGGTTTAATTTTATCAACTTGACACAACCAATGCCATTTTTCATGATTAACAATCACATGGAATTTCATATATAAACAAATTCCCTATTTCTCACATTATAATACAAACCCTGGTTTTCCCAAAATTACTAAACGACACCAACATATCAAAAATACCAAAACTTAGGACAAAACCTATAATATGGAGTAGGAAATCCCTACCTCGAAGTGAAGAACTCAAATGGAGATGATGGAGATGATGACCCAAAATCCAAAGTGCTCCAAACTGCCAAACTCTCAGATTAAAGTAAAACCCTCGTGACCCTCTATCTTTTTAATAAAGAACCTAGGGTAGGAACACCTTAATAATAGATGAAACCTAAGAGAGAAAGTGAGTGGAGGGAGAGAAAACATGGACCTAGGGTTCTGAAATCAAAAAGAGGATGAAAAAGTGTTTTTAAAACCGCTGCTGCGTATTTAAACAAAATAGGCTCGCTCGAACGAAGACTTGGTCGCTTGAGCGACCAGACACAGAAAACCCTTGCTCGAGCCAAGAAGGTCTCGCTCGAGCCAACAACCCAGAAGCTAGCTCGAGTGACAGACTGCTCGCTCAAGCCAACAACTCAAACCCTCAAGTCTGCAACCCGACGCACGCTCGAGCGACGGAACGCTCGCTCGAGCGATGAACAAACCAGCTCGCTTGAGCGAAGAAGAGCTCGCTTGAGCCAAGAAACGCAGCTCTCAGGTCTATACCTAGACGCAGTCACTCGCTCGAGCGAAGAAACACTGGATCGAGCGACGAACCAAAAACAAAGAGCTCGCTCGAGCGACAAACTGCTCGCTCGAGCGAAGGACCAAAATTCTGGGCAGCAACCCTTTGCTCCCAAACACTCCCAACCTGCAACAAATCTGCTCAAAACATCCTATAACTCAAATAACAAGGAATAAAGGATGACAACAACACATATATAACAACAGGATCTACGGAACCTAAGTCCGAATGCAACAACCAAATGGGAAAAAAACCGGGGTCGCTATAACTATTTTTTTAGAAATTAGATTGCAATTGAAGGGGAAAATAGTCTACTCATTCTCTTCAAAATGACTGGGGTTGATGCCCATTTTAAAAAGATCCATTCCCTTTGGGATAGACTATTTTTATCCTTTGTTTAATTCTTAATAGATGTTATCAATTTGATTAAATAGATATAATTGAAAAAATAATTGTTTAGTGTAATATATTTAAAATTAATTAACTTGTTTGGTTGAGTTTTTAAAACTAACTACTTTTTTTCAAATAAAACTAAAATCTAGTTTGGTAAATATATATATACTTATCATTTTTTTTATTTTTTAAATACACCTAATGTAGATACACATAAAAAGCATAATATTTGTGAAAAACTCTAAAAAAATTCACCAAATACAAACAAAAAAAAAATCAAAAAATAAGAAAATTCAGTACATTTTTGTATTTGTTGTATTCAATGATTTTTTTCAAAATATTTTTGTACAAATTTTATACTTTTTAAGTATATCAAGATTATGTGGATCTAAAAAATAAAAATATTTAAAATGCTTTAAAAAAAATACCAGAATTGGCAACAAAAAAATTATTTAAATCACCGTATATTGAGTTTTTGCTACTAAAACCATTTAGTCACCGAATGTAAAATAAAAAATTATTTTTTATCTTCGGCGACCAAAAGTTTGGTTGCCAAAAAATTATTTTAGTCGCCATATATTGAGTTTTGGTTACTAGAACCATTTATTCGCCAAATGTAAAATAAAAAATTATTTTTTTATCTTGGCGACCAAAAATTTGGTTGCCGAAAATATGTTTTCAGCGACTAAAAAAGTTTTTAGTCGCTAAATAGTTAGTTTTGGCTGCTAAAATCATTTAGTTGCCGAATGAAAAACAAAAAATTACTTTTTATCTTTGGCGACTAAAAATTTGGTGGCCAAAATTTTATTTTCAGCGACTAAAATTATTTTAGTCACCAAAGAACTAAAATATTTGGAGGGAGATATTTCAAAGTTTGGAGGGATTTATAAAATTAATTAATATTTGCCGAAAAAAAAAACCAATTTGGTCGCCAAAGGTGTGAAAATTTTAGACAAAACAGATTGTTCTCTCTCACACAGATGTTCCTTCACAACCAAACGTCACCCACCACTTTTCACCACAGACCACCGTCGCTCACCATACGTTGCACACTGCCGCCGCTGCAGATCACATGTTCTCTCTCTCTCTCTCTCTCTCTCTCTCTCTCTCTCTCTCGCTTGCTCTCGCTCTCGCTCTCGGTTTGTCTATCTGTTTGTTTCTCTCTCTCTCTCTCTCTCTCTCTCTCTCTCTCTCTCTCTCTCTCTTCTCCTCTATTTTCTCCTTTCTGGCTGTTGCTCTAGGATTATATATGTTTGATTCAGTTTAATTAATTTCGTGTTGATTTGTGAAATGGGTTCGGTTGTTGTGGTTTGATTTCTTAGGGCTTTGTTATGATTCGTAATAACGTGATGATTTGAAATGGGTTCGGTTGTTGTGGCCTAGAGGGTGCTGCATTTGTAATCTCTGATATATCCTAGTTATGTGTGGTATAGAGGGAGAAGAGATGGGGGAGTATACCCAATCAGTAGACTATCTACCTTTCTTGGGAGAGTTGTATACCCAATCATCCATTTATTTATAAAGGAGGGAGTCCTAGAATCCATTAAAAAGGGAAAAAGAAAAAAATCATATGGGTGTTAGGTCACACACTATGAAATCCATCCTGTATGAGAGGGTGCTGTTATATCTGGTTTTTATTCCTTGGTGGTTGTTTTTTGTTTTTTGTTTTTTAATAATTATTTTACACATTCCCATCCATAATACATATATATATTAATCTGTCATATGATCTCAGTTAGCACATGTGAGTTGAGTTGAGTGTGCATGTGATTGTGATTGGATCATATAAGTTGTACGATCATAAATATTCTCATTATTGCAGTTGCACAAGCACTATATGATGACACAACAGTTAGAAATTAGGATTGAGAATGGGGGAGGGGTACGTATATGTATGGACAAATCAGGAATTACATTCCATTACCAATTCAGTAGTTCCCATTTCACCAAATAATTCAATGTTGTTTATTTTATCTATTAATCATATCATGAAGAAAGAAAAATAGAAGGTACACACCCAAAAGAAGACTGTCTGATTCGTAATAACGTGATGGTTTGAAATGGGTTCAGTTGTTGTGGCCTAGAGGGTGCTACATTTGTAATCTCTGATATATCGTTGTTATGCTTTCAGCCTTTTGGTACATGTTTGGAACATGCACGTTATGAATGCAGTGCATTTGTAATCTCTGATATATCCTGGTTTGTGTCAGATTTGTGCTAGATTTGTGCATATGTGTATAACAAGGTCACATGCTAGCCTAGTTTTTCAACCTTTATATTATACTCTATGTTACACCTTTTCCCCTTTTTTGTTTTTTATGTATTTATTATTCTTTTACACTTTGTTGCTTGTAACACAGAGAAGTTGAATTTGAAAAGCGCAAATGAATATAAATACTTGAGGCAAAGCAATTGTTATTCAATTTCTGGGGTTGATGATGCTTAACAGTTTCGCATTGTAATGGTATTTTCTTCTTGTCCTTGCTCTTATAATTATGAGCACAGTTATAACCATCAATGCTTTTAGAGTCTTATTTTTCCCTTTCCCCTTCAAGTTTAGAAATAGGGGTTGACTTCTATATGAACGTCATTGTGTCTTTTTTCACTCTTCAGGAAGCTCTGGATATTGCTCATGTTAGCAAAGAGGATCAAGAAAGTGTATTTAAAATGCTCATTGCAGTTTTGTGGTTGGGGAATGTCTCCTTTACAGTGATTGATAATGAAAACCATGTTGAACCTGTGGCAGATGAAGGTAACAATCTACTAAAAAGATAAAGTTTAACAGTTGCATGGTTGTTTTGTTCATTTGATTTATTATTATTTATTTTGCTTGTAGGTGGTTTATTGGTTGTAGGTAGCAACACTCCTATTTGAATGAACAATCCTATTTATTGCAGTTTGGACATACTAATCCATACTAGCCCTCCTTGAGCTTGTTGCTCTTGAGTATGTCCCCATGCACCTCAGTTCAAGGGTTCAAATGCTAGTGACGGATTGCTAAAATTGGACATGGCAATCCTTGTTGCAATGAAGAGGTTTTGAAACCACTTTAGAAAATATTGCATTGCTGATGGTACTTCATGAATGCCATCAGCCGTTCTTATAATCAAATCAAAAATTTAGAAAACAAGCTCATAGGATTTTGGAAGAGGGAGAGGAACTATTAATAGATTAGATTGATTGTTGATATTTGCTGATATCTACTTGTTTCTTTCACTTCAATCCATTGTCTTGATGATAGCATGGGTGGATTAATAAATTCTTCCCATTCTTTCTTTTGTCTTTAAGCAATAAGTTTTATACATGGGTGGATTAATAAATTCTTCCCATACTTTCCATAGCATGGGTGGATTAATAAATTCTTCCCATTCTGAACCAACATAAATTTGGTTAATTTTATATGATAAATCAATAAATGGTGGGTTAAAGGTCAATTTTCTAGGAGAATGGCTTTAAGCCAAACCTTGATTGTACTATTGTGGGTTAAAGATTTGGGCATTGATATTGTTTGAATTTTATGCATATTTTTGAAAATGATAAATGAATGCTCAATTTTCCATCTTTCCGCTATCTATGCTCCCTCGAATCTCAGGAATCTCTTGACAACGTGCTAGTTGAACTCTACAAGGTACGCACATTTCTTCAAATCTGACCTTCTCTATCACCATAGATATAGCTGTTGATCTGATGTGAATTTTGTTGGTAACAATTAGGAGAATTTGGAAATGCAAATTTTGTGTATGGATGACTCGTGTGATTTTCATAGCATTTGGAAAGAATGCCTTTTTGGTTTTTGTGGCATTTGGAATAAGTTGTGTTTGGATTTAATGGATAGAAAATTAAATGATTTGGCACTATTTATTCAAGGAACTAGTTCAAATTTAGATTTGATAGTTTACAAATGGATTTCAAGCCATTTTTTGAGAACTTCATCGTGATGAATTTAAAATAACGTTTTAGTAGTTTCTTGAATCTTCATGGTAAGGGGTTTTAGTTCTACAATGATCCTAATAAAAAAAATTTTTTTCCCTGGTGTTTTCTCTTTCCCATTTAGCATAATAGTTATAGTTTGACATCTTGAATACTCTTTTCAATTACTAGGTGATCAAAACAAATATTTGATTATACATTTTCATGTTATTGCAGAGATCTGGTGGGATTGAAGAACAGGTTGAAATGCTTCAACATTAAAGTGAAGACTATTTTTGGAAGAACAGGTTATTTGGAAACTTGGCCTGGGCATACTTACAGCAAAATAATTTCAAATCCTTGGAAGAGCTTTATTATGCAGCAAGTTATTTATTTTTGTGTACGAAGAGCATTTGTTCTGTATATGGAATATAGCGATCCCGGGTTTACCCCTTGTTGTACAGTGATCCGGACGTCTGTCCGTGGATGTTAGTAGTTGATTATTATCTTGTTTACATCTTTTCCTACTTCGTATTTGAGTTATAGGATGTGTTAGGCAGGTTTGGAACAGGTTGGTTGAGCTTAGGAACCAAGTCTAGTTGCCCAGATTTTGGCTTGTCCGCTCGAGCGGGGATTTGGGCGCTCGAGCGGAGAATACACCCATCCAGTATTTCATGTGTAGTGTTGGACACTCGAGCGGGGAATTGGCTGCTCGAGCGGGAGTTTGTGTGTTCCGCTCGAGCGGGGAGTTGGGCGCTCGAGCGGGGAACCTGTTTGCAAAAGTACTGGGAGTGTGCATCCGACGCTCGAGCGGGGGATTGGCCGCTCGAGCGGGAGTCTGTGAGTGGCGCTCGAGCAGGGCTTTCCACGCTCAAGTGGGGCGACTCTTATTTAAAATCGAGATCCGACTTTTTTATCACTTTTTTAAGATCTTTTCTCTCTCTTACTTTTCCAAAAAGCCATTTTCAGAGCTTCTCACTCTAAAACCGGCCCTTCTCTCTTGGATTTGATCTAGTAGGAGTTGTTTGCTCACTTTTGGCCTTTACAAAAGTTGTGTTGATCGTCGAGGGCTACATTTTAATCTGAAAATTTTGGAATTCGGAGCACTTTGGTTTTGGTCTTCATCTCCATTGGAGCTCAAACTTTGAGGTAGGGATATCCTACTCCTCTTTATGAACTTTGTCTTTAAATTTTGGTATTTTGAGATGTTGGGGGTTGTTGCGTAATTTTGAGAGAGTTGGGGCTTTTGTATAATTTTATAAAGTTGGGGTTTTATTCATAATGGACCCATGAACGTATTTAGCTTAGAGACATGGAATAAATGTTAGAACATTGATAACAAATGGAACCTAAGGGTTGTAATGTTAATTATGGAAAATGCCCTAATTACATTGATTAATTAATTGGGATAATTAATTGTGAGAAATGATGAATTGAAGGGGAAATGTTGAGATTGGGAGTGCATGGGATTAAAGGGTGTAGTTGAATTACTTATCACTCACCAAATTGAAATGTTGATTATATATCCATTTGTTGCATTTATATTCTGTATAGAAATAACTGCTTTGGGCTATCGGTGGAGGATAGTCTTGATTGTTGTAGACAATGCATGATGATTAGGCAAACTAAAACCGATCACTAAAATGTGTCATTGAATATGACAGTTGAAAGAATACATTAATTTTATGTATTGATTAATGATGTGTATAATAGTTGTTTATATGCATTGTGTTGTGTTGGAGGAGATATGGGATGTACTCCACGGTTTAGGGGATGATAGGGGATGGACCTCTAAACCGGATGTTGTTTGGGAGAAGATAGGGGATGGACTCCATGGATATAGCTCATATGCTTATCTAGTAATGTGTTGACACAGCTCATATGCTTGTCTTTGGAAGTGTGATATTGCTCTTAGGCATATCTATGGAAGTGTTGATATAGCTCATATGCTTATCTGTTGATGTGTTGATATAGCTAATATGCTTATCTTTTATTTAAATGGGAAAATGTTTAATATGAGTTACAGTCCCATACGAGTTGTTTGGCCAGGTTCTGAGCCATGGTTATGAATTGAGAATTGAAAAGAAATGGAAAATGAATTGTAACGTGGACCTGTATGTCATGAAACTGTAAGATGGTATAAGTGGATGTATCAGTGTTGGCCATCTATCAACTGCTAATCTTTTAGTCATTGTTCATAGTTGGTTTAGTGTATTTCTACTGGGCTATGGCTCACCCTATATGGGAACATCATTTTCAGGTACAGGTAGCATGCCACCTCTAAGGACATAGCTTGAGAGGCTTGAGGCGGACAGACTTTTTGTTGTCTATCTTCTTTTGATATATTACATGTAAATTCAAGCCAAGGGCTTAAGGTGTAGATGAGTTAGTACGCTCCTTTTTGTAACCAAGTGTTAACTTAGAAAGCTGTAAGCCCTTAGGGCATTTGCTTTTGTTGTTAACATGTAATATCTTTTGTAATGAGACTCTGATGAATAGAAGGATATGGATCTTTTATATATACCAATGTATGTCTATATTGATGGGTTTAATGTTATTTTTGAGGGCGTTACATGGAAGATATTTATTTTTGTACAATCCTTTGTTTTGGAATTTCAGTATTTTTGTATGTAATATTTAATTTAGATGGATTATACTTAGTTGGTATAGATTTGTATGATATTTGGAATATGATGTTACCAGTAAAAGTTTTCTGATAGTTGATAATGAAATGGGTATTATTGATAATGGATTTAGATTATAATTGATAGATGTACTATTCTGTATATGTATAGGTTATAGGTTGCATTGATAATGGAATCCATATAATTTAAAAATTAATGAAAAATATTCAATTTGTTCATTTTAAAAAATTAATAAATAGAGCTTTTGGTGACTAAACATTTAGTAGCCAAAAAAATAAAAAGGGAATTTGTTGGTGACTAAATAGTTAGCAGTTAAAAAAAAAGAAAGTTTTTGGCGATTAAAAAATTGGTAGTTAAAAAACTGAAGATGAAAAACATTTTCTTTTTAACGACTAAATATGTTCTTTTGGGCGATTAAATTTTTAGACGCCAATTGGTGACTTTCGGCGACTAAAAAGAAATTAGTTGTCAATTCTTTTGCTGACAATTAGTCAACGACCAAATGGGCGATCAAAAATTTTAGTCGGTAAAAATCTTTGGCCACTAAAAATTGACTTTTTGCGATTAAAAATTTAGTCGCCAAAAATAAATTTTTTCCACTTTGACCTTTCATCTTTACAATCTTTTTCATGTTTGCAATCTTTCCCACTTTGGCCTTTTAAGTTTGATTTTTCTCACCTTGGTCCTTTATGTTTACAATCTTTCCCACTTTGCTCATAGACTAACTTCCATCCAAAAAAACTAACAAAATTTGCCACATCACCAACACATCAGCTCCATGTGTGATGTAAAAAATTCACTAAAGATGCAAAAAATAAAAAATAGAAAACAAAAAAATTGAATTTTTTTTAGTCTTTGGTGAACTTTTTTTCAAATTTATTCATAAACATTATTACATTATAGATGCATCTAGATTAGATGCAGTTAAAAAAATAAAAACAAATTTAACTAAAAAAAAAGTTCACTAAAGACGACAAAAAACAATAGTAAACTTTTCATTTCATAATTGACAATACAGGTATTTGAGTCAATATATTTTCATTTTTTTCGTCTTTACTAAACTTTTTTCTTTTTTTAGTTAAATTTGTTTTTATTTTTTTAGCTGCATCTAATCTAGATGCATCTATAATGTAATAATGTTCATGAATAAATTTGAAAAAAAAAGTTCACCAAACACTAAAAAAAAATTCAAATTTTTTTATTTTCTATTTTTTATTTTTTTGTATCTTTAGTGAATTTTTTACATCACATATAGAGCTGATGTGTTAGTGATTTTTTAAATTTTGCTAGTTTTTTGGATGGAAGTTAGTCTAGGAGTAAAGTGGGAATGATTGCAAACGTGACGGGCCAAAATGAGAAAAATCAAACTTAAAGGGCCAAAGTGGGAAGGATTACGAACATGAAGAGCCGAAGTGGAAAAAATTAAACTTAAAGAGACAAAGTAGGAAGTGGGTGAAACTTTAAGGGGGCAAAGTGTAATTTACCCAAATATAAATCATACTAAACAGTCAATAAATAAATAATAATGCTCAGGCCACATCATAATGAGAAAAAAAATTAGAAATTATTTTATTTTTATCCCTATACTTTGTCACGATTTTCAATGACCCCCCAGACTACTCTTATTTTCATGCTTACCTGTATACTATTTAAGTTCCTATCAATTTTGCCCCTACTGTCAGATTTGAAACGGAAAAAGTTAAAAAAAATTACATTTTGACCCCAATTTTCAAAAGAAAGATGCAGACTTTTCGTACCAGGAAACTACCACCTGCAACCACCACTTCAAGCCCTTCTATCTCCTTCGTCATAACTCCGTTTCGCCTCATTTTTATGTCGTTGAATTCAACTTACGATCTAGTTTTCATATCACATCTCACACGTTTCATTCTTTCTCTTTTTGCATGCTATCGGAGCTCTGAAAGTTGATAAAAAAGACTTTTCTTCTCGTTTTCGACTTTTCTTCGAGCCATCTTTCGGACTTCATATCTTTCTCGATTCTTCACGGTTCTACTTCATTCTTTTGCCATTCTCTTCACCTCACTTCCTACTTCACCCTACACTACCTTGCTTTCTCACTTCTTTGTGTAATGAGCGATTTTGGTATGCCGAAAGTTGTTCGAAAACTAATTTCAAAAATTTCAAAAGAGAAAACAAACGCAACCCACAAGCTAGAGGATAAGAAAAAAGAAATCGAGAGGGACAAATAGAGATTCATATGTATGCACATGGAAGAAACCATTGGCAGCAGTGTCTAGAACTTCAAAGGGTCGAGTCTCCGTGATGAATTGGTAATGGTGACAGAGGGCTTTGGAATGAGGAACTCAGAGTACATATCCACAAAAAAGTTGTCAACAATGTCAAGGTAAACTGGGCACGTAAGGCGCGAGTAGTTGTGGAGCACCTCTTTCATGTCCAACACATGGTCCAAATTATTCATATCTATCATCTCTAACTCTCTCATCTTCTCCGCCAACATAGAACCTCCTCTTCCTTCATTGCCAATCTGCGAACATGTCTTTCCTCCTCTACCTTGACTGATGTTTCCTATCTTCTTCTCTTCTTTTTCCCTCACTTTGCATTCGTTCTTCAGAGCATTAGTATCTGCCTCATTCATCAGCTCTTTGCTCTTTATCACCTTATCATTATCAGATTGCCACTGCTCGGAGAAGTCCCTGTTGAACTGATCTAATTGCTACAAGTTTGGATTTCCATTGCCGCTATATAAGGGGTTGAGAGGACGGGTTTTGGGTAGCTTTTTGTATCCCCCAAAGAGAAATGACTTGAGGTTTTGGAGGGTTTTGTGAAAGAACATCTTGGTCTTGTGAAAAGTGTTTCTTAGCAACATTTTGTGGATTCCAGTGGTGTTTGTTTACAAGGAATATTGTGTGTGTGTCTGTTTGTCTTTTAAGTTTGCAGCAGCAACAGATAACTACTCCAGCTTGTTTGGCTTCTTATTCTCTAAAGATGTTGTTTCCAGTATACAGCTAAGAGAGACAGAGACTGTTAAAGTTTCTCCCACTTTCCTTCAGATTAAAGGAAATGGATTTTAGAGGGACAATTTGTGTATAAGTGAAGAAGAAGAAGAAGAATGAGGAAGATGGAGAAGAAAGAAACAAAACATGAATCTTTTGAAATTTTTGAAATTAGTTTTCGGACAACTTTCGGCCTCCCAAAACTGCCCATTGCACGAAGAAGTGAGAAAGCAAGGCAGTGTAGGGCAAAGTAGGAAGTGAGGTGAAGAGAATGGCGAAAGAATGAAGTAGAACCACGAAGAATCGAGAAAGATAGGAAGTCCAAAAGATGGCTCGAAGAAAAGTCAAAAACGAGAAGAAAAGTCTTCTTTTTTTTTTTTTAATCGACTTTTGAAGCTTCGATAGCATGCAAAAAGAGAAAGAATATAGCGACCCCGGTCTTTTCCCATTTGGTTGTTGTATCCGGACTTACGTTCCGTAGATCCTGTTGTTATATATTTGTTGTTCTCATCCTTCAATACTTGTTGTTTCAGTTATAAGATGTTTTGGGCAGGTTTGTAACAAGTTAGGAGTGTTTGGGAGCAAAGGGTTGCTGCCCAGAATTTTAGTCCTTCACTCGAGCGAGCAGTTTGTCGCTCGAGCGAGCTCTTTGTTTTTGGTCCTTCGCTCGAGCTAGGGTTTCTTCGCTCGAGCGAGCGACTGCGTCTGGGTTTTAGACCTGAGAGTTGTCTTTCTTGGCTCGAGCGAGATTTCCTTCGCTCGAGCGAGCGAGGTGTATGTTTTCGAGTTCTTCGCTCAAGCGAGCATTCTGTCGCTCGAGCATGCTTCTGGGTTGCAGACCTGAAGCATCGTATTGTTGGCTCGAGCGAGGCTTTCTACGCTCGAGCGAGTATTCTTTGTGTCTGGTCGCTCGAGCGACCACTTCTTCGCTCGAGCGAGCCTGTTATATTTAAATACACAGCAGCAATTTTAAACTTCATTTTTTCATCCTCTTTTGATCTCAAAACCCTAGGTCCGTGTTCTCCTTCCCTCTACACACCTTCTCTCTTAGGTTTGATCTACTTAGAGTGTATTTCTACCCTAGGTCCTTTGTTAAAAAGATAGAGTGGGTCGAGGGCTTCATTTTAATCTGAACAATCTTGGATTTGGAGCACATTGGGTTTTCGCCATCTTCTCCATTTTAGTTCTTCACTTCGAGGTAGGGATACCCTACTCCATTCTATATGTTTTAGTCATTTGGATATGTTGGTGTTGTTTGGTACTTTTGGGAGAAGTTAGGGTTTGAATTGCAATTTGATAAAAGGAGGGTTTTTCATATATTAATTTCCTTATGATTGTAAATCACGAAAAGTGACAGTGTTAGTGTCAAATTGAGAAAATTGAACCTTAGGGTTAATCTTTGAGGAAAAAGGGAAAAAGCCCTAATCGTTGTAATAAATTAATTTGCATAATTAATTTAGAGAAAAATGTGGAATTAAGTTTAATTCTTGAAATTGGAGAATTATGTGATTAAATGGTGTAGTTGGATAGTATAATCACTCACCTATGAAAATGTTGAGTTTATATTTGTGGGTACATTTATTTCCTGTTTAGAAATAACTGTTTTGGGCTATCGATGGAGGATAGTCGTGATTGTTGTAGACATTGCATGCTGATTAGGGAAAACTAAAACTAATCACATCGAACGAGTCATTGAATATGACAGTTGAATTAATACAGCAAATACGTGTATTGATTGTATATTGTTTGGGAGGAGATAGGGGATGTACTCCATGGTTTGAGGGAAGATAAGGGATGGACTCTTCTCAAACCTGTTTGGAAGGAGAAAGGGGATGGACTCCATTAGTACAGCAAATCTGTGTATTTATTGATGTATGGAAGTGTATTAGTACAACATATATGTGTACTTATCGATTTATGGAAGTGTTTTGGTTTGGGCCTTAGTCTCACTTAAATTGTTGTTGTTGGAAGGAATGTTAATCTGAGATGTAGTCTCATTATATTGTTTGGCCAGGTTCTGAGGCACGTTTGTATAAATGGAAAATTGAATAATAATGGAAAGTGAAACATGTCATGAGCATTATTGTCATGAAACTGTATAATGATATAATGGATTTATAAGCGTTAACCATCTATCGAATGCTATTGCTTTAGTCAATTCCTATATTTGGTTTAGTATATTTCTGCTGGGATGTGGCTCATCCTATACGGGAACATCATTTTCAAGTCCAGGTGATATGCTACCTCCAAGGACTTAGCTTGGGAGGACTTGGAGTTGAAGACTCTGTTTAGTTAGTTGTTAATTTGTTTTATTTTGATATTACATGTAAACTCAAGCCAAGAGATAAATGTGTAATTGAGTTAGTACTCAGTCTTTTGTGTCCAAGTGTTAGCTTGGAAAGTTGTAAGCCCGTAGGGCATTTATTTTTTCGATGTTACATGTAATGTCTTTTAATAAGAATATTCTGATGAATGGAATAATGTTTTGTTTTTCTTATATCAATGCATGTCAATATTGTGTATATTACGGGTTTATTTTGAGGGCGTTACAAAGAATGAGACGTGTGAGATGTGATACGAAAACTAGATCATGAGTTCAATCCAATAACATAAAAATGAGGCGAAACAGAGTTATGACGAAGGAGATAGAACGGCTTAAAGTGGTGGTTGCTGGTGGTGGTTTGCTGGTAGGAAAAGGGTGGGTCTGCATCTTTCTTTTGAAATTTGGGGCCAAAATGTAATATTTTTAACTTTTTCCGTTTCAAATCTGACGGCAGGGGCAAAATTGATAGGAACTGCAATAGTATAGGGGTACGCATGAAAATAAGAGTAGTCTGGGGGGTCATTGAAAATCATGACAAAGTATAGGGGTAAAAATGAAATAATCTTGAAAAATTATTGGTTATTTCTGCATTTCATTTCTAATCGTTGTGCTATTGAGGGACGCATCTTCTACTATGATTTAAGATAAGTTTCTCAAGCTTCTTGTCTCTAATTTGCTGTGCTATTTTCCTTTATGTCCAATCCAAGAAGGAAAAAAAGCATTTCCTTAGTGTAGCATATATACACATACAAAATTAGTAATATAAACAAACACGCATGCAAATCAATTGAATGAGAAAGAATATTTATAGCATACATAGAAAACACAAATATTGAAAGCCCAAAAATCACAATAGCAACACTTGATCAACATGATTATGAAAGGATAATATATTACTTTTAATCGGATAGACTCAATAGTTTAAATTTGAAGATAAACTCTAAGAATTACAAAAAAAAAAAAAAATCAAATCAAATCTTCTAAGAGAGGAAGAGGCATGGAGGAGTTTTCAAAAAAAAAAAAAAAAGATAAATGGGGGGGGGGGAGGGGAGAATGGAACAAATCAATAAAACTCTAATCACAAAAGTAGCAACACTTAATCAGTATATGATTGCAAAAGGATAATATATAACTTTCAATTGAATAGACTCGATAGTTTAAATTTGAAGATAAACTCTAAGAATTATGGAAAGAGAAAATCAAATAAAATCTTCTGAGAGAGGAAGAAGGAGGGAGGAGTTTTCAAAAAAAAAAAAAGATAAATGGGAGGGGGAGGGGGGGGGGGAGAAGCAAATCAATAAAACTCTAATAATAAAAGTATTGAGAGTAAAATATTTCATTTTTTTTTTAATAATTAGATTTAGAAGAAGAAAAAACAATCAATTTCAAATTTAAAGATATATAAAAAAAAGATAAATGTGAGGAGAAAAAAAAAAACAAATCAAATAAAACTCTAATAATAGAAGAATTGAGAGAAAAATATTCCATTTATTTTTTAATAATTAGATTTGGAATCTTAAATTAGATTTGATCATCTCTTCGAAGAATTGGGAGTGGAATAAGTCATTTATTTTTTAATATTTAGATTTGAAATATCTTAAATTAGAGTTGATCATATTTTTAGTTCTATATGCATATTATTTCAAATTTTACTTTTAAAAAAAATATATATATATATAATGACTTTTTATTAGAAATTAGGAAAAATGAAAAGAAAAACTTCTAAGACTGCCAAGTAGAAGAGATAGTCTCAATTTTAAATGAGAGGCCAGGTTTAAGAGTTTGGAAGCTTTAGAAACTACACTACATTTATATATAGATATAGTATAGATAGATAGATTTAAGACTGTGTTGAGATAGTTCTCACTGTCTTGTTATGATTTTTCATTAAAAAATTGACTTATTTAACTTGGATTGAGCAATGCTATAAATGGTTCGTCCCACTACTCAATCCAAGCTTAATTTGCCAGTTGGTTCGTCAGTTGGGAAATAGATAGATTTGAGCAGATCAAAATAGGTTATGCAATAAAATAACTTAAACCAAACTTGCTCATTTAATGAACAAGTTTAAACAAGTTAAATTAAATTTGATACAGATTAAATAAATCAACCCAGCCCCATCAACTTTGTTGAACTAGTTTTTCTAATTGAGATTGTAGAGGAGGTGATCGGGATGATTGTTGTGGATGGTGTGGTGGAGGTGGTGATGGAGTGGCGTCAATAGAGGTGGTGGTCTAGTAGATACCCATTTAAATGTTCAACTCATTTAAACTCATTTATATACTTCAATGAATTTAGACTGATTTTTAATTGATGTACGGGTTCATAGCTTCAGATTGAATTTGTTATCTCTAGTTTCAGGTGAGATTTCGAATAAAAAATCAGCCTCTTCAGCTTAACACCTTTTTCACATTTACAATTCATTAGAGATCCTGCAAAGATAAATCTTGCTTAAAATTATAGCACCCCCCCCCCCCCTCCCCCCTCCAAAAAAAAAAAAAAAAAAAAAAATATAACTCTGAGCTATCAATCTCATACTATGATTAATAGTTCCATCTCTCTTTTCTATTCTTTTTCTTAATCATCACAATATACATATATATATAGGTTGAAATACCAAATTAACTATAAAAAAAAAGAGGCATACATGAAACATCAACAAGTTTTTGAAAAAACTAAAAAAGAGAAAGTTTACACGATGTTGTTCATTACATCAATAAGCATATTTATACAAAAGGGCTTAATCAAAACTGCAGCGGCATTATTTTTCAACTTCTACGACCCTTCTCTCTTCAGTTTTGTTTTTTCACCCATATTACTACTCTAGGCTTTAAAACCATAGTTACATCATGAATATTTGAATGGTTGTAGAACATTGGGATGGTGTTTGCAGAAAAATATCGCGCGTGCACGCATGCACACACAGAGAGAGATGATTGGAACTTTATTTCTCATGAATAGGAGGGGGCTGTAAACTGGATACCATATGTTGGGTTTGACATATTCCACCGTCTCATCCTGCACGCAAAATGAGAAAAGTCATAGATGATTAACAAGAGTGGCGGCTCCAGGAATCAATGATTAAGTTCTACAAATTCTATAAGGAAAATTTTTCACTCTTATCAATATTATATATAGAAAAATGGTTTAGAGCACTAAAAGTGGTGCTCTAATAGCACCACTAATGATGTGGCCCCGCCCACTGCCTATGCCTTGTTTGTTTCTTTTTTTTTTTTGGCATTCCCAATGTATTAGTGCTATTAGTGGTCTTTTGTTTTCAGTGGTATGAATCATTGTTGATTATATATAACATTTGTTTTCTATAAATTTTAGTGCATTCATACTAATCTTTTTGTAGAAAAAAAAATGTAATTACAAAAATTTCTACAATTACTCTCAATGATTTCCTAACTTTGGTTGGAGAAATTAGAAGGATATTTGGTGAATGCTCGAGTGGACTCACTGAATTCGTTTTTGAACTTAAGAGAAATCTAGTCATCTTTGGGACTTGAACAAATATAGAGATGACCTAGAAAAATTTTAAAGGTCTGATACTCTATGTTAATTGCAATTAGGTCTTTTTTTTTTTTTTCCTTATAAGTTAATAGGGTCAATATTATCCATATATGATGTATATATATAATTTCAGTGATTTCTCAAATTTTAGTGGCGTCAATTGACTCAGGCCAATGTATGTGGTGCGACCTATGGATGCTACAAACAAATGTATTTTATTTTATTTTTTTTATTGGCACTGGAGTGTCCGGATCAAAGTTCGATTAATTTCCACGAGTGCACAAGCGCTCGGAAAGGAGTTTCCCGCAAGTGCACTAAGTCCCAAGGAATTGTTAGCACCTAAGAGGTTTTGGTGGTGTTATACGCACCAATTGGTATACTAATTAGTGTACCAACATAGTTATGACATTGCCATTTAAAAATTACGACCCCACCCATTATACAAATTACAAAGACCTAAAGCATCTAAAATTATGACACATCATTCGTTAAAACATTGCCATTTAAAAACTACGACCCCACCCATTATACAAATTACAAAGATCTAAAGCCTCTAAAATTATGACACATCATCCGTTAGTATACTAATTAATATACCAATTGTTGCATACATCATTATTCAAGAGGTTTTGACTTTTGAATCTCGGAGGGAGCACACTTTCAAAATCCAAGGCCTTACCACCAAGCCAACCCTTTGGGGTTTGCAACAAACAAATGTATTGGTGCAACCAACAAAGTAACCAGTGCAAATACACAAAATAAATATTTAAAATATTTTTTTAAGCAAACTTTCAAAATTGGCAGATGGGGTCAATTAACCCCATACTCTATAGCCTAACGCGGTTCCTGATTAACAATGAGAATAACTGAATAACTAACTTACTTAGTTGAATTGAGTTTAGTATTTCTGAATTGGTTCATTTTAAGGTTAAATGTGAGGTTGCTTTCATTGTCAAATATTAAAGCTTCTTTTTCTCGTCCAAATGTGCTTGTGCGTGTTATTTCATGGCTATTTTTTTATAAAAAAGAGATGTATGTTTCTTGAAAGAAAGTTTAGAACTATCCATACTTTTGACATCTGCCTGAGCTCTCTGGGTTCCACGTCACAGTGTCCTTCTGCCAGTTCTTCGGCAACTGTTGCTCGAACAACGGCAGCTCCAACCTCTGCTGTTATATCTCCAATACTACAATCATAAGTAGGTCATAGCAAAAACAAATTAGTAGAGGTTACTTTACCTTTATTTTACTAATTCATTCATAGGATGTCCCCAAATGGAGAAATATTTTCTTTGCAAATTTTACAAGACCAGGTTAGGGATATATGATGAGTAGATCCAATTTAGGGATATATTGATGAGTAGATCCAATTGTCAGATCCATGAAATCAGAGGTCAGATTTGTTAATTATGGATACTTTAAATAACGAGAAAAGAAAACTTGATTGTAGTATTAGCCATACAGTCAAAACAATTTGAAAAGGCTTTGAGGTTCACACACCCCACAAGGTCAGAGTCAGATCCAATATCAGTGGGTGTGTAGTCTTTGTGTAATGCAAACTGACCTGATTAGTGATTATTGATCATGCTTTAACAAGCTATATCCAAAATCTATTGACAAGAAGACGACTTTCCGTGCTGCTATTCGGTGTGCACACTTAAGGTAGTAGGTTGAACCTTACCCACTAGAAGAAAATACAAGTCGTGCTATGAAGCATTGCCACATCAAAATAGGTGCAATAGTCGTGTTAGATATGTGAGGGACAGGGACATGGACGTGGTGGGGACACATATGGGATATGCCACATGACGTGCCCATTTTTGTAACAATTTTTTCAGGGGATACAATAGGGACATGCAGGGTCTCAATTTAATTTTTTAAAGCTAATTTTGGGGGTAATATTATAATGCTTGGAAGTTGGAAACATGAGAGTTGAATTTTAAAATATAGATAAAGAACCCATATCAAACTATCGACAACGCAATACAGATCTAACCACAAGTATGATATTGAGAAACTGGCTTCTAATGATCTTTGGAGCCTAACGCAAAAATATATCTAGCCTCTAGATAATTTACATTTAGTTTTTTTTTATACATATATATGTTAAATTAGTGTTGGTTTTCATTAATTTTAGTAGTTTGTGAATGTAATATTTACGTACATAGAAAACAAAAATATATAAAACAATTATATCTTTTTGTCGTATCCTCGCCGTGTGTGTCTGTGTTCTGATTTTTTTGAAATTGTCATGTCCCGTGTCTTTGTCCGTATCCGTATCCATGCTTCCTAGTGAGCTAGTGTCCAATTGATTTCCAAATATGTATGAAAAGGTGATCCGTGCTTCCTAGTGAGCTAGTTTCCAACTGACTTACAAATATATATGAAAATTTTAATGTTCCAATGGAGCTAACAACAATACCTTCTCATAGGAGGATACAAAATACCACTATGAATTTCTTTGTCTGTAATATAAGAAGCAATACAGAGAAAAACTATATTAGAAAAAGTTAGCTGATATTGGGTTTAACCCCATGCAAACATTTTCCCTTCTCTATCAAAAATTGAACCAACAACTATATAATTTAATCAACAATAAAAAAGCAAGTATAAACCAATAATTACAGAATACAAGTCGAGCAGGAGATGGATGCACCTCTAGCCAAAACACTATTTTTATAGCACTCAAAACGACTCTTTTAGACCCGACACACCAAACAAACATATGGTCTTACTTTATTCTTTACTTCACATGACTCACTTACAACACTATAGATATGGCAGCACACATGATGACAGTAACAAGTGCCACCTCATTTCATGAGGGCACAGTTAACAATCCAATAAGAATAGATGAGCACGACACTAATCAATAGAAGGCTATGTTAGAACAAAGAACGAATTGGTCAAATTGTGTAATATATACCATTCAGAAGCTACTTGAGACATTCCATCTGAAATCAAATGAGCACCTGAGAGAAGAGCTCCCATCCCAATCCTGAATCAAGTCAAAAAGGTTTACGATAGTAGTCATAAAAAACTAAACATTAGCACCAACCCAAAAAACAGATACATGTTATTTGCTTGATTAACATGACCCACTTTTCCATTCCCTAACAACAAGTATATGATTGGCAAAGGTCAGAGTAATTGGACAACACACTGAGGAAGACAGGAACATAGAAACTATAGAACTGTTGGTTGCATTGGCTACATAATGAGATAGTAGAGTGAGACCAATTTTTTTATTTTTTATTTTTTATCAGCAAAATAGAACTTTATTAATGGAAACCATACATAGCATATGAAAATACATCAATAAAGAGGAGGCGAGAGCACACACATAAAGAAGCTCAAGCCAAAACCAGTGGGTGAGGAACCAACAAAAGATAATGAATCACCAAGAACAAGAACAGGACACTACCCACAACCCCCACAACAATAAGCACCAATATAAAGAAACCATACCAAGCTCAACATTTTTGAAAGGGTTCCCGCTTGCAAAAACTATATTTTCTCCAGCATGATTGAAAGCATCAACAGTAGTACATTCAGCTGTTCCAGTTAACATGGAAAGACAATGTTCAATAGAGAAATAGTACATTCCACAAATAAAATACAGATAATTTAGAAGGCTTGAAAGACGAACCATTCATCGTTGGATTTGACATCACAAAAATTGCAGGTTTAGGGGAATCTGACTCTCGCATGGCCTCAAGCACCTGTTTTATCAAAGAAGACATACACTTTACCAGGCTCAAAAAGAGCAGCTAGACACTAAGTGGAGAATGGTTTTTCAAGCACAGCCAGCCAAAGTTACTTATCAAGTAATAGGCATTTCAGAACAAGATCTACCTATACAGTTATGGTATTTAATTATGAACAAAGCCAAAATTGTGCATGAAAGGATTAGGAAATTGAGGAAAAAACACCCATAAAAGTAGAGTAAACAAAGTGTCGTTAAACACAAGAGGATAGTTAAAAAGAACGAGGGTTGATGCAGTAAGAAAGAATGTAATTGCCATGGATTTAACTAAGGTATTGCTCTACAGAGAGCATTTTGGGAAAATATTCATGTAGTCAATTCCAAGAGGTTGAAATTAGGTCTTTGTTGAGTTGAGCCATGTGGATTTAACTAATAGTGATGAGGTATGCTCCTTTATCCTAATAACAAATAATTGTAAGTTTTTTGTAAGAATTGGATTATTTTGCGGAAGTTGGGAAAAAGTAAAATGATAATAGGGTTAATGATAATAGGAAACAAGAACAAACAAACTTGCAAAGCAAAGGAGTTCTTGTGCGCAGGGGGGGGGAATGTTAATGTATTTTCCCTAACTAATACCATTTATCAACAACTAACCAAATAAATAGTACAGAACATGCCTTTCCAAATAAAACTAAGCCAGCTTCACTGGTTCATTATGCTTCATTTGAAAGTAATGAAGGACAAAGCAAACTTAAGGGGCTGCCCACCTGCTCATTAAAGATACTACAAACTCTAGACAAACCAAGAAGCAAATGAGGCTTGACCCTTTTTACCTAAACAAAATCCATTCCCCGCAATTAGTTTTTCAAAATTTTGAAAGCATACACAATGTTCTGAAAGATAACAGCAAACATCCTTGAGCCAATTCCATGTACCCAAGAAGCAAGCTAAACAACCAAAGGTTTCTTTTCCACACAATATCAATCTATATCAGCCTTACATCAACATAGGCTGCCAAAAAACACGCCAGTAAGATTTACCACTTCAACGAGATTTGCTCCCTCCCTAAGTCCCAAACCCTCGATCTACCCAGGGGCTTTAGCAAGTGGTGCAGCTACTGGATCAACACCCTTCCTTTCCGTTGTAATGAGACCCTCTCAAAAAAAGATGAACCAAAAGTCAAATGGATGATTACCTAAAAATGTAAATGAAATGATAAAGTTCAGCTTGCCATATTATGAGTTTTTCTTCTCATTCCAGTGCAGATTCATTCCCACAATTCATTCAGTTACATGCAGATAAGTAATTGATTATCATTAATTTGAAGGGAAAAAAAAATATGAAATCCAGCTGATAACACACGAAAAATAAAAAATAAAAAATCTCCTTCTTTACCAATATGTTCAAACATATGTTCTCCATATTTTATTAGAAGATAAATACGGTAATTGACATTAAGAACAAAAAAGTTGAGCAAGTAATATCTGTAGAACCACACATCTTTATCAAGTAGGAAAAACTGAGGATTTTTGCTTTAGTGCCTGCCATTCTTGAAACAGCCTGTGCAGCATTGTCAAAAACACCAAGCCCTGCACTGAAAGACAGAAAAAAAGAATAAGAAGATGCAACTCACAGCTGATATTACCAACCACCCTAAACCATAAAGAAGTAACACTTAAACCAGGAGTATAACCATTCCAATTGAACTTCATAAGTACCTTCCAGCTCCAACTACAACTATCTTTTGGTTCATAAAGTCAGTCAATGGTCGATCTTGTGCCCTTACAGTTCCAAGCAGTCCTGCCTGTGCAACAACAACAGTTCCCTATACAACATCATGACAAGCGACAAAAATGTCATTATAATAGAGTCACTCTCAACAATCTTAAAGTACTTTGACTTATTATATTCTCTACTATTTCCATGGAGAACAGCAAGTATTCACCTGTATGCCATCATTGAACATGCAGAACCTTTTTTGATACTGTTGCAGTCTTTTAAAAGCCCACTTCATTTGAAAATCCTCAAACTGATAATATTTTCCAAGCACCAAGTAATCTGTATGATATTGATTACATATCAAACAAGATGTCATATTTCTGAAAGAACTAAACCTGCACAATAGCCTTGGGCCAACGGGCGTGAATTGCCTCCATAAATTCATCAACAATTGATAGATACTCCTCTCCTTCCAACCAAGGTTACCGAAGTCCCAAATCTGTCAAAGTAAAATCAAGTGAAAAATAAATCCTCACAAAGTTTGTCGGAAAAAATGGCTTTACATGCAGTTATGTAGTCTACTTACTCTGCTTAAAGACTAGAAAATATGGAGAACGAAATAGAGTATTTTCAGCATAAATGAATGTTAAGAATGGATAAGCATGAATGAACTTCAATGTTTAAAATTGTTGCAAGCCCAACCTAAGGTGTAAGTAATGAAATTTAACAAGGGAAATCCTACTTCATACAAGAAAATAGTCACTATTTTCAAATCTGAGAGGTTCATGATGTCTTTCTTACAAAATGAGAAAATTATGAAAATAATTGACAAGAAACAATTGTAAACAAGAAAATATTAGACTTGAAACCTTTGTAATGATGGACTTTAAATGGAAATCAATATTACAACACACTGAAGTATAGCCTTTTTATACAACTCAATTTATTTTATTTTATTTTTTGATAAATAATATACAACTCAATTTGAATGATAATAATTTGGTTGTAATAACTAGACACTCTTGGGCTTTATATGCACGCTTATGTATAGTCAGATGACCACATGATTGTTTCCATGGTTTCTATTTTCAGTGCATTTTCATTTCTAGTTTCTTTAGGTAAGGTCATCCCAAAAAACAAAGATATATAAGCAGGTACATATCTAATGAGGTGATTCTTATTTACGTCTCTAGTTTTGTTAGACTTTAACTTCAAGTTCTATTGGATCTAAATCTGAATTCACACCATAAAGAGTACTATTAAATAATTAAATCTTAGAAGTTTTATCCATGCTAAAGTTGATTCTAAGTATTAATTATGATTATCTTTCGAAAGCACCTTTGGATTTGCAATTAGCACCCTCAACAAAATGAAGTGCTTAATTCTATCAGGATTCAATTTCTTCTAGTTGAATTTAAGTTAAGAGAAATGAAAAATATAAAAAGTGCTACATCCACTTCTATATTGGTTTGATGATATAATCTTTTTCAAAAAAATTTGTATTGTTGCTTTCATCAGCAAGGACTTTAGCAGTACTTCCAAAACCCATTTCAGAGTCACTAAACGTTCTTACATCATAATTTTTAATATAAAGTCACACTAAGACAGGCAAATATGGCCTAGCACAGGTTGCCTGACGATCAAATTTTGAGTAATTTTCGGGATGCGTTAGATCAATCCATATTTTTCTATTGCTTAATAAACAAAAAAGATCCTATGCTATCCTAGTCACTTTGTCTCAAGTACATTATTCAATCAGGGTAATTTTATTTACGTATATTACTCAATCAGCACCAATGAAGCTTTATAGTCTAATTATCATTGTTCATTTGCATAGTGCCCTCAAAAGATAACAACAAATACTTGTCCAAGCTCACAGCAACTTCATTTGACAATAATATTCCACTAAGAAGATTTTTCTAAGTTTTATAGAGTTCTCAGAGTCATCAGATATGAACATGTATACCTCCATCAGCAAAACACTTCTATTGTATAAGGTAGATAATATTATATGTTCAAGGGAACAAGAATGTTGCTTAAAACATGTGTATATGACGGCAAAATAATCACAGATATTGAGAAAGTGGACAACCAAATGAAGGAGATGCATGAAACTTCAATTAGCACAAAGCAACTTCACCTCTCTTCTCTGCGTGTGTGAAGAGAGAGAGAGAGAGAGAGAGAGAGAGAGAGAGGCATCCAATGTTATCAACAACGACGTGGAGAGAAAAGCAACAGCAATACAACATTGCTTCAAATTATTTCTCTCTAGCTAAAGAGAAATTATAATTAATTCTTAAATCACTTGTTTACAAGCTGATAATTTCCGCCAAACTTGCTCAGTAGTATAACGTCTCATTCCTATCATCCAGTCTATTCAAGATCCTCCATTTTGCCAAGGACCAAAACTATCATCTTGGCCTTGAGCATTTTTTTCAATTGATCGATATGACACTCACAATACAAACAAAAAAACATCAAGACCATTACTTTTAGAAACAAAATATATTAGAGAAAAAGAAAGAGTGAAAAGAAGAAGAAGAAGAAGAAGAAGAAGGGGGGGTTGTATAATATGGAGGAGAGATCGCATCAAAGGCTAATGGGGGTTGGGGTATACAGATAATATAAAAAATATAAAAAAAAAAATCCACTATCTCACATGCAAATTTAATTTATTTTTATGAGAGCTCTACCTAAGAGGTGTCCTAACTCTAATAAACTTAAACTACAACCTCAAATTGCATGGTCACAGACAACTTAATTTTCATCTGTGTATTTTTCTTTACTTCAGTAATCAATCTAACCACAGTATGTTCTCTGCACACTTGGATTCAATTTTAAGAGCGACTACCTGATATAAATTAGAAAGAGTACACTAAGAAAAGTCTAAAACCATACAACATGCCTAGTTTGAAAGCAACTCCTCACCAGCCAAGGTTAAGCAGCTAGAAGTATGCTTAAGAATTTCAACATCCAGATATATTGCTTCATTTGGCTTATCTACATGTCAAGTGCTTGATTTCACTAAAGATTCAAGGTGTACAAGTCAAGTGCTTTGACTCAGACATAATGCACCAAACATCAACATAATGTATACTCTTCTTCCCACAAAATTATGACCTTAAATTTCATTTCCAGGGTATTTTATTTTTTCATGATCCATTAATTAACAATTCTTTGCAGCTGCATCAAATATTCTTGGTCCATCGCAAAAAAAGGCCATCAAATTAAGTTTAAGAGTTGAAATCTAGCACTTCATAGAATGTTTGAATAAACTACAAGATCATTTTTGCCGACCTAAAAGAAAGATAAACTATAAAAGCCAAAACACGTGGAGCACGAAAAGTGACCTGTTTGGACTCGGAAGCTTTTGCTAGCAGCATGATGTCCCCATAGGAATGAGATGTTTGTACAGTTAGTGTAACCAATCAAGACTCAGCACCAATCCAAGACCAGACTAGAGATATGTTGTCCTACAAACCAAACAAGTCAAGTGTTAGTTCAACTTGCTGTAACAGAGTGAGTTAGTTAGATATTTTAGTTAGATATTTTGTAAGCATGTGGAGTGTATATAAGGTACTGTATCTCTGAGTTTTTAATCTAATGAAAATCATTCAGTTTCAATAACTTCTTCATGTGTAACATTAAGAGAGGTAGCTATAGCATGGCTAGTCTGCATATATCGATCAGGGATGAATTGATACATTAAAAACTCAATATCCACAAATAACTTAGAGAGAATGATATATATACTCAAGGCAGCTGAAGTGGCAAATCAAGGCAAATCCAAAATGGAGTGTGCTATTAGATAACCATCAAGTTCACAAAAATAGGATTCTTCTCCATACTACAAAGAAGAAGTTCTAAGAATCAACCATTGCGGAGCCAGAAACGTCCATTAAACAATTCACCACTAATATCAACCTTCAGTTATACATAATGTACACTAATAAACTTGTGTAATACACAAGACTGGATCAAGTAATTTATAGTTACCAAATTAGAAATACCATAATGAAAACAAAAACCACAATAGTTAATTTTTACAAAAATTATCATAAATGACCGCTTGTATCACTAATATTGAAATTCCATAAATGCTAATAAAGTTAAACAATTGATTCCATAAATCATAAATGTATAATATTTTCCTTCATTAAAATTTTGAACAAATTTAATTCAGATATATCCTTTGAACATAAGGTTTTTTTAGTTAATTTAGTTGAAGAAAACAACACCCACTCTGTTTGTTGACAATTCCTTTTTTATGCCACAAGTTCTCTTCTCTTTCTTTTTTTTCCCGTTTTTTTAAATATAAGCATAAATCCTCTCCTAAACTGTCACATAATGTTGTAATCATCTCCTTGGATATTAGGATAATAGTGAACATCTACAAAAGAATTCAAAAAAGAAGAAAATGAAAAAGAATAACTAAAATATTAGAAGGAAATAAAGGGTAGCATGATTATATATTAATCTCTATGCTTTATGAAATTAGTTCATATTTTTTAGTACAAGATTGACCTCATTTAAAATAAAATTTTCAAAAAGTCAGGATAATAATTTCAGATTTACATATTTCTAGTGGGGTCACTTGACCCAACTTTGTTATACATGGCTCTGGCCCTAAGAATCAAGGCAATACACCAACAGCTACTAAAAGAATACAAAAGGGCCAAATTTCCCAAACTGAAGACGGCCAATAGGAAACTATTCCTCCAATTGTAATAAGTTAACATAGTTCACATAGAAGACACGAGGGCTGTTGCATATGTAGTTACACCAAATTTTAATAGGTACCATATGCCAATTGTTTGGAACCATAAAACACGAAAAATGTAGACAACGCACAAATGAAAAACTTTTTGACATGGATTTATCTTTAATATATTTGTGGAACAAAATTTTCTTTTGTTTCCATTGAAATGGCCGAAATTTTTCCATTTCCCGAGATACCGAAACGAAACACTAGTGGAATAATAAAATTCTAGTGTTTTCATTGAAACACATCAAAACATAGTGAAACACACCAAAACATAGTGTGACATACCGAAAAACTAAATTGTATCTATACGAATTTAGAAATTTTTATAAACATTTATTACTACCACTTAAGTAAATTTTTAGACCTTATTGGAAACTTTTGTTTGATAAAATTGAGTTATTTGACAATACTTAATAATTTTTAGTTCATAGTAACATTAGTTTTTTAATTCTTTTACGTGAATGACTATATGAATCTCAATTTGTTTAATTAATCAATTATTAGGCTTTTATACATTTAGATATATTTCAATTTATATTTTCAAACATTTCTATTTAATCTTCATTTCATAAAATATTTCCGAGATATTTTTGTTTCTGTATTATTTAAAACAGCACACCGAAACGAAATTTTAATCGTTGTATATATATAATATTACTTGAAATCCAAAGGCCAGGAATCATCAATTTGCTAATTCTTTGAGCATAGATGCAAGGGAGAAAAAAAAAAAGGGCAGGCTTCCACACACAATTGCAGTAGACATAACATCACACAAATTTAATTACAATATTTACGGTGTGTTAAACATCTACTAGTTCTGAATTGTTTAGGAGATTAAGCATATGAAATACAGAACATGTTAACAATATGCAGAAAAGTAACAAATTGTATGTAATGCGCCCGTTAAAAACTTTGATGTATAAGAACCTGTTCCGTAATTAGCTAATTGGTCCTTAATCTGAATATGATTATGTGTTTAGCATGATTTTGTGTGCCATTGTGTGATAATATGTGACTTTGAAATTCTATCTGTTCACCGTAGGAATATCTGTTTGATTTTTCCGCTTCGGGAATTAAATTGAGGGCCTTGTCGGCCATAAAACTCGAAATTGACTACGCCGATATGATTAGCGTAATTTTAGAGCCTACGGTGAAATTTAATTGAAAATTTGTTTCGGATCAGATTAAATTGATTTAATCAAGGAATTGGTGCCCAAGTATTATTATTATTATTATTATAATGGGAGTTAGTGGGTTTTGTTGTGAGAAGGCATTATACACTCAAGTCCTCTCCTTATTTTCTTTTGACTGAAATTGTGCTCTAAGAGAGGGGAGAGTCGAACCTAGAGAGGGAAAGAGCTCAACATAGAGGAATTGCTAGGAAACTTGATGATCTTGGAGCTACACTCAAAGAGTCAACCATAATTTGTGGGAATTAAGCTCCTAGGTGAGTAAACACCCCTTGGTTTCTAGATTTGGGCTTGTGAATTTGTGTACCCAAGATTGATTATTGGTCAAGAGTAAGAATTGAAAAGGAATTGAGTTGTTGTGTTCAATTGAAGCCTAATATGAGCATGCATGTAAAGGATTCCTATGAAATCACCTAATCTAGCATGTAATATATGAATTATGAAAGATTGTGAGTTGAATCATACATGCAAGCATGTTTTTGTTGAGTTTCATGGTTAGAAGCACCATTTGTACCATTTGAAATAGAAATGGAGTCAAGAATTGACATGCATGCATGATTGATGAGGATATGAAGCTTAAATGCATGAATTTAATGTATTGGAAGTAAGTTTGGTATAATTTGGGTTTGCATGTGATTGATTCATGGGAATTGAGCTTCAATATGTTGTAATTTGGTGTTTATATTATGTTGGTATATGTATATGAGTGCTATGGGCTGTGAAATGCAAGAAATATCAGTTTGAATGTGTATTTGAAGCTCAAGAACAGTTCTGGAAAACCCAGAAAGTTTGGTGCTCGCTCGAGCGGGGAAACCGCCGCTCGAGCGGAGAATTCGAGCTCCCAGCATTTTTGACAGACATAGTGCCTGCTCGAGCGGGGAAGTTTACGCTCGGGCAGGAAGCTATGTATCTGAGCGATCAACTCGAGCGGTGAGTTCACGCCGGCGGAATTTGAGGTAACGGACTTTGCAGACTTAAGGGTCCGCTCGGCGGAAAGCCCACGCCGGACCGGGGACCCTGTTTTCTGAAATTCTAAAAATGCATTCTGTGTTATATTTTTCTGTTCTCTTTCACTTGTAAGCACTCTTAGGCATATGTTGAGCATTGTAAATGAGTTAATGAGATAGGAATAAAGCCTAAAGAGGAATATGTGAATTAAAGAACGGATTGAATTATTTGTGACCCATATGTGTTATGTGATATGTAGGGTCAAGCTCCAGGGCAATTCAACCAGCCGATCACTGTGAGTAATATCTGACACATGTTAATGTCCAATGGCTACTTCTATGTAAGTTTTGTAAAGTTCATTAATTTGAATGGTGGACACAGTTTGATAAACATGAATGGACCCAAGGTCGTTTTGATAAACATGAATGGACCCAAGGTCGCTTTGATAAACATGAATGGACCCAAGGTCGTTTTGGCACAAATGAATGGACCGAAGGTCGTTTTGACATGAATGAATGGACCGAAGGTCGTTTTGGCATAAATGAATGGACCGAAGGTCGTTTTGGCATAAATGAATAGACCGAAGGTTGTTTTGACATAAATGAATGGGCCAAAGGCCGTTTTGACATGAATGAATGGACCGAAGGTCGTTTTGGCATAAATGAATGGACCGAAGGTCATTTTGACATAAATGAATGGGCCAGAGGCCGTTTTGACATGAATGAATGAGCCAGAGGTCGTTTTGACATGAATGAATGGACCGAAGGTCGTTTTGGCATAAATGAATGGACCGAAGGTCGTTTTGGCATAAATGAATAGACCGAAGGTCGTTTTGACATAAATGAATGGGCCAGAGGTCGTTTTGACATGAATGAATGGACCGAAGGTCGTTTTGGCATAAATGAATGGACCGAAGGTCGTTTGACATGAATGAATGGGCCAGAGGCCGTTTTGACATGAATGAATGGGCCAGAGGCCGTTTTGACATAAACGAAAGTCTGAATGGGCCAAGGGCCAGTTTGTTATGGAAAGATAAATAGACCAAAGACGAGTATGTTTTGAACCACAGTCACTCGACTTAAATTGTACATATATATTAAATAGAAATATGAATTGGGCCCAAGGCCGTTCGGGACATGTTGTTCTACATATTGTTGTATCTTCTTATTTGATATTATTCACTGGGCTTTCGCTCACGCTCATTCATGTGTTTGTAGGTGAGCAGGAGAAGTCCGACCAGCCTCGATGAAGTCGATGTGGAACAACAAAGATTTTTGGAGAAGTCACCTTGTGTCTCACGCCGCGAGACCATATCGCCTTTTGTCGTTGTTTTCTGTTCTGTCATGTTGGCGAAGTTTGAGTACGTCTGTGTATGGTTTCGTTTGGCTAACTTAGATTTGAATGATCCTGTCTGTACAGAATTTTATGTCATTGTACTTTCTGTCGTGAGTTATTAACATATGTGTGTAATGATGTGCATATAAGCACGGCTCTATGGACAAAGTTTTAAATTGCTTCCATTTGGCCCCCATTAACTCTGTCTAATTATGTTTGTTTCGGTTTGAGGCCGTAGGTAATCTTATGATTACTGGCCGGTTACGTCCCTAACCCATAGGGGCGGGTTCGGGTCGTGACAAATATACTTAATATTAAAATATCAACTAAAGGCAACAAGGCAGCAAAGATTAATCAAATGATGTCAACTTACCCTCTAAGCAAAATGGACAACATTTTCCTACTGATTTTCATGGGGTAAAACAACAGGAAGATACTCTACCTGAACAATTTGATAAATGACTTCATTCAAATTTTTACAACATATAAGTTATTCAGTAACCAAAATTCAAATTATAATATAGTCAAGGACACATCAAATACATGCATGTACGTTTAAGCTGATGAATAATCAATATTGATGATCTGTGAGAGTGAGTTAGTTATCAAGAGAAAAATACCACTATAACAACCTATATATATGAATTGCCACCTCATACACCATACTACCCAAAAATTTTACAAACAAAAATAATGGGGGAAGCCAAGCTCATTACATTTTCACTATATGCAACTATAGATAAATAAAAAATCACTCGACAATTATGAAATTATGAACATTCTAAACATGAGCATTCCCAAGGTTATATTTCCCCTAAACAAAATGAAAGGGCATATGATGCAAGTTAGGTAAAGATATTACAAAAGACAACACCAAAACGGTTTCAACTAAAGAAAATTCTTACTAAGATTGGTCAAAGTGTACATGGGGATAGCAAACAATCACTGGATGGACAGGATATTCAGAGACAAATGCACCAAGTTGGAAAGAAATGAGAACTCTTTCATTTGTTGTGGTTCCCTCAGAAATAAAAGCAAACAAGGAAATCTATGGGAAGAAACCTTTCTTTGTATTTAGATCCTTGAAAGCACATTTCTGTATCAAATAATCCCTTATAGATTGATAAAACTTAATACTCTGAATTCTTTTCATACAAAAAATGTAACAACTCTAGGTATGCAATTAAAATTGCTTTCAGTTTCCATATTTATTAGAACAGCTCACCAAAATGAAATTTGGACGCCTGATATGCATATATTTGTTTGTAACTTAAGTTAGCTCTTACAACAACAAAAAAATTGTTTAATTTTTCTAAGCATTTGCAAACTACTTACATCACAGCATTTCATTCTCTTTCCTTTTTATTTTTATTTTTTAACATTACCCTCATTTGACAGGCCAAAAAATTCTCCCTTCAACAAGAATTTGTACCAGCTTAATCACTTTCAATCTGACTTTTTACTGTCACTATATAGGCAACAACATAACAAATACAAAAATATTTTATTAATGACTATCCCAGAAAACCCAAAAAACTAAGGTTTGGTTTTCAAAATCAATTTTGAAAGATAATTTTCTAAAAATTTGTTTGGCTGTATATTCTAAAAATAGTTTTCAAAAATTTAAAAATCCAAAACTCATTTAGTTTTTAGAATCTGAAATAATTTTTTTAAACTCTGTTTGGTTTTGGAGTTTTCAAAAATAATTTTTAAGTTTCAATCTGTATTTTATTGTTTTTAGTGAAATTTTTAAGTATTTAATCAATGTTTTTCAAGTTTAGATCCACTCAATCTAAATACACCTAAAACGTATAAAATTAATGAAAAAATTGTCTAAAAAATACTAAATATTAACAAATATACAAATTTAATACATTTTTGTATGTATTTTGTATTTATTAATTCTTTTGAAGATTTTTAATTTTTTTTAAAATTTTAAGTATATGCAGATTAGATGCATCTAAAAAATAAAAAAATAAAACAAATTAGCCAATATATGAAAAAAGTACAAATTAAAATTTTGAAACTTTTTTTGAAAACTCCAAAACCAAACAAAATTTTTAAAATTATCTACTCATTCCAGAATGGTCCTCCAAATTTAAATTTAACATACTTTTTTCATTATTTTCAAAAATATTTTTTATTAATTGAAAATACAAATTCATTTTATTTTAAATTTTTATATGAATTTGCAAATAACTTGCTCATCCAAAAAAATTCGACTAATTTGAAAATATGATTTACTGCATACTTCAGCGATCCCTCATTCAAAAAAAAATTGAAAATCAATAAGCAAAAAGACATTAAAAATTCTCCCTTCAACAAGAATTTGTACCAGCTTAATCACTTTCAATCTGACTTCTCCCGGTCACTATATAGGCAACAACTAAACAAATACAAAAATATTTTATTAATAACTAGCTCAAAAAACCCAAAAAACTAAGGTTTGGTTTTCAAAATCAATTTAGAAAGATAATTTTCTAAAAATTTGTTAGGCTGTATATTCAAAAAATAGTTTTCAGAAATTTAAAAATTCAAAACTCATTTAGTTTTTAGAATCTGAAATAATTTTTAAAACTCCGGTTTTGGAGTTTTCAAAAATAATTTTTAAGTTTCAATCCCTATTTTATTGTTTTTAGTGAACTTTTTAAGTATTTAATCAATGTTTTTCAAGTTTAGATCCACTCAATCTAAATACACCTAAAACGTATAAAATTAAGGAAAAAATTATTCAAAAAATACTAAATATTAACAAATATACCAATTTAATACATTTTCGTATGTATTTTGTATTTATTAATTTTTTTTAAAGATTTTTCAATTTGTTTTTCAAAAAATACTAAATATTAACAAATATACCAATTAATTTTTTTAAACATTTTCGTATCTGTATGGTGAGAAATTTGAGGTATTCTCCGATCATAAGAGTCTGAAATATCTGTTCACACAGAAAGACTTGAACTTGAGGCAGAGGAGGTGGATGGAGTTCATTGAGGATTATGACTTTGAGTTGCACTATCATCCGGGAAAGGCCAATGTTGTGGCCGATGCCCTTAGCAGGAAATCTGTTGGTGATGTAGCTAGCGTAGCCATCCGAGAGTGGGAGATGTTGGGTGCACTTGGGGAGTTTGATTTGCTTCTGGGTGAATCCGTTGAGGTCTGGGCCTTGTTTTCTGTTGTTGTGACCTACACTTGTGACTCGAGTGTTAGAGGCTCGAGGGGTGATCTTGAGGTAGAATCTCCGAGAGAAGATTTCAGTGGGAAGGTTGAGAAGGGTTTAGCGGTATCCCGACCGAGTGTGAGATACCGAGACCGCTTTGTTTGTGCCGAGTCTTGCCGAGAGGAGGTACTCGAGAGTTTCATCATTCGCGCTTGCGGTGCATCCGGAGGCACTAAGATGTATCGGGATTTGGGTCGCCAGCTTTTGGTGGCGGGGTATGAAGAGAGATGTGGCGACTTCAGATCTAAGTGCCTTACTTGTCGCCAAGTGAAGGCCGAGCATCGAGGCCGGGTTTGTTGCAACCCTTGCCTATTGCCGAGTGGAAGTGGGAGCATGTCACAATGGACTTCGTTGTGGGTCTTCCGAGGACTCGGCGGTAGTGATGCTATTTGGGTGGTTGTAGACCGTTGACGGAAGTCGGCGACTTCATTCCTATGCGTGTTAGAGATTCGGTAGATCATCTTGCCGACTTATATATCCGGGACATAGTGAGGTTGCACGGATCCCAAAGGACGATCGCCTCGAGATAGAGATCCTCGCTTTATCGCTAGGTTGTGGCGAGTTTGCAGAGTGCTTTAGGTACTAAGTTGACTTTTAGCACTTATCATCCTCGGTCGACGGGCCTGAAAGGCATTATTCAAATCCTTGAGGATATGCTTCGGGGTTGTGTTCTCGACTTTAGTGGGTCGTGGGAGAGGCACTTACCATTAGTGGAGTTTGCCTACAACAACAGCTTTCAGTCTAGTATCGGTATGGCACCGTTTGAGGCCTTGTATGGCCGACCGTGTAGATCTCCTGTTTGTTGGGCCGAGGTGGGTGATGCACCTTTGTTGGGTCCGGAGTTGGTGAAGGAAACGACGGAGAAAGTTGAGCTTATCCGTAGGAGGCTCGTTACAGCCCAGAGTCGTCAGAAATCTTATGCTGACCGTAGGAGGAGACCTTTGGTGTTTGAGGTGGGTGATCATGTCTTTCTGAAGATATCACCCAAACGAGGTTTGATGAGGTTTGGGAAGAGCGGGAAGTTGTCCCCTCGGTTTATTGGACCTTTTGAGATCCTTGAGAGGATTGGCGAGGCTGCTTATCGTTTAGCTTTGCCACCGCAGTTATCCGGAGTTCATGACGTGTTTCATGTGAGTATGCTTCGGAAGTATGAGCCAGATCCGTCACATGTGTTGGATTGGACTGATTTAGTTGTTGATGAGGATGTCTCGTATGAGGAGAGACCGGTACGGGTTTTGGATAGGCGGGATCAAGTTTTGCGTGGCAAGACCATCCCTTTGGTGAAAGTTTTGTGGAAGCATCACGGAGTGGAGGAGGCCACTTGGGAACGTGAGTTGGAAGTCCGTGAGAAATATCCGGATTTGTTTATTGATTTGTAATCTTGTACTTAGATTATATAATATTGCGAAACTTGAGAATTTTATATATGTCTTAAGTTGGAAAACATTGAGAATGTTTTGATTTAATGTTAACATTTTGAAACTTGCCTCATAATGGGAGTAGAATATAACACTTATATGTTGAATATATTGTTTATATCATGGAATTGAATAGGATATGGAAATTGTTAACATTGAAAGGGATAATCCATTATATTGATACAGGTTAAAATATATGTTGATTTATACATACTGTGAGATGCCTCTTGATAAGAGATGAAGTGACCGGTATTGGGTCAAGCGTTGTGTATTGATTTATATAATCATTGGGAAATCAGAGAAGCCTGTGTTTACAAACTTATGCTTAATTTCGGGGACGAAATTCTTTTAAGGGGGGGAGGTTATAGCGACCCCGGTCTTTTCCCATTTGATTATTGTATCCGGACTTATGTTCCGTGGATTCCGTTGCCACATTGTTGTTGATATTGTCCTTTATTTCTTCAGTTGTGAGTTATGGGATTTGTTGGACAGGTTGATTACAGGTTGGTTGGGTTTAGAAACCAAGTGGTGATGTTCAGTTTTTGGCTTGGTCGCTCGAGCGAGCTTCTCTTCGCTCGAGCGAGGTCTTTATCTTTGGTTCTTCGCTCGAGCGGGCCTTTCTTGGCTCGAGCGAGCGTTACATCCAGTACCTAGACCTGAGAGCAGTGTATCTTAGCTCGAGCGAGCTTTCCATCGCTCGAGCGAGCTGGTTTGTCTTTGGCTCGAGCGAGCTTCTCTTCGATCGAGCGAGGTCAGTTTCTTGTGTCTGGTCGCTCGAGCGACCAGGTCCTCGCTCGAGCGAGCATGTCCAGTATATAAACACAGCAGCGGGATTTTTTAAGCAGTTTTTCATCCTCTTTTGATCCCAAACCCTAATTCCGAGTTCTCTTCTTCTCTAAACACCTTCTCTCCTAGGATTGATCTAGTTAGGGTGTGTTTTTACCCTAGTTGCTTTACAAAAAGATAGAGGAGAGTGAGGGCTTTCATTTAATCTGAACAAACTTGAATTTGGAGCACTTTGGAATTTGGGCTATCATCTTCGTCTTCTTCTTTTGGGTTCTTTGCTTCGAGGTAGGGATTTCCTACTCCATTTATACGTTTTAATCCTAAGTAGTGGTATTTTGGTATGTGGGGGTAGTTTTGGTAATTTTGGGAGAAACCTTAGGGTTTTGTCATAGATTAATTTATATAATTAATTTAAGGGAAGATTGTGATAGTGGATTAAATTCATGAGACTGGGAAAGTTAATGGTTTAATGATGTATTTGGTAGTTTAAATACTTACCTTTGTGAATATCGAAATTACATTATTGTTATAGTTATTTCTTGCTTAGAAATATTTGTTTTGGGCTATCGGTGGAGGATAGCTATTGATTGTTGTAGACCTTGCATGCGGTTTAGGTATAACTGAAATTGAGTCAATTGTTTGACTGTTGAGTTAATACAGAACATTCGTGTATTAATTATGTGTTGTATATGGCATGTATTGATTATGTTGCATATGAACTGGACTTGTTGGGAGGAGATAGGGGATGGACTCCAGTAGCATGACATATGTGTGTGCTTATTGATAATAGAAATATTTCTATTTGTTGTTGATATGATACATCACCACCATGTGTATCAGTTGGGAAGTATGGAAGTGAAGTTGATTGAGATTGATATAACACCAGCGTGTGTGTTTATTATGTTATAAGAAAGGTTTAACCTGATTTGTTATCCTCGTTGAGTTGTTTGGCCAGGTTCTGAGCCATGTCTGTGTAAATGGAAAGTAAAAGGTGTCATAGACCATGTGTCATAGACAATGTAGGCATTCGTGTCAATAAATTGTAGATTGATTATCTTGTGTTAACCATGTATCGGGTACTACTGCTTTAGTTAATTCTTATGCTTGGTTTAGTATTTCTCTACTGGGCTGTGGCTCACCCTATATGGGAACTTTATTTTCAGGTTCAGGTGGTTCACTACCTCCAAAGACTTAGCTTGTGAGGATTTGGACTTGAAGACTTGTTTTAATTGTTTTTAGTTATTTTATTTGATTTATGTAAACATTCAAGCCTAGGGATTTATTTGTTTTGAGTTAGAACTCATGAAATTGTGTCCAAGTGTTGGCTTGGCAAGATGTAAGCCCGTAGGGCACTTATTTTGATGTTTTATTTCAAAATACTCTGATGATTTAAATAATATAATGTTTTCTTTTAATAATGCATGCCTTGTTTTATGTTTAATGGGTTTAATTTTGAGGGCGTTACACAAAAAAATTCGATTAACTTGAAAATATGATGTACTGTATACTTTAGCGAGCCCTCGTTCAAAAAAAATTTGAAAATCAATAAGCAAAAAGACATTAAAAATTAGCAATGCTGAAAATCTTTAGTATCAATTAGATTGTTTGATTAAGTTTTTTAAAATCTGTAAAAGTAAATAAATAAAAATGAAAAACACTTATTGTTTTTCATATGATTTTTTGTTTTTAAAATCTGAAAATATTTTTTAAATGTTTATATTTATAAAATTAGTTTATGTTTTGATACCTGGCAATTTGAGTGCCTGTAAAACTGCGGTGGGAATCTCCACAACAGAGCTTATCACTCATAAAAAACATCGGCATCAGGTATGTAAGCTAAGTGGGGCCAATATTTGCCTTTCCCCTTTTCACACTTCCTTGTTAGTTTCCGACTTCCACTAATCAACAATCTCTTAAGTGAGGGAGGTAGCCTTTGCACTGGTAAAGATTTGAGCCTAGGGCAACCCCTGATATAAAGAAATTCAAGAGAGGCGAGGTTTTGAAACAACTTAGAAGATAGCTTCTCCAGATTTCGGAAATCCCCGATCGAAAGAAGGATCAGAGAGGTGGGCAGCAAATTCCCATCTATCGGAAAGCTGGACCCCACTACACCTTCTTTCTTCTTTATCGTCTGCCACACTAATTGGGCCTTCAATCCACAATTCTATAAGAGAGGATAAACTGTGCAAACCAGTCTTCTTGAAGTAGTTGTTCCAATGTGGAATATTCATCCCCAGTGATTGAAGAGAAGTGAGGTAGTTGATGCCCTGCAATCCGTGTGGTAGGGCCTTGAGTTTTTTGCATCCCCTGATACTCAAATGTGCCAGATTTGTTGCGGAGTGGAACCATCCTTCCGGAATGTACTCCAAATTCTTACACCCTTTCAAGTACAATCCACTGAGATTCCTGAGATTATTATTATTAGAAAGGCCATCTGGCAAGTATTTAAGCCTGTAACGCCCTCAAAATTAAACCCATAATATGTAATATTAACATGCAACGTTATAAGAAAAAAAAACATTATTTCATTCATCAGAGTAACCTTATTAAAAGACATTACATGTAATAACGAAAATAAATGCCCTACGGGCTTACATCTTTCCAAGCTACCACTTGGACACAAAAGTATGAGTACTAACTCATTTACACATTAAGCCCTAGGCTTGAGTTTGCATGTAACATCAAAATAAAACAAAATAAACAACTAATCTAAACAGAGTCTTCAACTCCAAATCCATCCAAGCTAAGTCCTTGGAGGTAGCACATCACCTGAACCTGAAAATGATGTTCCCATATAGGGTGAGCCACAGCCCAGTAGAAATATACTAAACCAAATATAAGCATTGAATAAAGCAATAGCATTCGATAGATGGTTAACCAAGATAACCAATTACATCATTATACAGTCTCAAGACACTAATGTCTAAGACACGTTTCACTTTCCATTATTTATTCAACTTTCCGTTTATACAAATATGGCTCAGAACCTGGCCAAATAACTCAACTGAGATTACATCTCTTATTAACAATATTTCCAATTCAATTGGGATAACAAATCAAGTTAAACATTTCTTATATCATAATGGATACACATGTTGGTGTTGTATCAATCTCAACCAAAATTCACTTCCATACTTGCCAATTGATACACATTTTAGTGATATATCAATAACATGTAAAAACACTTCCATAAATCAATAAGCACACATATTAGTGGTGCTAATGGAGTCCATCCCCTATCTCCTCCCAAACAATATCCGATTTAGGAGTCCATCCCCTATCTCCTCCCAAACCGTGGAGTACATCCCCTATCTTCTCCCAAACCATATGCATATACAATGTATTAAACACTTGTCATATACAATACTCAATCAATACATGTATTTTCTGTATTAATTCAACAGTCAAAATTAATGACTTAGTCAATGTGATTAGTTTCAATTTTCCCTAATCCACATGCAATGTCTACAACAATCATGACTATCCTCCACCGATAGTCCAAAACAGTTATTTCTAAACAGGAAATAAATGTATCAACAATTATAATCTCAACATTTCAATAGGCGAGTGATTAAATTATCCAACTACACCATTTAAGCTTATAATTCCCCAATTCCATGAATTCAACTAAATTCCCCAATTTTCCTTAAATTAATTACACAAATTAATTTATTAAACAACTAGGGTTTTTCCCAAAATTACCAAATAACCCCCAACATATCAAATTACCAAGGCTTAGAACAAAACTTATAATATGGAGTAGGAAATCCCTACCTCAAAGCGAAGAACTCGAATGGAGAAGATGACGAAAATCCAAAGTGCTCCACACCCAAGATTGTTCAGATTAAAAGGAAGCCCTCGACTCACTCTATCTTTTTAATAAAGAACCTAGGGTAGAAACACCCTAAAAATAGATGAAACCTAAGAGAGAAGGTGAGTGGAGGGAGAGAGAAAACGGCCCTAGGGTTCTGAAATCAAAAAGATGATGACAAAGTGTTTTAAAAACCGCTGCTGCCTATTTAAATAAAACAGGCTCGCTCGAGCGAAGAAGTGGTCGCTCGAGCGACCAGACACAAAGAATACTCGCTCGAGCGAATGAAAGCTCGCTCGAGCCAACAATACGATGCTTCAGGTCTGCAACCCAGAAGCACGCTCGAGCGACAGAATGCTCGCTCGAGCGAAGAACTCGAAACTCGCTCGAGCGAAGGAAATCTCGCTCGAGCCAAGAAATACAGCTCTCAGGTCTATACTAGACGTAATCGCTCGCTCGAGCGAATAAACCCTGGCTCAAGCGACAAACTGCTCGCTCGAGCGAAGGACCAAAATTCTGGGCAGCAACCCTCTGCTCCCAAACACTCCCAACCTGTAACAAACCTGCCCAATACATCCTATAACTCAAAAATAAGGAATTAAAGAATGACAACAACAAATATGTAATGATAGGATCCACGAAACCTAAGTCCGGATACAACAACCAAATGGGAAAAGACCGGGGTCGCTATAGAGCCTATCACAATCTAGGATCCTAACATACTCAAGAGATGGACAGGTAATTCCCATCCCCTCCTCTACTACTAACAGTGCCTCCAACTTTTTACACCTCCTAATCTCAAGCTCTTTGAGTGTGGGTGGCAGCCCCCCACCTGTGAATGATATTAAGCATGTGAGGGATGGACAATCGTGAACGTGTAACACTTGAAGATTACTGTCATTAATCTGTGTTAAACACCCAAATACGGATTGTAGAGCCTCACAATCATGTATCTTGAGTGTTTTCAGCATGCACGGAAAACCTGTCTCTGGAAAAGAGCTGAGACTTGGACACTTATAGACGCACAACTCTCCTAGAAAAGTGAAGTTATGTAGCAGCCGTGGCAATTTCTCCAGCTTTTCACAATTAGCTATTGTTAGATGCTCAAGCCTCCTCACTATGCAGGGGAGTCCCTCTTGTTGCTGCTGCTGCTCATGTTGCCCTTTGTTGTCTTCATCCTCATCTTCTTCAAACAATGAAACAAGCTGCGGACAGCCTCTAATTTTCAAACGTCGGAATGCAGGGAGACTATGTTGCACTCTCGCCTCATTCTTTCAGAGCGTCTTGAGTTCTTCACACCTTGTGATCTCCAATGCTTCGAGTTCCATTAGCCCATGAGTGACCCATTTTGGCAAGAGCTCGAGTTTCTTAATCATCCCAATGCTCAAGGAAGTTATTGAACTCAGATGCTTAGACTTTGCATTTGCCAATATCAGTTCATCATCAACCATGCTCCTCATCTCAAGGACTGCTTGAAGGCTTGTTAGAGGAACGCCATTCATAGCTATTGAAGTGAGTGACGTGAGGCTAATGCTAGAACCTTCAACTAGGAATTGCGGGCACTCTGAAATGTTTAGATTATTCAAACAAGGTAGATCAGTAGGCAACATTTTAAGAAGTTTGGGACATTTTATTATGGAGAGAGACTTGACACGAGTGAATGGTTGAACTTCTTTGTGATCTCCAAAAGTATACCAATCGTCCCATTCTGGCATACTCTCAAAGCTTAGAGTCTCCAGTAATAGAAAAGGTTGAACACCACCTTGCCTATAGAACTCACAACCAACGTTCTTTAGTGCACTCATACCTGTAATGTAAAGCTTATTAAGGGAGGGTAGTTGTCCGAGTGGTGGCAAGGATGCACAATTTCCACAATTATCTAAACTTACGTCAGCCATATTGGAGAACAGAGGATCTCCTATCCAAGTCGGAAATCCTGTACCAAGGTAGCCTTTGATATGGAACTCTTTTAAATCTATGTGAGGTTGTAGCATGTCAAGCACTTCTGTTTCAACTCTTACATCTTGTGAATTATTTGAGTTAACACTGTAGCAATCCTGGTTTCAATCCCTCTTTTATGTTTAGCCACTTCGACCGACAATGGGGTCCAGGGCAGCCCCGCTTTCCGGGGTCCAGGGCGCCATCATGGGTCCAAGGGCCATCAAGGGTCGAGCTACCGGTCACCAAGAGTTCAAGGGCGCTACCGAGGTTGAGGGCAGACCCTCAAAACAAAAAATTCATAATGCATTCGAAGTTACTTGATCTATGTCCGCAATTCACCTCTTTATAAGCATTTGGACAACAAAATGTTTCCTCTCAATGATGTGGGACTCAAAGAGTGGATTTAGTGTTGTACCAAACGACGTCGTTTGGTGTGTTTGTTGGAAGTCCCACATCGATTACAAGATACAATTGAAGGTGGACAAACCTCTATATAAGTGTAAGTGCAGAGGGTTAGCTTATCAGCTTCTATGGTTCTTTCTTGGTTTAATGAGCCATTACGAGCCAAGCTCAAGTTATAAATTTTAGTTGTGCCGAGCTGGATTTTGGCCATAGTTCCATTGGGATTTTGGCCATAGTTCCTTCCCCAAAGTTGTGAAATTTCTCGAGGGCTTTGTGGTGTGTGGTGGAGATCGAGTTTCATCTCTTTTCATCTTCTCCATTTGGGCTCCGAATTTGAGGTAGGGATTCCTACTCATTCTTATGTGTTTTAACATAAATGTTGAGTTATTTGTATAGATGGTTTGATTTGGGAACTTAAGGTTGGAGTTGTATAATGTTGAAAACAGGGGTTTTGTTCAATTGACTCATACATGTGTGTTTTGGTTTTAAAAATGGAGATTATTGTTGTTTTTGATAATATTTGAGCCTTTGGGTCAATATTGAGAAAAAGGGAAAAATGCCATGTTTGGGTATATTTGGGTCATTACTGTAATTAATGATAATTAATACGGAAATATGAAATTGAGTTGGAAATAATAAAATCGACTCAATATGAGGTAGAATGGTGGAGTTGGATTCTTTAATCACCCACTTTGAAAATGTTGAGATTATATATATCTGTTGTAGCATTTATTTTCTATCTAGAAATAACTGCTTTGGCCTATCGGTGGAGGATAGTCTTGATTGTTGTAGACAATGCATGATGATTAGGCAAACTAAAGCTAATCAATTGAATATGTCATCAAATATAGCGACTGAAATAATGCATTAACTTTATGTATTAATTGATTGTATATGATCTACGTTTATATACATGTGTTGTGTGAGAGAAGATAGGGGATGTACTCTACGGTTTAGGGGAAGATAGGGGATGGATCTCTAAACCGGATTTTGTGTGACATTGATACAGCACTACAATGTGTATCAAGTGTTGATTATGGAAGTGTTTAAATTGATTTGATATAGCACTAAAATGTATATTGTTATCAATTGTGAAGTATAGAAGTGATTCCATGTTATGTTGATACAGCACCGAAATGTGTATCTTTCGTAAAGGGTGGAGATAGTTTATGTGTTATTGATACAGCATTAAAATGTGTATCCATCATGAATTTCAAAAGTGTTTTAAAGATGAGTCTTAATCTCATTAAGTTATTGGGCTAAGTGTTGAGCCTTGTTTTCAAACTCAAAGTTGAAAAAGAAATGGGAAATGAAATGTAACATGGACTTAATGTCATGAAACCGGAAATGTTTAATTTGAGTCTTTATCTCAATTGAAATGGAAGTACTGTTGATATGAGATGTGATTTCACTTAAAGGGTATGGCCAAGTTCTGAGCCAGGATTATAAATTAAGAAATGGTAATTATTATGAAACATGGATACATTTATCATGTAAGTGAAATGGATTATGAATGGATATATGTGAGTCAAACATTTATCGAATGCTTACGTTTTAGTTATTGCCCATATTATGTTTAGCATATCTCTACTGGGCTGTTAGCTCACCCTATACGGGAATATCATTTTCAGGTACAGGTGAGATGCTACCTCCAAGGCAATAGCATGGATGGACTCTCGGAAAACAAGAGTTTCTTATTTATGCTTTATGTGTTTATGTTTGTTATTTGTAAAGCCAAGGACTTAAGATGTAATGAGTGAGACTCAATTTGTGTAACCAAGCAATGTCTTGGAAAGATGATAGCCTATATGGCATTTAATTGCTTGTTAAACTGTGAGCGCTGATATATGAAAGTATGTTGTTTCTCATATTTATTCCGCATATGAGTTATCTTTATTGTAATATTTTGTGGCCGTTAAAAACACTCCATTCCATTGATAACACATCTAACCTTTCTTATCATTTAATTTCGCCTCCCTTGCATCTAATGGAACCACCACGTTCTGTAACCCAAATAGGCAAAGCTTCCCTCGAAGATAAATTAAATTCCCTAACTCTCTTAACCGATGCCCACTGTTTTTAGTAACAATAAAATTGGACAGTATTTGAAGACTAGCCAAGTTACCTATTCCCAGTGGCATTTCTTCTAAGTGATGTGCATTTGTAGTATCGAGATGACGTAGGTCAATTAGGCTTCCCAAGTCTGTCGGCAACTTTTTCAGTTTTGTACATTCTCTTAACATCAATGTTTGTAGATTGTAAAGAGAGCCTAGTGATTCAAGTAATTCTTCAATGGAGGTGTGGGATAGGTTAAGATACCGCAGATGTTTCAAATCTCCAACCAAATTTGGAACTTCTGTGATGTGATATCTACTCATATTGAGCACCCTTAAGCGTCTTAGCTTCAGCAATAGATTAAGGGGAACATTGCTTGCCAAATAACTTTTCCAACCATATGGTGAGTTAAATGGTAAGAAGGTCCGTAAATGCATGGCTTTGTCAAAGATCTCAAATTTTTTCATACCCTCATATAGCTCCCGCATATAAGATGAATGTCGAGCTTTCATTATATTCTTGCACTGCTTCGGATATTTCAATATATCCTCCAATCTAAAACAAGTTTCTCTTGCAACTACTTGAGCCAAATCATTGATGAGATCGTGCATCACAAATTTAGAGCTTTTACCGGTACTTGATGGTTGGAAAAAAGACCTTGACAACAATTCCCGAAAGTACTCACCTCCTACATCTTCCATTTGTTTCTCTCTTTTTTGCAGAATGAAACCCTCTGCCATCCACAACAAGACTATCTCGTCTTCCTCAAATTCATAGTCGTTGGGTATTATTGAGCAGCATGCAAAACACTACTTCAAATGCAAAGGGAGATGATGGTAACTTAACCTCAAAGCTGGAAAGATGTCACTTTCTTTGTGTGATAAATCCCATATTTTACCACACAATACATCTACCCATTCCTCATCTCGTTCTTTGCAACGTAGAAGGCCACTGAGTGTCTTAGCAGCCAGAGGCAAACCTTTGCATTTCTCCATAATTTTCTTACCTATTGATACCAAATTTGGATTTGCATCAGTACTTCTATTCTCAAAGGCATGTTGTGCAAACAATGACCAACAATCTTCATCTGATAGGATCTCAACGTCATGAAGTTCGACAGTTGCCATCATTCCTGCAACGTCTCTGCTACGTGTAGTCACCACGACTTTACTTCCTTGAGCTCCATCATTCAAAGGGCTACTCAAATCATTCCAATCATTGTATTTTTTGTTCCAGACATCATCTAAAACAATTAAGAACTTCTTTCTGGTCAAAGCTTGCTTTAGTTGAACTTGAGCTTGATCCAAGTTATTAAAACTACATGTCTGGGAAGTGACTGAATCATAAATTGCTTTTGTTATTTTCATAATGTCAAACTCATCTGACACACAAACCCAGGCTTTCAGATCGAAATGCTTCTTCACGGTTCCATCGTTGTATACCATTTGAGCCAGGGTGGTCTTGCCAATCCCACCCATACCCACAATGGGAATTACGTCAACTTTGTTACAACTTGATTCACCCCCACCTACAAGCAACTCAATTATCTTTCTTTGATCCTTTTCTCTGCCATAAACGCGAGGTTCTTTTAATAACGATGTAGACTTTGGTCTTTGCCAAGTCTTAGTAGGTGTGGTGGTTCCAACAATCTTAACCAAATTAAGTTTTGAACATTGTTCAAAATTATTGTGCAATCTGGTATTGATCTCCTCAATCTTGGACTTCATTTTGAAATTGAGCATAACATCTCTTGGCTTGAAATTAGGGATGAGGTTCCATACCTTGCTGGAACTAGCTTGGGGTGGCTTTGCCTTGAGCTTGTGTCGTAAAGCTTCAATGGCGAACTCATCCACTAAATCATCCAAATCATATGCCAAATCCTGGAGATCGTTGAGCCACAGGTTCACGGCTCGATCTGTCATTTGCTTGTCCTCCGCGTCAATCAGAAGAGCTTCAATTTGAGACAGCATATTGGTCCAATTGGCCAGCTGGGTATCAATACCTTCAAAGGTGGGTAATTTTGAGGAGGCAAAAGAGGTCATCTTCCCAAACAACAAATTGACGAAGGCAGAGACAAAGATCCCTTCTATAGGCATTGTTTCCGATTACAGAAGGAAAAGAAAAAACCAACAGATCAGAAGCAAAGCAAAGCAAAGAGGTTGTTTACTTTTTTTCAGTGAAAAAAGCTTTAGCAGTCTAAAAAATGGCTATATTTTTGTGAGAAGAAGAAGAAGAAGAAATTATTGAGCTGCAAAGAAGTCAAAAATGAATCTCCTTTCATTGGCCCCCTGTCCCTTTGCGAAAACAACCTATAAATTAAAAATAAATATAAAATACTCAAAATAAAAGAACCCAAATATTATATTCAATAATGACCCGGACCCCCTTTTCCCTCCCACCCCCTTGACCCCCTCTCAACATGATTGGCCAGTTTTTCTTTTTTTTTTTCCTTCTCCTCCAATCATCACTTGGCACGTGTGTGTGGGGGTGGTGATTGGAGGGGGTCTCAATCATGACATAGTAGAAAGAACCCACATATGAGAATGAAGTAAAAAATGGCATCTTCTTTTTATTGCCTCCCGGTCCCTCTGCGAAAACGACCTATAAAGTAAAAAAAATAAAAGAACCCAAGTCCGTAGGTAGAATCCAATTATTTTTTAATATATTTTTAAATGAATTCATATCCCTATCATGATTTTTCTCAGTTGGTAGATGGTGGCCTTAGAAGTTTTTCAATCTTTACCCAACAATATGGGGTTTTGGTTGATACATTTTCAATTTTATTTGAATTTAAAATGGAAAAATACTATGAGTAAAATAAAAGAGGGTCTAAAGTAAATTTTAAAATCAATTATAAGGACCATCAATATAATATATTCATTATATTATTGGTTCTTATAATTTGTTTTGAATTTTATTTTGATTTTTCTAATTTTACCCTTAATTTTTTCTGTTTCAATTGTTAACAACATTTGATGGACCAAAGTATTTAAATTAAAATTACAATAACTAAAATGACACTTTTCTTAAATTACGGAGACCAATGATTTAATTTACAATTTAATTAATTTTTTTTCTCTCTTTTGTAAGAGATAATTGGACAAGTATTCTAACTTGAATAATGTAGAGTAGTACTCTAAAAACACTAAATAATAGAAAATTTAAAATAAAAAACGGATAGTTTAGATTATTATAATGAAACTCGTAATGAACTCTATGTGTTCGAACAATACTCTTCAATACAAATCGAGGACTAAATTTTTTATTTTTTATTATTTTTGGGAAGATTTGTCTGACAATTATTAAAAAAATAAAAAAAATAAAAATTCTTTTTTACAATAGAATTGACTTGATTTTGTTGCTTTTGTTTTATTTTCTTGTCTTTGGTTGCAAGTTGATAGCTTGCCAATCGGTAGCCTTGGATCTTCCGTGGAATCAAGATAGGGAAGGTGGTAATGTTTAGTGGGTAAAATTAACTTAAATTGGTAGTTTTTGTATTTTGTCTCATATATCATTTTGATTCATATATTTTTAATTGATTTGATTTTAAATTTTATATTAATTTGATTCAATTAATAATGCCGATTAGTGTTTTTGAAATAAAATCGTTAATCTTACGATTGAGATTGACTCACTTAGTTAAGAAAATTTATAATTTTATTTTTAAAAGCGTAACTCATGCTACTCATGTGTGCACTTTTCATAATATAAAATAAAATAAAAAAAATAGTTAATGATTGCAGTCAATTAGGTTAAATTGATATAAGAAAAAATTTAAGATCAAAATTAAATTAATTAAAATTATAAAGATCGAAATGACACCAAAACTATAAAAATTAGTGGTTAAAATTTGCACATGTTTATTTTCTTATTGTAATGAGTAATGAGACTTAAGATTTGATTTGATTTGATACGGTTTGGTTTGGTTAGCTTCGAAATCTCTGTGAAAAAAAGTGTCAAAATTCACAAATTTTTATCAAATGATTTTCTATTATCAAAATAAGAAAGTGCATTTTTTATTGGAAGGATTTTTTAATTTCACTATAAAAAAGGATTATTCCCAAAAGTAATTATAAGAAACAGTTTATTAAACAAAATTTTCATATCAACTTCCGATTTTCTTTTTCTTTTTTTTACCAAACGAAAATGTAAAATGTTCCAATTATTTAACAGGATCTTTAATCAGGAACAGATTTAGAATTTAAGCTTTAGAGGATAAAAATATATGTAGCTTTTCATCAAAAATAAGTATTGTAAATTTTAAATTTTAATTTATACCAACACAAAAAAGTGAATAATATTAGTATTAATTGAATATTCTTTATCAACATAATTGAAAACAAAAATATAATCAGACATATTTTTTTTTTATTTACATCAACTTAACAAAAATCTTAACTATTATTATGTCTACTCTCCCTCTATTAAAGTTAATTATCTGAAAATATAATTTTTTTTTATTTTTTTATTTTTTTCAAACTTGAGAATTTGCTAGTGAAATGTAAACAAATGATTGAGAAACTGCAAAGAAAGGTTATAGGCCACATATAAAATAGACACCATTGTTATAATTTTTAGGGAAGAGATTTGCTCAATGTTTTTTTTTTTCAATGTATATATATATATTTATTGATAATTGCTTTGTCACTACTCTCCGTTTATTAAAGTTAATTATCTGAAAATGAATTTTTTTTTTCCGAACTGGAGAATTTGCTAGTGAAATGTACAGAAATGATTGAGAAATTGCAGAAAAGGTCATGGGCCACATACCAAAAAGACACCATTGCTATAATTTCTAAGAGAGAGAGTTGCTTAATGCTTTTTTTCACTATTTTTTATATTTTTTTATTGGTAATTACTTTGCCACTACTTTCTTCTTTCCATGTGAGACCCACCATTATAATTCACTTCCACTTTATTTTCGCACTCCATATTGATGTTATGTTTGTGAATATCAAATAGCATAAGAAAAAAAAAGGGTTAATTCCAAAGATAACCTCAAGATTTCACATGCTTTTAATGTTAAATCTCAGTGTTTCATTTTTGACAAATTAAATCATGGAATTCTATCTGCATTTCAATGTGCCCCTTCCGTCCATCTCCATCTGTATAAGGTAACGAATAATCGTTTTGGGGTTTAAATTAAAAAATATTGAAATTTAAAGTGAAAAACACGTGAAACCTTAGAGTTTTTTTTTTTGGTAATTAACCCTAATATTTAATTTTTGTTGTGCTTGTGTATGTATATAACTTACATATCTTATTCTATATGTACATGTATAGCGACCCCGGTCTTTTCCCATTTGGTTGTTGTATCCGGACTTACGTTCCGTAGATCCTGTTGTTATATATTTGTTGTTGTCATCCTTCAATACTTGTTGTTTGAGTTATAGGATGTTTTGGGGGCAAGTTTGTTACAAGTTGGGAGTGTTTGGGAGCAAAGGGTTGCTGCCCAAAATTTTAATCCTTCGCGAGCGAGCTCTTTGTTTTTGGTCCTTCGCTCGAGCTAGGGTTTCTTCGCTCGAGCGAGCGACTGCGTCTGGGTATTAGACCTGAGAGCCGTCTTTCTTGGCTCGAGCGAGATTTCCTTTGCTCGAGCGAGCGAGGTGTATGTTTTCGAGTTCTTCGCTCGAGCGAGTATTCTGTCGCTCGAGCGTGCTTCTGGGTTGCAGACCTGAAGCATTGTATTGTTGGCTCGAGCGAGGATTTCTACGATTGAGCGAGTATTCTTTGTGTCTAGTCGCTCGAGCGACCACTTATTCGCTCGAGCGAGCCTGTTATATTTAAATACGCAGCAGCGGTTTTAAACTTCATTTTTTCATCCTCTTTTGATCTCAAAACCCTCGGTCTGTGTTCTCCTTCCCTCTACACACCTTCCCTCTTAGGTTTGATCTACTTAGAGTGTATTTCTACCCTAGGTCCTTTGTTAAAAAGATAGAGCGGGTCGAGGGCTTCATTTTAATCTGAACAATCTTAGATTTGGAGCACATTGGGTTTTCGCCATCTTCTCCATTTGAGTTCTTCACTTCGAGGTAGGGATACCCTACTCCATTCTATATGTTTTGTCATAAGTTTTAGTCATTTGGATATGTTGGTGTTGTTTGGTACTTTTGGGAGAAGTTAGGGTTTGAATTGCAATTTGATAAAAGGAGGGTTTTTCATATATTAATTTCCTTATGATTGTAAATAATGAAAAGTGACAGTGTTAGTGTCAAATTGAGAAAATTGAACCTTAAGGTTAATCTTTGAGAAAAAGGGAAAAAGCCCTAATCGTTGTAATAAATTAATTTGCATAATTAATTTAGAGAAAAATGTGGAATTAAGTTTAATTCCTGAAATTGGGGAATTATGAGATTAAATGGTGTAGTTGGATAGTTTAATCACTCACCTATGAAAATGTTGAGTTTATACTTGTTGATACATTTATTTCCTGTTTAGAAATAACTGTTTTGGGCTATCGGTGGAGGATAGTCGTGATTGTTGTAGACATTGCATGCTGATTAGGGAAAACTAAAACTAATCACATTGAACGAGTCATTGAATATGACAGTTGAATTAATACATCAAATACATGTATTGATTGTATATTGTTTGGGAGGAGATAGGGATGTACTCCATGGCTTGAGGGAAGATAAGGGATGGACTCTCAAACCTATTTGGGAGGAGAAAGGGGATGGACTCCATTAGTACAGCAAATCTATGTACTTATTGATGTATGGAAGTGTATCAGTACAGCATATATGTGTACTTATCGATTTATGGAAGTGTTTTAGTTTGAGCCTTAGTCTCACTTAAATTGTTGTTATTGGAACGAATGTTAATATGAGATGTAGTCTCATTATATTGTTTGGCCAGGTTCTGAGCCACGTTTGTATAAATGGAAAGTTGAATAATACTGGAAAGTGAAACATGTCATGGGCATTATTGTCAGCGTTAACCATCTATCGAATGCTATCGCTTTAGTCAATTCCTATATTTGGTTTAGTGTATTTCTGCTGGGCTGTGGCTCACCCTATACGGGAACATTATTTTCAGGTCCAGGTGATACGCTACCTCCAAGGACTTAGCGTGAAAGGATTTTCGGTTGAAGACTCTGTTTAGATTAGTTGTTATTTTGTTTTAATTGATATTACATGTAAACTCAAGCCAAGGGCTTAATGTGTAATTGAGTTAGTACTCAGACTTTTGTGTCCAAGTGTTAGCTTGGAAAGATGTAAGCCCGTAGGGCATTTACTTTTGTTATTACATGTAATGTCTTTTAATAAGACTACTCTGTTAATGGAATAAGGTTCTGTTTTTTATAATCAATGCATGTTAATATTGTGTATATTATGGGTTTATTTTTGAGGGCGTTACAACATGTGTGCTTGTATATATGGTGAATTTTTTTATTCAATTTTTGATTGATACTCTCTCCATCCCATTTTATTGGTCCATTATTATATTTTTTGTTGTCCCCAAATGTATGTCCACTTTGAAAAGTCAAAATTTTTTTAAAAAAAAGTTTCAAAATCATTCCTTGTAAATAATTATAAATATATTTGATTTGAACTCATCAAAGGGGTCACTGGTTTGGACATTGGTGCTCACGGATTGGTGTTGGTCACTGGTGAAAGCGAGGAACATGGAAGAGGCTTTGGATAGTAGTTTGTTGGGAGAGATTGGTGACGGAGATGAACCAAGTGCAAATGTGAAGGCGATGGTGGAGAGGTTTTTAACAGTTGGGGTTTTGTGCACTCATGCAATGGTTTCTGTGAGGCCTACCATTTTGGACGCAATTAAGATGTTGGAAGAAGATGTTGAGGTTCCTACTGTTCCAGAGAGGCCAACACCTCTTATGAAAAATAAAAAATCCTAGTGTATATGGTTTACATAACAAATATCATGCAGATGGGTAATTATTCAGTAATCCCAGAGTATGGCATGTGATATTTCATAGTATTATGATTAGTGGAGGAGATGGGTAGGTGGATATTGTGTTGGGTGATTGGGGAACATGAGGGGGCATATCGAATAATAATTGATTAGGAAGTACAGACATGTGGTGCTCAGGAATATTTAATAATTTCACCGTGCAGATATATAAGATTTGGTGACATTTGTTGTTTTCATCTAGTGACAAATATTTTTAAGACATTTGTAACTTGTATGAAATAGTTAGAGTTGGGTAAATTACACTTGACATCCTGCACTTGATCTCATTTTGATCTCTTATTTTTCAATTACACCAATAAACCCATTCTAGTTATTGTCAAGTTTCAATGTCACTCTTCCGTTAATTGGGTGTTAAGGCATTTTTTAGAGTACCTATGCAATTTTACTACCTTTCTTCTTCATTTCTAAAATGATTTTCTCTGCCAATCCTGGCATCCCTTCCCCCATCCTTTCCCCACCACCCACAGTCACCCCTACCCCTTTGCCCATCCATTACCACCCCGTGTCACCAAAGCTGAATGTGGCTTTGTTAGTGGCATCACAAGCTTGTACAAATGATGCATCGTCTATGCTGAAAGCTAAGCACATGTCGTGCATCAACCTAACTCAGCCACCTGATGCTTGAGAAGATTGAGGCCCCAGACAAGGAATAAAAAATTTATGATGAAAATAAATAAATAGCACAATGAATAACTGGGACCTGACCAAGAACAAATAGGTGGTATACAAACCCATTGAAGTTCACTGTCAATTCTCCAAATGATAAATGATGGAATATCTATATTGTACTTTGACTTAAAGTGTAATGGATTTACTATTGCAATTAGAAAAATGAGAAATTAAAGTGAATTTTGGTGTATAATACATGGATGCTGAGTATAATTTATCCTAGAGGGCCTAGACCACGGGTTGGCTTAGTAGAAAAGGTGTTTCCTTACCAGGTGTGAGTGATAGCTGGGCTCAAATATTACTTGTTATTTAATACAGTTTATCGTTTTCCTATTCTGGTCCTACACATTCAATTAAAAAATAATAATAATAATTTACCCTTAAAAGTTACGTGAAAAAGAAAACAGAAGAAAATATTTTGCATAGAAGAATTAGAAATCTAATAGATAGAGGAAAACTTAGGATCTATCTGAAGGGACAAACTTTACATTTTCCACTGTGCACTTGTATTATTACTAAGAAACCAGTACGTGGAATCATGCTTTAATGCTATATCCTTAAGATGAAGAATTGTTAGTAAAATTATGCTAAGTCTTGATCGACAGAGACTTAACAACAATTTTAGCCAAACAACCAAACAAAAAATGATCGACAGAGACTTAACAACAATTTTAGCCAAACAACCAAACAAAAAATCAGACAACTGTGTAAAGGTTCTAAAATGCCTTGAAAGTACAAGGATTTTTTTTGAAACAATTAACAATCGAAAGAGTGAAGTATCCAAATAAATTATCGAAGTTTACAAGAACTACAAGTCACAAATTACAGAGAAAACTACTCCTAAAAATTAAGATAACCTACTCCTAAAAATAAAGAAAAGACTCTGATGAGTTTGATGAGTTTGATGATTTCTTGATCCCTTGCTTATTCTTTCTTCAGCCTATTTATAGGCTTCACATTGCCACGAACTATTGCTAACCATGTAATGCCCTCAAATAATACATATAAACCAAACATTCTTGACATGCGTAGACATAAGAGAATAAAGCATATTTCCATTCATCAGAGTGTTAAGTACAAAAAATATTACATGTTGACAACAAAAGTAAATGCCCTATGGGCTTACAACTTTCCAAGTCAACACTTGGGTTTAACAAAAGAAGAGTTCTAACTCTTTATACAAAATAAGCCATTGGCTTGATTAACATGTAATACATAAAGAAAACAACAAAAAGATCTTCAAGCCTCTAAGCCTCCCAAGCTATGTCCTTGGAGATGGCATATCATCTGAACCTGAAAATGATGTCCCATATAGGGTGAGCCAATATCCAGTAGAGATATACTAGACCAAGTATGAGAAATAACTAAAACATTAGCATATGATAAATGGCTAACACTTGTGAACCAACTTACAACACCATTCAGTTCCATGACAATTATGTACATGATTCATTCACTTTCCTTTATTTAATCAATTCAATTCATAAACATGGCTCAGAACCTGGCCAACAATTAGATGAGATGACAACTCATATAACAACGCTTCTAATAACCACAATTCAATGAGACTACAGCTCATATGAAAACACTTCAATACTTCAACACTTCCATATTTCAAATGATACACAGATTTGCTGTATCAGTGGAGTCCATCCCCTATCTCCTCCCAAACAGGTTTGAGAGTCCATCCCCTATCTCCTCTCAAACCATGGAGTCCATTCCCTATCTCCTCCCAAACAATATACATATACAATGATCAATCAATACACATATTCGCTGTATTGTTCCAACAATCATATTCAATGACATAACACGTTCGATTAGTTTCAGTTTTCCCTAATCAACATACAGTGTCTACAACAATCAAGACTATCCTCCACTGATAACGCAAAGCAGTTATTTCTAAACAGATAATAAATGCATCAAATAGATATAATATCAATATTTTCATAGGTGAGTGATTAATTAATCCAACTACACCATTCAATCTTATAATTCCCCAATTTCATGAATTTCAACTCAATTTCATATTTCCACAAATTAATTATTCAATACAATTAGGGCACTTTTCCTCTCTTCTCAAATATTGATCCTAAGACCAAATTCCACCAATTTCACTCACAAACTCATATTCCCAAGCCTTATATACATATGGAGCTTTTAAAACACAAAACCCCTCTTTATAAAATTACGAATCAAACCCTAACTTTTCCCAAAATTACCTAACAACACCATATAATCAAAATGACTAAAACTTATGTTAAAACTCATAAATTAGAGTAGGTTATCCCTACCTCAAATGAAGAGACCAAAAGGAGAAGAAGGTGAAAGCCCGAAATGCTCCAAACACCAACTTTCTCAGATCCAAAGATAGCCCAAGCCAAACTCTACCTTTTTTGCAAAGGAACCAAGGTAGAAACACTCTAGAACTAGATGGATTCTTAGAGAGAGAGAGAGAGAGAGAGAGAGAGAGAGAGAGCGAGAGAGAGTGTAGAGATAGAGGCTGTTGAAATTAGGGTTTGAATAAGGAAGGAGATGAAAAAGTGTGTAAAAACCCGCTGCTGCGATCTGATATATTCAAAGCTCGCTCGAGCGAAGGAATGGTCGCTCGAGCGACCAGACACAAAGAAACCTCGCTCGAGCGTAGGAAGCCTCGCTCGAGCCAACAATTCGAAGCTTCAGGTCTGCAACCCAGAAGCACGCTCGAGCAAAGAAAAGCTCACTGGAGCGAAAAAAACCCAAAACATAGACCTCGCTCGCTCGAGCGAAGAATTGCAACCATCAGGTCCATAACTAGATGCAGACGCAAGCTCGAGCGCAAGACTTCTCACTTGAGCCACCAGACATAAACACACAACTCTCGCTCAAGCGAAGGAACCCTGGCTTGAGTGAAGGATCTAAAACACAGAGCTCGCTTATGCGACAAAAGTCTCGCTCGAGCGAAGACACCAAAATCTGGGCAGCAACCATTTGTTCCCAATCATAACCAACCTGTTACAAACCTGCCCAGCACAACCTAAAACTCAAATACATAGAATTGAAGGGTGGAAACAAGATATATACAACAACCAACACCATGGAACCTAAGTCCAGAATATAACAACCAAAGGAGAGAAAACCGGGATCGCTATAAACCACGTTGTCACAAACTGCTCCACCATGATAACATGTTGCTGTCGTTGCCACAAACTGCTCCACCATGACCAAACGTTGCTACCACAAACTATGTTGCCCCACTTGGTAAATTGGTACCATGATCTTGCACCAAACGAATAATAATAATAATAATAATAATAATAATAATAATAATAATAATAATAATAATAATAATAATAATAATAATAATAATAATAATAATAACAATAATAATGTGGTCATAATAGGTCTTTAAAAATGATTTTTGGTCTAAATCGACAGACCAAAATCAATAAGCCATAATCAATGAGATTAGATTTGACCATGATCGACAGGCCACAATCAATAAAATTACAATTGATAAGCCAACATCAATAATATTAGATTTGACCACAATCAATAGGCCATAATCGACAAAAAAAATATTTATGGTGCAAACAAGAATAGAACACAAAATTTATTAGTCTACTAGAAAAAAGACAGCTTGTAGAGAAATTTTGACTACTTAACAAAAATAAAGGCATGAATTGCAGTGTTTACCTGTTTGGTAGTGTTTTTATTTTCTACATTTTGGTTTTTTGCATAGTAGTCTTGAATTGAGAATCGAAATGGGATTGTACTGCATCGCGAATTGAATCAAATCATGAATCGTAAAGATTCGGTCACCTTTTTTAAATTACATAGGAAAATATATCTTCACACTTAAATATTAAATATATCTACTATTTATGAAATATTTAGACTTAAATCAATGAAAATATTGTTTTAAATGATGATCATGTGGTCTAAGTAAAAAGTTAACACGATTCCCATATTTACCAATTCACATTTTCCCTTTTAGATATTATTTCTTATCAACCATTCTTAATAAAGAAAGCTAACAAAGACAAATTTTCTATTTCCAAGTAATAATAACTAAACAACAATGTTTTTTTAACTTTTTACAAAGTTAAAAAATCAACTTCAAATTTTTTTTTTTTAAATCTCACTTGATGCATTTAAAAATTCATTTTGTAAATGCAAGTACTTAGATAAAGTTGAATATGTAAGCCTAGAATATTGTAGAGAGAGAAAATTCTTTTTTTTTTTTTGGGGCTAGGTTTTGAGTATTTGAGAGTAAATTGGGAGAGAGAAATTTAAAAGATGGCATATAGTAATCCAAAAGACCTTAAAAAATTGTGTGAACCCTTTCCCAACAATAAAAAAGCAAAAAAGAAAGCCAAACATAGATTTTAACAATCACGATTCACCAATTCGGTTCACCGATCCACCTAAAATTCATAGCTATTTGCGATTCACACAACCTATTTGTATCAATTACCCACTAAATCAAATTGAATCATATGATTCTACTAATAAAGGTTTTTTGTCTTTCCAGAATCAAAAACAACAAAAAGTTTAAAAATACCCATCATTTTTATTTCATTTTCATTTTGGTAAAAAAAATGGTTGTTTCAAAACATTCAAAAACAATTTTTTTGTTGTTTCTTAGAACGTGGGTTGCTTTCAGAAATTTTTTCTGAAAACAATTTCCCAAACAAGTTTCTATATTTTCTAGAAGGTAAAATAGACAACAGAAAAGGTTAACACAACCAAACATGTGACGATATTTTGTTGCAGGAAAAGGTGGTGTTAAGGGTTCGAAATGACAACAAAAGATAATGCAACAAAACCACAAGAAGATAGTAGGCGTACTGAAAAATCTAGAAACCCTAGATGTTGATTTGTGATTATGTACCAATTTTAAGCAAAATATAACAATCCCAATCAAACAATCAAGAGAAAGAGACACAAAGATTTTACGTGGAAAAACCACAATTGGACACCTTCCAATTGTGATCAAAAAACCACGGGCAACTACCATAGAACAATCCACTAAGAAGATTTAAAGGAATTACACAGGTATCACTCTCAATTATCTAGCGAATCCACAATGCCTAATTGAACCAACCTCTATGTGTCTCTTCCAACCCCATCTTCACCACGGAATTATCTTTCTGATGAGCCACTCCAGATTCCACCAAAGCTTCAGGCTCGAATTCTTCAGAATCCACAACTGAAGAACAACTCTCTCTTTTGTGTATAACAAACAAACCTTTGATGTACTCTCTTTAAACCATGAGTTGAATACTCAATAAAACATCAAAGAAAAAATAACAAAATATCCCCAGATATAAACCTTTAAGAACCAAAAAGAAGATCTGGAGAGATTCAATGAATGAATCAATGAATAGCCTAGATTTGGGAGAAACCCAACTATTTATAGAAAACCAAAGCAATCCTAGTTGGGAAAGAAAACCAACTTCTTGTAGAAAACCAACTTCTTGCAGAATTCCAAAGTAATCCTGTTTTTGAAAGAAACCAACTTCTTAAAGAACTCTTGTTACAACTTTGGTTTTGATCCATGGAATTTGACAACAAAAGGTCCTAACAATCTCCCCCTTTGTTAAATCCTAGATAAAACCAATCTAAAACAAATTTCCTAACAAAATCTCTCAAGCAGCACCACCAACTATGAACCAACACTCAAATCCATGCTCTTGAACAATTATCCTGAAATAAAATAACCACACACAAGCCAACCAAAATATGTGGAACTAGATTAAATAACAAAATATAAATCAATCCATAAACAAAATACTAACAATCCAACTGTACCAAAGAAGGATATAAGCAAAAGTAAAAACACTGTACCATCAACTAAACTACTGTACCATCAATATACATCAAACACTGGTAATGATGAACCAAACTTTCCCTCATTAAAAAACAACCACAAACACTGAAAACAGTGAACAAGAAGAAACTGACAAAAATAATATGGTGGAGCAAGCATGAAATCTCAGATTTGTACCTTAGAACACACAAGATTATCCAAGAAGCATAATTACATGAAAACACAATGTGCACAGCCTCTAGAAGATTCCTCATAAAAGAAAGTGATGCATTATGTGAAAAGCATAGATCCCATGAGAAAAAGTGTGTGTGTGACTCTTGGAGTTCGACAAACACAAGATTCAAATCCTAGTAGTGATATAAAAGTTGGACCTCCGACAAGAAAATCTGAGCACAACTAAGGAAAGTCAAACCACTAGGAATCAAGGGGTATTTGGTAAGTAAAGACGGAGGCTCCCCCTCAATCAATGAGTCTTTTTTTTTTTTTTTCATTTTTTCACATCTTTTTCTTTTATTTCTTTTGCATTTTTTTTCTTTCTTTTGCACTTTTTTCTTTCTTTTGCACATTTTTTCTTTCTTTTGCACATTCATTGGCGGCTGACACGCTCAAGAGTATGGAAACCGAACCAGAGAAGCATGGATATAATAAGGATGGCCTGGTTGGTGACTCTGAGGTAGCCTTTTCCTCATGCTTGGACTACAAAGAACAGAGGGGAAAGCCGTAGAGATGCAAAAAGATGGAAGGTGGTTAAGAGACTCAACATCACCCATGATATGCTAGTATAGGTCAATTCCTCTAGAAAAGCAAAAGATACACTGCCAGAAGTCCAAAAAAAAAAAAATAATCACTAAGGCGGAAGACTCCAAAATTTGCTAATCCAAGAGTGTGTACAGAATGAGACATACTAATCAAAGAACACACACTCCAAAATGAGTAAGGACCATAGAAAGCACACACATATCAACATGTAATGGATATTCTCATCAATTCCAATATGCACCAAGGACTACTCAAAAATTTCAAGCTTGCAAAACCATACTAAGAAAATCTTTTTAGATTTTTTTTTTTTCCTTAAACAAAGCAAGACAAAAAAAACAAACATGCACACATTTTTTTTCATTAAAAAAAACACACAGAGACCCAAAAAAACTAAAAAGAGTAAACACATTAACACAAGTCAAGTTTTCGCACCCAAATCTTTTTTGTCTTAACAAAATCAGATCTAGCGGTTTTGGTAAATGTCATGGTGTTGTGAACACCCTCATGAATCTTGGTATTCTGCCTAGACATGTAAGGTTGTCTCCTAACCCAAAAAGTATTCAAATTTCTACCCTTTTGAGACACTCTCCCATGCAATTTATAACAATAAGGGCGAATATGGCCATGCATACCACAATGATGACAAATAAAAACAGGGTATACCTTCTTTTCTTTTACCTTACTAACTCTAGGAAGTTTGAGAAGTCTATCCTCATGTTGAATCTTATGTCCTCCTTTTCCTTGAGTTCTTGTATCATGAGATGTGGATGCACTCTGTTGTTGCTCTTTCTTACCTCCAAAGCCAATGCCACTCTTGTCTGAACAGATTTGTTGAGACCCAATAATATCCTCCAAAGTCTTTGATCCTTTGTTCCAAAGACCAATGGTAACCATGGCACACTTGAGCTCTTCCTCTTTCTTGATCATTAGTTCTTCCAAAGTAACTTGTGACACCTCGAGAGATTCAATCTTTTCTTCATACATGGCATGAGTTTCCTGTAGCTCATTCCTCTCTGTCTCACAAGTCAACAGTTTTGCACAAAGAACTTGTTGATCATCAGCTATCTTGATGGCATTGATCCTAGCCTCGGAAATCTCCTCCTTAAGTTTGACATTCTCACTTTCACATGCTTTGAGTTTCTTTGTGAGTTTGTCATTCAATTTGAATAAATTAAGAGACTCCTTATACAGCTTTTCATAGGCTTGCTCAAGCTCTTCATGATCACTCTCCAAGGATTCATCATCAGTGGTGTTCTCAACCGACCTCTTTGAAGACTCTGTTTGTCCTTCAGTTTCGGAAGCCACCATGAAAACAAGGAATTGCTTATGTCCCTCTTCACTTTGATCTTCATTGTCACTATCATCTTCATCAGATTCTGATTCATCATCCCAAGTGATAGCGAGGGCTTTCTTCTTCTTCAAACGAGTGGGGCATTCTGAAGCAAAGTGGCCAAATCCTTGGCATTCATAGCATTGGACACTTTCAGAGTTTCATTGTATCTTTCCTTTCTCCTTCTTGGCTATAGAATTAATTTTTGACTTTATCTTTGCCTTTGGATTTATGAGAATGAGTAGATTCCAAAAGATTAGGATTTTTATTCAAAAAAGATCTTTGCCTTCTTGGCTCTGATACCAATTGAAAAATCCAGAAACCCTAGATATTGATTTGTGATTATGTACCAATTTTAAATTGTTTAACAAAAGCAGCCATAATCTTGGAATCTATCTCACAGTCCTCATCAGAATCCTCAACCACTTTATGAGCACTACTAAAAGTAATATCTTTTTGTTTCTTTTTGAAATTCCTATGTGCCTCATAAGTTTGGAGATTTCCAACCAACTGATCTAGCTTGAGGTTGTCAACATCTTGAGCTTCCTTAATAGCCGTAACTTTTAGTTGGAACCGATCGGGTAAGGATCTCAAAATTTTTCCCACAACTTTGGATTCTGGTATTTTTTTCACCTAAATTGAAGCTGGAATTTACAATGTCACTCAACTTTGCATAAAATTCATCAAAGGTCTCACTATCTTTCATTGAAAGGTTTTCGAAACTAGATGTGAGCCTTTGAAGTTTTGATCGTTTAACAGAAGGAGTGCCCTCATGAATAGTTTGTAAGATATCCCAAGCCTCTTTTGCGACTTCACAATTACAAATACGACTAAACTCTTCAGGTGTGACAGCGCAAAAGAGAGAATTGATAGCTTTACTATTTCAGCTACTATTTTGGTAATCAATTGTGTCCCACTTATCAATTGGTTTGGGGAAAGTTACTCCATCAACAGTAATTGTTGGTTCAGTCCACCCATTCATGACGGCTTGCCAAACTTTTTCATCAATAGATTTTAAAAAAGATCTCATCCGAGCTTTCCAAAAAAAAATAATTGGATCCGTCAAGTAGGGGTGGTCGAACCATAGAATTTCCCTCACGAATTGTATCCATTATCATAAATCAAACAAGATCTCGTTCTAAACGATATATTTTTTTTAAAAAAAAAAGAATAAAGCGATCCAAAAGAAAATTTTTTTTTTAAATAGAACGACCCGCTCTGATACCAATTGAAAAATCTAGAAACCCTAGATGTTGATTTGTGATTATGTACCAATTTTAAGCAAAATATAACAATCCCAATCAAACAATCAAGAGAAAGAGACACAAAGATTTTACGTGGAAAAACCACAATTGGACACCTTCCAATTGTGATCAAAAAACCACGGGCAACTGCCACAAGACAATCCACTAAGAAGATTTAAAGGAATTACACAGGTATCACTCTCAATTATCTAGCGAATCCACAACGCCTAATTGAACCAACCTCTATGTGCCTCTTCCAACCCCATCTTCACCACGGAATTGTCTTTCTGATGAGCCACTCCGGATTCCACCAAAGCTTCAGGCTCGAATTCTTCAGAATCCACAACTGAAGAACAACTCTCTCTTTTGTGTATAACAAACAAACCTTTGATGTACTCTCTTTAAACCATGAGTTGAATACTCAATAAAACATCAAAGAAAAATAACAAAATATCCCCAGATATAAACCTTTAAGAACCAAAAAGAAGATCTGGAGAGATTCAATGAATGAATCAATGAATAGCCTAGATTTGGGAAAAACCCAACTATTTATAGAAAACCAAAGCAATCCTAGTTGGGAAAGAAAACCAACTTCTTGTAGAAAACCAACTTCTTGGAGAACTCCAAAGTAATCCTGTTTTTGAAAGAAACCAACTTCTTAAAGAACTCTTGTTACAACTTTGGTTTTGATCCATGGAATTTGACAACAAAAGGTCCTAACACGTACCAATCTTGCTATTGATGCAGTAACATGCCCAACTTATGCTGAGGAAAAATATTGGGTTGCTGAACTAGTAAACATCAACCTAATTATAGGAAAGAAGAGGATGCAAGAAGGAAATGTTAGATTATTGCAAAGTGAATCTAATTTCCATGCAATCAAGAACAAACTGGAAAAACATTTGGACCTGGTCAAATAGTAGTCAAATCAATCTTTGCTTCCCAGATAGCATGTTACTTGAGGATTAGAGTCTCTGGTATTTTCATTTGAAAATTTAAATACACAAAACAATCTATTATTCTTTTACGATGTTACATCAATTTCTGTAATGATCATCATTACTTAGAAGAAAACCTGCATAATTTCCAAAATTTTATTCCATTGCCAGAATGAATTGCTTTAATAAGCTAAATACAAATCTCAAATGAAAAAATCTCAAAATTTTATTGCACTACCAGAATGACATACTTTAGAGAGACAATAGTGCGTATGAAAAAATCTCAAATGACATTTGGGCTTTAATAAGCTGAATACAAATAATTGGATTCTTATTTCATACAAAAATATTGGCTAATGTCTACCAATCTCTGTGATCTCATTCAAATAACAGATTGAACCTCTAATGAACACTAGCAACATGAAAATAGCTGTCACTTGAATACAGAAATGAAGCCTGTGAACGGAATTACAGATTCAAACAGATATTTCTGCTACCCATCATTCTTATATCTATAAACTAGTGGTAACCCGTGCTATGCACGGGCAAATAACAAAAGGTGGTAAATAATACTAAATATGTTAAAAATTAATAATAAAATTCTATAATATTAATTTAGATAGGTACTTAAAAAATAGATTTGATTGATCTCAACTGAAAAAGAAAGGTCAGAGTGAAATTCTATAAATATATGATAAAAATAAAAATAAATTAAGTTTGAATTTGAAGATAAACTATAAGAATATAGAAAGTGAAAATTAGATAGATCCTAGAAAAAGAATAAACTTAATTGAAAATTAAGAGTTAGAGTAGATCCTGTACATATAAGGTAAAGATTAAAAAAAATAAAAATAAAAATTAAGTGTAAATGTGAAGATAAATTATAAGAATATAGAAAGAGAAATTTAAATTAATCCTAGAAAAATGAGGTAGAGAGAAATTTAGTAAATATCAAATGACGATTGAAAAAAAAAAAATCAAAGTTGAAATTTAAAAATTCAAAAATAAGATAAGATAAATGTCACGCCCCAAATCCGCCCCTAAAAATTTGGGCATGACCCATTCGAAACGGACACCAAACCTGATAAATATTATCTATGGGGCCTGAACGGAAGCATTTAATATCATATAATAGTATAAAATAATATCCATTGAGCTACCACTACTATGCCAGGATCACAGACAGAACATAATGCAGATAAATATACATTGACGTATATCTGGAGATAGCTAAATACATATACATATACATCAAGCTTAATAAACACTTAGGATACAAATTAAAACTTAGCAAAACTCCATAACTTGAACGGTCAACACCTAAGAATCTAGATACTCAAGGCTTGGCGACTGGTAACGGAAGCCACAGGTTAAGGTTGACCCCGGGTTGAGTGCCTCTGACAGACATAAAATAAAGTGAGTCAAGCTCGGTGAATAATAGTAAGTAAATCATGTAATATTCAACTCAAACAATAAAGTATATAATCAGAAGTATATGGTTAACTACATTCAAAAGATGTCTCAAACACACATGGGTCTAGTTTCAGAATGAGCGACTTATCGGCCGAAATAACAGAATAGCCTTCGGCCCGAACGACCTTATGCCCCGTAACATACTACTATGTACGATATCTTTTCAACATTTCATTCTCATTGAGTTCCAATCAACACATATGCTAATATTGTAATCGACGGAAATCGAATGTCATTAACGAACATTATGTCACAAAACATACATTGAATCAAAGCGAAGTTAATATCATGTTATGAGTACAACCGAACGATAATAGAAATAACATCGGTTTTCTTAAAATACCGTTACGCTTAATAAGATGTAATGACCCACATTCTAACGTGAGTCTCGTAATAATGTTAAACATTTACATGCGAATCATAGATTCTCAACGACTTGGTCCATGTGTAACACAATGGAATATTCTTAGTTTCATACAGATATTTGGTTTAAAGATAAACATAATTCCGTTTATTCATTAAGAATTGCTTATAGATAATAGAGAATTATTATTCATCATCGATGAGCAGGGTCATTTCAAAGTCATACCGATGTATGCCGACCTTTCAACGCTCACATTGACTTTCAACCAACATAAATGTTTGTGTAACATGTTCGTGTAACACTTACAAGAAAGCAGGCGTTAGTGATAATAATTATCGATGCTAAATAAAATGTATATCTTTGTACTATTACTCACAGTGTTTGGTCGCTTGGTCTCGTCAGAGTTGTCCCTACACAATTTGTAATACACAAAGAAATCGAATCACATAAACTTATTTCGTTCTTAATTAATTCTCTTTATTCCAATCACACATCACTTTGCACTTCAACATAATTCAAACTAAATCTTTGAATCCCATTTCAACACCCACAATTGAGTTCATGTCATCCAGATCCTTACTAAATTATTTCCCTAAATTTTCCTTTACTTTATTACATAAATTCCAGATTTATAACAAAGTTCATTCGGTAAATTTAAACATACTTTCGAAACATCTCAGAAATCTAAATAAACTTGTACACGTATAATTCAACCCACCAATTCCATGATTCTATGTTTAATTTGGGCAACCTCAGTATTTATCATCACCAACTAATCTAGGGTTTCAAGAATAATGAGGATCTTTAGCAAAAATTCAAACTTCTTAAATCATCACCTTTAATTCCAATTTTCCCAATGATTCTACACCTAGGATTCACAATCCATCATTTAAACTCATCAATTTAACTCCCAACATCACAAACTATAAAACCCCAAATCTCAAGTTTGACACCAAATGTTCAAAACCATAAATTTTGCATTTATATACTCAAAATACCACAATCCATCCATGAATTCAAGTATTGTAAAAGAATAAGGGTCCCTACCTCAAGAATCAAGCAAGGGCAAAGCTTTGAGACGAATCCCCCAAATCTCGAAATTCCAATCGGTTAAAAACATTGCTCTTTGCTTATTCTCCATCCTTGATGCCAAAATCATGGTAGATTGTTGCTCAAACTAGAGAAGATCAAGGTTTTGGGGCTAGGGTTTCGAAGGGTTTCGGACCTAGGAGAAGAAGAAACAAGAGAGGGGAAAGAAAATGTAGAAAAATATCTCAAAATCCCGTTTTTTAAGCTGCTGTCCCGTAATTCCCGCTCGAGCGGAGGAATTCCCGCTCGAGCGGACCTGTTTTCAGCACAAATTCCGAAACTTCAAACATGCGTAACTCTCCCATCCGGACTCCGTTTTAGGTCGTTCTTGTGCCCAAATTGAAGCCCCGGAAATAAGCTTTCCAACGATTCAAACCTCACATCCAAACTCAAAGTGTGGAAAAAGAAAAGGGCAAATGAGTGATGGTTGGTCACAAACAAATTATTCAAACTAAAGTTTTTGATCCAATCTTACTCTACCATCATATTATCATCTCAATTAATATCCAAAAATAAGGTAAGAACATTTCAAATACACTAAGAAGAACATCAAAATGAATCCACATGCTTCAGAATCAAACTTACCCAGGCGACCCGCTCGCGCCAACCTTAACGCTCGGCCTTGCAGACCAACAAAGTCCCCCCCGCGAGCGTACACTCCCCCGCTCGAGCGGAGACCCACAACTCCCAGAATCTCAGGCCATCTGAAAAATTGCTGGAAACCCCAAAAGTCCGCTCGAGCGGCCACTCCTCCGCTCGAGCGGAGGAAAGGATTTCTGGGTCGTTACAATAAACTTGATAAAAAAAAAATCTAATATAGAAGAACTGGAGATAATAGTAGTTTAAAAATTAGATAAGAATAAAATGCTACCTATAAGTTTTTAAAATTTGTAAAAAAAAGAACTCAAAAATAGAGCCATAGTAAGTTAAAAATTATATAAGAGTTAAATGCCATCTATAATTTTTTTAATAAACATTTATGTGCTTAGAAGTTGACTGGCTTAGAATTTTGAAAAAAGAAGTTGATTTTTTATTTTTTTTAAATTAGACATTTTTTAAAATTTAAATTTTGGGTAGTTAAAAAATAAATTTTTTAAAGTTGATTGGCTTAGAAGCTCTATGGTTTGGAGCTGGAGTAGAAGTATGTCAGTTGTTTTTGATTTGCTGTATTGGTGTTCTGTTTTGGATTTTGGCTGATCTTGATTGGCTTCTTGCCAATCTTGGATAAAGTGCACGCATATGATTGTGCTTTCTTCACGGTGCCAACCTAGAAGTATGTTATCTTATTATACAAATTTTAACTCTATTTTTAACAGTTTTTGTATTCTAAAGCTATTTAATTACAAACAAAATTCAAGGATCACTTTTTATTTTTCTAAATTTGTTTTGTGTCTATAACCTATAAATTTCAACAACTTTCATATTTTGAAGCTACTAAATAAAATAAAAAAATTAACATCACTTTGTTTTTTGTTTTTTTTTTAAACTTCTTAGTTAGTTTTATTTTTACTTTATGTTATATGATAATATAATCATTCATTTTAAATACAATAAAGTCTTAACCATGGAACGCGCATGACATGAATATTTCTATGGCAGTGACACGTGAATATAAAATTCAACAATCATAGAAAAAAAATTCTTACCTATGATTTTTGTCTAAATATATAAAACATATTTATTCAAATTAAATTTTAAAATTTTGATCATTAATATGTAATGTGCTTATAATTTCAACACAAACATAGTTGAATAATAATTTTTTTTTTTTATAAGAAATTAACCAAACTTTTATTGAAGTATTCACATATTGAATCCAATCTATTTAAAAATTACATGACATTCAATAATGTAATTGAAATTAACTATTAAATATTAATTAAGTAAAAAATATGCGTATTGAGTTTTTGCTCTTCGAACGGATCCAAATGACCTTGTCTACAATTGATTTTCGTTATATATATATATATAAAGAATATAGTTGAAAACAAAGTAATTTACTTGTATATTCATTAACGATTTTGAAATCTAATCTTGTGCTTCAAATATTCCTTTTTTCAGATAACTTTTTATTGGAAAAGAGAAACTTATCATTTAAAAACTTAATCCTACTCACTACATATATGCAAAGAAACAAATTTAAACTCGTGAAGATCTCAAATAAAAAAATAAAAATATAAGCAAAAATATTTTAGAGCTACTACATAATTAAGTTTATTTACGTCTGAATTTAAATTGAGTGTCCTCCTTATAAATTACAACAAAATCGAACACATAAATTAGAACAAAATATAATAAAAAATAAATGAGATTGAATAAAAATTTCTTTCAAACTCATGAATATGTTCCAAATACTCTTCTCGATTGGTACAGTTTTTCTTAAAAAAATGGGTGAACTCAAATTGCATCACAAAAGCTCTCCAATATTTTTGCCCAATTTCATATTGTCATGGAAGTAAGGTTTTTTTTTTTTTTTTTTGAAATATCTTTGAGTATTATATAAATTTGATGAAGGAATTTGAATTAGAGTTAAACTCATCTTTTATCTATAAATATTTTGAAAAAATCCTATCAATATGATATTATATATATCCATGCCCTAAGTAATTAAAAAGTGAAATAAAATATATTAAAAAAGAGGAAAAAATAGGAAAATAGAATGAGAGAATAATAGATGTGCCACCAAGGAAAGAGTTTAATGAGATGTTAGGATTGAGAATTTGAAGTTTTTTAAGAGATAACATTTGGTATTTTTGCCCAATTTCATATTGTCATGGAAGTAAGGTTTTGAAATTTATAATTTAATTAATTTTTTTTTTTTTTTGAAATATCTTTGAGTAGGATATAAATTTGATGAAGGAATTTAAATTAGAGTCAAACTCATCTTTTATCTATAAATATTTTGAAAAAATCATATCCTTATGATATTATATATATCCATACCCTAAGTAATTAAAAAGTGAAATAAAATATATTAAAAAAGAGGGAAAAAATAGAAAGATAGAATGAGAGAAGAATAGATGTGCCACCTAGGAAAGAGTTTAATAAGATATTAGGATTGAAGATTTGAAATTTTTTAAGAAATCACTACATTTGGTTATATATATAGTATAGATTTGTTTAACTTCTGATCATAAATTTCCACTCCATTTAAACGGATATGAAAAGAAACATTAGAAAAACAGATATGAAAAGAAAGGAATCAAAGTAGCCAGCTTTTGTATAATCTTCCAATTTCCTTGCAACTTTCTCAATAAAATATATAAATATATATATCCTTGTGAACTGTATATAAGAAAATAAAGTTTACTTTCACTTCTTTTTTTATTTGTTTAACTTCTGATCATAAATTTCCACTCCATTTAAACGGATATGAAAAGAAACATTAGAAAAACAGATGTGAAAAGAAAAACAGAGACATGTTCAGAGTAAAAGAAAAAGAAAAACAGAGACATATTCAGAGCAAAAGAAAAAAAAAAAACAGAGACATGCACACTACAATTTTGTGCAATATTTATAGTCAAAATACAAAATCACAAATTCTTGGAACAAAAAATAAATTAGTAAAGCAAAAGAAAAAGAAAAAGAAAAAAAAGAACCGAGACATGCATTCGATCGAGAGGGACCATCAATTGGGGACCACTGTGTTCACTTTGATGAAGGAAGTTAATGAAGTATATTTTAGATTTGTTTGAGGTGGGAGAGTAACATGGGAGAGGGATATGTATCTATTGGATATGTATCTATTGTAGGAGTTGTGGGAGAGTGAAAATCTTTATATCTATATGGATAGATGGGTGTTTTTTGTTTTTAGATTTGTTTGAGGTGGGAGAGTAACGTGGGAGAGGGATATGTATCTATTGTAAGAGTTGTGGGAGAGTGAAAGTCTTGATTTTTTATTTTTTATAGCTTTTTATGGATAGGTTTTGTTTGGTTTTTGTTTTTTTGACAGCTTTTATGGATGGGTTTGTTGGGAGTTTTTATTGCTCTCAAAACATGGGAGAGGATATGTATATAATATAGGAGTTGTGGGAGAGTGAAAGTCTTGATATTTTATTTTATTTTTTTTTACAGCTTTTATGAATGGGTTTGCTAGGAGTTTTTGTTGTTCCGAAAGTCTTTGAAAGGGGAGGAAATGAACTATAAACTAAAAAGAGAGCTGTCACGTATTTTTTAAAATTATAAGAATTTTATAATATCATTTTGAAGGCTTTTGAAAACACCACTACATTCTATTATATATATAGTATAGATCACAAATGGTAAATAATTGAAGGCAACAAAGTAGAAATAACCATAGGGACCATTAAACTTGCTTGCTTAGGAAGAGAGTCAGACATCGCTTACAAGATTCCCTGAGTGTAATCGAATAGAACAAGAAAAAAGTTCACATTCCCATGATTATAAAATTAAAATTGCAAAAGAGAAGCATTGACATTGATATCCATTTAAAATGCATTTGGGTACTTAATGAAAATGAAACCGCTCCATCTCAACTTGCAATATTTAATCCATTTTGTTTTCCATAGCATTTAAAACAAGTATAGCCTATTTTATGTACAAAATAATTCGGAACGTTATAAGAAAATATTATCAATTTTATTTCTTTTGTTGGTGGATCCATGTTCTTTGGTAATTATCCAACTTTAACAAATGAAATAGATGCATGTGGATGCTGTTGAAAACAAAATGAATTGACTTGATTGAAGATTTAAGATTTCTTTGCAAATGGCACCATATTAACAATGCATTTGGTTCTCTAGATGCTATGGCAATAGAGAACTCCATGGTGTATTGAACTGCAAAAATAAGCTGAAATATAGAGCAGACCTGTGTGCCCCATGGTTCGCTCTGATTCATATATCTCATGGTCATTTCCTCCCTATTCAAGGAACATCCAAGCCCTTCGTTTAGTCCCAACAGTGTACCAAAAGCTAGTCAGCAAAATAAAAAATGAACTAATACGACACAACACAATACATCACTACAGGGAATCAAACTTTCAATAACAAGTTAGTGTCACATGGCAAATACCAAAAAAGGAAGGGAACAACCAAATTGAAGAGAGAAGACAAAATTGTTACCTTGTAAGTTCTGTCTCCAAAGAAGTGGATTTCATGAAAATCATCCACATATCTCAAGCAACAACTCTTGTCCCCACCTTGAGGGAAAACTTGTTAAATCATGCAAGCATTACGCCTAAACATAAATTCAACTGCAATGACTTATTATCATTTATTTTATCAGCTTAAGAATCATCCAAGCATAAACAAGGAATAACATTCACTCACATCAAAACTTATTTGTCCCCCAATGGAAAAGGTGAGGTTAAGGTGAGCAAATTTCTCACGGAGTAGAGACACCATCTTAGGGCGTATGTGAACCTGAATATAATTTCAGTAGAGTAATTTTCAAGAGGTCCAACATCAACTGTGTTTCTTACTAATAATGTACCATAAATGTTTTATACATATATAGACCAAGCCTACCATCCAATGGCCACAACATAACTTTTTATACCTAAACTGACTTTGACAACAACCAAAAAAAATTAAAAAAATTATTAAAAACTTGGAAAAAAATAGATGTTTCTGACAAACATGTTGATCTGTAATCTTACTGAAGGATGGAGATAGGGGCATATTTAATTGTTTCTACCCTTGATAGTGTAATAAATATATGATCCTAACTTTTCTAATTTTATGGTCCCTTGGCTTCTTGACAATTAATTTTTATTTTTATTTTATTTTTATTTTTATTTTTTTCTCGTGATAGGTAAGTTAAAGAAATTCGAACTTGGGTCTTGCCTAAGCTGCTAGAGTGTTTTTTGCAAATTACTAATTAATAACAATGCAGTTTGCTTAGTGAGTTACTGTGCCTACTCAGGATGTAGGAAAGAGCAGGAGAAGGGTCTGACCTTAAGTTTTTCTTCTCCAAGATATGATCTCAAGCTCTACAGAATTACAAATCCAGGAAGAAATTTTAAAAAAATAATAAGCAAAAGAACAAAAAATGGAAAAGATAACAAAGTGGACCCCAAGTGTATGGTTGAAGGCAACTACAACCTTCTGCAAAGCATATTAAAATTACAGTCCATTGCTCAGGAACTTTAAGTTGTTCAAGGAGATGAATTAGCAGATTTAATTTAAACAATATTGGAAATGTTAGCAAATATTCAATTGTTTCTCTAACTTTTTTAGACCTAAAATGGTTCAGAAGAGAACCTAAAGAATCGGTTGTATCAAGGCATAGCATTTTCCATTGAAGAGGCCAAATTATAAACCCAATTTTCCTACATTTTGTATAATTATGTGTAAAATATTCAAGACCTTAGTTGTTCATAAGAATAGTGTGAATCATTGTCAACATATTTATAAAAGTATCATTTGAATCTTGGACTTAAGATAAATAATTTTGGTATAGATTTAGACAATACCTGGGTCCCAATGAGCTTCCCATCCTTATAGGCCACAAGGTCATTTTCCAGAAATTCATAGTCATAGTCATTTATAGCTGCACATATAGTGAATATGGAGTAAAAAGTCAAGCAGTTAGCCACAATATTACTTCTAAAGAACTTTTGACAAATAGAATGTAGGAAGACAAAAAAAGACTAAAACGAAAAGCTTGAAGAAAATGGAGCAGTAAAGTTTATACTGCATCAAATCATATAAACAATGTGATCACCCACAAGGCAAGAACATATAGTTCACAAGAAACATTACCTTGTTTGGTTTCAGAAAATTGAGTTTTTTGTTTTTAGTCAAAAATTTTAGTATTTTAAGAATTTCTATTTATTTTTTAGATGCACGTAACTTAGAATATTTAAATTTTGGACTAAAAAAAAAAAAAAAAAACTAATTTTTCAGAAAATCAATCAAAGCCAAATATGGTAATTGAATTTTGGGAAAACTACCAATAAATCCCATAAGTTGATCTTATGATCCACTTGGTCTCAATTTTTATTCTAATGTTCCATTTGGTCCTGTCATGTGTGAAAGGACATATTTGCCATCAACGCAATGTTTAATGTTTGCATTGTTGGTGGATGTAAATGGTTGTGTTGTTGGTGCGTGGGGCAACGCGGGGTTGAAGGTGTGGGAAGTTAATTGAGTTGTGCCACATGACACATAGTGGCGTGTCACAAAATAGCAAAGCGTACTAAGGGGTTTTATAATTGTAGTAGAGATTTTGGTAGTTCCACATGTCACACAATCAGGTAACCCACATGACCGAAATACAACCTATTTTATACATCCACATTCCCACATCTAATGCTAACCCGATTTGTATTTCCCACAATCATGAAATGGTGACCCGATTCGTATTTGTATTGCCACAATCCCAAACCCCCTTGTGATATTTGGTTGAAACCCTAATATAGCGATTTTGTATATTTGTAGATTTCGAGTGACTGTATATTCCGTTGCGTGATTCGGGGGAGGGAGGAGCGATATTGAAGATTGATTGCAGTGTTATGTTGATTTAAGGTTTGTGTTACATTGTAGGTCGTTTAACGTTTCAAAACCCTAGTCTCACTCTTCCATGTTCATTGGTTTGTCAGGCGTTTGCTATGGCCGAAAAGGGTATGTCACCTAACATTGTTTTTGAAATCCTTGTGTGGTAATGTCTTACTTTGGTATTTGTTGTTTTCGTTCCGATTACCCGTGTGGTCGGTCGTTTTATGTTTAATTGTGCAGTTTTGGGGGTGTGTGTTTTGTTGTAGGTGTATTGCAATGTGGCTGTCGTGTTGGGGTGTGTGGGTGTTGGGCGTGTGGTGTTGGGTGTGTGGCGGGACAGTGTGGTTATGGGTTTTGTTGTTGTGCGCAGTGTGTTTGCTTTGGCACAGTGTGTAGTGTATGTTGGCTTTGAAGGGGGTGGGTTTGTGGGTTGTTTTTGTGGTGATGTATGTTTTGTTTTGGATGGTTGTGTGGCTGACAGTTGTGGTTAATGTAATAGTATATATTGTAGAACAACAGTTAGGACCACAGGAAAAGGTATACTTTTTTTATGATTTGTTTTGCATATGTAGGGGTGGGGTCTTCAAATTTTTTTGGTGCTGTGGGGAGTAAATGGGATATGTTGTGGTTCTGGTACGCATGTGTGGATTGTGTGACCTTGTAGTTTGTACTTGTGGTTTTGGACTTAGGATTGGGTAGTTGGTTGGTTTTGTGTTGTTGTTATTGTGTGTCTGAGTTGGAATGGGGGGGATTGTTTCTATCGGGGTTGTATGGGGTGGGGTCGTTGTTGTGTGGATGTGGGTTTGTGTGTTTGTTATGGATGGTGGTGTGTCAAATAGTTGTGGGTCAACTTAGTAGCGTAAATTGACGAACATAAGTTGGGACAACATAGAAGGGAACCCATTATTTTGATGCATTTTGTGTACTTGGTACTATGTGTTGGTGTGGGGAAGTGTACGTAGAAGCCACCAACAGCACAAAGTATGCAGCGTACGAGTGTTATGTGCAGATGGATGTGTTGTTTTTTGGCTAAAGGGAAAGATGGGTTTTGAATGTGTGTAACGAAACGGTGTACGTGAGGGTGTTGGGTTAACTGAAGATTGTTTGAATGTGTTACGTGGGGTGCGGTAAGTTGTGATGAGTTTGCGTTTTTGTTGGTATTGTTGTTAGGTGTTGGGTGTGGTTGTGTGAGTTGGTGTGTTGTTGAGTTTGAATGTTTCGTGTTCCATATGTCACATAAAAAGGAGGGTGCTATGTGTTTTTGGGTGTTTTTTTTTTTTTATGAGTTTTGTGTTTGGTTGTGTGTGGTTTTGTGGCATGTATGTGATATGGGTGTCATGCTAACTGTATATGTGGTTTGTGTTACAGATGGTGATAGGGTAAGGAGTCCGTGGACACGTTCATGTGAACATAAACGTGTTGAGGGGCCAACTGGTTCAAATGCGAACAACCTTGGAGTGAAAATGCAAGGACGAATTCTATTCAAGCAAGTTAAATAAGAAAGGGTGAAGATGCGCGGTCTATGCGTAAAATTGTAACTGAGGGCCAGCCTAAACACCACACGAGGATGAACTTCCGTTCAAACATTGCAAGGATAGTGAAGCTTGTGAGTTTGTCAAACCTGCGGGAGGGACACATGAATCAGTTGAAAAGAACACCATTCTGGGTTATGATAGAGGCGATACACATCAACAAGTTGAACCATAACGAATTCAGAAAGTGTGATGAGCTAATATGTAAAATTATAAGGGCATACAATCAGCGGGATAATGCATTCAGCATTGGAGGTTCAATGGTGAAACTTGGTAGCAGTGACATTAGGTTAATCTTTGGATTACAATCTGGGAAGAGGCGCATTGACTTGTCACCTGGACAAAGACCAGTGTCAAACTTCATTCAATGTAGGCGTTCTGAAACTTCACGCATAACATCGAAACTAGTGAAGACATTATTTTTAAAGGCTGTTAGTGGTCATACCAAACAAGATGAGGAAGATGCTGCAAAGCTATTAGCGCTGTACATTTGTGGGAAGCTTTTTTTTGCCAACTCTGGGGAGATAATAAGTTGGTCATTTGTTCGGTACTTGAACGATCTGAATACCGTACGGATGTATGACTGGACAGGTGCAATATTGGCAACGTTGATGGGGTCAGTCAAGGATTTTCACAAAACGCCGGGGAAGGTGACTAGCTGCGTGGTTGCATTGCTGGTAAGTGTGTGACGGAATTCATTGTTGTTATTGTCTTGTATGCGTGGTTAGTTTTTTTTGTAAGTTTGACTGGATTATTGAATTTTGTGATGTGTGTGTCGCAATACTGGTTGTGTGAACATTCTACAATAGTGGAGTCTGAAACTGAAAACATGTTTCCAAGGTTCCTTAAGTGGGGCATTGGAACACTACTGACTAAAGCGCAAAGGGTTGAATTTGCTAGTTCTGTCACGTTTCAGGTATGCACGACGTTGGTACCCAATCTGGTTGTTGTGGAAGTTTGTTAGTGGTAGTCTAATAATGACCTTTGTAATTTGAAAATGTCATTGTGTTTGTGATGTGACAGGTGAAGACTGATCGTCTGAGATCTCTTGAGCATGAACGGGAAATAATGGGATTAGATGTTGAAGTGGTTGACAGAGATGTGGCTGACATGGACTCAAAAAATGTTGGTGGTGATGATGATTTTGTTAACGGAGTTAATGTAATGAAAGAGACAGTTGATGTTGGAAGGCGGGGTGGGAGTGTTGACGCACGTGGGAACAACAAAATTGGCAAGAGTCATGCGGGTAATGTACATGATCATTCAGTCGGTGTGTTCGGCGCTGGGACAGATGTACAGCGTGAATCGATTAGTACATATGAAAATTACAGGCAGGTAGATTCTAAACTAGAAGAAGCGTTAACTGCAATCACAGCACTTCAGCTGCAGAACAAAAACAAGGACAATATGATATCACTCCTTGAAGAAGAGATTACTACGTTGAAGAGTAGGAGTGACTTGCAGGCTGTGAACATAGTTGGCGGTTTTGGGTGTGTTTTGAAGATGAAAGATGAGGAGCTTGAAAAGTTGAGGAAGGAGAATGGGGAAATGCAGAAAAAAATTTCATTATTGGAAGACCAACTGGAGGACCGTGACGTTCATGTTGTCACGCAAGCATTCCGTGACGCTGGAGATAAGGGAGTTGTTGGTGGATCTGGCACGGGGTGTAGTGGGTATGGTGGGTCTTTTTTATGCAATGTGTCACCGTTACGTACAGTGGATGATTGTGCATGGAAGGCAGGTAATGAATCAAATGAGGTGAAGGTGCATGATCCAATGGATGTCCAGTAGTGTGATGCGGAAGTAAAAATGTTACGATATGTGGGTGAAGGAGTACCACGGTTGGGTGTGCAAAATTTGTTGGTACATAACATTAAAGGCAAAGTGAGGAAGGAGCGGAAGTTGGCAGACTATGAGTACCCGTTGTTGGGGGTGCGTGATAGAAGGATGGGATCAGAAAGTGATAATGTTGAAGGAGAGAAGGACTGTGTGAGTGGTAATGCCGTTATAGATGTGGATGCAGTTGAGGTAACAGGGAAAAAATGGTCGGGATTCGATATCAACAACCGGTTAGGAGTGTGGAAGATGATGACATTCGAAGAGAAGACGAAGATCAAAAAAGCGTATGATCATAACGGCGGCGGGTACGTTTTTTTTTTTTCCCTTTATTATGTTGCTGTGTGTACATCACCTTTTTGTATGGCTTGTAAACAATTTTTTTGTAGGGCTATTATGTGGGCAGACGATGCGACCGGCGTGACAGTATACTTTACAGATTTGAAGGGACTAGTTAGACAAAGTAGTGTCCGGGGCAATGTACGTTTCAATTTCTCTTAAATGAGTTATACTTAACCTTTGTTAGTTGTAGAGTATGAATGTAGCAAATGGTGGTAGCATGCGAAGTGGTGGTTTTTTTTTTTTTTTTTTTTTTTTTGAGGCGCAGTTGTTTTGTGCAACACAGGTGATTAATGCATATACGGAGCTGTTGAAAACTAAGCAGTTGAAGCTGTTTGGAAATGATGATCAGGCGGAGAAATCATATTTTTTCAGTAGTGTTTGCCTTGTGAGTTGGTGTGGGTGAGTGGTAAGTGATTATGTTGTGGTTGTTTATAATGTGGTGTGGTTGTTGTATGTGTGCAGGATATGGTAAGAAGTGCAGATGTGGGAGGGTTGGATAAGTTTGTGCGGAGGAATATTTCTGCCAGTAGCATGTGTCGGTTCATTCATTTCCCAATGTGCCATAATGGACATTGGACACTTGTCGTATACGATACTAAGAGCGGTAAGTGGAAGCATTACAATCCGATACGGCAGCGTTTGGAGAGGGTAGATGTGCATTACATGGAAGCGCTTTTGTTGGTAAGTTGTTAAGTAATGCTTGTTGATGTGTGGCTGGGATTTGTGTGTTCATGGTTGTATGTGTTTTGTATATGTGGCAGAAGGAATGGGTGACGAACGTCATGAAACAGTCACTAATTGAGTTGGGAATGGATGTTGTTAGCATCGAGGCTGGTTTCAACCATGTGCTGGAGGCTGTGAGTAGGTGTCCACAGCAAAAAGCAGAATCGTAAGTGTGGCAGTTATGAATGTGGTGACCTATTGTGTGGGTGGGTAGTTTTGTGTACTTCGCACAGTTAAGTGATTTAATGTAAATGTTGTTCAATGCAGGCTTGACTGTGGGATAATTGTGTGTGCTATAATGCGATAGTACGTGCACCATTGCGATGTGGAACGGACACTACAAGGTTCCAACTGCAGTGTGTTGCATGCAAATATGGTGAAGTCTTTCGTCAATGATCCGGTGCGGGGGTTGATATAGTATATATGTTTGTTGGTGCTTTGTTTGGCTAATGTCATTATGATTAAATTAAAAATTTGTGCCAAATGTTCATAGGACAAATTTTTGTTAGGAAGGTTGATATTCCCGTGTAGTTATTTAGTTTTGAAACATAGATTTAGTAGTGTACAAATGGTAGTTTTGGTTGTTGGTTTTTGCAGTTGTTGCACGTCAGTTTTTTTGGTGTTGACATATAGTCGTTGTGCAGTACTTATCACGGGTTTTGAATGAAATAAGTTTTTGGTTGGACAAATAATTTTGTGTGTTTTTTTGCTGTGTATGTATGTTGACGGTCATTGTTATGTGCATGAGACTTGGGAAAAATAGCGAGGAATGTAGTCAAGTTTGCTTGGAAACGTAGCAAAATTAGTACGTGTAGTTTGTTTGTGTTGAGTGGTGCGTTATTGTGTGACTGCTTATAGGTGGCGTAAGTCATGTATGTGGTGATGTTGTATCTATGATGGTATACTATGAAAATGATAGGGTATTATTGGGCGGGTGGGCATGTCGGTTTTGTTGGGTGTGCGTTTATTTGTCGACGTTAGGTGTGGTGATTGTGTTAATGCATGGTGGGCAGTTTGTGGGAGATCGTGGGTTCGGATAGTGTTTGTGTGGATTTTTACGTGCATGTCTGTAATGTTTGATGGGTTGTTTGTTTGTACATCGTACATGTGAGACGGACTCGTAGGGAACAAGTGTTGTATGTCAGAGTGGTGTAAGGCCTATTTTGAAAAAGATGTTGGAAGTGTTATGGTTATGTAATGTGGTTTGAATTGTGAATGTGCCATAATGTTGTGAATCAATTAGACGTCAACTTGTAAAACGAAATAAAGGATAATAATAAGGTTTATGCGTTGCATGTTGCGTATCTTAAATTAAAAATAGAGAATGTTGTCAAAGCTGAAAACATGGTAAAAACATCAAAAGTTTTACGGGTCATGGTGTGTGGCACACGGGATTATTCTGATTAAAACAGAATGACTATAAAAATGTTGTATTTGAAATCTATGTGGTTGAATATAATGCTAAATTGGTTCTTTGCACGTCTTCCTGTTGTGGTTCCCTAAACGTTGGCAACGGCTGCATCTAATTGTTGAACTTCTTCCCCTCTTGAAAGCATTCGTTTTTTTTTTGGGCCTTCCCGGTGGTCGTTTGACAGCTGGTGGTTGTATGATGAAATCTTCAATGCTAAATGGTGGTTTCTCAACAGTGGGTATGGGGTTTATGTTGCAAGCGTAAGAATATCGGTACTCGAACACATGGTAATACGGATCAACTAAATCATACAGGTCGAGTCCGCTATTGCGAATAGCAACAACAGTGTGAGCACAAGGGAACCCTTTGATTTGCCACTGGAAACAAGAGAATGTACACCTTCCCACATCAACCATTACTGATGGGAAAGAGTGGACCTCGAAAACCTCATTGTTGGACTGACTTAGAAGCCATGATCTGCCTTTGTTGTATGCTTTAACTAACCGATCTTCGATCTTCGGGCAAACAACACTAGGACACGATTGCGCCTTGAGTCGGCGTTTGGACATATGTCGCATAATCTTGGTCCGAATACTGTCAACCAATTGAGTAATTGGGAGGTGGCGTGCTTCTCGTATCCATGAGTTGAATGACTCGATGGCATTGGAACTCATTTTGCCATAACGCACACCGCTGGTGAGACATATACAGTGACTTTGTTAGACAAAAATATACATGGTGACATTACGAGCATAACACAATATAAATTTGGTAAAATTAAAAGTGGTGGTTGTATACTGGAAATACGTATTTGCCCAGTACTATGGCGGTATATCTTTTAAGAAAGCTGGTGCCACCTTGGGACCAACCTTCATGAACTCCTCCAATTTTTGGTTGAATGCAGCAACTGTTGGTGCATATGCACAAGATCGGAATTTTGACAACAAACACGTGCGGTATGAACTGTTTACGTAGCGTAATTTGTCTTGCAAGTTACGTTGCAAATGTTCTAAGCAAAATGTGTGATGTGCTGTGGGAAATATGGCTGGGATTGATTCCAGTAGGCCTGCGTGTCGGTCGGATAAAAATGTTAGTGTTCTTTGGCCATTTACAACGTTTGCGAGGTGTCCCAAAACCAAGCCCAATTTGTCGTGTTTTCAAAATCAACGATCGTTATGGCTAAAGGGAATAGACTAGCATGAAATTAATTTGTCAGAGGTCAGTCGAGTATTTTCTTGTAGAATACTGTGTACATTAATATAAACAGACATGATCGAATGTGGGGAAACGTGTTGTGCATGGTAACATAAATACGTCATACCTTGGTTGCCATCTTTTGCTGTGGCGGCTAGCAAGTTCCCCTTAAATTTCCCCTTTAGAAACGTCCCATCCAAAAAAAACATTGGTCGACAATGGGCGAAACCATCAATACATGCTTTGAATGATATGAAATACCTTGAGAAACGATTGTGTTGTTAGTCGTATTCAATGTTGATATAACTACCTGGGTTGTTAGTCATAACTGCATTGTTGTACCAACGTAATTGGTCAAATGAGATTGAGTGTGCACCGAACATTTCACCACGGGCTTTTTTGACACCTAACCAGGCAACCCGATAGCTAGCCTCCAAACCGTAATCTTTCTTCAAGTCGTACAAAACATCAGTGGGGCGTGTGACGGGTTTGTCATGCACCCGCTCAGAAATGACATCAAACACTAAGTCAGAACCAGCCCTTGGGTTTTTGGGTGTCCAAACGGCAACACCACAAGTGTGCAAGCCATTCCACTTACGTATATAAAAAAATCCATTGGCATGTAACACACATGTGTGTATGGACCACATACATCCTTTCGATTCGCGCATCATGCATATTGCTGTAATCTGAACAGAATCATTCTTAATATATGTGAACTGAAATCCACACTCCATCGCATATTTGCGAAGAACCGTTCAAAATTCAGCAGCTCCCCCTTGAAAACTTTGGCCAACATTTTGAATTCCGTTTGCCCATAGAGCAGACAAAAGAACCTTCTCGATGTGGGGACAATATTTGTCCAAAAAATCTTGCTCGTCATCCATATCTGACTCGTCAGACAACATATCCGACACACATGGACCAATCTGTACATTGTTGTGTGGATAGTGAACATTTTTTGAATATCCTGCACGTAGTACCTCAATGATGACATCAATGCATTGCAACCGGAAAGATCGAGCAAGAGAGATCATGTTCTGCATATCGACATCATTCTGTAATGTGAAGTTATTGTAACCTGGCATTTTGAAGAAAATATACAGATTGGCAGGTGTGAGTCCGAGAAATTTTTCATACACATGATTCACCAAGTCCGGAAATCAAAATGGGGCTTCCAAATTGGCAGCGACATTCGTATTACTGTAACAACAGATCAACATTACATGTGTATCCATCGCCTGTAACAGAAAAGAAGTCGACACATTCAAAAGATGAAATTCAATAAAAAGACGCAGTCACACAACCCCACCTAGAATTAATAATGCACACAATATAAAACACACAGTCAGATACACATACACAAAACACCCATACAAAATCACCACCATCCCAGTCCCTCAACAACACACAGCCCACACAAAGACAACCCACCCCCAAACGAAACCCACTATCCTCTCTCCCTCCTGGCTAATGCACCACCACACACACCCGCATTGACCATACCCCACAAACACCAATTCATACACATGCCCAAAACATTATGTAACATGACGTCAATGTACTGGTGAAATCTAGTCTACAAAACAAATCGACAAAATGCATAAATCAACATCGCACAAAAAACATGGCATACCTGCAAACCAACAAACATTGTTGAGGTCTGAACTGCTGCATATGCCACCGAAACACACAAGTGTCACAGCAAAAACACTACGATGGCACACCACAAACCCTAACAGAGAAGTGGCTGACCCATCATTTGAAGTAGCATTCGACTTACCAAATATGGTGTCCAACATACCAAAAAGAAAACGCCATCCCACGAAACACGTCCCACTCAACAAACTGAAGGGTACAATCGTCCACAAATCAATACCAAAAATGGAAAAAAGGATCAAATGGAACAAATCTGTCTACTAATAGGACTTATCGGTTCAAAAGTTTAAATTGGGGATTGATTGGTGTAATTGTTTGTGAGGTAGGATTTATTGGTAAATAATCCTTGAATCTTCCATAATTTCACTTGAAATTTTCGGCGTGAAAGTTTTTTACCTAATTTGAGACAGATTCACAAACTGATTAGAATACACACTGGCTTTCTCCATTAATGTTTCTATGAAGTAAAATGTTTCCCAAGTGGTGTTTCCAACTAGTATGGGGTAATAAATATCAACTAATTTTTCAACTTTGAGATTTCTCTTGAACAACTAACATGCACATCAAAGAATAATTAGCAAACAATATTCACACTCATCACCTTGTTATACCCCAAATTTTTGGACAATAGGTCATGGATAAAAATGCAAATCCTAGAAAACCAAATCACTTAGAAAGTAAGCAAGATCCAAGAAGACCCCTGTCTCTTCTTGATTGGTTCTGGCGAACAGGGGATGGTCGACTGTATAAAATTCTGCGTTTCGGATCGTCCACACTTTGAGCTCAGCGTGTTCATTTTTTTCCAAAAAATCTCTGTAACTAGAGTCAACGCCGGGGTTGCATAATATAATACTTGGAATCCCGCCTTTTATTTTCCTTGGGCAGGCATATTTGCAATTTGAAATCCATTCCTGTTGGGCTCCAATAAATTCGCACCAGTGTTTCAAAAATTGTGGGGCCACATCATCGATTATGTTGTAAAAAGCAACATCATTGTGGTCCCGTAAATCGATCTGGCCAGAATAATAATTATGTGGCCCCAAAGACCAGGCCCAACATGTTTTCCCAATTCTTGATGGACCTTCAATTATAACGCTCTTGGGCCTGTGTGGTCTTTGGGCCTCGTCGTTTATATTTTCATCAATCCATTACTGTAGATCTGCTGGAATAGCCCATACTGTTTCTGCAAATTGATGAACATACGGCAATGGGGGTTTGAACGATATTCTATCATAATTAGATGGTAATAAATATCAACTAATTTTTCAACTTTGAGATTTCTCTTGAACAACTGACATGCACATCAAAGAATAATTAGCAAACAATATTCACACTCATCACCTTGTTATACCCCAAACTTTTGGACAATAGGTCATCGATAAAAATGCAAATCCTAGAAAACCAAATCACTTAGAAAGTAAGCAAGATCCAAGAAACAAATCATCAGCACAATCTTTTCTATTACTTCCTAAATCTACCAAAGCCTAATAAAAAAAAATTAAAACATATTGTCACTTATATTCTATCTATAAATGTAATTGCTGATGAAGAAATGAAACCTTCGAAAACTAATTAGTTCACAATGAAGAAAAAACTGCATCTTATTACCACATGAATGAAGTTGAAATGTGAGGTTGGTTTGGACAAACTACAATGATCTAGTCATACATAAACACAACTAAAGACACCAAACACTTTCCAAATTCTACAAGCTATTGCAAAGAAACCCCGAGTTCCCAAGTCGCCTCGATATCTTCACAAGGTCAGACCCTCCAACAACACCAACTGTAACAACCTGCAGTTAGACCAAGCTATAAAGTTGTTATCATTGTAGAAAACAACCAACATAAGCAATATTTTGCCACTTGAAAGAGAAAGAATATAGCGATCCCGGTTCTTTCTCCTTTGGTTGTAATATCCGAACTTAGTTCTGTGGATTCCGGTTGTTGTTTTGAACTTGTTTCTGTCCTTCAATTCTTTAAATTTGAGTTATAGAATGTTTTGGACTTGTTTGTTCCAGGTTGGTTGTGTTGGAAACCAAGAGTTGCTGTCCAGAGTTTTGGACCCTCGCTCGAGCGAGGAGTTGGTCGCTCGAGCGAGCTTCGTCTTTGTTATTCGCCGAGCTGTGGTTTGGTCGATCGAGCGAGTGGAGTTTTAGGTCTGTTGGCTCGAGCTGTGGTGCCGCTCGAGGGAGAGTTGCGTCTAGTACTTAGACCTGAGAGCAGTGTTTGTTGGCCCGAGCAAGCTTCTCTTCGCTCGAGCGAGGTTTGTTTCTTGTGTCTTGTCGCTCGGGCGACCAGGTCTTCGCTCGAGCGAGCCTGTTCAGTTTATACACACGCAGCCGGAAAAATAACATTTTTCTCCTTCTTTCTTTCTTGAAACCCTAGCAAATGAGAGTCTCTCTCTCTAAACTTATTATCTCTCTAGATTTCATCTCTTTCTAGTATGAATCCATCCTAGGTCCTTTGTTAAAAGAAAGAGGAGGTCAAGGGCTTCGCTTTTAATTCGGTAGAATTGTGGATTTAGAGCACTTGGATCTCGGGTCAATCTTCTCCATTTGGGTTCTCCTTTGAGGTAGGGATTCTCCTTGTTTCTTTTCAATGCTCCATCTATAGATAGACATGTGGTTATTTTGTATTGCATCAAAATTGTATCATGTTGGATTTGTGAAAATCATGGGGTAAACCTAGGGTTGGTTGTGTTAAGATTGGGTTTGGCTTCATTAGTTGTTGTCTTGGCTAATTAGAATATAAATTAGCATGTTGTAGTTAAATGAAGAAAAAGCCCTAAATTATGTTTTGATTTTGGTAAATTAAAATGGGGTTTGTTGACTAATGTATATGAATCTCTTTGATTAAAATGAGTTGGATAAGGGTGTTAATGCCTAAGGAATTAATCATAGCTTTGGAATTGGTTTCATGGGAACAAGAATAGTGGAGTTGATTTTGTGATAACAAAAGGAATTGGGATTGTTTCGTGAAAATGATAAATGTATTTTCGGAATGAGATTGAGAGTTGGGTACGTGTATCGTGAGTGTTGAATACACGTGTAGTAGGTGTGTTTTTAACTACCATGATAATGGTATTGTTTGGATTGTGATTCATGGTAAGTGCGTCTTCAATAGATGTACAATATACGCATCTAGAGGTTTTGTCCTTGGTCATCGGTGGAGGATGACATGTTTGAGATGGATTGTCGTGTATGTTTTACACCATTGTTGATTGAACATCATATGTGATGAAATGTTGAGATACATTTTATATGTATATTTGTTAGGGAGGAGAGAGGGTTGTACTCCAAAGTGTGTGAGAAGATAGGGATGTACTCCACACACCTATGTGTTCATATATCTTAACACATTGTTTGCATTCGATAGTTTATGTGGTTGCAATATACATGTTGAATATGCCTTGTTGCATGGTTGTTGTTGGCGTTATATGTGGCGCTTATAATCAAAGGTACTGCTACCTTCCGGCTAAGCGCTGAGATGCGCTTATAATCTAAGGTACCACACCCTTCGGCTAGCGCTGGTAAAATGGTATGTTGTTGTGAGAAGTGCATTTTGGCTTACTATGCATATAGCTAGTAGAGCGAAGTTGATTGTAGTTATTTCAAGATATCTTTGGCTTACCTAGCGCATAACTGTAGAGCAAAGGGAATTGTTGTTGTTTAGTTGTAACCTAAAATATCATGGATTTGATTGGTTCTGATTCGGAGGACCGAGTTACTTCATTGATTGATTGTATACATGTTGGTGGGTGTAAATTTATATTTTTACAAAGTTATGCATGTATAGGTTTGATAGTAGTAGAAACAAACCAAAATGTCATTTTTTGTCTTTTGGAAAGTGTGAAGGAGAATGAAGGTTTTAATGATAAACATATTTTGAAAAGATACGTCATGTATGCATGGGAAATGGAGGGAGTATAGGGTCGAGTGATTAGTTCCTAATGAGGATTAATTAAAGGAATAAGGAAAGATGAATCGCTAAACAGCGTTAAATGAAACAGTTGTTTTCAAGAAAAGTTCATACATATATATATTTTGTATAAACTGTCATATTACTATTCTAGTACGAGAATGAGTGTGCATGATCATAGCTATCTGTAATGTTGTTATTGTTGAGGATCATGTTGAGATCTCTACTGGACTATATGTTCATCCCACGTTGTTGAATCTTTTTCAGGTATTAAGCGTGTTGAGTCGCAAGAGTTGGATTTACTTATTTGTTGGCCACGGGGCCTCTTCGTTGTAGGCGGAATGCCATATGTGTAAAAGGGTTGTACCCTTCATTTGATTATTTAATGTTGTAAGCCTGAGGGCATCTTATTTAGAATGCTCATGTAATATTCACTTTGCATACGAATGAGAGTATTGTTAATCACTTCTACAGATTGAATGTATGAGTTTATTTCCGCATGTTATCTCCGAAATTGAATTAAGTTAATGGAATTGGTAATGACTTCGAGTAATAAAAAGTGGGGCGTGACAAAGAATGAACCAAAAATGCCTTACGAAAATCACTCCACGTTGCATTCAGGGGTTATCACAATAATCAATGCAGTACCTTCCGAAGTTCCTGCATGAACTTCAACATATCCGGAGTAACAACCTGAAATTGGAATAGCAAATGCAAATGTTAAATAAAAGGGAATTTCACCAAAGCAACTAAAATCTCTATATTGATCCAAGACAGCCTAAACAAATCAGATAAATATGGCAAGTTCCATATGATCATAACCACTTGGGTCTTGCTAAATTGGAAACTTAAACCATCTTTAGAAGATACAAAAAGATAGGGATACGAGCACTTTTTATAATTTTTTGGCATAAAATAAGGCATCAAAACCATGAACTTAATATCATCTTATGATGATTGACAAGCTTAATCATTATTAATAGGCCGTCAGCTACATGGATCTATGTTTCCAATAAATAAGCTTCCACATTGAAGCAAGTCAGAAAGAAACCAATATGTACTTTCTTTTCTTTTTCACAAATAGGGAGTAGGGGTAGGTGTAACGCCCTCAAAATAATACATATAAACCCATAAATCATACATTCATGATACAAGAAAGAGATATCATATTCCATACATCAGAGTATTAAGTACGAAAGTATTACATGTTGACAACAAAAGTAAATGCCCTACAGGCTTACAACTTTCCAAGTCAACACTTGGGTTTAACAAAAGAAGAGTTCTAACTCTTTAAACAAAATAAGTCCTTGGCTAGATTTACATGTAATACAAAAAGATAACAACAAAAAGATCTATCCGCCTCTAAGCCTCCCAAGCTACGTCCTTGGAGGTGGCATACCATCTGTACCTGAAAATGATGTCTCATAAAGGGTGAGCCAAAGCCCAGTAGAGATATACTAAACCAAGTATGAGAAATAACTAAAACATTAGCATTCGATGAATGTTTAACACTTGTAAACCAACTTACCACACAACCCAGTTCCACGACAAATACGCCCGTGTTTCATTCCACCTTCCTCTACTTATTCAATTTAAATCCATAAATATGGCTCATTATCTAGCCAAATGATTAAATGAGACTACAACTCATATTAAAATACTTCCATTATCCACAATTCAAATGAGACTACAACTCATATTAAAACATTTCAATACTTCAATTATCTACGTTATGCAAACGTAAGTAGGATTTCAGGACTTTCACCCTAGACACTCCGGCCAACTTAGTTATCAATGGAGTCCATCCCCTATCTCCTCCCAAACAGGTTTGAGAGTACATCCCCTTATCTCCTCCCAAATCGTGGAGCACATCCCCTATCTCCTCCCAAACAAGATACATATGCAATGTATTTAAACAGTTCATCATATGCAATGATCAATCCAGGCACATATTCAATGTGTTAATTCGACCGTCATATTCAATGACTTAACTATTTGATTAGTTTCAGTTTTCCCTAATCAACATACAGTGTCTACAATAATCAAGACTATCCTCCACCGATAGCCCAAAACAGTTATTTCTAGACAGATAATAAATTTATCAAACAGATAAAATCTCAACACTTTCATAGGTGAGTGATTTATTTATCCAACTACACTATTCAATTCCATGATTTCCCAATTTCATGATTTCCAACTCAATTTCATATTTTCCCAAATTAATTATTCAAATTAATTATTCAACATAATTAGGGCATTTTCTCCCTTTTTCATATATCAACCCTAAGGCTCAATTTTATCAATTTAACAACAATAATTCCATTTTCCAAGGTCTCACATAGGCGTGGGGTTTAACAATTGAAAACCACCTTTTTATAACTTTAAAACAAACCCTAACTTTCCCAAAATTCCCAAACAACACCATCTATCCAAAATACCCAACATTTATATCAAAACTCATAGAGAGGAGTAGGTTATCCCTACCTCAAGAGAAGAGACTCAAAGGAGTTAAAGGTGAAAATCCAAAATGCTCCAAACACCAACTTTTTCGGATTGAAATGAAGCCCACACCAAGCTCCTCACTTCTTACAAAGAGACTATGGTAGACGACCACTAGAACTAGATGGATTTGTAGAGAGAAGATGTATGTAGAGAGAGAAGCAGCCGCGACTAGGGTTTGAGTAAAGAAGATGGTGAAAAAGTGAAGAAGAAGCTGCTGCTGCGAACTGATATATTCGAACCTCACTCGAGCGAAGGATTGGTCGCTCGAGCGACCAGACACAGATGGACCTCGCTCGAGTGCAGAAAGCCTCACTCCAGCCAACAACACGAAGCTTCAGGTCTGCAACCCAGAAGCATGCTCGAGTGAAGAAAATCTCGCTCGAGCAAAGAAACCCAAAACATAGTCCTCGTTCGCTCGAGCGAAGAAAATCTCGCTCGAGCCAAGAAACACAACCTTCAGGTCCAAACTTAAACGCAGACGCACGCTCTAGCAAAGGAACCCTGGCTCGAGCGAAGGAACTAAAACACAGATTTCGCTCGAGCGACAAAAGCCTTGCTTGAGCAAAGACACCAAAAACTGGGCAGCAACCGTTTGTTTCAAAACACACCCAACCTGCTACAAACCTGCCCAACACATCCTAAAACTCAAATACAAAGAATCAAAGGACGGAAATGCAACGTATACAACAACAGACATCCACGGAACCGAGTTCGGAATACAATAACCAATGGAGAGAAAACCGGGATCACTATAGTAGGGGTAACTGCGTCACACAGTGGTAAGACTTGAATTCAGACATTGGATAGAGAGCACCTCATTCACTAAGGCAACCCTTGATCTCCAGGAAACCAACCGGTAAAAAAGCCACGATTACATATCTTTACTGTGTTCAGATCATAGATTTAAGTAGAGATTTGAAAATGGAAAGGAAGAAGGGAGAGAACTGATGAAAAAAAAATTATATTTCATTTACATTTCCCTCTCTTTTTCCTTTCCTGCTTATATTTCATTCACATTTCACTCACATTTTCCTTTCCCTTTTCAAATCCACGATCCAAAGACAGCCTTATAGATTATAAGAAATATCACTGTATAACAAAAAAAACCAAAAAAAAAAAAAATTGGTACAAAATTAATAATGTGCTAAAATGAAACAAGAAGAATAGGAGAAGGAAATTGGCACCTTTGGGGGAGCGGTAAGAGTGCCATCGACATCAACATCAAACAAAGCAATAAATCCAGGCTTCCTTGCTGCCATTTCAGTATACAAAATTTTGTGCCATCAAAACAACAAGCTCAAAAAGCATCAATTCAAATATTTATAATTAAAAAATAAAAAGAAAAATCAGGCAAATTATGCTTCTAAGAGAAATATAGACGGTGAGAGAGTATGCATTACTCTCATCTCATGAAGTTCCACAAATTCAGTGAGTCGACTCAGTTAAAGTTGAAACACCCGTTTGTTTCTAAGGAAAATCATACAAACAAAAATCTTTCCTGAGAAAAAAATTACTCGTATAGATTTCAAGATGAGAACTCACGGATTGAATTGCAATTCCAAATTGACATAAGGAAACAAAACTAGATAAAATACAAACATTGAAGAACCAATGAAATAGTGCGATTTATCTGGGGAAAATTGGGTAAAGAGAAGGAAGAGAATAATTAAAAAAAAAAAATAATCATAACCAAATAAAAATTGACATAATTAAGATGACTTATGATAAAGGGTGTGGATTATAGACTTTGTTTAGGGGAATGGGTTGGCTTTTTTTTTTTTTTTTTGGTTTTTTTTTTTATATATTATTTTAGTTGGGGTTTAAAAGTTCATTTGGATTTGATTTTTTAATTTTATTTTAATTTTTGTGAAAGAAAATATAAAATGGTTATGATTTAAATATAATATTTTATCTTATTAATTTTTTAATTTATTTTATTTTTTCATGATTAAAGTAGCTCACTATTTTACAAAAAAAAAAGTCTTATGCCAAGCGGTGGTTAGAATTCTCCACGTAAAGTATATGCTTATGTTGTTCCACTTGGGTGTGACACTGTAGATCTATTGACCTAGGTCTAATGTAAAATTAGTGATTTTGGTAACTAATTTTAAAAAAATAAATAAATAACACATCAATGTATGAATCAAGCAAAAGAAATTTGGGAAAATTGTAATTTTTTTATAAAAAAATAATAAATTAGTGGTAAATTTTATTTATTTTAAATAATTAAAGTTGTAATTTTTTTTCTATGAATTTGTAAATATTTGTGAAGACAATACTAGTATCACATTTTTTTCCAATTTTTTTTTTTTTTTTTTAATCTTTAGTAATTTTTGTTTTTTTTAAATTTGTGTCAAAATTTTTAACTTTTTCAATTGTCTAGTGTAGAATAATTTTAAAAAATGAAAAAATCCACAAAAATAAAAGAAGAAGTCAACTATTTTTTACTTTTTCCTTTTAGTTTTTTGTAATGCTCTATCCCTCAATTTTTCCCCCACCCTCCCCCAATGCTATGGCGAATAATACTAACTAATCAACTCTCATCAAACTCTTATCTCTCCTTTCAAAATTATTTGACACATCATTAGGAAGAGTTTGGGGGAGAAAAATTAGGGAGATGTAGCATTGCTCATTTTTTGGTGGCTCCTCTAGTAAAAATTTAATTTTTTTTGAAAAAAAAAATCACTAAATACAATAAAGAAAAGTCACTAAAAAATTCAATTGTAAATGACAGAAGACGGAAGATGCAAAGAGCATCATAGCAAAATTAGACAATCCCAACTAGGTTGGCACTATCTAACTAGCACAATCATATGTTAGCACCAACCCAAGTTGATAAGACAATAACCCGCCAAAACAAAAACATAGGATTTAACGCCCCAAAATAATTTACATAAGAAGGGTTCATATTTATCTATCAACAAGATCTTAATCCAAACGTAGTAACTCCCATAACATACTTATATCTATATATATATTAAAAAAAAACATAATGTTTCATCCATTACATCCTCATTAAATCTCTAAGATGTGTACTCAACTCATTCCGGAGATTTATCAAAAGTGTTCCACATGCAACTATACATTGAACATTACAGAAATATGAATTTATAGCATGTGGCACCACAAGTCAACCACAAATAAATGCTCTCAAGGTTACAAATTTCAAGGCTTATGCCCGATTACACAAAAATGGTTATCAAAACCCATATATTTTAAGCCCTTGGCTTGTCCAAAACAACAACAAAACAAGAGCCATATGACCTCAAAACACCTCACGCCTTCAATTTGGTGGAATCACTACATCTTTCCCTGCACAAAATCTACTAGGGTGAGCACAAAACCTAGTAGGAAATTCTTAACAAAGTATATACATTTTTACATAATCTCATGAGATGAATGCAAATTCCATGTCATGCTCAAAATACATACTTTTCCCTTTTGAAAATTTTGTGCATAATGCCCATTTGATAACACAATGATCCAACAAATTCAATGTAATTTTCGTTGGGGTGAGAAATACGACTTAGGTAATCCCTAGGTTGGTATCTGCAAGTAGGCATAACAAGCACTACTAATCTCTACTTTACCGGCCTCCCACCGAAAGACACATGGTATCTCCTCCGAGCGTGTTTTCGGTCTTTCACCATGGACACTCAGGCTAACTTAACCACTGCCAGACTACACCCCCTATCCGGACTTACCAACGTATTTATCCCAAAACAATTCAATATGTTCTTGTTTCACAAAACAATTTATTTCTCAATGCAATAGTTTTCAAATTTCAATTCGATATTCATAACAACCAAATGAAATGGAATGTCAATGCAACATGTATCAATGCATTATAATATGTTTCCATTTTCAATTTTCACCACACAATCTACCATTGTGGTAAAAATCTCCATAATTCTTCTCAAGATAATTTCACAAATAAATCCACCGGGAGATAAATAATAATACCACATTACATGCTTTCTCCACATGTTAATCTCTATTCTTCCACTTGGTCATTTCAAGACCAACCAAAAATAAGCTATACAACTAACTTCAATATTAACCATTTCTCTTTCTTCCATGGAATTTCCTCTTCATACACAATTATAGGAATTTCTCAATCATATATTCATCATAATACTTGACAAGCATAGATTTCACTTACCATTTTCCCAAAACAATCCCCAATCTCTAGGGTTTTTACAAAACTAGGTTTTTTCTTCATTTTTGAAAGGACTTTTCCAAGACAACATTCCTTCTTAACAATATAGTTCATACCCTCGAGAGTTTTTTTAAAAAACATTGAGAAAACCCATTTTTTAAATCATCAAGAACTCATGAGCCAAAAATCAAGTTTCATTACTACAAGAAGAAGTTCCAAAATCAATATAAATTTGCAAAAATGTATATATAATTTTAAGAGAATTCCTACCTCAAGCTTTAGAGAAGAAGAGAGAAGAAAATCCCTAAATTTGACAGTGTTGAAATCTAATCTCCACCGCACAAAACGTAGCCCTCAAGGAGTTCTCCAACTTTAATGAAGGAACTAGGGTCAAAGCTCTAATGGATTTGGAAAAATTAAAGGATTAATGTGATTTGGTGAGAGTAATGTAGAGAGAAGGAGGAGAAATGTGTTTTAGAGAGAGAGATAAGAGAAAAGTGAGGTAGGTGCTCAGCCCAAGAAAAGAAAAAGAGAACTTTCGGACACAGTGCATTCCCGCATGTGCGCCACCATTTCCACACGTGCGTCACTCTCCCTCGTACGTGTGGCTCACTTTTCGTACTTGCCTTTTCGCTGGTGCATTTAAAGCAGTGTTGAACGATCAACGACCTTACCTCATCGTATGTGCGGCCTCACCTCCCGCACGTGTGGTCCTGCCTCCACCCAAAAATCGCACTAGTTGAACCCAAGACACCCCTGATCCAATTTCATACTTTCTGAAGCAAGCGGAACTCAACTCTGGAATGAAATAAAAATTAGGATCCGAGGGAAGTTTCAAGAACGGTGAACTCAAATAGTCGACAAGACCTCAGATTAAATCCTGACACTCCCAACACAAGCAAGATAATCACAATTAAAGGAAAACAAGGTGGGTTATATGCCTAGGCATCACATAGGATAGCAGACATCACATAGGATAGCAGACAACACCCAATAGTGGGCTCTCAAACAACAACACTAGCAAAAACTTGTTACTTCAAACCACAAGCCTCTTACCTTTACTCAGACAATTTCTGATTTGCCTCATGTTGAAAAGAAAATCATGAATTGTGAAGTAAGTTCCTTAAACACTACTTAGAACCAAAGTGCAATCTTAACTTTTATCAGATCACATAAACCTGCCACATTTGAGTTAATAGCCTTGAAAATGCACTCATTTCGATGTTCTCATAGAGACCACAACATAGTAATAGGTAATGCTTTTCACATCATTCTCTCATTATTGTTGAGACTTTCCCCTGCCCACCAGTTAAGGAGTTCCTCCACTAAGTTTGGTAATGCACCTTGCACATCCCACCACTTTAACATCTCTTGCCAAAATCTTCGGCGGGACAAAAAAAAAAAAAAAAAAAAAAAAAAAAAAAAAAAAAAAAACTCTGACTAAACTGTCTAAGCAACTGGGCAATACAATACAATAACACGGGATTAAGTGACTTACCCTTAGCTTTGCAACAAATGCAAAGGGTTGATTCATTAGCATTAAGAACACCATTCGTAGGAGAAAATCTACTGTCTTCAGTCTACCTTTCCATGCTAGCCAACCAAAAAATTAGACTCTATAGGGGGGGGAGATGTACTTCACCCACACCAATTTACTGAGTGAAAGCGGTGTGCCAAATCCAGTTGTTAGAAAATTATACACAAATGAAATTGTAAAAATACCTATTTTTGAGGTAGTCCAAACCAGTTTATCTTCTGTGTTTGACTTGATTGCAGGAGTTGCCTCTAAAAAGGCTAACATTCTAGTAACCTCCACCCTTCCCCAATCATATAGCTCCTTTCTGAACTGAAACACCCACTCTCCTACAACCTCATTCCTTGTCGGCATTGAATTTAAAGACTCTTCCTTATTAACTACCAATCTATGTAGAAGTGGGAATTCCTCCTTCAGACAAGTGAGAGAAAGAATCTCAATATATTTTTACACATCTCAAAACACTTTTATGTAGGACTTATGTGCAAGTTCCAATAGATTGATTTATTACCCAATAGGTCATTTGATAATTAGCAACGTTTTTCTTCAAATACTAATAATAAACGTTACTAATTGTCAGTTTTTAGCGACAATTTAAAAAATTTGTCAAAAAAATTCACAAATTCTAAATTTTAGCGATAGTTTAAATTTTTTTTTACAAAAGTAACTGTACAATTATTATCCTTTTCTAATTGATGAACAGATAAAAGTTTGGAAGCAATGTGAGGAACATGTAGAAGATTATTAAGCTGAAAAGAATATTGAGAAGTAGGTAATAGTCCCTTACCAATGTGTTGAATAGTAGCATTTTGACCATTTCCTACAGTCACTTGATCATGGCCTTGGTATGGATGATATAGATGAAGATTACCAAGGTCATTTGTGATATGGTTTTTAGTAGTAGAATCAATATACCAAGGTGCAGTAGAGGAATCTGGAGAAAAAGAAGACTGATTCGGATTGGATGACTTCGAACTTGCAGTGACTGAATAAGCCTTAGATTGAGGCATGGATGAAGAAGATTGAGATGGCTGATAGTTGGAGTCCATATGAAACCAGCAATCCAAAGCAATATGATTGAAGCCTCCACAGAACTGACAACCAGAAGAAGTAAAAGCATTGGTATGAGATCCTCCAAACCTACCTCTGTATCGATTTGATCTTCCACCTCTAAAACCACGAGAAGGATTTCTGCCTCTGTAACTGGATTGTGTAGAGGAATGAGCCCTAGAATATTAAGAATAAGATGGTGAAGTCTTAGAATTTTTGATTGCAGCATAAGTTACTGTAGACTTATTCAGCAGAACAAGTTTGGCTTTGTTCTCGATATGGATGGCTTCGGAACATAGGAGAGAGCACAGATCCTCCATTAAAATGGATTCTACTCGAGCACGTATGGTAGTCTTGAGAGCATCATACTCATCAGGTAATCCATTGAGAGTAAGAAGTACAAGATCTTTATCATCAATCATTGAAGATGTAGCGATCCCGGTTCTTTCTCCTTTCGGTGTTTGTATCCGGACTTAGTTCCGAGGATTCCGGTTGTTGTTTTGAGCTGTTTCTATCCTTCAATTCTTTAAATTTGGGTTTAGAATGTTTTGGGCAGGTTGGTTGCAGATTGGTTGAGTTTACGAACCGAGTCTGTCTGTCCAGTTTTTGACTTGGTCGCTCGAGCGAGCTTCTCTTCGCTCGAGCGAGGCTTTTGTTTGTGGTCCGTCGCTCGAGCCAGCCTTTCTTCGCTCGAGCGAGCGTTGCGTCTAGTACTTAGACCTGAGAGCAGTGTTTGTTGGCTCGAGCGAGCTTCTCTTCGCTCGAGCGAGGTCTGTTTCTTGTGTCTGGTCGCTCGAGCGACCAGGTCTTCGCTCGAGCGAGCCTGTCCAGTTTATAAACTCAGCAGCGGGGAAAAATAACATTTTTCTCCTTCTTTCTTTCTTGAAACCCTAGCAGCCGAGAGTCTCTCTCTCTAAACTTACTCTCTCTCTAGATTTCATCTCTTTCTTCTATAAATCCATCCTAGGTCCTTTGTTAAAAAGGTAGAGGAGAGTGAGGGCTACATTTTAATCTGAAGAATTGTGGATTTGGAGCACTTGGATTTCGGGTCAATCTTCTCCATTTGGGTTCTCCTTTGAGGTAGGGATTCTCCTTGTTTCTTTTCAATACTCCATCTATAGATAGACATGTGGTAGTTTTTGTATTGCATAAAAACAGTATATCATGTTGGATTTATTAAAAATCATGAGGTTGAACCTTGGGTTGACTGTTGGAGTTGGGTTTATTATCATTAGTTATGGTTTAGGCTAATTGGGGTGTTAATTAGCATGTTGTTGTTGAAAGGAGAGAAAACCCTAATTTTATTTGATTTAATAAATTAATAGAGGGGTTTTGATCGTTGGGCAAATACTTATGTATTTTGGGTCTTCAATGTGATCATTGTTGTTTGTTGTTAATAATTGAGCCTGTTAGGTCAATATTGAGAAAGAGGGAGGAAAACCCTAGTTTAATGATTATAATTTAATTTGCATGATTAAATTGGAGTGGCTTGGAAAAGAATGTAATGGGTTAAAATGAGTTATGGCCTTATTGTCCAGGGAATTGAATTTGTGAAGGCAAAAGGTATGAGAGTTAGATTATTGTAATGTGAGTGGTGAACACACATATGTGGAGGTTGTATCTTTCACTGCCATGTTAGTTTTGTTGAAGGGTTTGTGGTCTCATGATAATTGAGTCTGTTAATAGATGTACAACATACCTGCATCTAGAGGTTTTGTCCTTGGTCATCGGTGGAGGATGACACGGTTGTGTTGAATTGTTGTGTATGCATTACACCATTGATTGGTTGTGTATATGACGTTGTGTTTATATGCATTACTTGTGTATGGGAGGAGATAGGGGATGTACTCCACGGTTTAGGGGAAGATAGGGGATGTACCTCTAAACCGGTTGATGATTATGGGAAGATAGGGGATGAACCCAGGGTTGCAGCTCATATGCGCACCTATTGCAGAGATATAGTTTTTATGCTTATCTATTGAAGTGTGATATAGCTCATATGCTTGTCCACTGAAGTGTTTTGTTAATATGATACATCACTAAAATGTGTATCAGTTGTGAAGTACGGAAGTGGTTTTTGTGAGATCGATACGATACCAACATGTGTATTCGTTATGTTATCAGATATGTTTAACTTGATTTGTTATTCCTGTTGAATTGGAAATATTGTTAATACGAGATGAAACCCTTGTTGAATTATTTGGCCAGGTTCCGAGCCATAAAAGGGAAGGTGAATTGTGCCATAGACTATTTGTCATAGGCAATGTAGACATTCGTGTCATGAAGTTGTAAATGGATTATCTTGTGTTAATCATGTATCAGTTGCTACCCCTTGTCTTTTAGAAGGGTAAAGAGAATCAAACACTTTAGAAATATGTTCTAGAAAGGCACATCTGTTGTATGTGTAGAAATTGGAGAATAGTAGTGGTCTTAGTGAATTTATTTCCTAAGTAATTGCTTATGTATAAAAGATTGGGAACGGGGTTAATGAAAGGAAAAAGGGAAGGATGAATCGCTTATAGCATTGAATGAAATAGTTGTTGTTGAGAAAAGTTTATATATATATATATATATATATTTTGTCTAAACTGTCACATTATTATTCTAGTACGAGAAAGAGTGTTCATGATCATAGCTATAGATCAAGTTGTTATTGTTGAGGATCATGTTGAGATCCCTACTGGACTATATGTTCATCCCACGTTGTTGAATTTTTTTCAGGTGTTTAGCAGGATGTGCTACAAGATTTGGATCTTCTTGTTTGTGGGCCACGGGGCCTCTTTGTTGTTGGCGGAAAGCCATATGTGCAAAAGGGTTACACCCTTCATTTGTTTATTTAAAGGTTGTAAGCCCAAGGGCAATTTATTAAGTATGATCATGTAGCATTTACTTGCATACGAATGAGAGTACTGATATTCATTGCTATGAATTGAATGTATGAGTTTATTTCCGCATGTTATCTCTGAAATTGGATTAAGTTAATGAACTTGGTAATGACCTTTAGAAATAAAAAGTGGGGCGTGACAACTTGGTATCAGAGCTACCGGGTTTGAATACCTTGAGCTCGTGGGAAGTGGTTTTTACCACAGTGGGTTTACTACGTGTAGTGAGGACGTTGCATATAGATACCATGAGAATTAGGACTTATGTGTTGCATTTATATGAGCATGGGATTCAGTCTCTTGGATAGTATTCATAGCCGGTGAACTTGCTTTGAGGTCCTTTTGGAAACGCGCCTGATCAACGTGGTTTCTGATAGGAATTCCTTGAGAGTTCCGGGATGAGTGGCTATCTTTGTGGACTTGATTCGATTATGTGTTTACATGTTTAGATGTTTATAAACAATAGAGATATAAAGTTTGAGGCTAAGTGTGTCTTGTGACTTACCAGTAGTAGGGTGTGCCTCGGAGAAGGCTATTGTGTTGGCACTAAGTGTATTTTTAATTGGTGCTTTATAGGATGTCTACACGAGGGAGTAGAGGTCGGTTGAGTAGTAGGAACGCCGGGAGAGGCACAACAGTTCCTTTAGTACCGGCCGTTGCAGCATCGACTGTCGGCGAGGATGTCGCACGTGAGATTGTGAGAGCAGTGCAAGACGCCCTAGCTCGTACTGAGGGCGGCAGAGGGCACGTTCTCAAGCTTACTAAGGAGTTCTTTCGCTCTGGTCCACCTGAGTTTGTGGAGGAGGCTAGACCGTTGGAAGCAGAGAATTGGTTAGAGCAGATTACTAAGACTCTTGATATGCTCAGAGTCGAAGATGAGGAGTTGAGGGTTTCTTTGGCGACTTTTCAGTTGAAGAGTGATGCGAGTTATTGGTGGAAGAAGACTAAGAATAATGTGGGTGGCACGTGAGTTGCTTTTACCGAGGCCTTTTTGGCCAAGTATTTCCCTACTTCTGCTCGGGAAAGGTTGAGGGAACAGTTTTGGAGTTGCGTCAGGATGACACTCCTATGGCACAGTTTGAGATGCTATGTGATAGTTTGTTGAGGTTTGCTCCAGAGTTGGTGACAATAGAGGAGCGTCGTTGTTTTGAGTTCGAAAGGCGGTTGTGTTTCGATATTCGGGAGAAGGTAGCTGGATCCTTGTGGAAGGATTACTATACTTTAGTTGAGGCAGCGGCCCATGTGGAGGCCCTGATTGCTAGTGATGATGGGGTCTTGGGGAGGTTCAGATTTCAGACCAGTCTCTGAGTAGAAGGTTTGGCGGTTGTTTTGTTTGTGGCTAGCTGGGCCATGGTAGATGTTCTTGTCCTTTGCGAGGGGCGACTAATTAGTTAGCCCTATAGTGTTACCTTGGAGAGGGACTTTTTGTAATGTTGGCCGGGGGTGTATCATGTATATTGATTTTGTTGTGGACTGGTGTACTGAGGGATGCTGAGGCACCATGCTTATGTATCGCATTTATATGCATAGTGTTGTTTGTTTAATCCTCATGTATTGGGGAGTATGTATGAGATTTCGAACTCTCTATTTATTTTGAGAAGTTATTAATGGGGTCAAGGATCCTAGCGTTGTTGCTTGCTTGGCACTGTGTATTGCGTTAACTATGTGTTGGTTTGTGAATCTTGTTTATGTTAGAGTTTGATTGTTGAGAACGGGAACCCGTGGACGTATGTGTTAGATGTGATGGTTTTGAGAGTGTGTGGTGTTGGCAAGGTTATGTGGGATTTGTGTCTCGGGTTAGCGGGAATGGTACTTGTTTATTGGTTTGTGTTTTGGGCTTTGCTAGTAGCTAGTTCATGGTGACCCCATCGGTGGTATGGGGGTAGTGTTCGTGTGGTGATTGGTTATTAATTGTTAGGGATGGTTTGTGAGTGGATGCAGGCAGCATTCTTTAAAGGAAGAACAGTTTGTGTTCTAGAGTAACGAGAATAGCGTTGGTTGAATTATCCTTCTTGGTTGGGTTATTGTGATTAAGGTTGCCCATGTCGGTCTTCGGTCGAGGAGATGAGTAGACTTACTATGCAGCCATGGGGAGGGAAATGGTGATACCCTTAGACGCAGTGTTGATGCGGTTTAAAGTGAGGAGATCCAGTGAGATTCCAAAATTTGGGGATTTATGTAGAGAACTCCGTGTTTGGGGTTAGTAATTTGAGTGGCACATCAGTGTGTGGAGATTACTGAGTGTGGAGTTTGTTGAGTTGATTTGTCAGCTTATTGGTATTGTGTTTTGAGTTGGCATTGATCACCTTGAGGATAGTTTTGATTGTTGTAGACCTTGCAAGTGGCTTAGGTATAACTGAAAATAAGTCATTTATTTTGACTGTTGAATTAATACAGAACATTCATGTATTGATTATGTGTTGTATATGGCAAGTGTGTATTACATTGCATATGCATTTTGTTTTGGAGGAGATAGGGGATGTACTCCACGGTTTAGGGGAAGATAGGGGATGGACCTCTAAACCGGATTTGTTGGGAGGAGATAGGGGATGGACTCCATTAGCATCACTTATGTGTGTGCTCATTGATAATAGAAATATTTCTATTTGTTGTTAATATGATATAGCTAATATGCTTATCTGTGGTGAAGTGAAAAATGCTTTATATGAGTTGTTATCTCATTTTATTGTTTGGCCAGGTGTATGTTATTAAACTGGTTAAGTAAAGGGAGGCGGGATGAAATTGCAAAACCATGAATTTCTTATGCCTTATGTGTTGGTAGCACTGTATTTATTTCTATTAACTATCATTATAGAAATGTTATGCCTCGTGTTGGTTTTGGTATCACTGTATGAGTGATAGTTGTTGCTAATAGTATGTTGAAAAGAATTGGAAAACAAAATTTTGTCCTAGTGTTTGGGCCACCTAAGGGTGTTGTTGAGAAATTGATTTAAATCAAGGATTTTGAGGAATTCTAAATGAATCTTTTTAGTAAATAAACAGTGGATGATTTTGTGTTTTGGATAACATTGTATTTGTGAAAAATATTTACAAAACTGTTGAGCTTCGCATGGATAATGAAAGATTTATTTTGGAATGTTGACATTGAAAATTTGACTATCTTTGAGAAATGTCTCTTGATCAAGAAAATGTTTTCTTATTATTTACTCATAAGATTTGCTTTAGTTAGCTTCTTGGGAATCTTGTTGTTGAATAGTGACTTGGCTTGAAGCACTAGTCGATTGTTGTTTTGTTTCGGGGAAAGGTTTGGTTTGTTGAGATTTTCGTACCATAAGTGTTGTCTTTTGGGACGTATTCCCTTAGTTTGTCTCTTCCTTGGTAAGAGTGGCTTGACGGTTTGTAGAAAGAACGGTTTCACTCCTAGTATTGGGGGGAAATGTTGGTATTGAGTAATTAGTTGGCCTTGTGTTTTGGTGTATCCTTAATTTCGGGGACGAAATTCTTTAAGGGGGGGAGGTTGTAGCGATCCCGGTTCTTTCTCCTTTCGGTGTTTGTATCCGGACTTAGTTCCGAGGACTCCGGTTGTTGTTTTGAGCTGTTTCTATCCTTCAATTCTTTAAATTTGGGTTTAGAATGTTTTGGGCAGGTTGGTTGCAGATTGGTTGAGTTTACGAACCGAGTCTGTCCAGCTTTTTGATTTGGTCGCCGAGCGAGCTTCTTCGCCGAGCGAGGCTTTTGTTTGGTCCGTCGCCGAGCTACCTTTCTTCGCCGAGCGAAGCTATGCCTAGTACTTAGACCTCGAGAGCAAGAAGTTTGTTGGCTCGAGCGAGCTTCTCTTCGCCGAGCGAGGTCTCTGCTTTTGTGTCAGTCGCCGAGCGACTGTGTCTTCGCTCGAGCGAGCCTGTCCAGTTTATAAACTCAAAGAATGGGAAAAATAACATTTTTCTCCTTCTTTCTTTCTTGAAACCCTAGCAGCCGAGAGTCTCTCTCTCCAAACTTACTCTCTCTCTAGATTTCATCTCTTTCTTCTATAAATCCATCCTAGGTCCTTTGTTAAAAAGGTAGAGGAGAGTGAGGGCTACATTTTAATCTGAAGAATTGTGGATTTGGAGCACTTGGATTTCGGGTCAATCTTCTCCATTTGGGTTCTCCTTTGAGGTAGGGATTCTCCTTGTTTCTTTTCAATACTCCATCTATAGATAGACATGTGGTAGTTTTTGTATTGCATAAAAACAGTATATCATGTTGGATTTATTAAAAATCATGAGGCTGAACCTTGGGTTGACTGTTGGAGTTGGGTTTATTATCATTAGTTATGGTTTAGGCTAATTGGGGTGTTGATTAGCATGTTGTTGTTGAAAGGAGAGAAAACCCTAATTTTATTTGATTTAATAAATTAATAGAGGGGTTTTGATCGTTGGGCAAATACTTATGTATTTTGGGTCTTCAATGTGATCATTGTTGTTTGTTGTTAATAATTGAGCCTGTTAGGTCAATATTGAGAAAGAGGGAGGAAAACCCTAGTTTAATGATTATAATTTAATTTTCATGATTAAATTGGAGTGGCTTGGAAAAGAATGTAATGGGTTAAAATGAGTTATGGCCTTATTGTCCAGGGAATTGAATTTGTGAAGGCAAAAGGTATGAGAGTTAGATTATTGTAATGTGAGTGGTGAACACACATATGTGGAGGTTGTATCTTTCACTGCCATGTTAGTTTTGTTGAAGGGTTTGTGGTCTCATGATAATTGAGTCTGTTAATAGATGTACAACATACCTGCATCTAGAGGTTTTGTCCTTGGTCATCGGTGGAGGATGACACGGTTGTGTTGAATTGTTGTGTATGCATTACACCATTGATTGGTTGTGTATATGACGTTGTGTTTATATGCATTACTTGTGTATGGGAGGAGATAGGGGATGTACTCCACGGTTTAGGGGAAGATAGGGGATGTACCTCTAAACCGGTTGATGATTATGGGAAGATAGGGGATGAACCCAGGGTTGCAGCTCATATGCGCACCTATTGCAGAGATATAGTTTTTATGCTTATCTATTGAAGTGTGATATAGCTCATATGCTTGTCCACTGAAGTGTTTTGTTAATATGATACATCACTAAAATGTGTATCAGTTGTGGAGTATGGAAGTGGTTTTTGTGAGATCGATACGATACCAACATGTGTATTCGTTATGTTATCAGATATGTTTAACTTGATTTGTTATTCCTGTTGAATTGGAAATATTGTTAATACGAGATGAAACCCTTGTTGAATTATTTGGCCAGGTTCCGAGCCATAAAAGGGAAGGTGAATTGTGCCATAGACTATTTGTCATAGGCAATGTAGACATTCGTGTCATGAAGTTGTAAACGGATTATCTTGTGTTAATCATGTATCAGTTGCTACCCCTTGTCTTTTAGAAGGGTAAAGAGAATCAAACATTTTAGAAATATGTTCTAGAAAGGCACATCTGTTGTATGTGTAGAAATTGGAGAATAGTAGTGGTCTTAGTGAATTTATTTCCTAAGTAATTGCTTATGTATAAAAGATTGGGAACGGGGTTAATGAAAGGAAAAAGGGAAGGATGAATCGCTTATAGCATTGAATGAAATAGTTGTTGTTGAGAAAAGTTTATATATATATATATATATATTTTGTCTAAACTGTCACATTATTATTCTAGTACGAGAAAGAGTGTTCATGATCATAGCTATCTGTACTGTTGTTATTGTTGAGGATCATGTTGAGATCCCTACTGGACTATATGTTCATCCCACGTTGTTGAATTTTTTTCGTGTTTAGGTGATGTGCTACAAGATTTGGATCTTCTTGTTTGTGGGCCTCGGGGCCTCTTTGTTGTTGGCGGAAAGCCTTATGTGCAAAAGGGTTACACCCTTCATTTGTTTATTTAAAGGTTGTAAGCCCAAGGGCAATTTATTAAGTATGATCATGTAGCATTTACTTGCATACGAATGAGAGTAATCGATATTCATTGCTATGAATTGAATGTATGAGTTTATTTCGCATGTTATCTCGAAATTGGATTAAGTTAATGAACTTGGTAATGACCTTTAGTAATAAAAAAGTGGGGCATGACAACTTGGTATCGTGAGCTACCGGTTTGAATACCTTGAGCTCGTGGGAAGTGGTTTTACCAGGGGTTTACTACGGTAGTGAGGACGTTGCATATAGATACCATGAGAATTAGGACTTATGTGTTGCATTTATGTGAGCATGGGATTCAGTCTCTTGGATAGTATTCATAGCCGGTGAACTTGCTTTGAGGTCCTTTTGGAAACGCGCCTGATCAACGTGGTTTCTGATAGGAATTCCTTGAGAGTTCCGGGATGAGTGGCTATCTTTGTGGACTTGATTCGATTATGTGTTTACATGTTTAGATGTTTATAAACAATAGAGATATAAAGTTTGAGGCTAAGTGTGTCTTGTGACTTACCAAGAGTAGGGTGTGCCTTGAGAAGGCTATTGTGTTGGCACTAAGTGTATTTTTAATTGGTGCTTTATAGGATGTCTACACGAGGGAGTAGAGGTTGAGTAGTAGGAACGCCGGAGAGGCACAACAGCCTTTAGTACCTGCCGCTGAAAGATCGACCGGGCGAGGATGTCGCACGTGAGATTGTGAGAGCAGTGCAAGACGCCCTAGCTCGTACTGAGGGCGGCAGAGGGCACGCTCTCAAGCTTACTAAGGAGTTCTTTCGCTCCGGTCCACCTGAGTTTGTGGAGGAGGCTAGACCGTTGGAAGCAGAGAATTGGTTAGAGCAGATTACTAAGACCTTTAGTAATAAAAAGTGGGGCGTGACAGAAGAAGCAAGTTGAAGCTGATTAGAGATCTCCTTGACCTTAGTCAAATATTCTTCCATTGTAGCACCTCTTTTTGTGATTGATTGTAATTGATTTTTTAGGTGATGAATATGAGAACGAGATAAGGAAGTGCATCTCTTCTCGAGAGCACTCCATATTTTAAAACAATGTTGATGATGAAGTACTGAAGAAAATACAGAGGGTGACAGGGTTGCAGTGATGAAACTCAGAAGATGAGCATCCATTGTCTTCTATTTTACAAATTCAAGATTTGACATAGTTGTTCCAGAGGAATCAAGAATATCTGATATAGGACAAGGTACCAGTCTTGTAGCGACCCTAATTTTCTTAAGTCATTTATTTATTATTATAATTATTATTATCTTATTTTATTTTTGGTTTTATTACTTGTGTAGTCACATGAAAATTTAATGTGGTGATTAATTAATTTAATGTGTTATTTAATTATATAATTAATCTTTAAATATTTATGTTTGTTCTACATAAAAAAAGAGAGGTGATATAAATATATAGATATATATTTAATTTTATATTTATATTTATATATATTGTCATTATGTTATATTATATAATAGTCATATTAGGTTATAATAAGAAATTAGATTATTATATATATAATAAAATATAAGAATTCAATTAGGTGTATGAAATTATTAGGAATCCTAAGCAGCCACGGGGAAAAGGCCGAGAGAGAGAGAGAGAGAGAGGAGCAAAGAGAGGTCTGTGCGAGGCGTCCGGCGGGAAGAGAAGGAGAATTAGGGTTTTGTTTTGGTGGCTCCATTAATTCTCTAAATAATTCTTTGAGTTTCAAAATAATCTTGTGAGTACAAAACCCACTTCCCTTAATTTGTATTTAATTCATTGTTTTTATCTATTTATTTTTTTTATTTGATTCTAGTTTGATTTTGTATTTATATAAAGATTGATTGATTGATTGATTTTAATTATTTTGATTAGTGTTGTATATAAAATTTAGGATTGTTAGATAATTAGTTGATTTTAATTACTTTAATTAGTTGGGTATGTAAAATTTAGGATTTTCAGATGATTGATTGATTTTAATTATTTTAATTAGTTGTGTAGCTAAAGTTTAGGGTTTTTAGATGATTGATTGGTTTTAATTACTTTGATTAGTTGTATAGGTAAGGCCTAGGGTTTTTAGATGATTGATTGATTTTAATTACTTTGATGAGTTGTATAGGTAAAGTTTAGGGTTTTTAGTTGATTGATTGATTTTAATTATTTTGAGTAGTTGTGTACGTCAAATTTAGGGGTTTTATATAGGTTTATTTTATGGTTGTAATCACCCTCATAATTATTTGAAACTAAAATTAATATGGTTGTATGAAATTAAAATTAATTAAGAACCTATAGATAAATTCCTTATACTCCACCATGACTCAATGGATTGTTGTTTTATTTGAGTGATGGTGAGAAAGAGTGTATAAAAAAAGTGAGGATTATGAGATTTATTTGAATGCCTTATGCTCGGCATTGTTATGTTTATTCTCATGTGTGAGATGTTGTGTATATATATATTGTTGCCTCGTTCTCATGAGTAGACGAGTGCTTTGATTTGCGCGCGTACGTATATGCTAACCATCCGGGGAGTGTGGGTCAAACTCGGGACGATATCCCCCTGCAAGTTTGGCTTCGGAGCGGTGTTAGATATACGGGAGGCACATGGGATATATGTGTAGGCCGGAAGGGGAGGGCCGAAGTGGTGGAGTTAAGGTACAAAAAATTTAATTATGAGTTTATTGATTTGTACATCTCAAAAAATAGTAATCGACCTCAATAAAATATGAAATTTGAGCAGAGGCATGTATACGTGATTTTGGACAACTTTTGTGTTGTAGCTTCTTATTAAAAAGATCGATTAGAATCTATAATCGGATGACCTTGATTATTGTCGGTTTGATTCATTTTGGTAATGTAGATTTTATAGGCTGTTTTAACCCACGAAACGAGCTTATTTTTATTGGTTTCGCGTAAACTGAAGTAAAACATTATTCTGCACACTTTTCATGTTTTGAACTTTTTCGGAAAAAAATCATCTTAGGACAGTTTTTGTTCATTTTCAGTTTCAGATTTTTCGATTGAATTCCGTCTAGAATTTTAGATCAAGTTTTTCTCTTAACTTGTTCAGTTTCTGTCAAATTCGTTCGCGCTACCTTTTATAAAATTTGATTCTGTACAACTTTCGTTCTTTAAGTTTTCATCAATTCGAATTATTTAAGCATGAAACGATACATTTTTATACTTCTTCAGTAAGTTACTTATGATTAATTCATACTAACATTATTTTCTTTTACAGGATGGTGGGTCTTACTAACTTTTTATGCAGGGCTGACCCACCATATTTCTACTTCTATTTCTATTTTTGTTTATTTTATAATCAATTTATATTTCGTTGTGTACGGACAAGAAACTAAATGCCACCGTATCTCGAGAAACTACCCATTCGTCTCGGTGCGGTTGGAACTACTTGTCTTGTCTAGTAATAAGAATTTAATGTATTTTTGTTTGTGTCTGGTGGACACGTGGGTGTTGATTCTTGTACTCATACCAGTATATCTGTATACTGACCCGTTTTGTCTCTTGGCAACTCGGGTGCGTTCTGTTTGAGCGCAGCTGAGCTTCCTTTGCAGGATTAGTAGAGGCTACGGTGGTGATGAGAAGTAACTATAGTTTTTGGGCATATATCTTGGATTTCTTTTGTTTTCTTGAGCTTAGGTGTCACGACCCCAACCTGCCCCTAGTAGGCTGGGTGCCGAGATGGCCAGTAATCCGTAATTACCAAAGGCCGGCTTACAAAATTTCACACACATCAGAGTAATCGTAGGGGCTCACATATGCGGAAGCGAAATAACTAAATACAAATGGTCCTTGAGAGCTGTGCATATATTAAATGTAAATGCATACATAATCGAATCGCACCTCTACAGATAACAAAACAAATACAAGTTACATCCTCGATCAAAAGGCTTCTCACCGACATATACAAATACAAATATACAAGCAAAGAAGCATGATTTTCAAGAATCAGCAAGTAACACATATGCCGAGGTAATCACAAAATGTACCGATGTAAGCAAGTCAAGTCGGCATAACAAAAATCCCAAAACAAGTCAGACAAATACTTCTAGGCGCCGCCGGCCCCGCTTCATCACCTACATATATATAGAGAGGGTGAGCTTGGAAACTCAAAGTGAATGGTACTAGAAATAAAGGTTTGCATGAATACTAGCCAAGTCTCGCCAAAACAAAACATATCAAAACCGTTCAAACAATAGCCGAGGTTCCCGCCAGCAAAGAATATCAAGTGCACCAAAACAAGAGATGAACCGTATTCATCTCACAAATCTTACCGCATAAAGCAATACAGAGATTAAACAAGTGGTAGCCGAGGTTCCTTCCAAAGCAAAACACATCAAGTTGTATCGAATCAAGTGATGAACCGTATTCATCCAACAAGTCTTACAAGCCAAAACATTTGCCGAGATAGCACAAGTAGTAGCCGAGGTAATCTTCAAGACAAAACATATCAAGCTTATATGACTTAGGCCCGCACTTTTTCACCAAGTTTGTGACTTAGGCCCGTAGTCTTTTTCACCAAGTGGTGCTACAAAAGTTTAAAGTCCTCTAGCACAAGGGACTTGTGTTACTTAGGCCCGTGAGTCTGCTTTAACATTTATCTTAGCAAGATAGGACCGTATCCTTTTAACAAGATGTATCATGAAAGTTTAGAGTCCTCCAAAGACAAGGGACTTTCCAAAGAAAGGACCGTATCCTTTTAACAAGATGTATCAAAAGTTTAGAGTCCTCCAAAGACAAGGGACTTTCCAAAGAAAGGACCGTATCCTTTAACAAGATGTATCAAAAGTTTAGAGTCCTCCAAAGACAAGGGACTTTCCAAAGAAAACCGAAACAAAGCTCAACTCATTACGAGGACATCATCAAGACGAAGTTCATACTTACCTTTTCATCTAGTGCTGCTAAAGTTTAGAGTCCTCCAGCACAGGGGACTTTCAAGGATACCATCAAAACAAGCTCATATACAAAACATCAAAATAGGTCGATCATTCATGCTTAGCAGATACTTTTACCAAAGCGAAACAAGCAAGATTTATCAAAAGCTTTATAACATAGCTTTATTAAAAGCACCACTCACCTCGGTCTTCAAGTGTAGGCTCAAGCAAAGATCAAAGTCCTACAATCACATAGCAAACCATACTCTCAAAACGAGCTTCACATACATGCAAGGAATCAAAACATTATTTCCCATCACAGGGAAGTGCACTGGGTACCATCCAGGTCTAGCCGAGGTCCTACACCTCCCCGCCGAGGTGTGGACTCGAAAGCCAAGACAAGGCAAAGTTAGGAAAACCTGAGTTTCCTTTCAAAGGACACGAAGAACAAGATCATGCATGCTGAAATCCAACTCACATAAACGAAATCTGGGGTTTTCAAGCTAAGAGTTCAAAAACGTGGACTAGGGTACTCATTCGAGAAAATTATGCAAGAACAAACACAAAACATGATTCTTGTTCCAAACTTTCGGATCAAAACAAGGTTCTCCTTTAAGAACACAAGAACAACATTTTTCTCTTTCAAAACCAAGTTCAAATCAATGCATGACATGCAAAACAGATCCAATCATGCAATGCATCTAGATGATCAATAGGAACAATCGATGTAGAACAAGAATCTAACCTCAAAATCGAATCCAACGGTTCGATCTTCCACGACCAAGCACGGAGCACAACTCTCACACTAAAATTCTAACTCTAAGTTCTAGAGCTTCTCTCTCTAAACAAGACAAAGATTTGAGACCAAAACATAATCAAAAGTTACACAATGATGTATTATAGGCCTTTACCGTCATAGCCTTCAAATCGGACACGTGGCATCACCGGATTGGTGCAACAGAAGGTGATCTAGACAAGACAAGTCTCGACAAAGCGCATACAACACGCTATGCTAAGCACGAGTTAGAATGACCTCGCCAAAGGCAAGACTTCGCAACAGTCAACAAAGACAAAGGCTAGGAGGACGACACTTGACTAAGCCGTGCCACACCTTGGCTGGTGTACCACATCTCGGCCTAGGCCATACCGCGCCAAGAACAAAGATTACAAGCACAACATCGGCCTCGGCGACACGCACTTCGCCCAAAGGTAACATCTCGGCAAACATGCCGGGTGAAGATGGAGGTCGGCTAAGGTTCCAAATCGCCAAAACGCTAAGGCTCAAAGGCAAACTATGCCGAATACTGCCACGCCTCCAAACAAAACACGAATTCCAAAGAACTTACAATAAAACAAAGCAAAACAAGGCAAGTATCAAGATTACAAACTTGACAATTCAAGGTCATACACAATACATGCAAGCAAGATCGATTCAAAGTGAGGGTTGTTACATCCTACCCCTTAAGGAAGTTTGGACCCCAAACTTACTATACCTTGGTCCAAGAATAACTCGATGTCGAATTCTCATTTCCTCTTCCATTTCCCATGTGGCGCCCTTGCCATAGTGCTCTTTCCATTCCACCTTTACCATTGGTATTGACTTGTTTCTCAATTGCTTAACTTGTTCGTCCACAATAGACGCCTCTCTTCATAGCCCAAATTCTCATTAACTTCAATTCCGAATGCTTAATTACATGCAAGGATCCCGAATATACTTCCTTAACATCGAAACATGAAACACGTTATGGACTTGGCTCAATTTCGTGGCAAAGCAAGTCTCAGAGGCAACGGAGTTAACCTTGTCAAGGACTTCAAATGGACCAATATAACGGGTGCTAACTTACCTCTTCCCAACTGGAAACCCTTTCATTGGTGAAACCTTTAGGAATACGTGATCCCCAACTTCAATTCTAGCTCATTTCTTCTCTCGGCAAGATAACTCTTTTTGTCGGCTCGCGCTTTTAATTCTCTCAATAATAAGTTTAATCTTCTCTGTTACTTGAATGAGTTCGACCAAGCAGAGCCTTATCTCCAACTTCGTCCAACATATCGGCGATCCATTTTCTTCCATATAGAGCTTCATACGGCCATACCAATACTCGCGTGATAACTGTTGTTGTGTTTAATTCCACTAATGGCAAATGCATTCCCCAATTTCCTTGGAAATCCAATACACGTCTAAGCATATCTTCAAGTGTCTCAATCGTTCTTTCTGCTTGCCCATCCGTCTGGGATGAAAAGTCAGACTAAATCTCGATTCCGCTCCAAAGGCCCTCTCAGAGACTCGCCAAAACTGAAACAAATTTAGGATCTCGTCCGACACTATTGACATCGGACTCCATGAAGTCTAACAATCTCATTCACATAAAGTAGGGCAAGTTGATCAACGTTGAAAGTAGTCTTAACAGCAAAAAGTGTGTCGACTTGGTTAGTCTATCTACCACAACCCAAATCGAATCCATACCTTCGTGTTCTCGCACCAAATCCACAAAATCCATAGAGATGTGTTCCCACTTCCACTCGTGGATCGGCAAAGGTTGTAGAAGTCCCGCCGGTCTCGATGTTCGCTTTTTACTTGCCGGGCAATGCAAACATCGGGACACAAATTCGCTATCTCTCTTCATGTTCGCCACCAAAACATCTGCTTTACATCATGGTACATCTTGGTATTTCTGGATGAACAAAGAACTTGGAATTATGGGCTTCCAAAGAAAATCTTCCTTTTCATTCTAACATCGGCCACACACAATTTCCTTCAAACTTAAGCACTTGGTTTTCAAAGGTGTACCCGATCTTGGTAACAATCTCATCGGCTACTTTTTCTCAAGAATTCATCCTCCATTTGTCTTGCCTTTACTTCTTCAACAATGGTTGGTTCTCACAAATCAAGGTTAGGCATGCCAAATTTCCAACCGATTTTCGTCAGAGCGTACCACGCCTGTTGGCTTTCCTCGGTGATATTGAATCGCATGTCGTAGTCCTTCAATAACTCGAGCCATCTTCTTTGTCTCAAATTCAATTCCTTCCGAGTGAATAGATACTTCAAGCTCGATGATCTCAGAAAACTCGACAAGAAGCTCCATACAAGTAATGACGCCAAATCTTCAAAGCAAAAACCACTACCGCTAGCTCCAAGTCATGGGTAGGATAGTTCTTCTCATGTGGCTTCAATTGACGAGATGCATATGCTATAACCTTACCTCCTTGCATTAATACACAACCCAAACCCTTATGCGACGATCATCAGTAAACATGAAACTCCTCATTACGATGGAAGTACCAAGATCGTGTCAGAACCAACCTCGCCTTTAGCTCCTGAAAAGTCGACTCGATCTTCATCCATTCATACGGTGCTCCTTCCTAGTCAATTGTGTCAATGGAGTTACAATCGAGAATTCTTTTACGAACTTCCCGTAGTAACCTCGCCAAACCCGTAAAACTTCAACCCTGACACATTGGTCGGCCTCGCCAATTTACCACGGCTTCTATTTTGCTCGGATCAACTGAAATACCTTCTTCATTTATTACATGACCCGAAATGAAATAGTAGAAAGCCAAAACTCACACTTGTTAAATTTAGCATATAGTTTCCTGCCTCTCAATATCTGCAAAGAAATTCTCAAATGGTTTTCATGTTCAACTTCACTCTTGGAATAAATCAATATATCATCGATGAAGACGACCACAAACTCATCTAAGTGGGGTTTGAAGACTCGCTCATTAAATCCATAAATGCAAATAGGGCATTGGTCAATCCGAAGGCATCACTAAAAATTCAGAGTGGCCATATCTAGTCCGAAGGCGCTTCTCAACATCCTCCGCCTTAACCTTAAGCCGATGGTAGCCCGACCTAAGGTCAATCTTGAAAAGACTCGTGCTCCTTGTAATCGATCAAGTAAATCATCAATCCTAGGTAGTGGGTACTTATTCTTAATGGTGACCTTATTGAGTTCTCTATAATCAATACAAAGGCGAAGTGTGCCATCCTTCTTCTTAACAAATAACAGTGCTCCCCATGGTGATGTGCTCGCCTAATAAATCCCTTGTCCAACAACTCTTGCAATTGTAGTTTCAATTCTAAGTTCGGGGCCATTCTATATGGTGTTTTGGAGATCTACCGTGTTCTAGATATAACATCAACAAGAACTCTATTTCTCTATCGACCAAATGGCCAGTAAATCATTAGGAAAGACGTCAGCGAACTCATTAACAATCGGGATGTCGGCTAAACTAACATTTCCATCCCGATCTTTCAATATACTACACAAATAACCCTTACACTTTTTGGATCAACTTACGTGCCTTCATGGATGAGATTAAGTAAGGTGGGGAATTACTCCTTTACCTTGAAAAATAACTTCTAGGTTTGGGGTTTCAATGTGACACTCTTCAAACACAATCAATGAGTGCGTGGTTTGCTACTAACCAATCCATTCCCAATATAACATCGAATTGATCTATATTCAAGGGCATTAAATCAACTAGCGCTCAACATGCTCAATAACAACAACACATGCTCTATAAATGGATGCAACAATCATGGATCTCCTGCACGAGTAGACACAGATAGCACATAATCAAGAGATTCTAATTTCCTATTAATCTTCTCGCAAACTTAGTAGAAACAAACGAAAAGCGAGAGCCCTAATCAACTAACACATAAGCATTTCGGGAGCAAATTAGAAGTATACCGACACCACCGCCTCAAAGATTCGAGTATCCCCGCACTAGTGCAAACACTCGCCTGCTCATCTGGGTTCTTTCCCAAAGACTATTCTTGTGAACTGCACTGAGGTATTCTCACCTTCTTGCCGGTTTCACCTTTGTCTTAGGACAATCTCTCACAAAATGACCCATTTCTCCACATTCATAGCAAGCTCCAGATGTCCGACGACAAACCCCAAAATGTTGCTTCCACAATCAACATGTCGGCTTAGTATTACCTTCCCGCTTTGGATAACCAAAGATCGCCTCTTGTTCATCTTCTTATTGGTGTTCAACTGTTCGGTGATTGTCATAGTTCGCTCTTCCACGATTCTCTCCGAGTTCGCACTGCTCAAGTTAGTTTCGCCAAAACGGCTTTGTTCAAAGACTTCGATAGGTCGGCATATCGAAAAGCTAACCCGGTCTTGAATCGGTCCGCTGAAGCCCACTTTCAAACTTCCTAGCCTTCATGTATTCATCATTGATCATGTGAGGTACAAACCTTACCAATTCAAGAAAAGCGATCATATTCCGCCATCGCTCGATCGCCTGCGCCAAAGTCCGAATTCGTGGCCTTGCGATTCAACGCCGAGGAAAATGCTTCTTGTAAAATAGTTCCAAAAACCTTGCCAGTTAAACCAGGTTAGTTTCTGGTCATCATCCACCATCTCCGAGCATCGCCGTCTGTGGTGAATGCAATAAAGTCACCTTCAACATCGGTCTTTGGGAAAATCTCAAACAGCTTCTCCATTTCCAAAACCCATGCCTCGCCTTCATTGGCTCAATACCTCCGTAAAACCTTGGTGGTCTCATCTTCTTGAACTCCCCGATCAAAGCTATTGTGCCATCTCCATATAAGGTCGGCCGTGGAGCGACTTGTGTGGCATCGGGGAGGTGGAGGAGGACTACATTTCGCCATTCGCCCGCTTTCGCTGGTCGATGTAGTACTAGCGTCATCATTTTATTTGCCTTAACTCACGGGTCAATCCTTCCATTAATCTTTCCATTCTGTCCAACTGCCTTCGCACCGATCTCGCAAGTGGAGGTCTACCTCTCCTCATGATACTATGAGTATACAAAGTGTGACTTTAAAGCAAGTAAACAAATAACTCCGCAGTAAGTAACAAATAAGCAAGTCAAGGCAATGCACACCTTGTTCAAATAGCAAGCAATATGATGCAACCCTAGCATCTTTCTAAATGGAATCCTATGCTCTTTAGGACTCGAGTGTGTGAATCAACGCATTATGAGGAACTTGTGCTCGATACCACTGTCACGACCCCAACCTCGCCTTAGTAGGTGGTGCCGAGATGGCCAAGAATCCGTAATTACCAAAGGCCATTACAAAATTTCACACACATCGAGTAATCGAGGGGCTCACATATGCGGGTTAAATAACTAAATACAAATGGTCCTTGAGAGTCAGGTATATATTAAATGTAAATGCATACATAATCGAATCGCACCTCGGCAGATAACAAAACAAATACAAGTTACATCCTCGATCAAAAGGCTTCTCACCGACATATACAAATACAAATGTTACAAGCAAAGAAGCATGATTTTCAAGAATCACAAGTAACACATATGCCGAGGTAATCACAAAACACCGATGTAAGCAAGTCAAGTCGGCATAACAAAAATCCCAAAACAAGTCACAAATACTTCTAGGCGTCGCCGCCCCGCCATCACCTACATATATATAGAGAGGGGTGAGCTTGGAAACTCAAAGTGAATGGTACTAGAAATAAAGGTTTGCATGAATACTAGCCAAGTCCGCCAAAACAAAACATATCAAAACCGTTCAAACAATAGCCGAGGTTCCCGCCAGCAAAGAATATCAAGTGCACTAAAACAAGAGATGAACCGTATTCATCTCACAAATCTACCGCATAAAGCAATACAGAGATTAAACAAGTGGTAGCCGAGGTTCCTTCCAAAGCAAAACACATCAAGTTGTATCGAATCAAGTGATGAACCGTATTCATCCAACAAGTCTTACAAAAACATTTGCCGAGATAGCACAAGTAGTAGCCGAGGTAATCTTCAAGACAAAACATATCAAGCTTATATGACTTAGGCCCGCAAATTTTTTCACCGAAGTTTGTGACTTAGGCCCGTAGCCCTTTTTCACCAAGTGGTGCTACAAAAGTTTAAAGTCCTCTAGCACAAGGGACTTGTGTTACTTAGGCTGAGTCTGCTTTTAACATTTATCTTAGCAAGATAGGACCGTATCCTTTTAACAAGATGTATCGAAAGTTTAGAGTCCTCCAAAGACAAGGGACTTTCCAAAGAAAGGACCGTATCCTTTTAACAAGATGTATCATAAAAGTTTAGAGTCCTCCAAAGACAAGGGACTTTCCAAAGAAAGGACCGTATCCTTTTTAACAAGATGTATCATAAAGTTTAGAGTCCTCCAAAGACAAGGGACTTTCCAAAGAAAACCAAACAAAGCTCAACTCATTACGAGGACATCATCAAGACGAAGTTCATACTTACCTTTTCATCTAGTGTCGCTAAAGTTTAGAGTCCTCCAAAGACAGGGACTTTCAAGAATACCATCAAAACAAGCTCATATACAAAACATCAAAATAGGTCGATCATTCATGCTTAGCAGATACTTTTACCAAAGCGAAACAAGCAAGATTTATCAAAAGCTTTATAACATAGCTTTATTAAAAGCACCACTCACCTCGGTCTTCGTGTAGGCTCAAGCAAAGATCAAAGTCCTACAATCACATAGCAAACCATACTCTCAAAACGAGCTTCACATACATGCAAGGAATCAAAACATTATTTCCCATCACAGGAAGTGCACTGGTACCATCCAGTCTAGCCGAGGTCCTACACCTCCCCGCCGAGGTGTGGACTCGAAGCCAAGACAAGGCAAAGTTAGGAAAACCCGAGTTTCCTTTCAAAGGACACGAAGAACAAGATCATGCATGAAATCCAACTCACATAAACGAAACTGGGTTTTCAAGCTAAGAGTTCAAAAACGTGGACTAGGGTACTCATTCGAGAAAATTATGCAAGAACAAACACAAAACATGATTCTTGTTCCAAACTTTGGATCAAAACAAGGTTCTCCTTTAAGAACACAAGAACAACATTTTTCTCTTTCAAAACCAAGTTCAAATCAATGCATGACATGCAAAACAGATCCAAACATGCAATGCATCTACATGATCAATAGGAACAATCGATGTAGAACAAGGATCTAACCTCAAAACTGAAATCCAACGGTTCGATCTTCCACGATCAAGCCTGAGCTCAACTCTCACACTAAAATTCTAACTCTAAGTTCTAGAGCTTCTCTCTCTAAACAAGACAAAGATTTGAGACCAAATCATAATCAAAAGTTACACAATGATGTATTATAGGCCTGCTGTACCGCATAGCCTTCAAATTTCTGACACGTGGCATCACCGATTGGTGCAAGAAAGGTGATCGCTAGACAAGACAAGTCTCCGACAAAGCGTACACAACACGCTTATGCTAAGCACGCAGTTAGAATGACCTCGCCAAAGGCAAGACTTCGCAACAGTCAACAAAGACAAAGGCTAGGAGGACGACACTTGACTAAGCTGTGCCACACCTTGGCCTGGGTGTACCACATCTCGGCCTAGGCCATACCGCCAAGAACAAAGATTACAAGCAAAACATCTCGCCTCGGCGACACGCACTTCGCCCAAAGGTAACATCTCGGCAAACATGCCGGGTGAAGATGGAGGTCGGCTAAGGTTCCAAATCGCCAAAACGCAAGGCTCAAAGGCAAACTATGCCGAAATGACTCGCCACGCCTCCAAACAAAACACGAATTCCAAAGAACTTACAATAAAACAAAGCAAAACAAGGCAAGTATCAAGATTACAAACTTGACAATTCAAGGTCATACACAATACATGCAAGCAAGATCGATTCAAAGTGAGGGTTGTTACATCCTACCCCTTAAGGAAGTTTGGACCCCAAACTTACTATACCTTGGTCCAAGAATAACTCGATGTCGAATTCTCATTTCTTCCATTTCCCATGTGGCCCTTGCCATAGTGCTCTTTCCATTCCACCTTTACCATTGGTATTGACTTGTTTCTCAATTGCTTAACTTGTCTGCCCACAATAGACGCCGGCTTTCTTCATAGCCCAAATTCTCATTAACTTCAATTCCGTAATGCTTAATTACATGCAAGGATCCCAATATACTTCCTTAACATCGAAACATGAAACACGCTATGGACTTGGCTCAATTTCGTGGCAAAGCAAGTCCAGAGGGCAACGGAGTTAACCTTGTCAAGGACTTCAAATGGACCAATATAACGGGTGCTAACTTACCTCTTCCCAACTGAAACCCCTTTCATTGGTGAAACCTTTAGGAATACGTGATCCCCAACTTCAATTCTAGCTCATTTCTTCTCCGGCTCAAGATAACTCTTTTTGTCGGCCTCGCGCTTTTAATTCTCTCAATAAGTTTAATCTTCTCGTTGTTACTTGAATGAGTTCGGGACCAAGCAGCCTTATCTCCAACTTCGTCCAACATATCGGCGATCCGCATTTTCTTCCATATAGAGCTTCATACGCGCCATACCAATACTCGTGATAACCGTTGTTGTGTTTAATTCCACTAATGGCAAATGCATTCCCCAATTTCCTTGGAAATCCAATACACGTAGTCTAAGCATATCTTCAAGTGTCTCAATCGTTTCTTTCTGCTTGCCCATCCGTCTGGGATGAAAAGTCAGATTAAATCTCGCCGCTCCAAAGGCCCTTCAGAGACTCGCCAAAACTGAAACAAATTTAGGATCTCTGTCCACACTATTGACATCGGCACTCCATGAAGTCTAACAATCTCATTCACATAAAGTAGGGCAAGTTGATCAACGTTGAAAGTAGTCTTAACAGCAAAAGTGTGTCGACTTGGTTAGTCTATCTACCACAACCCAAATCGAATCCATACCTTCGTGTTCTCAAATTCACACAAAATCCATAGAGATGTGTTCCCACTTCCACTCGTGGATCGGCAAAGGTTGTAGAAGTCCCGCCGTCTCGATGTTCGCTTTTACTTGGGCAATGCAAACACTGGGACACAAATTCGCTATCTCTCTCTTCATGTTCGCCACCAAAACATCTGCTTTACATCATGGTACATCTTGGTATTTCGGATGAACAAAGAACTTGGAATTATGGGCTTCCAAAGAAAATCTTCCTTTTCAAATCCTAACATCGCCACACACAATTTCCTTCAAACTTAAGCACTTGGTTTTCAAAGGTGTACCCGATCTCGGCTTGGTAACAATCTCATCGGCTACTTTTTCTCAAGAATTCATCCTCCATTTGTCTTGCCTTTACTTCTTCAACAATGGTTGGTTCTCCGAAATCAAGGTTAGGCATGCCAAATTTCCAACCGATTTTACGTCAGAGCGCCGCCACGCTGCTGGCTTTCCTCGGGTGATATTGAATCTGCATGTCGTAGTCCTTCAATAACTCGAGCCATCTTCTTTGTCTCAAATTCAATTCCTTCGAGTGAATAGATACTTCAAGCTCGATGATCTCAGAAACCCGACAAGAAGCTCCATACAAGTAATGACGCCAAATCTTCAAAGCAAAAACCACTACCGCTAGCTCCAAGTCATGGGTAGGATAGTTCTTCTCATGTGGCTTCAATTGACGAGATGCATATGCTATAACCTTACCTCCTTGCATTAATACACAACCCAAACCCTTATGCGACGCATCATCAGAAACATGAAACTCCTCATTACCGATGGAAGTACCAAGATCGGTGTCAGAACCAACCTCGCCTTTAGCTCTCAAAAGTCGACTCGATCTTCATCCATTCATACGGTGCTCCCTTCCTAGTCAATTGTGTCAATGGAGTTGCAATCTCGAGAATTCTTTTACGAACTTCCCGTAGTAACCTCGCCAAACCCGTAAAACTTCAACCCTGACACATTGGTCGGCCTCGCCAATTTACCACGGCTTCTATTTTGCTCGGATCAACTCAAATACCTTCTTCATTTATTACATGACCCGTAAATGAAATAGTAGAAAGCCAAAACTCACACTTGTTAAATTTAGCATATAGTTTCCTGCTCTCAATATCGCAAAGAAATTCTCAAATGGTTTTCATGTTCAACTTCACTCTTGGAATAAATCAATATATCATCGATGAAGACGACCACAAACTCATCTAAGTGGGGTTTGAAGACTCGTTCATTAAATCCATAAATGCAAAGGGCATTGGTCAATCCGAAAGGCATCACTAAAAATTCAGTGGCCATATCTAGTCCGAAGGCGCCTTCTCAACATCCTCCGCCTTAACCTTAAGCGATGGTAGCCCGACCTAAGGTCAATCTTGGAAAAGACTCGTGCTCCTTGTAACCGATCAAGTAAATCATCAATCCTAGGTAGTGGGTACTTTTTCTTAATGGTGACCTTATTGAGTTCTCTATAATCAATACAAAGGCGAAGTGTGCCACCCTTCTTCTTAACAATTACCACAAGTGCTCCCCAGGGTGATGTGCTCGGCCTAATAAATCCCTTTGTCCAACAACTCTTGCAATTGTAGTTTCAATTCTCTAAGTTCGGTGGGCCATTCTATATGGTGTTTTGGAGATCTACCGTTCGATATAACATCAACAAGAACTCTATTTCTATCGACCAAATGGCTGTAAATCATTAGGAAAGACGTCATGAACTCATTAACAACTGGGATGTCGGCTAAACTAACATTTCCATCCCGATCTTTCAATATACTACACAAATAACCCTTCTGACCTTTTTGGATCAACTTACGTGCCTTCATGGATGAGATTAAGTAAGGTGGGGAATTACCTTTACCTTGAAAAATAACTTCGCTAGGTTTGGGGGTTTCAATGTGACACTCTTCGAAACACAATCAATGAGTGCGTGGTTTGCTACTAACCAATCCATTCCCAATATAACATCGAATTGATCTATATTCAAGGGCATTAAATCAACTAGCAGTTCAACATGCTCAATAACAACAACACATGCTCTATAAATGGATGCAACAATCATGGATCTCCTGCATTAGTAGACACAGATAGCACATAATCAAGAGATTCTAATTTCCTATTAATCTTCTCGCAAACTTAGTAGAAACAAACGAAAAGCGAGAGTCGAATCAACTAACACATAGCATTTCGAGCAAATTAGAAGTATACCGACACCACCGCCTCAAAGATTACGAGTATCCCCGCACTAGTGCAAACACTCGCCTGTCTCATCTCTGTCCTTTCCCAAAGACTATTCTTGTGAACCGCACGAGGTATTCTCACCCTTCTTCCGGTTTCACCTTTGTCTTAGGACAATCTCTCACAAATGACCCATTTCTCCACATTCATAGCAAGCTCCAGATGTCCGACGACAAACCCCAAAATGTTGCTTCCCAATCCTGAACATGTCGGCTTAGTATTACCTTCCCGCTTTGGATAACCAAAGACCGCCCTTGTTCATCTTCTTATTGGTGTTCAACTGTGTTCGGTGATTGTCATAGTTACGCTCTTTCGCCGATTCTCTCCGAAGTTCGATACTGCTCAAGTTAGTTTCGCCAAAACGGCTTTGTTCAAGACTTCGCATAGGTCGGCATATCGGCGAGCTAACCCGTCTTGAATCGGTCCGCAGCCCACTTTCAAACTTCCTAGCCTTCATGTATTCATCATTGATCATGTGAGGTACAAACCTTACCAATTCAAGAAAAGCGATCATATTCCGCCATCGCTCGATCGCTTTGCGTCAAAGTCTGAAATTCGGTGGCCTTGCGATTCAACGCCGAGGAAAATGCTTCTTGTAAAATAGTTCCAAAAACCTTGCCTGTGTTAAACCAGGTTAGTTTCTCCGTCATCATCCACCATCTCCGAGCATCGCCGTCTGTGGTGAATGCACTAAAGTCACCTTCAACATCGGTCTTTGGGAAAATCTCAAACAGCTTTCTCCATTTCCAAAACCCATGCCTCGGCCTTCATTGGCTCAATACCTCCGTAAAACCTTGGTGGTCTCATCTTCTTGAACTCCCCGATCAAAGCTATTGTGCCATCTCCATATAAGGTTGGGTCAGGAGCGACTTGTGGCAATCGGGGAGGTGGAGGAGGGACTACATTTCGCCATTCGCCGCTTCGGCACGGGTCGATGTAGTACTAAGCGTCATCGCTGTCTTATTTGCCTTAACTCACGGGTCAATCCTTCCATTAATCTTTCCATTCTCCCAACTGCCTTCAGACCGATCTCGGGCAAGTGGAGGTCTACCTCCTCATGATACTATGAGTATACAAAGTGTGACTTTAAAGCAAGTAAACAAATAACTCCGCAGTAAGTAACAAATAAGCAAGTCAAGGCAATGCACACCTTGTTCAAATAGCAAGCAATATGATGCAACCCTAGCATCTTTCTAAATGGAATCCTATGCTCTTTAGGACTCGAGTGTGAATCAACGTACTATGAGGAACTTGTGCTCGATACCACTCACACGACCCCAACCTCGCCCTAGTAGGTCTGGTGTCGAGATGGCCAAGAATCCGTAATTACCAAAGGCCGGCTTACAAAATTTCACACACATCGAGTAATCGTAGGGGCTCACATATGAAGCGAAATAACTAAATACAAATGGTCCTTGAGAGTCAGGCATATATTAAATGTAAATGCATACATAATCGAATCGCACCTCGGCAGATAACAAAACAAATACAAGTTACATCCTCGATCAAAAGGCTTTCAAATTGACATATACAAATACAAATGTTACAAGCAAAGAAGCATGATTTTCAAGAATGCGCAAGTAACACATATGCCGAGGTAATCACAAAACAAACGATGTAAGCAAGTCAAGTCGGCATAACAAAAATCCCAAAACAAGTCAGACAAATACTTCTAGGCGCCGCCGTCACCGCTAATCACCTACATATATATATAGAGAGGGGTGAGCTTGGAAACTCAGTGAATGGTACTAGAAATAAAGGTTTGCATGAATACTAGCCGAAGTCTGCCAAAACAAAACATATCAAAACCGTTCAAACAATAGCCGAGGTTCCTGCCAGGCAAAGAATATCAAGTGTACCAAAACAAGAGATGAACCGTATTCATCTCCAAATCTTACCGCATAAAGCAATACGTAGATTAAACAAGTGGTAGCCGAGGTTCCTTCCAAAGCAAAACACATCAAGTTGTATCGAATCAAGTGATGAACCGTATTCATCCAACAAGTCTTACAAGCCAAAACATTTGCCGAGATAGCACAAGTAGTAGCCGAGGTAATCTTCAAGACAAAACATATCAAGCTTATATGACTTAGGCCCGCTGTCCTTTTTCACCGATGTTTGTGACTTAGGCCTGTAGCCTTTTTCACCAAGTGGTGCTACAAAAGTTTAAAGTCCTCTAGCACAAGGTACTTGTGTTACTTAGGCCCGTAGTCTGCTTTAACATTTATCTTAGCAAGATAGGACCGTATCCTTTTAACAAGATGTATCATGAAAGTTTAGAGTCCTCCAAAGACAAGGGACTTTCCAAAGAAAGGACCGTATCCTTTTAACAAGATGTATGCGAAAGTTTAGAGTCCTCCAAAGACAAGGGACTTTCCAAAGAAAGGACCGTATCCTTTTTAACAAGATGTACTGCGAAAGTTTAGAGTCCTCCAGCACAAGGGACTTTCCAAAGAAAACCGAAACAAAGCTCAACTCATTACGAGGACATCATCAAGACGAAGTTCATACTTACCTTTTCATCTAGTGCTGCTAAAGTTTAGAGTCCTCCAGCACAGGGGACTTTCAAGAATACCATCAAAACAAGCTCATATACAAAACATCAAAATAGGCTGATCATTCATGCTTAGCAGATACTTTTA